>CM056051.1:455476917-456113140 GCA_029574335.1 Rana kukunoris | reverse complement strand
TTGTTGGATTGTCTTTTAAAGCTTGTTTCTAACTCATTTTGTGAGTATAACTATTGATTTTAGTATTTTAATAAAAATTGTGCAACAGTATCACACTAGGTCGGTGCGCCCTCCATTCTTTTTTCTTTTTAAGTTTAAAGTAAAGGCGCACGTCTCAATACTTTTGACAATATGGTGTACATCTAGTATACATTATCTGTTAATATAAGCTAAAAAAAAAAAAGTGCTTTAAATGCTGGCTAAAATGAACCTATGCTTTGCCCATGCCCATTGGTCCCTTCCCTCAGCTCCTAACACTTAAGCCGCGTACACATGATCGGTTCAAACTGATGAAAACAGACTGAGGTTCGTTTTCATCGGTCCAAACCGATCGTGTGTAGGCCCCATCGGTCCAATATCCTACGGTCCAAAAACAGATGGCTTGCTTTAAAATTCAACCGATGGGCGTCTAATCGATAGGTCAAAACTTATCATTAGTACGCACGAGCATCGGTTAAAAATCCACGCATTCTCAGAATCAAGTTGACGCATGCTTGGAAGCATTCAACTTAGTTTTTTTCATCACGTCGTTGTGTTTTATGTCACCGCGTTCTGACATGATCAGTTCATAAACCGATGATGTGTAGGCACATCAGTCCATCAGTCAGCTTCATCGGTGAATCAATGAAAATGGTCCGTCGGACCGTTCTCATTGGATGGACCGATCGTGTGTACAGGGCTTCGCACATGAGGAGAAGACAATTCCAGCATAAGTTCCAATTGGCTTTGGCCTGAGCTTACACAGGAGGAAGAATTCTTTTCCCGCCTCCACATGAAGATGCTGGCTGTTAAAATGGTTACTCAGGCCCCCAGAGCTGCATTGTGGGAGAAAGAATACCAGGCAGCAGCTGAACAGTCCAGCAGAAGAGAGAAAGGAGGCAGGATATGCAGGGAGGAGGCAGGCATTTAAAGCGGAGGTCCAGCTGAATTTTTTTTTAAAAGCCAGCAGCTACAAATACTGCAGCTGCTGACTTTTAAAAAATGGACACTTACCTGTCCAGTGCGCCCGCGATGTCGGCAGATGAGGCTGAGCAATCGCTCGCTCCGCGGAAGCTGCCGCCGCCATTCTCGGTGAGGGAGAATGCCTGTCTATGTCCGGAAGTGGGTGCAAATACCTGTCTTTTTGGTGGAACTCCGCTTTAAAGGATAAGCTGTCAGAAACACAAGTACTTACCGAGGCCGAGATGCTGAGGACGGCTCACCTTTACGACCAAGCGCACCCGCCCCCTGGAATTTGAGACAGGAGGCAGAGGCACAAGGGAGGTACCGGGGTACCGGGGGTAGGTAGATGGGATGCAGGTAATGGAGGTTCAGAGGCTGAGATGTGCTGCAGGTGCTGGAGGGTCACCAAGGCAGATGAAATTGGTAAAGTCCCAGGGCACAGTTCAAAAGCCAGCAGATGAATGGAAGCAGATCCGGGTACACGGTAAAAAGTCCGGGTTTCGGGTAGCGCTAAGACAAGTCCAGGTATGTAAGCCGAAGTTCAAGGGCAGGAGACAGAAGCAAATCCTGGTCACGGTCCAGGTCAAAAGGGTTCAAGAAGCAGCAGAGTCCACAAACAGGCCGAGGTCAGGTTTCAGGCGAGAGCTGAGTCGGGAAGTAAATCCAGGTCAAAGGGCACAAGTCAATGTGTCAAAACTTTAATCAGAGCTGACGATAAACCAGCAACCTGTGCAAAGACAGGGGCTGGTTTAAATAGGCCTGTCAGGTCTGTGATTGGTCGGGAGGAGGAGGCGCGCACATCCGCGCGCTCGTGCGAGCGCCGCTGCGCCACGCACGCGCACGCCACGCGCCTGCCTGCGCCCCAGGTGCGCGTGCATGCGCCGTGACGCGATTCTAACGTGCCTGTGCACGGATTGAGCGCTGTGAGCGCTGGGACCCTGACTGTGCCCCCCCCAAGGGGCGGGACTCTGGACGCCCAAGCTGGACATCAACTGGTGTGTTCCTGATGAAAAGTTTGGATTAGACGTGGAGCATGCAGATTTTTGCGGGTTCCCATGAGTTATCTTCCGGGGGATAGCCCTCCATTTAATCAATTTACTGAAGCTGTCTACCTCTTTTTCTACAGCTGATGATGGACCTCAACTTCAAATTCTTCCTCTCCCTCGACCTCTACTGGTGGAGGCGGAGGTTTCTCTTCTTGGAAAGGATCAGGGGTAACAGGTATCAGGAGAGAGGCATGGAATACTGGATGGATCCTGTAGGAGTCGGCAACGAGAGTTCAAAGGCCACCACAGTTGATCTTGCGCTTGATCCTGAAAGGGCCAATGAATCTTGGACCCAACTTTCGAGAGGGGACCGGTAAATTTAAAATTAGTAGCAGATAGCCAAACCTCTTCTCCGACTTCAAAAGTAGGACAATATTTCTTCCTTTGTCGTAAAATCGTTTGTAGTCCTCCTGGGACCGTTGCATCACTCTTTGTAATTGTAGGAAAGTTTAATTGGATAGCCGTTAAATGCTTTGGGCCGCCGGAACAGGTGTTTCTGGGAGGGCATCAGGAAGAAGGGCGAATTATTATAGGCGAATTCAGCGGAAGGAAGAGGGACGACCAGTCATCTTGAGAGGCGGAACAGAAAACATCAGAGGTACTGCTCCAGCGTTTGATTAGTCCTTCCGTTTGGCCGTTACTCTGGGGGTGGTAGGCAGAGGAAAGGCAGGTCTTGACTTCCAAAGATTTACAAAGTTCCCTCCAAAATTTTGAGGTGAATGAGAACCCCTATCTGAAACGATGCTCTCCTGGGCACCCCATGGAGCCTGACGATTTCCATGAAGAAGACTTTGGCTGTCTCTAGGGCAGAGGGACTACCGATCATGGGCACAAAATGTGCCATTTTGGAGAGACGATCTACTACGACTAGGATTGTGGTGAAACCTTCAGAAGGTGGTAAGTCGACAATAAAATCCATAGAGATTTCAGACCAAGGCCGTTCTGGAACTGGTAGAGGCTTGAGTAACCCCCAGGTCTTGGTTTTAGGACCCTTATTACGTTGGCAAGTGGTACAGGATGCAACGTAAGGCTTTACAATCTTGTCTGCAGCTTGGCCACCAAAAGTATCGTAGAACCATCTCCGTGGTCTTTCGTGCTCCAAAATGACCTGCTAGTTTACGGTCGTGAAAGGTGCTCAAGACCAGTTGTCTAGATTCTGATGGAACGAAAATTTTCCCTCTGGACAAAAAAGATATCGTGATGTTTTACCAATGAAGACACCTCTGGATCAGAACATTGTTGGATGAAAGTCTTAATAGAATTTAACAGGTCGATTTGAGAGACTAGTAGAAAATTCCGAGATGACAAAAATGGTGCTCGGTTCAGTTGTGGATGGAGTCTCAGGGAACATTCTAGAAAGAGCGTGCTTTTTCCATTCTTTGAACCAGGCCTGTAAGTGAGATGAAAATTAAAACCGAGAAAAAAAAAGAGCCCAACGGGCTTGCCTGGGCTTTAAACGTTTTGCTGTCCGCAGATATTATTAAGGTTTTTATGGTCGGTAAAGATCATTTATAGGATGAGCCGATCCTTCTAGCAGATACCTCCACTCCTCTAGGGCAAATTTGATAGCAAGCAGCTCCCTGTCACCTACATCATAATTCTTTTCGGGTGGAGTTAGTCTCCTAGAGGCATAGGCCACAGGGTGTAGTAGGGACTTTGGCCCTTGTCTCTGAGATAGCACGGCTCCTGTAGCAGTCTCAGAGGCGTCTACTTCCAAGGTAAAAGGCAACATTGGATCGGGGTGTCGCAGAACAGGAGCGGAAGAAAAAACTAATTTTAGTTTCCTGAATGCTTCTTGGGCCTCCGGTGACCAGCAAAAAGGATGACCTTGGCGGGTAAGTGAGTGATGGGGCTCACGATGGAGGAGAACCCCACAATGAACCGTCGATAGAAATTGGCCGAAGCCGATGAACCCCTGCACCCCTTTCTTGTCCCACGGCTGGCCGTTCCTAAATAGCTTTAACCTTTTGAGGGTCCATGGCGACGTCACTGGTGGATATAATGAATCCCAAGAATTGCACGGAAGATTTCTCGATTCACATTTCTAGCTTTTAAGTAGAGTCTATGTTCTCTGAGTATGGTAAGCACTCTTTTTACATGGCACCTATGTAGGTCTAAGGAAGGTGAGAAAATGAGGATGTCGTCCAGATACACGACCAGGAAATCGTCCAGGTGTTCACGGAAAATGTCGTTAACTAAATGCTGAAAAGTGGCTGGGCATTGCAAAGTCCAAAAGGCATAACAAGATACTCAAAGTGCCCGAATCTTGACCTGAAGGCGGTTTTTCCACTCGTCTCCTGCCCTAATTCTGACGAGATTGTAAGCACCCCGTAAGTCCAACTTAGAGAATACTTGAGCTGATCAAAACCGTTGGAATAATTCTGATATGAGGGGAAGCGGGTATCTGTTTTTTAATTGTAACTTTATTGAGTCCGATAGTCAATACAAGGTCTAAGAGTTCCATCTTTTTTCTCAACAAAAAAGATTCCCGCTCCAGCCGGGGAAGACGAGGGACGAAATAAATTTCTTTTGCAGATTTTCGTCAATATTAGGCCTTGAGGGCCTTTAATTCTGTCTCGGACAGCGGAAAAAATGCGGCCAATGGGAATCTCGGAGCCGGGGTAAGAGGTCAATGGGGCAATCATACGGTCCGTGGGGCGGGAAGGCAGTCGGCTTGCTGTTTGTCGAACACATCCGTAAATTCCTGGTAGACGGAGGGAACGTTCCGGAGAGTTTCAGGCGAGGTTGTCACGGCAGAGCAGGAAACAACTGGAGGTGGAAGGCAATTCTGTGAACAATATGAGGATGTAAAGTTGACCTCTTTCTTTAGCCAGTTTATGACCGGTTGGTGTGCTTGTAGCCACGGAAGACCCAGGATGATGGGAAACAGTGGGAAGGAATGAGGTCCAGACGTAGAAAATTCCTGGTGGCCAGAGTCGGTGGTGGCACGGATAGGTGCGGTTTCTTGCGTGATAAGTCCAGATCGGGGTAGAGAACCGTCAGCTAAATGAATTTGAAGAGGATGGTTTTTGTTGCGAAGGGGTACATGAAGCTTTTGAGCCAATGTACGGTCCAAGAAGCAGCTGCATGCCCCGGAATCAACTATGGCCGGTAGACGAGTTGCCCCTTCCGGTAACTGCAAGGAAATGAAAAGAACAATGTGAGCCTGAGAAAGGTTTGCAATATTGTAGCTGAGAGTAGGTTGTAGTTTGGACTTACGAGGCCTTGTTGGACAGGAGTGAAGGAAATGACCGGCTTCTCCGCAGTACAGACATAAGTTGTTTTGACGTCTCCGCAGTCTCTCCTCGGAGGTAAGCGGGGCTCGGACCAATCCAACTTGCATAGGTTCAGGATCCGGGAGGTTTTATGTTTTGAGGAGCTGCAGGTGGCTGTGGAGCTGGAGTGGGCCTTGGATGGGCCCAGGTAGAGCGTGGAACTTGATATCGTTCAGAACGACGTTCTCTCAGGCGTCGATCCAGCTGCGTGGCAGTTTGAATCAGGTCTTCAAGAGTGGCCGGGACTTCTGTCCGAGCCAGCTCGTCCTTAAGAGACTCAGACAAGCCTTGGCGAAACTGGTATTTTAGCGCAGCTCATTCCAGCCTGTGTCGGCTGACCATTTTCGGAACTCGGCTGTATAGTCCTCGATAGGCCTTCTACCTTGGGTAAGGTTATGGAGATTAGTTTCGGCAGTGGCCGTACGCTGTGGGTCATCATATAACTTCGCCATGTGTTCAAAAAGGGTGTCTATTGTGTTTAGGATTGGGTCTGTTGCTCCATTAGAGTGTGAGCCCAGGTTGTGGTTCTTCCGAGAGAAGAGAAATGACGAAACCCACTTTCACAGTCTCTGAACAAAAGGTTCTGGGCTGAAGAGATAAATATAAGGAGCAAGCATTTTTAAACGCCCGGTATTTCCGGCGCTCACCTGAAAAACGTTTCCGGGATAGGCACACGTGGTTCCGGGTGGGTCACCATTACGGCCGAGCTAGAGGAGACTTGAGGTGCCGCAGCTCCAGAGGATGGTGGTGCAGGCGGAGATGAGGGTCCAGGAATCACGGCCAGCTGTTGGAGACGGCCATCTATTTGGAGGTAGCCATCTTGAAGCTTTTGAACTGCGTCAGTAAGTGCGGACACTTGCAGGCAGAGTGTTTCAAATGGTGAGCGCGCCCTGTCGGCCTCAGACATCTGGCTGGTTTATACTGTCAGAAACACAAGTACTTACCGAGGCCGAGATGCTGAGGACGGCTCACCTTTTCGACCAAGCGCACCTGCCCCCTGGAATTTGAGACAGGAGGCAGAGGCACAAGGATCGGTAACGTACAGGGGGGGGGGTAGGTAGATGGGATGCAGGTACTGGAGGTCAGAGGCTGAGATGTGCTGCAGTGTGCTGGAGGGTCACCAAGGCAGATGAAAGTGGTAAAGTCCCAGGGCACAGTTCAAAAGCCAGCAGACGAATGAAGCAGATCCGGGGTACAGGTAAAAAGTCCGGGTTCGGGTAGCGCTAAGACAAGTCCAGGTATGTAAGCCGAAGTTCAAGGCAGGAGACAGAAGCAAATCCAGGTCACCGTCCGAGGTCAAAAGGGTTCAAGAAGGCAGCAGAGTCCACAAACAGGCCGAGGTCAGGTTTCCAGGCGAGAGCTGAGTCGGGAAGTAAATCCAGGTCAAAGGGCACAAGTCAAAGTGTCAAAACTTTACTCAGAGCTGACGATAAACCAGCAACCTGTGCAAAGACAGGGGCTGGTTTAAATAGGCCTTTTGAAATAAAATTGTAAATGCACATTTTTTGCAGGTAAAAAATGTGCATTTATTATTATTTTTCCTAGGGGCCTGCAGAGCATTGCACCCATGATCAGCAGATTGCAAGTGCAATCTCAGGCTCCTGCAGACTCTCAGCATAGCTATCTGCTTGTACATCATACAGGCAAGCAGTTACCTGAGAGCAGGAAGATCAATGGACTATGAGGATGCTCACCAGCGCCCTTGCTACTCAAGGAGAACTACAAGCCCCACTATTTTCAAATTGTGACAGTGGATGCAGGGAGAGTATCCCCCATCTGCTGTCACAGGGAGGGGTTAATGGGGGGGAGAAGCTGCAGATGCTGGAACATGTTACATGTTCCACCCTAAATACAGTTAAAAAAAACTGTTGAAACAGCCATACTTCAGCTATACTTATGGAGAGAAATCACTTAATTCACCCATCTACGCTAAACTCTGTGGATGAGTGAATCTCTGTTGCCAGTATCTGCAGCTGTCTGAATACCTGAACAGTGACTGCATCTGATAGTGATTGATCTGAATTTTACACCTAACTGCTTTTATTTTTTATTTAAAGGGTCAAAAACCCTAAAGGAAGATCGGGTGAAGATGGGAGCAGTGGTGGCGGTGATAGCGCACACTGGATGGCTCCATTTTAAAGGTAAGTCTGTCATAATGTGCTGCAAAGGGGCCTATTTAAAAAATAAAAAGTGGCAGACGTTACTAACGCTTTAAAATAATGAGGAAGGAATAGAACTTCAGTCAATTCTGTTCATTGCTATCTGTGTCACTGCTGGGATAATTTCCATATTTTGGTTACAAGAAGTGAGGGGGAAGTATGTTAGACATTCTAAATCATCTCTACTTTATTAAAAAAAAAAAAAAAAAAGGATCAGATAAAGAGGCTTTAACAAAATACACAGTCATTTACTGAATCATACGTTTTTTATTTTATTTTTCTGTAGTTGTGATGAAAGTGAGAGCAGGGGAAGGGGCTAGTAAATATTACATTTATCATCCCCTTCCTTTTCTGAGTAAACACAGTGAGCGATCTGTGCCAATCACTCATCATAAAGCTGGATACACACTATACAAAATTTCTTTAGATTTTTTCCTTTAGATTTACCAAAACCTTATAATATAACATCAAACCTTAATGCCTTGTACACACGATCGGTTCGTCTGATGAAAACGGTCCATCAGCCCGTGTGGGCCCCATCAGTTTTTTTCCCATTGGTGAAAAAACTTAGATGGTCTGATGGTTAAAAAGAAATAGAAAAAAAACGATCGTCTGTGGGGAAATCCATCGGTTAAAGTCGACGCATCCCCGGAAGCATTGAACTTAATTTTTCTCAGCACGTCGTTGTGTTTTATGTCACCGCAGTCTGACACGTTTTTTTAACTGATGGTGTGTAGGCAAGACTGATGAAAGTCAGTTTCATCGGATATCTGATGAAAAAATCCATCAGACCGGTTTCATCTGATGAACCGATCGTGTGTACAGGTCATAAGAGTTTCAATTTGTATGCAATCAGGCAGGCCCTTACACTGCATGGCTTTGGTAAATCTAAAGGAAATCAGACAACATAAGTTGTACAGTGTGTATGGTGTCTAACACTTTCCATTCGTTCACTGTCCCGTGCAGATGGACTGGTGCGAGGGTTGGCAACCTGTTGGTCAACCCTATGGTCATGCAGGTAACAGGTGGACCACGAACAGGTGCCTGCGCCGCCAAACCCCACCTTGTAAGTGCCAGTCCTGCACTTGTGTAAAACGCACTCCTGATCCCTGCATTCTGAGTGTAAAATGCACTCCTGATCCCTGCATTCTGAGTGTAAAATGCACTCCTGATCCCTGTATTCTGAGTGTAAAATGCACTCCTGATCCCTGCATTCTGAGTGTAAAACGCACTCTTGATCCCTGCATTCTGAGTGTAAAACGCGCTCCTGATCCCTGAATTCTGAGTGTAAAATGCACTCCTGAACCCTGCATTCTGAGTGTAAAACACACTCCTGAAGCCTGCATTCTGAGTGTAAAACATACTCCTGATCCCTGCATTCTGAGAGTAAAACGCACACCTGATCCCTGCATTCTGAGCATAAAATGCACTCTGGATCCCTGCATTGTGAGCATAGAACGCACTCCTGATCCCTGCATTCTGAGCGTAAAATGCACTCCTGATCCCTGCATTCTGAGTGTAAAATGCACTCCTGATCCCTGCATTCTGAGTGTAAAATGCACTCCTGATCCCTGCATTCTGAGTGTAAAATGCACTCCTGATCCCTGTATTCTGAGTGTAAAACGCACTCTTGAACCCTGCATTCTGAGTGTAAAACACACTCCTGAACCCTGCATTCTGAGTGTAAAACGCACTCCTGAAGCCTGCATTCTGAGTGTAAAACATACTCCTGATCCCTGCATTCTGAGAGTAAAAAGCACACCTGATCCCTGCATTCTGAGCATAAAATGCACTCTGGATCCCTGCATTGTGAGCATAGAACGCACTCCTGATCCCTGCATTCTGAGTGTAAAACACACTCTTGATCCCTGCATTCTGAGTGTAAAACACACTCCTGAACCCCACATTCTGAGCATAGAACGGACTCCTGATCCCTGCATTCTGAGCATTAAATGCACTTCTGATCCCTGCATTCTGGGCATATTGCACTCCTTAATCCTGCATTCTGAGTGCAACACACTTATGATCACTGCATCCTGATCGTAATGCACTGGTTAACCCTGCATTCTTTGCATAACACACTGCTAAACCCTACACTCTTGTAATACTTATTTTATTTTAGTTCTGAGTACAAATATTTTATCAACTGGGGGGGGGGGGGTGAAGCCCTCCCCACAGGACTTATAAAACAAATTGTAAGCAAACAATACAAACTAATATTGTAAAAAATAATAAAAATAAAAAACTACTGACACCATACACTGCCCCACTAACACCGATGTCTGCTCTACTGACACCATCCACTGCTCGCCTCATATACGTTTTTGCTCTGGGGTGCACACACTAATGTGAAAGCCTGCTCACATTGCAGCTTACCAGTCTTTAGATGTAGTGCCTGCATTAGTTTTTACTTTCCAAAGGTTTTTTCCCTTTATTTTTACCTGGTGATTCTACCAGTAATACACTTCCCTGGCTAGGGTGACAGACCTCACTCAGCATACTGTATCAGGACAACAGAAACAAGTTAGGACTACAGAAAACTCCTCCTCTCCTCTTCCTCATAACATAGAGGGGTGGGGATAATGTGGTCCTCAGAGATAACTGGAACAAGTTAACTGATAAGAATGCAGGCAGCATAGGCAGGAGGCATATTTATTAAGCTGTGAATACAGCTTTCACTAAACATTCACTGGTGGTGAATCAATCACTGTGATTTGAGGCCGGGTTCACACCTATGCAAATTGGTTGCGGTCTTAAACTGCATTCAATTTGCATAACATTATAAAATACATTGATTTCAATGAGGCTGGTTCACATATGAGCGATGCATTTGCACTGCACATTGCCGAAAAAAAAGTGTGCGTTTTCTACTCATTGCGGTGCGGCTCAGGTGCGATTTCAGGCCCATTATCTTCTATTGGCACGCATCTGACTCGCAGATGTGTTCATTTCTCTTCAGGATTTCTCTCATTCACCTCAAATACACTTCCCCCCTCCCCTCCCCTCTGCCAGGTCTCCAAATTTCACAGCTAAAACAGAGATGATCTGCTGAACAGTTCTCTTATCTCTCTGCAGAGATAAGAGAGCTAAAATTTGCACCATACAAGTTTGTATCCAGCCTAAAGGAAGATTCAGCTGCATGGAATGCTTGGTGAATGTCAAATTCACAGCTTTATAAATATATCCCATGAATTTATCAACTTGTTTTTGACAAGATCAACAGGTATTTTTTCACATATACAGATAATACAAAAACCCTTTCAATATGGTATTTTACAGACCAAAAGGAACAACATAAGAGAAGTTCATTGTTATGGTTTGGGCAGCCTGCAGGCTAAGGGTATAGAAACCTGCAATTACCTTCCTTTCAGGTACCTTCTCCTATTCACTTTTTTTAGATCTGCTGCAGGGACAAGTGAAAATTACTAATTGCATTACATTAGCTGAAATGGCTCAAAAAGTGCTTATTTCAAGAGCTGATGGAGGATTTTAAAATTAGCGAGAGATCGATCCATTCCATAAGAGAGGCACGGAGCATTGTAAAATACTCTGTGATTGGAACCTGTTGTAACATTTATCTACAGTACAGATTATTACATATCAAAAGTCATTTTGTAGGAGAACTTCAGTAAAGACACACACCATCAGTAAACTGACATAATATCAGGTTTTGTCGCCTGGTATATCCTCCAGAAGCCTCTCTATTGGAGTTTAATAAATCATCACAGTCCCCAGCTGCTATGTCGAATGTCAGTGTTAAATTTGGTTGGGTCTGCTTTCTACACGGATTACATAAGCTTTTTAAAGAGCAATGTCACCCATTCCCATTAAAGAAGAAGTAAAGCCAAAGATTTTTTTGGGGTGTACTTCTCCTATGGGTCACAGGAGTGCACACCATTCTGCATTCCTGTGACCCGTTTTCTAAAGATCGCTATGCTGACATCACATAGCCGGTGCAGGCTCTAAAAAGATGCTGACCATATGGTCGAGATCCACCCAGAAGCCTGGACCAGCAGCTGGTTCAGCCTCTCAATGAGCCACTAGGAGCTTCAGCTCAGAGCTTCAGTGAGCACTGGAGGGGCAGAGCAGAGAGATGGTGACTGATAGTCTAAAAGCTCTCTGCATCCTAAAGACCAAGAGGTTAGTGATCAGTGGTCTTTGATCACTCAGTTCTTAGTCTTAGGCCTCGTACACACGATCAAATCTGTCTGCTGGAAACGGTCTGCTAGACCGTTTCAGCAGACAGATTCGATCGTGTGTACGGGCAAACAGACGGATTTGGCCACCCGACAGATTTCAAAGCATGCTTTGAAATCTGTCGGCTGGGAACCCGTCCGCCCGACATGTCTGCTGGTTAGTATGCTAACCAGCAGACATGTCTTCTCGCACACGCGCCGAATGATTTCGACGCATGCGCGGAAGTGTTTTACTTCCTGGTGCGATGACGTGGCGGCGTCAACGTCACCGCCACGTCACCGACACGTCAGCGCGCTGTCTGCTGGCGGGGATTTTGGTTTGCTCGTGTGTACACGCGAGCAAACCAAAATCCCAGCAGACAGATTTGTTCAAATCGGTCGGTCGACCGACCGATTTGAACAAATGGATTTACTCGTGTGTACGAGGCCTTAGAGCCAACGGGAGACAGATGCAGCATTGGATCGATGCTGCATCCATCTAGGTGAGTATTAATAAAGGAAAGCATACAACAAGTGCATGAGAGGTGCTGCCCCCTTGGACTTTACAGGCAGACAATTTGATAAACAAAAAGCAACTTAGTACCAATTCAACTTAATAAAATTGGCACTAAGTTTATTTTTATTTATCAAATTATTATTGTCTGCCTGTAAAGTCCAAGTGGGCGGCACCTCTCATGCACTTGTTGCATGTTTTCCTTTATTCATATGTTTAGGATGTTGGCAGCTCCACACATCCAATCCCACAAAAATCTCCTGTTTTCTATCTACAGTAGGTGTAACGGTATGACCTGTGATACTCTGAGACTTTTGAAGGATGCGGTGTACTCCTGTGCCAGCTTCACCAATGACTCTTGGGTCCAGGGTCATCCTATGTCTGATAGGGGCATAGGATGACTGAGGAATGATATCATGAATTACATGAGATGGGACATTAATGATAATTCATGTATTGCAGGATATCTTGAAATATTACAAGTTGTTCCTTATGAACAGGTCAATGGACTATTGAGGTGTAAATTGAGTCGGGCTCCTAAGATATTTTATTGTCCATTGTGTGATGCTAATACTGTTTTGTGTCTATTGTACTAATTAAGTCTGTAAAGGTCAGATGTCTAACTTTGAGGTGTTAATTTAGTCTGGCTTCTGAAAGACCTTTCATTGTGGATGCTAATGACACTTTATTGTGTGAAAATACTATTGATGATAGACATGTGTTGTGAGTTAGCAGTCTAAAGGTCAGACGTCTGACTTAAGGAATGTGTATTATGAAGCAGGTGAGAACAGCTTGTTGTAGTCGGGACGTCATTGTCTAAGAGAATGTGTATTGAGTTCCTTGTGTAGTGTGGTGGGTGGAGTGGATTCATTGTTCATTTGGTTTCTAAACTGTATATAACCAGCTGAGTGTACCATTTAAAGTATTCATTCATTTTGAAACCAGAAAATAGAGCTGTGCGTGTCTCGTTTATTCTGGGAAATGGAATGGGGCGTGTCTGCCGGATTGTGGAGTGTCAGATTAGCTGTCTTGGGTCGGTGGAATGAAAATCGTAAACGGTGGTGACCGTTACAGTAGGTAAGCATAATTATTATTTTTCTTTTATTTAGATCCAAACTTCTCTTTCAAACGAATCCAATATATGACCTTTTTTTAAATTTTTATCCAGGAAAAACATACACGGCCAGCCTGTATTTACATATGAGCACACTATATTTCATTCTTGCGTGCATAAATGTGTTTTTTTTTAAACCGCTTGCCAACCGCTGCACGACTATTTACGTCAGCAGAATGGCACGGCTGCGCATATGGACGTACCTGTACGTTACCTTAAATAGCATGATTGAGTGCGCATGCCCGCCATGAGCTCCGTGACCATACCTGCGGGACCCGCAGACTCGATGTTCGCTGGTGTCCCGTGATCGTGTCACGGAGCTGCAGAACAGGGGGATTTCCCTGTTCTGCCTTGTGACAGGACAGTAATCTACTGCTCCCTGTCATCGGGAGCAGTGATCACTGTCATGTCACTGGTAGCCCACCCCCCCACAGTTAGAATAACTCCCTAGGACACACTTAACTCCTTCCTCGCCCCCTAGTGGTTAGCCCTTCCCTGCCAGTGTCATTTACACAGTAATCAGTTCCTTTTTTTTAGCGCCGATCGCTGTATAAATGACAATGGTCCCAAAATAGCGTCAAAAGTGTCCAATGTGTCTGCCATAATGTCACAGTAACAATAAAAACACACTCTTGATCCCTGCATTCTGAGTGTAAAACACACTCCTGAACCCCACATTCTGAGCATAGAACGGACTCCTGATCCCTGCATTCTGAGCATTAAATGCACTTCTGATCCCTGCATTCTGGGCATATTGCACTCCTTAATCCTGCATTCTGAGTGCAACACACTTATGATCACTGCATCCTGATCGTAATGCACTGGTTAACCCTGCATTCTTTGCATAACACACTGCTAAACCCTACACTCTTGTAATACTTATTTTATTTTAGTTCTGAGTACAAATATTTTATCAACTGGGGGGGGGGGGGTGAAGCCCTCCCCACAGGACTTATAAAACAAATTGTAAGCAAACAATACAAACTAATATTGTAAAAAATAATAAAAATAAAAAACTACTGACACCATACACTGAGGTCGGGTTCACACCTATGCAAATTGGTTGCGGTCTTAAACTGCATTCAATTTGCATAACATTATAAAATACATTGATTTCAATGAGGCTGGTTCACATATGAGCGATGCATTTGCACTGCACATTGCCGAAAAAAAAGTGTGCGTTTTCTACTCATTGCGGTGCGGCTCAGGTGCGATTTCAGGCCCATTATCTTCTATTGGCACGCATCTGACTCGCAGATGTGTTCATTTCTCTTCAGGATTTCTCTCATTCACCTCAAATACACTTCCCCCCTCCCCTCCCCTCTGCCAGGTCTCCAAATTTCACAGCTAAAACAGAGATGATCTGCTGAACAGTTCTCTTATCTCTCTGCAGAGATAAGAGAGCTAAAATTTGCACCATACAAGTTTGTATCCAGCCTAAAGGAAGATTCAGCTGCATGGAATGCTTGGTGAATGTCAAATTCACAGCTTTATAAATATATCCCATGAATTTATCAACTTGTTTTTGACAAGATCAACAGGTATTTTTTCACATATACAGATAATACAAAAACCCTTTCAATATGGTATTTTACAGACCAAAAGGAACAACATAAGAGAAGTTCATTGTTATGGTTTGGGCAGCCTGCAGGCTAAGGGTATAGAAACCTGCAATTACCTTCCTTTCAGGTACCTTCTCCTATTCACTTTTTTTAGATCTGCTGCAGGGACAAGTGAAAATTACTAATTGCATTACATTAGCTGAAATGGCTCAAAAAGTGCTTATTTCAAGAGCTGATGGAGGATTTTAAAATTAGCGAGAGATCGATCCATTCCATAAGAGAGGCACGGAGCATTGTAAAATACTCTGTGATTGGAACCTGTTGTAACATTTATCTACAGTACAGATTATTACATATCAAAAGTCATTTTGTAGGAGAACTTCAGTAAAGACACACACCATCAGTAAACTGACATAATATCAGGTTTTGTCGCCTGGTATATCCTCCAGAAGCCTCTCTATTGGAGTTTAATAAATCATCACAGTCCCCAGCTGCTATGTCGAATGTCAGTGTTAAATTTGGTTGGGTCTGCTTTCTACACGGATTACATAAGCTTTTTAAAGAGCAATGTCACCCATTCCCATTAAAGAAGAAGTAAAGCCAAAGATTTTTTTGGGGTGTACTTCTCCTATGGGTCACAGGAGTGCACACCATTCTGCATTCCTGTGACCCGTTTTCTAAAGATCGCTATGCTGACATCACATAGCCGGTGCAGGCTCTAAAAAGATGCTGACCATATGGTCGAGATCCACCCAGAAGCCTGGACCAGCAGCTGGTTCAGCCTCTCAATGAGCCACTAGGAGCTTCAGCTCAGAGCTTCAGTGAGCACTGGAGGGGCAGAGCAGAGAGATGGTGACTGATAGTCTAAAAGCTCTCTGCATCCTAAAGACCAAGAGGTTAGTGATCAGTGGTCTTTGATCACTCAGTTCTTAGTCTTAGGCCTCGTACACACGATCAAATCTGTCTGCTGGAAACGGTCTGCTAGACCGTTTCAGCAGACAGATTCGATCGTGTGTACGGGCAAACAGACGGATTTGGCCACCCGACAGATTTCAAAGCATGCTTTGAAATCTGTCGGCTGGGAACCCGTCCGCCCGACATGTCTGCTGGTTAGTATGCTAACCAGCAGACATGTCTTCTCGCACACGCGCCGAATGATTTCGACGCATGCGCGGAAGTGTTTTACTTCCTGGTGCGATGACGTGGCGGCGTCAACGTCACCGCCACGTCACCGACACGTCAGCGCGCTGTCTGCTGGCGGGGATTTTGGTTTGCTCGTGTGTACACGCGAGCAAACCAAAATCCCAGCAGACAGATTTGTTCAAATCGGTCGGTCCGACCGATTTGAACAAATGGATTTACTCGTGTGTACGAGGCCTTAGAGCCAACGGGAGACAGATGCAGCATTGGATCGATGCTGCATCCATCTAGGTGAGTATTAATAAAGGAAAGCATACAACAAGTGCATGAGAGGTGCTGCCCCCTTGGACTTTACAGGCAGACAATTTGATAAACAAAAAGCAACTTAGTACCAATTCAACTTAATAAAATTGGCACTAAGTTTATTTTTATTTATCAAATTATTATTGTCTGCCTGTAAAGTCCAAGTGGGCGGCACCTCTCATGCACTTGTTGCATGTTTTCCTTTATTCATATGTTTAGGATGTTGGCAGCTCCACACATCCAATCCCCACAAAAATCTCCTGTTTTCTATCTACAGTAGGTGTAACGGTATGACCTGTGATACTCTGAGACTTTTGAAGGATGCGGTGTACTCCTGTGCCAGCTTCACCAATGACTCTTGGGTCCAGGGTCATCCTATGTCTGATAGGGGCATAGGATGACTGAGGAATGATATCATGAATTACATGAGATGGGACATTAATGATAATTTATGTATTGCAGGATATCTTGAAATATTACAAGTTGTTCCTTATGAACAGGTCAATGGACTATTGAGGTGTAAATTGAGTCGGGCTCCTAAGATATTTTATTGTCCATTGTGTGATGCTAATACTGTTTTGTGTCTATTGTACTAATTAAGTCTGTAAAGGTCAGATGTCTAACTTTGAGGTGTTAATTGAGTCTGGCTTCTGAAAGACCTTTCATTGTGGATGCTAATGACACTTTATTGTGTGAAAATACTATTGATGATAGACATGTGTTGTGAGTTAGCAGTCTAAAGGTCAGACGTCTGACTTAAGGAATGTGTATTATGAAGCAGGTGAGAACAGCTTGTTGTAGTCGGGACGTCATTGTCTAAGAGAATGTGTATTGAGTTCCTTGTGTAGTGTGGTGGGTGGAGTGGATTCATTGTTCATTTGGTTTCTAAACTGTATATAACCAGCTGAGTGTACCATTAAAGTATTCATTCATTTTGAAACCAGAAAATAGAGCTGTGCGTGTCTCGTTTATTCTGGGAAATGGAATGGGGCGTGTCTGCCGGATTGTGGAGTGTCAGATTAGCTGTCTTGGGTCGGTGGAATGAAAATCGTAAACGGTGGTGACCGTTACAGTAGGTAAGCATAATTATTATTTTTCTTTTATTTAGATCCAAACTTCTCTTTCAAACGAATCCAATATATGACCTTTTTTTAAATTTTTATCCAGGAAAAACATACACGGCCAGCCTGTATTTACATATGAGCACACTATATTTCATTCTTGCGTGCATAAATGTGTTTTTTTTAAACCGCTTGCCAACCGCTGCACGACTATTTACGTCAGCAGAATGGCACGGCTGCGCATATGGACGTACCTGTACGTTACCTTTAAATAGCATGATTGAGTGCGCATGCCCGCCATGAGCTCCGTGACCATACCTGCGGGACCCGCAGACTCGATGTTCGCTGGTGTCCCGTGATCGTGTCACGGAGCTGCAGAACAGGGGGATTTCCCTGTTCTGCCTTGTGACAGGACAGTAATCTACTGCTCCCTGTCATCGGGAGCAGTGATCACTGTCATGTCACTGGTAGCCCACCCCCCCACAGTTAGAATAACTCCCTAGGACACACTTAACTCCTTCCTCGCCCCCTAGTGGTTAGCCCTTTCCCTGCCAGTGTCATTTACACAGTAATCAGTTCCTTTTTTTTAGCGCCGATCGCTGTATAAATGACAATGGTCCCAAAATAGCGTCAAAAGTGTCCAATGTGTCTGCCATAATGTCACAGTAACAATAAAAATCGCAGATCACAGCCATTACTAATAAAAAACAATTATGAAAAAAATGCTATAATTCTATCCCCTATTTTGTAGACATTATAACTTTTGCGCAAACCAATCAATATACGCTTATTGTGATTTTTTTTACCAAAAATATGTAGAAGAATATGTATCAGCCTAAACTGTGGAAAAAAAATGTTGTTATATATTTTTAAGGAATATTTATTATAGCAAAAAGTAAAAAAAAAAATGTTTCTAAATTGTCGCTATTTTTTGGTTTATAGCGCAAAAAATAAAAACAGCACAGGTGATCAAATACCACCAAAAGAAAGCTCTATTTATGGGAAGAAAGGACGTCAATTTTGTTTGGGTGCAACGTCGCACGACTGCGCAATTGTCAGTTTAATTAACGCAGTTCCGAATCACAAGAAAATCCCCCGGTCATTGGGCAGACAAATACTCCAGGGCTAAAGTGGTTAAAGAAAGGCTTGTAGCTTTGAAGTGAGGGAAATAAGCGCAGGGCCTACACAGCTGGGTGGAAGGGGAACCAAGCAATGTGCAGTCAAATGTTTTAAAAACATGTAATGTAAGGTAGAGGGATTTACTGGACTGGTCAGAAGAGGTGGGCTGATGGAGATGAGTAGGCAAGCTTCAAATGGAGATCTGCAGTGGCTGAGTAAGCATCCCTTCCTCCTGCCCTATTTATTGACTTTGGTCTGGATTTATGGCATAGTACGTAGATAGTGGTGGTTTGAGGTCCTTGAAGGTGGTTTGATCTGGTGTTTGTTGGACAGTTGGGGACCCATCTTTGGTGTGGTGTCCTCAAATTGGTCTGGTCAACCCATAGGAACCAGGTAGTTGTAGACTAGCTAAGATTGTCCCTGGTGGTGTTTTTTCTACTAGGGGCATAACATAGCTACACATGTTTGTTGGTGCTGTTTTAAAGTAATTTACAATATAAATATATACAATATATATATATATATATATATATATATATATATATATATATATATATATATATATATATATATATATATATATAGTATCTCAGCTGTTTATATTATTGTTTGCCTGAATTTTTATCTTTACCTGAAGTCAGGAATTCTATAATAATAATAAAAAAAAAGACAATCTCCATCTTTATATTCTGCTATTTCACATTTAAATAATCAGTTGGTATTTCTGTAGCACATTATAAAACGTTGCTCTGATTGCTTCACAGAGAAGAAGCCACATTTATTTTAAAGACTTATTGAACTAATGCCATTGTGATACATTCAGGTAGAAAACAGATATTCAAAACCGATTTTTTTCTTTAACAAGAGCTATAAAAAGAAAGTTTTTCATAAGATGATAAAACTGGGCAATTTCTGTTTTATTAATTTAAACAGTTAATAAAAGAACAAACCAGCCTGTAGAAGCGAAACGCACTGTCTGCAGTCTATTGTATGAGAAGAATGGGCTTGGGTGCTCAATTAATTTTTGAAGATTCTGTCTGCCTTGCGCATTTCTGATATTTCAGTACAGATCCCAGATCAACAAAGGACATTGAATACATAACAGTCATGGCTCCCTCTACGCATGGAGCAGGCGTTCATGTTCATTGTACGTTCTAACTTTTGTATGGTACTGAAACGTGTTAAACAAAAGATGTCTTTCGAAAACACACAGCTGCTGCTTATTATTCTGATTTTTTTTTTTTAGCTCACCTCCCGGATAGTTCACAGTTTTCACTTTTTTATTTTAAAGACAGTGTCTGTTGTCTGACACCAAAGCCCACCCATTAAATATGTGTTTTAATGTAGAACAATGCATCTTGAGAGTATAGGAGAGGCTTTCCTTGATCTGTTTTATCTTTATCTAACAAAGGAGATGATGGATAGAACACTTGAGACGTTGTGTAGCAGGTACTGATAAAAGAACATTAAAATGGTATTGTCATTTTGTCTTTAATCTCCATCTCTTGATTACAAAACCTTTCAGAAACACACCTAGAAAGGATATCATAAAATTCTGAAAGGAACTGCTATTCAGCCAAAGCATGGGTTAGAGTACAAACTTTACCAAGGCTACATTTATCATAGTCAGGAATGGATTTTAAAGTGTATTTCTGCTTTTGCAGTCAAATTGGGATAATACCTACTTTATGTTTGTTACGTATCTCTATTCACATAGCAGCTTAAAAAAAAAAATAGAAACTCCAGACAAGTATAACTATACATGGGCTTGTTGGCTCCACTTTCGCACTACGGACGCCTACAATCACATAATGAATACCATAACACCACAGAACCATGCCACAAATTCTAACACTCCTTGATACACCTTTTCATTGAAGAGACAACACTTCTTAGGCCTCGTACACACGATAGGATAGCCAGAGGACAACGTGTGTGGACCCCGTGTGCGTTAAAAAAAAGCCAACTTGCCAATGGATTCCTAACCGATAGGTCAAAACTGATCGGTTAAAAATCCACGCATGCTCAGAATTAAGTCGACGCATGCTTGGAAGCATTGAACTTCATTTTTTTCAGCACGTCATTGTGTTTTACGTCACCGTGTTCTGATACGATCCTTGTTTTAACTGATGGTGTGTAGGCACATCAGACCATCAGTCAGCTTCATCGGTTAACCTACGACAACAGTCCTTCAGATCGTTCTCATCGGATGGACTGATCGTGTGTACAAGGCTTTAGACTACTAGACTAGAAGACATACATTCCAACCCTTGAAACAACTTGAAAACTGGATGGATTGTAAACATTGCTAATTACCATATTTATCGGCATATAACACACACAGGCGTACAACGCGCACCTTCATTTTTAGAGGGAAGTTTTAGGAAAAAATACATGTTTAAATAAAGAACTGTGAAGCAAAATGAGGGTCAATGTCCATCAATGCAGCCTGATCAATGCCCATCTGCAGCCCCAAAATTGCCCATCAATGCAGCTTGATTAATGCCCATCTGTAGCCTCACAATTTCCCATCAATGCAGCTTGATTAATACCCATATGCAGCCTCCCCATTGGCATGAATGCAGCCTGATCAATGCCCACCTCAGGGAGGGGGTGGGATGAGTGCCATCAGATTACATACAGTGAGTATCTCCTGTTTACTCTGTGGCTTTTTTAAGGCCTTGTACACACGATCGGACATATCCGATGAAAACGGTCCGCGGACCGTTTCCATCGGATATGTCCGATCTGGAGTTTGGTCCGATGGCGTGTACACACCATCGGATCAAATTCCCCGCCGGCGGACGGCGCGGTGACGTGGCGGTTGACGTTGACGCCGCTACGTCACCGCACCAGGAAGTAAAACACTTCCGCGCCTGCGCCGAATCCATTCGGCAGCGGCGCGGCGGCGGTGCGGGACGACATGTCTGCTGGTAAGTGTACTAACCAGCAGACATGTCGGGCGGACACATTCCCACCCGATAGATTTCAAAGCATGCTTTGAAATCTGTCGGGTGGACAAATCTGCCCGCTAGCCCATACACACGATCGGAGATGTCTGCTAAAACGGTCCATCGGACATATCCGCTCGTGTGTACGAGGCCTAATACAAAATCACGCCTCCTGGACCGACTTCTATGATAGACAGAACAATGGTCCAATTACCGACCCAGGAGATGGGACTTCCTATTACAGAGGCCGCTGAGTAAACAGGAGCTTCTCGCTGTATGTAATCTGGCGGTGCTCGTTCCGCCCCCTCCCTGTTCTCTCCGAGGAAGCCCAAATTGCAGTATTGGCGTATAACATGCACACACTATTTGCAACCGATTTGCAGGGTGAAAAAGTGAGTGTTATACGCCAATAAATACAGTACCTTTTTTGGCTAAGAAAGGTCACAGAAAATGAAACATAGAACACCAAATGATTCTTTGGAAGACCCCCCAATATTATTCTCTGATCGGGGATATGACATCCCTTGGTTCAGGACACAGTATATCTACTTTTTGTACTCTACATCCCTTCTATACTTCTATCTCCATACCCTAACCTTGACCCTTAGGCCTCGTACACACGAGGCAATTCATTTGTTCAAATCGGTCGGACACACGAGCAAACCAAAATCCCCGCCAGCAGACAGCGCGCTGACGTGTCGGTGACGTGGCGGTGACCTTGACGCCGCCACGTCACCGCACCAGGAAGAAAAACACTTCCGCGCATGTGTCGAAACCATTCGGCGCGTGTGCGAGAAGACATGTCTGCTGGTTAGCGTACTAACCAGCAGACATGTCGGGCGGACGGGTTCCGAGCCGACGGATTGGTAAGCATGCTTTCCAATCTGTCGGGTGGCCAAATCCGTCTGCTCGCCCGTACACACGATCGAATCTGTCTGCTGGGACGGTCTAGCAGACTGTTTCCAGCAGACAGATTTGATCGTGTGTACGAGGCCTTAAACAAACAGTACAAGTGCAAGATCATATGCTTTTATAGTGTGTATTAGGAAAACGATGTTGTATAACTGCTAGAATACAAATTTCTCATGCTGCAATCCTGTTTATAATATAGGACTTAAAGATGTATATTAGTAAATGTGCCATCCACCTGTATTACATTATTCAATGTTATCAGTTACGTTTGTAAGGGTGGAACGTCCATTTCACAACTATTGAATGAATCTCTGTTCATGAGATGTTTGTAAGGTTTAAGCTGTATGTACTGTTTACCCATATACAAATTCAAATAAAATCCTTTTCTGAGAGAAAAAGAAATAAAAAGTTGCAGCTTACCTGGAACTTCCAGCAAAGAAAACGTTCCTCTTATTTCTCTTTGTCATAAAGGCAGTTGGGAAGCTGGTTTACCATAATTAACTCGAGGCATATGCACTATTTCATCAGCTGTGCTAGATTTGAACATTGCCTGTATTAACAAAGGTTAAAGATTTCGGACCTGGGTCTCTCCATTGTATGTTATTGAGAACTGGACTCAGCCAATCCCCAGTCAAGCTAATGGGATAGAATACACTGAACTAGCTGAGTAATGCTTGCAGTCAGCCATGGTACCTTCTTTTCAGAAACATCCAAAAGGTAAGACATATTTTTTCTAGTTTTATAGGTATGTGTGATTAGGAATGCAAAACAAACATCAAGGGGTTTTCTCAAATTTGACTAGAAAAGTGAAAATTCACACAATGTTGTGTGCTTTTCTATAGGCCCTTTCCTGCTCTGTCAATTACAAGTTCAACCTTTATGGTCACAAAGTTTTATATTTGGATAAATGTTAAAAGTTTTACCAGCAATAAATCACAAAAAGATAACCCCCTGGACTGTTTATTGGAGCCGGAGTGAATGGACTGTTGCTTGGGTAGTTGGTAGCCGCAGTGCTATTTGGGGGAGAACCAGTTAAAGCAGTAGCCCCTTCAGGGGGAGTGCTACATGATCATGCCCTGTATTTTTTGAGGTGACCCACTTTTTGTCACCCTGACAACATTGTCCATTCCATGCTACTCGCATATTTGTCTGTTTGGTATCTTAAAGGAGGAGTTGTGGCGTCTAATATATGTGAGTGACAACAAACTAGACAATTTGTGCTTCCTGTACATTTGATATTTCCCTATGTGCTGTTACTTTGTCTTTAATAAACAGAGATTTAAAAAAAAAAAATACCTGAAGTTAGCTTCTCATTTTGTATTCTACTTTCTCCAGACAGGGTGGCTCTATTACTCTTCCATACAGGGACCGCTCTACCATGGGTCCTGTTGGGTCCATTGGACCCAGGTAGCACTTTGAAAGGGGCAACAAATGTATGCCCAAGATTGTTTTTCACGGAAGTTTTGTGTGTCATTCACGGCCAGAATGGGCCGGGGGCAGGGTGACACATGTTGCATAACCTGTCATGCTCAAAAATCACTATACAGCCCTACCTTGCCAAAATGTCCACCCTACCACACCCCTATACTACCCTAGCCCATCCCTATACTGCCATATGCCTGTCTATATACTACCCTAGCCTGTCTATATTCTACCCTCGCCTGCCCCTATACTGCCCTAGCCAGTCCATATACTACCCTCGCCTGTCCATATACTACCCTAGCCTGCCATATACTATCCTAGCCTGTCTATATACTACCCTAGCCTGTTTATATACTACCGAAGCCTGTCCCTAAACCTGTCTTAGCCCACCCCTTGGAATTGAACATAATGGTATGTCATATAATTTTGCATATAGACAAAGTGCTGTTTCATGAAAAGCTGACTTCCTGATCAATAACATTTTTGTTTTATTATCATGATATAAAAAAAATGGATGTGGGGGCCTTTTGGTGGGTATGGGGGTCAGCATTTTATTCTTGGACCCAGGCAAGACAATGTCTTGGGCCAGTACTGCTTCTATAGATATAGGAGCCACTCTAAAGCCTCGCACACATTAGTCATTTTCTTTTGATTCAACTCAGCAGGGCTGAACAAAAAAAAATGGCAGCTCAGGTGTTAGATGTTAGTACAGCAACCTCCCCTGCTGTTCTATTGTGTTCTGCCAGAACACTCCGGTCAGTGCTCTCAGCCATTAGTATCACCATCAGCAGATCCAGCGATGTCCACAAAAGCCTTGCCTCTCTGGGGACTTGTACTCCTGATTGGCTTTTGGCCACTCACAGCCAGTGAGCCAATCAGGAAATGAAGGGGGTGGGGCAATGAATGGACACACAGAGTCGCAGATCGCGAGCACCCTGCTTGCTATGGGGGCACCTGGCAGGAGTGAGGAGTCATGATCTGGGCTGCTCTGTGCAAAACTATTGCACAGAGCAGGTAAGTATAACATGTTTGTTCACACATGCAAGGTCAACATTTCCGTTAATGCCTGAACAAATATGGCTGTATTTTCTTGTGGAGAAAAGTAAAAAAAAGCATTATCGGAGGGACTGCCAAAAACTATGTGAGAATTAATTAGATATCTCTAAGTGCCCTTTCACATGGGTTGTCTGATCGTGTCCGTCTGTCAGTGTTTCCGGCAGACCTGATCGGACCCTCCAGTCTCCCCTATGGAGTGGCGAATGTCAGTGTACACATGTCCGCTGATACCCGCCGCCATCCGATCCGATCCTGCCAACAAAAAAAGACAGATTGTGGTCCTATTTTCCATCCGGAGACTGTGTCCAAGTCCAGTCTACACAGCGGAGCGGACAGGACCTGTCATCTACCTGTTCAGTGGTGATCAACAGAGCGATCCCCCACTTGGATTTAGCAGCAGGAGCACACACGGCGCACGACTCCGTAGCAGTAGGGCGTGTATGCTTTGGCTCCAGGCAGGTCAGGCAGGCAGGCATCAGCTCTCTGTCCCAGCCCAGCCCAGCCTCACTGCAGCACACCCAGCACACCCAGGAGCAGCAACCCTCCTCTACACCCTGACACTCTCAGTCCAAGGTAAGCCCTCACCTGGTTAGCCTGGACTACCCCCTGGGACTGGATACGGCCGTCCTTCTCAGGATAGCCGTGGCTCTCCAAGTCCCGGGGAGCAAACGACCGGACGACCGGGACCCCCCCCCGGCATCCCACACTCCATCCATCCATCCCGCCGCTCTCCTCACCCCCCCAACACCCCCCGCTCTCCACCTCACCACCGCAACCCTCGGGGCTCTCAGACAGCCCCAGAACTGGGATCGCGGCCACGACTGCGGGAGGGCATCCCAGGAAAGTCCGCGGCTTCTCCCGCGGCCTAGCGGGGTGCCCCTTCCGCACGTCAAAGGATAATACAACAAAAAGATAAAAGGGAATCTTCTCCCATCCTCGGGCTCCCCCGAGGACCCCCCCCATGCTGTACCCCCCTACAGGCCCTTTTTTCTCCCCCCGCGGCCACCCCCTGTACTTTAGCCCCCGGCTCGGGCCCAGTCCCGGTCGGCGGCCATCTTGGTACACCACAGCAGTACAATACACCACCCACACACCCCCCTCACCCTCCCAGGCATAGGCCTTTTTTTAATCTAAAACGCCCCTCTCTTCATAAATTGTTCCTGGGTTGCGACTGATCGCCTATTGGGATCAGGAAGGAATTTTTTCCCCAGGTAAGGCAGATTGGCACAGCACGCCTGGGGTTTTTCGCCTTCCTGTGGAACAATTGCAAAAAAGGGAGGACATAGAGAAGTGAGGCTCGCTTCTCTATTCCTCCTCCCCAGCATCGCCAAAACCCCCCCTATAATCTACTTACTTCCCGTTTTTTTCTGCAACTATGGGTTATCTGAAATACTCTGCAGAAACCATCTGGGAATTAAAACCATTCGCCTCAACACTCCCAACGGTCACCGAAAATGCGCTAAAAGGCGAACAACTGTTAAGAATCAATAGACGATTAACAGGAAAAAATCGCATTAGAACACACCAGCCCAAACGCATTTCCTGCGCTCTGGTCAACACCAGATCAGCAGTAAAACACCGGCAAGAAATCCATGATTTCATCCTTTTACACAATATAGATTGCCTCTTTATCACAGAAAGCTGGCTCACAGGCGACTGCAACACCATTCTGGAAGAATTGGTGCCTGCAAATTATCGCATCCAAATGCAGAACAGAGTGGGGCAAAGAGGGGGAGGCCTGGCGGTGATCCACAAGATTCACCTCTCGATCACTAAACCAGTCCTCCAATACTTGCTCCCATTCATGGAAACCCTGACTCTTCAGCTGCAAACAAACCCCCAAGACACGGTTCATATTTTACTGTGCTATAGACCTCCTGGCCCAAAAACGCACCTCGCCACGTCATTAACAGAATTCATCTCCTCTTACACCCTAAGCATCAAACATCTTTTGGTGCTGGGGGACTTCAACCTCTGGGCCAACTCCTCGTTGGACCCAGTCGCTGATGCTTGCATCGACCATCTGGAAGGATTAGGTCTGCAGCAATTAATACAAGGCCCCACTCATGCCTCAGGCCATACCCTCGATCTCATTTTCAAACATGATTTGGAAATTGAGATTGGGGAAAATGAGCCACTACCCTGGACCGATCACCATGCCATTAAATTTAAAATCGCCAACCACCTCAGGCCAAATAAAACAAGAAAACCGGTGATAACTCACTGGACTAGGTCTCAGAAGAAGCTCCACTCGGAACTCTTCAAAACGACCCTAGGAAAATAAAAATCCTAATACAAAATAAACAAACAGCAGTAGAAACACTGGATGCCATCAACAAGGCGCTACTTCAGTCCGCCGACGGGGTGGCACCAAAACGCAAAACTTGCATTCGGAAAAACAACGCCGGATGGTTTAACGACCAGCTGACGCTGCTAAAGCAAGAGCGTCGAACAGCAGAAGCTGCATGGAAAAGGAGCTCTTCAGATAGAAACCTCACTATTTTTAAGACAATAACAAAGAAATATCATAAAGAAATCTTTATGGCAAAAAAAAAAATTTCGCCAACATCATCACCAAGGCCCTAAACCACCCCCGCGAACTCTTCAAGCTGGTTTCGCAATCAATGAATCCAGCCTGTTTAGAGCCCCTCAATGCTGATTCACAAGAATTTTGCAACGTACTATCCGATTATTTCATTAATAAAATCGAAAGAATTCGGGTAAGCATTGAGCAAAATGGAATCTGCATGAATCCCACCCCGAAGCCCAACCCCGATACCATGATATACACGCCTCAAGCACAGAAATTCACCTTAAAACCCATCTCCATCGCTGCCACTAAAAATATAATTCGGACTCTGCGCAACAGCACAGCACCCAATGACATCATTCCCACTAAACTGCTGAAAGAAAGTGCCGATATACTGGCTTCTGCTATCACGCAGCTTATAAATCAATCATTCAAGGAGGGCATGGTGCCCTCCTTGTTGAAACAAGGCACCATAAAACTGATCCTGAAAAAACCCACCCTTGACCCGAAAGATCCTAACAATAGGAGACCCATAACGGGTCTAAATGTTTTCTCCAAAATAATGGAGAAAGAAGTTGTACAACAGTTACAACAGCATTTAGAAACCCAAAAATTACTCGATACGTTTCAATCAGGCTTCCGTCCAGGGCACGGAACTGAAACGGCTCTGGTAAAAATATGGGATGATGTTCTAGAGGCCGCAGATGAAGAAGAATCTTCTCTCCTGATCCTGCTGGTCCTAAGTGCGGCCTTTGACACGGTAGACCACGGACTACTACTCACTAGGCTAGCTGAAGTGGCCAAAGTCACGGAAGCAGATCTACCTTGGTTCTCTTCCTTCTTAGAAAACAGATCACAAACAGTGAAATTGGGATCTTTCACGTCAGAAATGCGTACTGTATCATGCGGAGTCCCTCAAGGATCTCCCTCGTCACCGGTACTGTTTAATATCTATCTCCGTCCCCTCTTTGAGATCATCAGCAACCAGAAGCTACTTTACCATTCCTACGCAGACGACACAGAACTGTACCTCAGCGTCAGTAACGGAGAGGATCATTCGCTGGGATTAGAGAGATCCCTCACTCTTATAGATAACTGGATGCGCGCATGATGAGGCGCATCACGTGATATGTGGAGCGCACGCTGATCATGACGAGTGAGCGCATTCTGCTATTGGTGGAGCGCAGGCCTACGCCCGCCCTCCGCCACGTATGCAGCCGTGTCACGATGGAGCGCACCACGTGACTCGTTGGCGCGCACACCAGGCCTGCCCCCTGTCATGCGCGCTGCCGTGCTATCCACGCCGCCGCGTCATGACGTTGGGTTAGGAGGTCTTACATTGACTCCGGTGTAGGCGTGGCGTCGTGACGCAGAACGCACCGCGACGCCATGATTAGTATGGTAAACATCCGGTGAGCCACATCTGTACGGTTGTTATCAGTGTGGCTCTCCGGCTTACAAGACATTTGCCAGTTATATCGGCTTAGTTTTTACATCGCCCCCATACTACCTACAATAATCAAACAATAAGAGACGGGTGAACGTCTAGTTCCCCGACGATACTTCCTGTTTCCGGCGCCATCACAGAGCATCCAGATCGAGGCTTGAAACTCAAGCCCGGGCGCCATTTTGGCTGCAACCCGGAAGTTGGCTAATTGATCACGCTGTACAGGAGGTGAGTGTGACTCTCATCAGGGGACCCCACACTGTATATATATTCTTTGAGTGGTTATGGTGGACCAATACCCCTTGACAACGTGTTTGCACACTAAACGCGTCAGGGAAGACTCCACCGTCGCCACGCTATGATTACAAGCGCTTTTTTATCCCGAATTTATGTAAGAGCAATACTTATTAAATTTTTATTTTTTACCCTGACGTTATTACACTATATTGCTCCTTCTTTTCCTCCAAAACGTTTTTTTTATAAACATTCACGGAGTGCCAAGCCTTCAGCAGCAGAAGTCTATTCCTATATCAAGGCGTGGATGTACATCTCTGTTACCTGCAGCTTGACGAGGCCCTGACCTATGTTGGATGTTTTAAAAGCTCACACGACTCTCAAGTCTATACTGCTTGTAGAGTCCATTTAATCTGGTAAGCCTCCATTCTTTCACCGGGTGAAGGTCTTTTTCCTATCTGTCACCAAGCAAGATATCTTTTATGGACAATACTTGCCTTTACAGAGCACTTTTGGTCCATTAATACTGGACATTGGTTACACTATCCACTTATATTTTATACAACGTTTGTTTAATTAGTTTTCGAGTCGGTTCACACTGGGGCGACTTGGCATCCGACTTGAAGTCGTCTCAAGTCGTCCCAAGTCGCGCTGTCCAGAAAAGCAATGTAAGTGAATGGGAGCGGTGTTAATACACACTACTTAAGTCGCTCTGACTTCAGAAGAGGTTCCTGTACTACTTCAATCCGACTTCTAGGCGATTTGTACCCATTGATTTCAATGGAAGTCGCTTTCAAGTCTGATCACTGTCTTTAACTGAAGCTACTTTCCAGAAGAATAACATACATTTCTCAGACAAACCCCTCCCTCCCCCTTCCTCTCCCAGAGCTGATTGTTGTTTTATTGGCCACTGGAATGTCTCCTGTCCTGGAGACGACTTCAAGTTGTGTTGTAAATCTCCCCAGATCGCCCTGTGGTTCATGCTCAAGTCGTGTTGGAGTTGCTTCTGAAAGTCGTGCTGGAAGTCGTGTTGCCCTAGTGTGAACCAACTCAGTTTTGTTTATTCGTTTTCAAATAGATTCGAAAAGTTTTCCAATTGAAATAAAATAGAATAGAAAATGAAGGTATAGAATAGAAAAAAAAAAACATTTTCTATTTTATTCCTTTATTTTCTATTCTATTCTATTTGGAAATTGGAAAACTATTCGAAAAGTTTTTGAATTTGAAAACTATTTGAAAAGTTTTTGAATTTGAAAACTATTCTAATTCGAAAAGTATTCGAAAAGTATTTTCGTTATTTCACATTCTTATATATTCGGTTCTAATTCGGAAATTTGGATACATCTGAATTTCTGAATAACAAAAATTTGTCCGAATTTTAATTCATAACTAAACAAACTGCACATGTCTAGACAGCTATGACTAGGACCAGAATTGGCTAAAACACATTAGTATACATATGATTTTTACCCCATTCTTGCTTTAAATAAATTTGCACCATAAACTTACTTAAAAGTGCTGGCTTCTTACGGTATGTTCCGAGATACCTTGTAGTATTGCACTGACACATTACTTAGCATGCACTTGAAGTCCAGTTATAGGCTGTTTTGTTCTTATAAATGCCAACCAGTCTGTGTTTAAAAAAAAAAAAAAACTGTGGATGAAATACTAACCGTTAGTCTGGAGCTGTCCTTTACAGTACCCTATTTTTGCCACAAGATGTCCTCAGTCTTACAGGTTGAATGATGCAGGGTATCATTTACTGCGGAAGACTGAGGACATACTGTAAATGTAGGATAGTGATGCAGGAAGTAATGCCGACTTCTTCACATCAGTGCCATTCTCGGCATTAATGAGGACAACCCACACTGCTGGGGGGGGGGGCTGTGGCATTATGTAACTAGCCTGAAGACTTCAGGCAAAGGACAGTGAAACAAATAAATAGTATATGCTGTAATACATGTTAAGGGGGAGCTTCAGGGGGAAGGGGGGAGCACAGGGTAAAGTCCTAAGCCCCAAGATAAATCTGATGTTAGGTTCACTTTATTTACAACTACACTGTGCTCCATATTTTTTGCCATACATGATGTTCATATAGTTCTGTGGGCCCTAAGATCTAACAAAATCATTTATAGTATACTGGCAGTAACTTTTCACGAAACGCCTGCAATATAAGTGTTACAATTCAAGTTTAAGGATTTTCACATTCTCTTTAATGACTCGGCATTGTCCCATTTTGTTGATACACGATAGGTCTATATATCAGTTGGAAAAAAATGCTAATATACTGATCAAATCATATTGCCTTAATAGGTAAGTAATTCATCTATGCTGCAATTTTATTCATGTGGTGAGTGAATAAATGTTATTTTAATGAAGTTCTTGCAATTTGCATGATACATAATGAATCCCTAGGAAACGGGTATTTGAACTTCTATGATATTACCTGTTTTTTTTCCCTTTTTTATTCTTAGCCAGTAATGAAAAACATTCATTTGGCTTAGAAATAGCCCATTAACCCCACTGCGTGAATACATTATCTTCTCTGATTATTCTGAGTTTCACCAAGAAGTGACAGTTGCTTTAATAGCTGTTCTCCAATGCCGGCTGGTGCGTAATCTTTTCCTGGACCTCAAGGTCTGTGTGAGATCGAAATATTAAAGGCAGAGGGATGGCTTAATAATTAATGAACTGGACTTTTATTTCAAAAGGAAAATGTTTTCAAGAAACTCTATGAAGACACAGTCAGGGAAAAGGATTGAAGATAATACGTCTGGCTCGGGCTTTCAATTTTTCTAAAGTCACCTCGTCCTCTTGTGCACTGTACATTGCTGATTAGTCACCATCGGCATCTGTTCATGTCTTGTAACCTCTCCAAACCTTGGAGACTTCTCTTCAAGTGGAAGTCTAAGTTCTGTAGGTAGAATTCTGCCTTGACAAATGATAGTGGCGTATTATCATGTGTGCAAGTGTGTGCGGAGCACGCGGGTCTCGAGGGAAGGCGGGCCCACTATGCCCAGTCACACACTGCACACAGAGTAATCCATCATATTCTGTCAGTGACTCTTTCAGCCTAATGCACACTAAGCGTTAAAAACACTGGCCCAGATTCACAGAGCGATTACGCCTGCGCAACATGAGATGCGCGTGCGTAAGTCTAAATGTGCGCGTGCGTTTCGTTGCGCGGCATCCCCAGAACGAGATACGCAAAAAATCGATTTTTTTTTTTGTCCTGCGTAATTTCGTTAGACTGGCGCATCCTTCCGCGCAAAAGTGCGCTAGACACACCATTGATTTGCTAGTCAAATATGCTAATGAGGGACTTACTGGGATCCACAAAACAACGTTGGGGCAGCGCAGGCGACGCAGTGTGCGCAACAGCAAAATGTCCTGTCTAAAATTAGAGCTTATAAAAGCTGGTCTAAAAAAAGAAAACAAGTCTACTTGTTAGATAAAGCAACACTGTTAGTGATCAGCTCAGCAGTCACACGTGTTGCTCAACAATCTGTATGCCAACATGCCAGGGGCATCGTCGCACATAGCTATACTACTGACTTTAGATGAACAAAGAAGGATGAGGGCACAGAGGATGGCACGGAGGATGGCACGGGAGAGGATATACCGTACCCGCATAGACCTGTTTGGCATGAGTGATTCTGAGGTGTTTCGCATCTTCAGATTCACCCCTCATGCCATCCTGGAATTAACCACAACCTTGCCGGAGGACATCACCAGCCCAACACACCGCTCACATGCAGTGCAGCCACTGGTCAAGGTCATGGCAACACTCCATTTCCTTGTCAGTGGCTCTTTTCAGCGTACAAGTGGAGTGGTGGCTGGGATGTCACAATCCTCCATGAGCAGATGTGTGCACCAGGTTGTCCCTGCAATCCTCAGACGCATGGCCAACCAAATCATCAAACCCACCACTGAGGACCTGCGGCTGAAGGCAATGACAGATTTCTACAGAATTGCCAGATTCCCACGCACTGTGGGGGCCATTGATTGCACACATGTGGCACTCCAGCCCCCCCAGGAGACAGAGCACATGTACCGCAATCGGAAGCATTGGCATTCCATCAATGTACAGGTGATAGTCGATGCCCAAGGCCTCATATGGCACGTCCGTGCCAAACACCCAGGGTCCAGCCATGACAGCTACATATACAATCAATGCCACATCCGATTGGAATTCGATCAGAACGTGTATGGGGACAGCTGGCTGGTTGGTGAGTGACATGGGTGGCAGGCATGACTATCCCCTCCCATGATGCACATCACAAGGGGCACATGCATGACTAACATCCTCCTGTCTTATCCCTTACAGGTGACTCTGCATATCCACTGGAACCCCATCTCATGACTCCTATCCGGAACCCCCAAACCCCAGGAGAGGAAAGATACAATCAAGCACATGCCCAAACACGAGCAGTGGTGGAGCGCACCTTTGGCCTCCTAAAGTCACGTTTCCGATGCCTGGATAAGTCTGGGGGTACCCTCTTGTATTCCCCAAACTTCGTGTGCCAGATCATCGGTGCATGTTGCCTGCTGCACAACTTCGCAGTGAGAAAGGGCCTGCAGATTGACATACGTGATGACCTGACCCCTGAACCAGACAATCCCCCCCTAACCGAGGCTACCCCGTCTTCTGAGGGAAGAGCAGCCAGGAGACAGCTCACATTGGGCATCTTTGCACGTTAAACATACACATTAATCATGGCACAATGAGAATGCATGCATGCACACCACTGTGGTCCCTAGCACACACACCCCACATCCACATCAAATTGGATTGGCACCAGTCCACCATGCTGGACTTGTGAGCAGCAACGCCACGCCAAGGCTCCAATTATGTCACTGAACATTCATACACCAATCACACGGACCTGGGGATCACTTCTCCCTGGTCCTGGGGAACCCTTCTCCACCAAAATAGAGGGTGACACCCCTTTTCCGGCAGGAATGTCACCCCCACATTCACAGAGCATTCACAACACAAAAAAAAAAAAAATTAGAAAAAAAAAAAAATGGGGGAAAAACAAATTACTGCCCTCTGCGTGAGCCACGCCTGGGGCGCCCCCGGCCACGGCCCCGGCTTCTCAGGGGAGACTCATGGGGAAGGGGTAAAACCGGGGAAGGAGGATCAGCCCCTGATCTCTGCCCACCTGGTGGCCTGCCCTCCAAGGCCACGGCAATTCTGTCCAGGGCAGCACCAAGTGTTGCCGTGTTGGCCTGGATAGCCAGGGTAAGGGCCCTCACATCCTGCCCAACGCCTGCTGATGTCGTCTGCAGTTCGTTTAGGCAGGTTGTGAAAGCCCGGGAGTGGGAGTCCAGGTTCCCCAGCATATCCTTGATGGAGGACAGGCTCTCCTCCATCCGCACCAATGTCTGGCTGACCTGTCCCAGATGGCGGGTCTGGAGGAACTGGTCCTTTCTCAGAGTGGCGGGCAGGAGATCGGCCAACCCCCTGGTGGTCTGGGATGACATCCTGCCTCCAGCTGATGCTTGTGGCCGGGGAGAAGGGGAGGCCCTTGTGAGGGGAGCCATGTTGGGGGAGGAGGGGGGGGGGCTCCCCCTTAGGGAGGCCTGCCTGCTGCCAGCCAGAGGGGAGGAGTCCTCAAAACCCAAACGTCCAGTGCCTGACATGGACTCCTCCTCCTCATGATTCTCCTCCCCCTCCCCCACACATGCTACACACCTGATATTAAAAAATAAAACAACTTACCTGGCACCACGGGCTCGGGACTTGAGTCAAAGCCGGGCAGGCCCTCAACTTCATGCCGATGAAAGGTCAGGGCCACTGCACGCTCCTCCGCTGTCAGGCTAATACGGCATGGTGGGCCCCCTCCTGTGCCCCTGGCATGGGCATGCATTCTGGCCAACTTCTTTTTGACCAGACGCCGGAGGTCATTGATTTTTTTGTCAATCCCAGACCTGGTCCGTGTCTCCCCCTGCCCCGCTGAATTCACCTGGTCAGTGATCCTATCCAAAATCTCCCTCTTCCTGGCCGGGGTGGTGTTGGCACTCTCTGGGCCGTGGAGGTAACGCCCATACTCGCTAATGGCCCGGGCAAGAATCTGTTTTTCCACAACTGTAAAATTCAGCTTTCGTTTTCTCTCAGTCATCCTTCCAAAAACAGTCCCAGTCAACACAATTCACGCACACAAACAAGCACAACCAATCACAAAAAAACACACACACACAGAGAAAACTACTCACCAAGAAACAGTCCCTAAAAAACAAAACAAAAATACAGCAGGAAAAGAAACAAAAAGAAATATATCAATCAAACAAACAGTCTCTCAAACACTTATCAAAAACCACTTTCAAAAATCTACTAACAAACACCTGATCACACAGAACACTAATCTGACAACTACAAAACACACCGCAACGAACAACAAGAACAAAAGCACTTGGTTAAATGGGAAGGGACAAAGGGATGTACTTTTGCAAAGGAAGTGCGTTTGTGTGTGTCTATTTATGCTGTTTGCGTAGTTCACAACGTTGCCCTAGTCCATTTCCAATTTCACTGATTGCGCCGCTCCCGAGTTGTGAGCATGCGCACATCGGAGCTGACATGGTCTCGTTCAAGCGCGCATGCGCGAGCCGGCCGGCCCTTCATTTGCATGGGGTCACGGCTCATTTCAATGTAACACGCCCACGTCCTTCCCAATTTGTATTACTCCTCCTTACGCCTCTGAAAAACGTTACGTATGCGCAATTTCCTGCGCAAAAGCTACGAGAATAGGGTGATTACGTGGCAAAATTGCGCAAGTCTAACGTAAAGGCGGTGCGCTACGCCGGTCTAATAATGCGCAGATGTACCTGAATCTGGGCCACTGCTTTTAGGAGTGTTTGACTTTTTGTTCTGTCTGTAAATGCCCCATTATGTTGGCCAATGTGTCCATGCACACGTAGGCATTTAGAGGCATTTAGTGGACAAAAAAACCCCCACTGCCAGCACATTCAAGAGCAGGAGCGTTTTAGCACAAACGCTTGATGCCTGTAAACATGTCTAAACGCATATGTAGCACTACCCCCGTAAGAGCTGCTGGTTATATTTTTGGGTGGCACGTTATCTCTGTATTCTCGCTGTCTAGGGTGAAAGGAGAGCATCTGAAGAATTCCAATGTCCACACAATACACTTCTTTTTCTTGGATTTATTTGGGAGAACTTCAGAAGAAAAGAAGGATGAGGGGTGGAAGGGTAGGTAGGTTCAGGCACATAATCAAAATAAGGAAACACTCCTGTTTCCAGCAACAGTTCTCGTCGCCACTCTAACCAGAGTGGGTATTGCTCACCCGGATAGGTCCCTCGCACTGGCCTAGCAGCCGGGATGGCGCACAAAGCAAAGTACAGTCTCTGCCACAGACCTTCTTTTGTAGATGAGACACTTTTGGTCCGGAATCCCCTGCCACAGGATACAGCACCTGTATCTCTTTAGCTTGGCTTCTTTAGAACTTCTAGATCTGACAGGTGACACTATCAAGCCTTTCGGTGTAAGGTGCATCCTTCAATTAAGTTTCCAGGCCTTCTCCCAAGGTACCAGCCTCTTGCATGGCCCTCTCCATGATAGGTCCTCCCCTGGCTTCCTTCATCAGGATCACCCTTTGAGCACAGGCCCCAGCCAGACAACTGGGCCCACAAACAAAGCCAAAGCTCGAAGCCAACATGGTCCTGGAACCAGGATTCAGGACACGCACCTCAGGCCAGGCGGGCCACGAGGCGCGGGCGGACGACAGACCCCGCACCAATGGCTTCTGTTCCTTAAGTACACATCCCCAGCATGCACAGCGCAGCGACCACTCCCACTGATTTGTTGCTGAGGGGAACACTCAATACACCTTGACCTTGCTGCTGCCACCCTTGGCCTGGGGTTGTAATGACACCCCCAGGCGAGCAATGGTGGATACTCTCAGCACAGCCATGGCTGGAACAGAGGCTAAATTTCCCTTAATTACTTTGGTCTAAGACAAATAACAGCTCAGACCCCCACTGAATTTAAAGTAGCGCCTGTTCAACAGGAGCAGGGCGCTACACATGTAAACGTTAGGCACATCAACCACTTCAGCTTTAATTTACTTTAATGGCCATAATAAATGATTATTGTGGCCAATAAAATAAATTAATACCCAAGAACTTGACTAAATGTGCTTGGATGTGTTTACACTTGCATACACATGTCAGGTGTTTTTTCGCCCAAAATGCTGCTACCAAGAGGAACCTTTGCCTGGAAGGTACTATATGCATGAGTGCAGAATGCACAGGCATCAACTTACTTTAGTATTTTGCTCTTGTTGAGGGCTCCTTCAAAGTTTTCTTTGTTCTTGGTCATGATTTGTACAGCCAGCGGCTCATCAGTGGAGGTGTGTGATGCCAAAACCACCAGGAGGGGAGAGATGGGGAGTAAATTATAGCTGACAATCAGGGGCATTCATTCACATATAATGCTTCATTTATCAGTGCACAGTAATGGCTACAATTCACCAAAATGGCATTTTATTCATCACAGGGTCTGCATTGGTGAAACTGCTGAAATTATGGGACCTTCTCTCACTGCTGACTAAAGTCTTATCAAGAAAAGTGAAGCCCTCCCATTTCACTACAACTCAATACTTCATGATGAAGCCGTTGTCCTAGGTTTCACCACCGTCACAAAAATTTGGATGTAAGCTTATGGTCGGAAATTCCGACCGTGTGCATGCTCCATCCAACATTTTCTGTCAGAATTTCTGCCAGCAAAAGACTGAGAGAAGGTTCTCTATTTTTCAGACAGAAAAAGTTCTTGACGGAAAATCCGCTCGTTGGTATGTGTAACGGTCAGGGGTTTAACGCTGTTACGATATTCCATTCCACCAACCCACGACAGCTTCCAACACTCTACAATCTGGCAGACAGGACCCATTGGATTTCCCCCAGAAAACGAGACACACACAGATCTGTTCTCTGGTTCCAAACAGATTGCTTTTAATGACAAACTCAGGCTCTTTATATACAGTTAGTAACCAAAAAGCATGCTGCAGTAATCAAAGGGACAATGACACACTTCACCCACAACATCACACAATGGGTACTAACGAGGCACCCTCAATACACATCTTTTGGAGACAGACTTTCTGGTGCCATGTCTACATGAGTTAATTACTATAGCTGACAAGGCAGATGTCATGACTCAGGCTCTTTTCACCTTCTATTCAATACACATTACTTTAGTAAACATAAGTCAGATGTCTGACCTTTAGAGGGTGCTTAGTCACATTCCACATCTATTATCAATAGAAATTCACACACAACAATGTCAATTAGAATAGCACAATGAAATATCTCAGGTCGTGTACACACGATCAAATTTATCTGCTGAAACTGGTCCGCCGACCAGTTTCAGCGGACATCTCCGATTGTGAGTACAACCTAGCAGACAGGTTTGTCCAGCGGACAAATTTCAAAGCATACTTTGAAATTTGTCCGCTGCAAACCTGTCCGACGGACCTGTACGCCTAACCAGCGGACAGAAATGACCTGTTGGGTTAGAATTAACCATCTGTAATGTTTCAAGATATCCTGCAATATATTGTGATTTATCAATACTGTCCCATCTCATGTAATCCATGATATCATTTCTCAATCATCCTATGCCCCTAGTGGACATAGGATGACCCTAGACCCAAGAGTCATTGGTGAAGTTGAAACAGGAGTACCCCACATCCTTCAAGAGCCTCTGGGTCCCACGGGCCATACCGTTACAGTATGCAATTCCAACACACAAAAAAACACACATGCTCAGAATCAAGCAGAAGAGCTGAACTTCATTGATCTCGGCTCGTCGTATTTGTCTTGTACGTCACCGCGTTCTTGACGGTGGCAATTTCAGACAAGATTTGTGTGACCGTGCTTATGCAACACAAGTTTGAGCCAACATTCCATCAGAAAAAATCCACGGTTTTCTTGTGAGAATTTCCAATCGTGTGTACGGGGCATAACAGTTTGTTTTAATTAACCACTTAAAGACAGTCTACCACAGATATACTGTGGCAAGTCGGCTCTATTGTACGAAATTATGCATCTGTATGTCATTGAATGAAACAGACAGTGGGGGCATAGGGGCGCATGCACGCGCCGATTAGACAGAGGCATAGCCAATCAGCAGGTCCGGCAGGCCCGATGTCCACTGGCCACCTGTGATCGTTTCCCAGAAAGACAGAACAGCGATCTGCCAATATAAACAAGGCAGGTCCCGTTCTGACAGGGATGAAGATAGAGATCTGTCCTCATCCAGTCAGACCATCCCCCGCACAGTTAGAAAACAGCTCCTAGGGATCTCCTCTTAAGTTAACTCATTCCCTGCCAGTGTCATTAGTACAGTAACAGTGCATATTTTTAGCACTGATCACTGTAATAATGTCACTGGTTCCCAAAAAAGTGTCAAGTGTCAGTTAGGTGTCTGATTTGTCCACCGCAATGTCGCAGTCCTGCTAAAAATCACTTATTGCCTCTATTACTATTAACCACTTGATACTTCCTGACAGCACGTCATATGATGTCCTGTCATTTAAAGCGGCTAGGGGCGCGCACCCGTCGCGTCACTGAGAACACCGTGCATGTGCCCGGCAGACGCAAAGGCTGCTGGGCACACGCGATTGCCGACAATTGAGCTGGGACGTGGAGCTCTGTGTGTAAACACAGAGCTCCACGTCCCTGTCAGGGAGAGAGGAGACTGATTGTGTCCCTTATACATAGTACATATTTATAGCATTGTTCACTGTATAAATGTAAATGGTCCCAAAAATTCGTCAAAAGTGTCCGATGTGTCCGCTATAATGTCCCAGTCCCGAAAAAAAAATCGCAGATCGCCGCCATTCCTAGTAAAAAAAGAAAAATCATAATTATGTCCCCTATTTTTTAAGCAATATAACTTTTGCGCAAACCAGTCACTATACGGTTATTGCGATTTTTTTTTTTTTTTTAAATGGGATATTTATTATAGCAAAAAGCAAAAAAATATTGTTTCTTTTTTCAAAATTGTCGCTATTTTTTTGTTTATAGAGCAAAAAATAAAAAACGCGCGGGCTATCAAATACCACCAAAAGAAAGCTCTATTTGTGGGGAAAAAAGGACGTCAATTTTGTTTGGGAGCCACATCGCACGACCGCGCAATTGTCAGTTAAATCCACACAGTGCCAGAAGCTAAAATGTTGTCTGGGCAGGAAGGGGGTGTAGGTGCACAGTAGGCAAGTGGTTAATGAAAAAAAAAGAAAGTAAAAAATATTGTTTACCCAGAGGCGATTTACTTCGCATGTGCTGCGCTATATAAGTTCTTCATTCATTGTCTTTTTTTGTTTATAGCACAAAAAATATATAAATTGCAGAGATGATCAAATATCACCAAAAGAAAGCTTGATTTGTTAGAAAAAAAAAGACAGCTTTGCACAACCACGAAATTGTCAGTTAATATAATGCAGATGGGATATAGAGAAAAACTGTATACTGTGCTGATTCCCCAAAATAATGGTGTAGCAGCCAGCACAACAATAAACAATTTGGGGGGTTATTTACAAAAGGCAAATCCACTTTGCACTATAAGTGCAAAGTGCACTTGAAATTGCACTTGTAAGTTCAGTCGCTGTAGATAGCTTGCACATGATTGGAAGATAAAATCGGCAGAGCCTCCCCTCATTTCAGATCTACCCCTCAGAATTTTTTCCTCTGACCGGAGAGCCCAAGTTATGATCTTGCACACAAGCAGGGTTGGATTTCCAGCCAAACAACCCATAGACAGTGAACCTCTGGTGCATTAGGCCGCGTACACACTATCTGTCAAAACCAATGAAAACGGACTGAAGTTCAGTTTCATCGGTCCAAACCGATCGTGTGTGTAGGCCCCATTGGTCAGTTGTCCTTCGGTCCAAAAACAGAGAACTTTTTTTTAAATTGAACCGATGGACGCCTGACCGATGGGTCAAAACCGATTGTTAGTATGCAAAGGCATAGGTCAAAAGGCCGCACATGCTCAGAATCAAGTCGAAGCATGCTTGGAAACGTTGAACTTCGCTTTTTTCAGCACGTCGTGTGTTTTACGTCACCGCGTTCTGACACAATCGTTTTTTTAACCGATGGTGTGTAGGCACATCAGACCGTCATTCAGCTTTGTCGGTTAACCGATGAAAACGGTCTTTCGGCACTATTCATTATCTGTTCACCCCCACATCACAATTCAGTGATATGCGCTAGTACAGAATTATATCATGCAAACAATTGAAGCAGGAAAATTAAGAGATAGGTGAGATGCCTTTCAATGGTTCACTAAATCAATTTTAGCAAACCAATTTAACAATGATCCATTGATTCAGCTAGCAAAACAAAGAGAACCATGTAATCTAAATTATTACTAAAATTATTATCTAAAAAATTACTAAATTATATTTTGCTAGATTGATATCTATATTTTAATAGAAAGAAACATATTGGTTTATGCTTAGCTACATTCATTTAAAACAGTATTAAACCCAAAACCATAAATGTAATGTATTGCAGCTTACCAATCACAAATCATTAGATGTGGTGGCTGTATTGTACACACGATCGGAATTTCCAAATTAAAAACTCTGACGGACTTTTTCCATCGGAAATTCCGACCGTGTGTTTACCCCATCTGAGTTTTTCCATCGGATATTCCAATAAATTCCATCGGAGTTTAGATAGAGAACATGTTCTCTTTTACTCTGATGGAATTCCATCGGAATTCCGATGTGAGCTTGGGCCGGGCAAAAGCCTGATCGTGTGTATGGGGCTACAGTCTTTTTAGGTCTTTTCACCTGGTGATCTGGCCAGCGACAAACCTCTTGTATCTACATGCTCCCACTCAGTCTGGGGGGGGGGGTTGTTAGTATATCTAAATCTGCTAGCACATCTAACAAATTGCCACCAAATTAGAGCTACTATAATACTTTATGAGCAGTTACAGCAAACAGTTTTCTTTTTTTTTTTAGATAAAGATTTTACATAAATAAATTAAAGCTAGTCATTCTAAACACCCCTGCTAGTGTTAGGACTTGTTCACACTTGACCATGTTTCAAGCGCTTAACCCCTTAAGGACCGCCGCATTTACATATATGTCAGCAGAATGGCACGTACAGGCACATTGACGTACCTGTACGTCCCTACCTAGACGTGGGTTGGGGGTCCGATTGGACGCCCCCGGTACTTGCGGCGGTCCCTGTGGCTTCAGGAGCGATCCGGGACGAGGGGGCGGCTGTTAGTTTTTGTCCGCCCCCCTCCGGATCGCTCCCAGCCAATGCGTGCACCCCTCTCGGCGGTATTTTCAACCGCCGCTAAGGAGAAAAGACATCACACAGTGAGTCTGCACAACACTACACTGACACCAGGACATGTAGGCACATTAACCCCCCTGATCACCCCCCCCCCACCCCCCTGTCACAGTGTCACTGAATGCAGTGATTATATATTTACTGATCACTGCATTTAGTGTCAGTGTGACAGTTAGTGTGACAGGCAGTTAGTGTTAGGTCCAGGGTAGCCCCCGTACCCCCCTAATAAAGGTTTAACCCCTTGATCACCGCTCTAGTTAACCCTTTCACCCCCTATTGCCAGTGTCACTAAGCGATCATTTTTCTAATCGCTGTATTAGTGTCACTGTTGCCGCTAGGTAGCTAGTTTTTTTTTTTATTGCGATTTTTTTTTACTAAAGACATGTGGCTGAATACATTTTGGCCTAAATGTTTGACTAAAATTAAGTTTATTTGATTTTTCTTATAACAAAAATTAAAAAATATTGATTTTTTTTCAAAAATGTCGCTCTATTTTTGTATATATCGCAAAAAATAAAAATCGCAGAGGCGATCAAATACCATCAAAATAAATCTCTATTTGTGGGAAGAAAAGGACGCAAATTTTGTTTGGGAGCCACGTCGCACGACCGCGCAATTGTCTGTTAAAGCGACGTAGTGCCGAATTGTAAAAACGCCTCTGGGCATTTAGCAGCATATTGATCCGGTCCTTAAGTGGTTAACAAATGCTCCTATTGCATTAGTTTAGGTGTTAGACTCAAGTTAATGGGCTTTAGTATGAGTGCTAGACTGGCATTTTACAAGCATTAATGACAAATTAAAAATGCTACCCAAATGCCCTATGGGCAGTTTTGAAGAACTTGATTAAAACCGCTTCATAAACACCTATTCCATTATGGGAAATAAACTAATCATAGTGCCCCGCAACCACACTGCAACTGCCTGCCAGAGCGTTTGCAGAGCGTTTGCGAAGCGTTACCATAGACTTGAATGGGAGGCATTTAAAGGCTTAAAACACCTCCTGACTCGACATGAGGCTTCAATTTTGAAGCAACGTAATGTGAACAGCCCTGTGTGCTATACATTGTGTCATTTGCATAGGCATTTGAGAGGCGTTTTTTAACGCCTCTTAAATGCCTGATTTCAATGTAATGTAAGCTTAAATAGTTTGAAGTTTTTCTCATCTCTGTAACTTGTTTTTTGACAAACAACAGACTTACTGGCCAGATCACCGGATGAAAATAAAAGAAAGAAAATCTAAAAAAGAAAACAATTGCAGCCCTCACATCTAAGACATGGTAAGCTGTACTATAATAAATGTTTGAGTTTGCTACCTTTTCAAACAACAGGTTTACATTATTCACCACATAATCATTTTTTGTTCGCACCCCACCATGGTGTTTGGGGAGCAGTCTAAGCTGCCCTTTGTGAGCTACGAGTACCTCAAGTTGAAGCTTAGTTATGGCTTTTTTCTATGTGACAGCACTGATGATTGGCCTAGCACTGACACACAGCACTTGATGATTGGCCTAGCACTGACACACAACACTTGATGATTGGCCTAGCACTGTCACACAACACTTGATGATTGGCCTAGCACTGTCACACAGCACTTGATGATTGGCCTAGCACTGTCACACAACACTTGATGATTGGCCTAGCACTGTCACACAGCACTTGATGATTGGCCTAACACTGTCCCAAAGCACTTGATGATTGGCCTAGCACTGTCACACAGGATAATTCACAAACTTGAAGTATTTTCTTTGCTCCCTGCAGCACAGGAGTGAAGTGAAAGTGAGCATGAACAATAAGTTTAGTCCATATGAATGAAAAGAATGAATGCACAGGATCAGGTGTGGTTTCAAAGTTTAATTATGAAGTAAAAGTTCATAGTGGGGATCTCCCGGGTGTAAACACTGATGACAAACTTTTGAGAAAAAGTGTTGAAAGTAAACACCTCCACCATAGGTATGAATGGCCTCTTACCAGATGCACAATGAAAGTAAGCCTTATGTCAAAACCCAGAAGTCACCAAGAACACCTCCACCGTCCAGATCACCTGTATGGGGACCATCCTCGGTATCGTCGGTATGCGTCAGGATGTATAGAAGGACAAAAAGGCTCGCATAGTGTAAAATCGTCAGGTTTTAATAAAAAAAGAAAATGGTATGCACTTACAAGAAAATGTTCAAAGACAGGCATCCAATATAAAATAAGCCGGCCGGCTAGCACATTCCGCCCGTGTCTTCCGGGTAGAGAGAAGTTTGTTCACGGGATACAGGCGGCGTGCTGAATCACTGCATATGTACACAGAGCGTGAAGCGCAGCCTCGATGTCAGTCACATCAGGCCGCCCGCCATCTTAGATGCTGGAAGAAGACCCCTTATGATTGCTATTGTTGGTAACAGAAAAAGGTTCCCTTACCAAGGCAGACATTATTTTTTAAAGATATCATACCACTAGAATCACAAAAGTCAATATCAACAATGGTAATAATTATTGCTAATTTAAAAAGGAAGATGAAAAACGCACAACAGCACTCCCCTAGTGATGGCAAGCACAGCGTATCTCTTCCAGGCATGGTTAGAGCTCACATCCAGTGTGCTCAGCCCCCACATCCATACATTACAAACGGAATACAAAAAATTAACATGTCATCCATATCTGCTGCTATACATAAATAAAACATATATTTGTGGTTTACACAAAAAATAAATAAATACCAACTGTGTGACGTGCAACCTCGATATCAGTCACACCGGGCCACTCGCCCGCCATCTTAGATACTGGAAAGAGTGGATGGCTAATGATAGTAGATGCAATAAGTTCCCTTACCAGGTCAGACATTAAAAAATGTCATACCACCGGGATTTTACGCAATAATAATTTTAACTAAAACTAAAAAAAGCTAAAAAAGGAAAGATGCAAAACGGCACTACCCCATTTAGGGCAAGTACAGCATATCTTGTCCAAACATAGTTAAGGCTCACATCAAATCTGCTCGCACACCAAGTTACTACAAAAGGATATAAGAAAAATTAACGTGTCATCCATATATAATCCTATACATACATGACACATGCATTTGTGATTTACACAGAAAATAATACATAATAAAATAGACCTCACATTACTACTCTGGTGTTATAAGAATACACCAGGAAATGATCAGTGGTTGGTAAACCTATTTTTCAAGAGTTGGCTATGAAACAGTTCACATCCACCTCTATGTTAAGGCCAAAAGGGGTGTAACATTTTAGTTTATGGACCCATGACATTTCTAATTTGGAGATGGTTCTCACAAGATGGCTGCCTCTCCAGTGAGGATTGAATTTGTCAATACATAAGAAGATGTATTCTTAGGGTCCCTATTGTGAACTAGTAGGTAATGTTTTGACACAGAATGTTTGGTATATCCCAACCTGATGTTATTTATGTGTTCATTTAAGCGTACCTGTAGAGGGCGCTTCGTCCTGCCCACATATTGCAGACCACACGGGCACTGCAACATGTAGACCACCCCCTTGGTACTACACGTGATAAAAGGTTTGATGGGATAATCCTTGAAGGTACAGGAGGAACTAAAATTGGTGGTTCTCCTTGAGCTACGAACATTAAGGCTACAAACTTGGCACCTGCCACATTTGTAGTAGCCCGTAAGGTCCGATAGAAATCTAAACTCCATGCTAGGCGGATTTAGAATATTGGGGGCTATTTTGTCTTTGAGAGACGATGCTCCACGAAAGACAACCTGTGGTTTGATAGGAAGCAGATTACCCAAAACCCTATCATTTTTTAAAATATGCCAATGCTTATTTATTATATGTTTGATGTTGGCATATTGGCAAGAATAGTTGGTTATAAACGGATTTTTAAAATCATTATTAGTGGCTCTATCTGTTTTCACCAACAATAGATCAGATCTATCTACCCCTTGAACCAATGCCATAGTATTAGTCAAAAATTCTTTGGAGTAACCTTTTTCTATAAAACGTGAGGTCAAAACCTCAGCTTGTTTCATAAAGGTTCCGTCCTCCGTACAGTTACGTTTCAAGCGAAGGTACTGACTCTTGGGAACGGACTTGAGCCATGAGGGATGGTGGCAACTATTCTTTGGAATAAAGCCATTCCTATCAGTCATGAGTCATGAGGTGAGTGGCAATAGTATTAATTTTTTGGACTTAACGATTTCTGTTAGTAATGGCCACTTCGTCACATCAACTTTTTTTAAGGCCACTGATAGGAATGGCTTTATTCCAAAGAATAGTTGCCACCATCCCTCATGGCTCAAGTCCGTTTCCTCTGCGGCCCGGAGAGTGTCAACACCATCCCGGCCAGGAGGCGTGAGATTTTGCAGCACATTACTGACCAGGTGAATTCAGCGGGGGGCGGGGGGGGGAGACCCGGACACGGCCGAGGATTGAAAAGAAAATCAATGACCTCCGGCGTTTGGTCCGAAAGAAGCTGGCCAAAATGGCAGACCATGCCAGGGGCACAGGAGGGGGCCCACCATGCCCTGTTAGGCTGACAGCGGAGGAGCGTGCGGTGGCCCAGACCTTTCATAGACAACAGGTGGAGGGCCTGCCTGGCTATGACTCCAGTCATGAAGGCGTGATGCCAGGTAAGGTTTTTTTGCCCTATCAGGTGTGTAGCATGTGGGGGGGGAAGGGAATATGTGGCAAGTGTGTGGATCCTCCAACCTGTGAATGTTTTGTGTCATCCACAGATGTGCAGGAGGGTGCTGGGCCATCTGGCCTGACCGCACCATCCTCGGGACAACAGCCTGATGAGGACCCCCCGACAAGGCCAGAGTCCTCGGAGGAGGTTGAAGAGGAGGAGGTTTGAGGAGGAGGAGGATGTCATGTCAGCCAGTGGATTGTTGTTTTTGGAGGAGTCTTCCTCTCTGGCTGGCAGCAGCCAGCCATCCATAAGGGCTAGCCCCTCCCACTCCTCCCCCAACAGGGCTCCCCTCCCAAGAGGCTCCCCTTCTCCCCGGCAACAAGCCTCAGCTGGAGGCAGGTAGTCTTCCCAGAAGACCAGGGGGGTGGCCGAGGTTCTGCCCACCAATCTGAGAAGGGACCAGGCCCTTCAGACCCGTCATCTGGGACAGGTCAGCCAGACTTTGGGGCGGATAGAGGAGAGCCTGTCCTCCATAAAGGATATGCTTGGGGACCTGGACTGCCACTCCCTGGCTCTTACAAACTGCCTAAACGTACTGCAGACTACAACAGCAGACGTTGGGCAGGATCTGAGGGCCCTCACCCAGGCTATCCAGGCCAACACGGCAACACTAATTGCTGGCCTGACCAGAATTGCCGTGGCCTTGGAGGGCAGGCCGTCCAGGTAGGCAGAGACCAGGGGCTGCTCCTCCTTCCCCGGATTACCCCCCCCCCCATGAGTCTCCCCTGAGGATCCGGGGCCGTGGCTCACACCAGCGGCATTAATTTGTTTCCCCCCCCTTTTTTTTTTTTCTGGAAATTTTTTTTTTTTGCTGGACAACTTTTTTTTTTTTGTGTTGTGAATGGTTTTGGAATGTGGAGGTGATATTCCTGCTGGAAAAGGGGTGTCACCCTCAGTTTTGGTGGAGAAGGGTTCCCCAGGATGAATGTATAGTGACATAATTGGAGCCGTGGAGTGGCGTTGCTGCTCACAAGTCCAGCATGGTGGGCTTGTGCTAATCCAATTAGATGAGGATGTGATGTGTCTGCGCTAGGGACCACAGTGGTGTGCATGCATGCATTCTCATTGTGCCATGATTAATGTGTGTGTGTTTAACGTGCAAAGATGCCTAATGTGAGCTGTCTCCTGGCTGCTCTTCCCTCAGAAGATGGGGTAACCTCTGTTAGGGGGGGATTGTCTGGTTCAGGGGTCAGGTCATCACGTATGTCAATCTGAAGGCCCTTTCTCACTGCAAAGTTGTGCAGCATGCAACATGCACTGATGATCTGGCACACGAAGTTGAGGGAATACAGGGTCCCCCCAGACTTATCCAGGCATCGGAAACGTGACTTCAGGAGGCCAAAGGTGCGCTCCACCACTGCACGTGTTTGGGCGTGGGCTTCATTGTATCTTTCCTCTCCTGGTGTTTGGGGGTTCCGGATAGGAGTCATGAGATGGGGTCCCAGTGCATATGCAGAGTCACCTGTAAGGGAAAAGACAGGAGGATGTTAGTCATGCATGTGCCCCTTGTGATGTGTGCATCATGGGGGGGGGACAGTCATGCCTGCCACCCATGTCACTCACCAACCAGCCAGGTGTCCCCATACACGTTCTGTTCGAATTCCATTCGGATGGGGCTCTGATTGTATATGTAGCTGTCATGGCTGGATCCGGGGTGTTTGGCACGGACGTGCCATATGAGGCCTTGGGCATCGACTATCACCTGTACGTTGATGGAATGCCAATGCTTCCGATTGCGGTATATGTTTTCTGTCTCATGGGGGGGCTGGAGTGCCACATGTGTTTAATCAATGGCCCCAACGGTGCGTGGGAATATGGCAATTCTGTAGAAATCTGTCATTGCCTTCAGCCGCAGCTCCTCAGTGGTGGGTTTGATGATTTGGTTGGCCATGCGTCTGAGGATTGCAGGGACAACCTGGTGCACACATCTGCTCATGGAGGATTGTGACATCCCAGCCACCACTACACTTGTTCTTTGAAAAGAGCCACTGGCAAGGAAATGGAGTGTTGCCATGACCTTGACCAGTGGCTGCACTGCATGTGAGCGGTGTGTTGGGCTGGTGATGGCCTCCTGCAAGGTTGTGGTTAATTCCAGGATGGCATGAGGGGTGAATCTGTAGATGCGATACACCTCAGAATCAATCATGCCAAAGAGGTCTATGCGGGTGCGGTATATCCTCTCCCGTGCCCTCCTCCGTGTCCTCCTCCGTGCCCTCCTCCTTCTTTGCTCCTCTAAAGTCAGTAGTATAGCTATGAGCAAGGATGTCCCTGGCATGTTGGCATACAAATTGTTGTGCAACACGTGTGACTGCACAGCTCCTCACTAACAGTGTTGCTTTCTCTGACATGTAGACGGATTGTCTAATTTTATACCACCTTTTATATGGTCTAATTTTAGACAGGCCGTGCAGCTGTTGCGCACAGCGCGTAGCCTGCGCTGCAACAACGTTCTTTTGTGGATCCCCATAACTCCCTCATTTGCATATTTGAAATGGAAAAACAATGGTGTGTCTAGCGCAGTTTTGCGTGGACGGATGCGCCTGTCTATCGAAATTACGCGGGACAAAAAAATGTAGATTTCTTGCGTATCTCGTTTTGGGGATGCGGCGCATCGAAACGCATGCGCAAATTTAGACTTACGCCGCGCATCTCCTGTAACGCCGGCGTAATCGCTCTGTGAATCTGGCCCATAGTGTTTACAAAATAGGGGGTCGTTTTATGGCATTTTTATTAATATTTTTTTTTTACTAGTAATGGCGGCGATCAGCATTATTTTTCAGTACTGCGACATTATGGCGGGCACTTCGGACACTTTTGACACATTTTTGGGGCCATTGGCATTTTTATAGCGATCAAAAAAAAAATACAATGCTATAAAAATGCATTGTATTACTATAAAAATGCCATTGGCAGTGAAGGGGTTAACACTAGGGGGCAGGGAAGGGGTTAAGTGTGTTCCTGGGTGTGTTCTAACTGTATGGGGGGGTGGACTCACTAGGGGAAATGACTGAACTTCTGTTCATACATTGTATGAACAGGAGATCAGCGTTTCCCCTGCTGACAGGACCGAGAGCTTTGTGTTTACACACAAAGCTCCCGGTCCCCGCTCTGTAACAAACAAGCGCGCGTGACCAGGGGGCGAGCGGGGACCCTAAAGAACGGACGTATAGCTACGGGCTTTTGCCCAGCAGTGCCACCGTCCCGCAGTAATATGACGGCGGGCGGTTGGCAAGTAGTTAAGTACTTTTTGTTTAAAGTGGATATAAAGGCAGAAGGTTTTTTTTTTCATCTTTATGCATTCCATTCCCAAATATTTACATGAGCCTGATCTCGATGTAACAATGTGCTAAATTCGATCCCCAAATACTTACCTGAGCCTGATCTTGATGCCTCTCTTACTCTCTGTTGCTGTCAATCACAGCCAGTAGGGAAGGGATGTGGGGTGGTGCTAAGCCACACTCTGTCTGATGGACACACAGACTTGGGCTCGGGAGCCAGCACGCAAAAGTGTCCCCATAGCCAGCAGCTTGCTATGGTGGGAACTAAGCATGGGGGAAGAACCATGACATGTTTTTTTTTTTATTTTAGGTGGAAAACAAACAAATGTTTAATGTCACTTTAAGCCTTAAATGCAGACATGGTCGTACAGCTTGGGGTTGGGGTTGTCCCCAGGCTTGAGTGTTGGGGTTGACCCCAGGCTTGTCCAAACAAAAGAGTCAGAAATACTTACACTAAACAACACTTTGGGCCAGATTCTCAAGAGATACGACGATGTATCGCAGGAAACACCGTCGTATCTCTGTTTTTTTTTTACTGGGTATCTATGCGTGTGATTCCGAGAAACACTTACGCATAGATACAGTGAAGATCCGACATGTGTAAAACACTTACACCCTCGGATCGTATATGTAATTACTTTTCTGACTGCTAGGTGGCCTTTACGTTTTCTCATTTGCCTATGCAAATGAGCCTAATACGCCGATTATCGAACGTTTTTACGCCGCCCCATCGTCGTTTACGTTGTTTCCGTAAACGTAAACCTACCCCTGCTATATGAGGGGTAGGTTTACGAAGTTCCGTCGTTGCCATGTTAAGTATGTTGTCGGGTCAGCGTCTTTTTCCGTCGGTTACGTCGTTTTACTAAGTCATTCGCGAATAGGGCATTGCGTAAGTGACGATCACGTCGTTTTGACGTCGGTTTCAACTACGCTTTCCGGCGTGAGCTGGAGCATGCGCACTGGGCTTTTTTCCTGGTCGGCGCATGCGCAGTTCGATCGACGCGGGGGCGCGCTTAATTTAAATACAAGCCGCCCCCTTTAAATTACGCGGGGATACCCAGGGCCATTTACACTACGCCGCCGCAAACTACGGAGCAAGTGCTTTGGGAATACGGCACTTGCTCCATTAAGTTGCGGCGGCGTAGTGTAATTGGCTTACGCTACGCCGCCGCAGATTCTATGTGAATCTGGTCCTTTGTTTTTAACATGGCAAAGAGAAAGACCTGCACTTAGCTTAACACTAGTAGTTCCTGGTTAACAATATATTTTCAATGGTTCCGGCGTTCCATTACATTTTTTGTGGTTTCTGGGTCACAATATATTTTTACTGGTTCCTAGGTCACACTATATTTATACTGAAAACAGCACTGACTTCTTGTCCAGATGTTGTATATATTGGATATATTATTTTGCCATATCTGTAGACAGGCAGTGAAAGGTAAATGCTGAAAACACTCACAATATTCATTTCAAATGAAGCAGTACTATTCTGTGAATTGTTATAGTAAAATAATACATGACTTCAGCTTGGTGTCCTACAGAAAGAGAAATGCTCTTTTCTGTGCAGCGCTGGTTGCAAGCCGAAGTATGACTTGTGCTTTAAAAATGTCAAAATATGTTGATGGTCTTTCATTAGCAGAAAAGCTTATTTTGGAGAACGATCGCTCTACAGAAAGGAAGGATAGAGTCACTGTGCCCCCTAGTGTCTACTCAGCAAACTCCTTGTCCGTCTCCTTCTGCATTTTGGCTGCCAACCAGCTGTAACCTAAAGACAACCAGGTCTACAGTAGTCACTTCAGCAAGGTTTATGCACAAAATGATCATCAATCTATCTGATTTTAGCTGTATTGGACTACACCATAATTTTTATAGGCATTAATAATAGTCTACGGCATCTAATCTTAGGGGACATGGTGATTAGATGTGTTTCAAAGCCTTGAATATTGTGTTTCCCGACAAAAGCGAGAAAATTATGCCACTAAATAAATAGCAAAATAAGATACACAAACACATAACCCTGCTGAACAGCAAAGCTGGTTGGCGACCTCACGTATCTCTACTCCATTTATAGTATACAGTTTAGTCAACTCCCTACCCCCTGCCCCTGACATGAACAGGTAAGAAACAGCAGGAGAATGAAAAGGTCACCCCTCTTCTTGACTCTACTATCCCCTTCTGTTCTGTGATTAATGACTTCCCCTCCAATCCCAGTCTATGTGATGCTTGATACCCAGTCACATTCTGGCACTAGAATTGGTTGCATCCAAAACAAATTTAAAGCTTTTAATGACTACAAAGCTGCATGAATTTGTGTTTTTTTTTATCTGTTCCATTATTTTCCTAAACTGGAGTGGAGTCTGCTGTTTTACAGGCTAAACCAATATTTATATATATATATATATATACACATATATATATGTGTGTGTGTGTATAATATATATATATATATATATATATATATATATATATATATATACACACATACACATACACAATAAATTGTCAAGAGCATTGGGTCGCCTGCCTTTGCATGCACATAAACTTTAATGGCATCTCAGTATAAAGCCTCAGACACACGGTACGATTGTTGGCCAAACAAGTGTCAATTTTTTTGTCAAAAGGGAGTGTGACAGGATTTTGTCCTGCATACCAATGTTACACAATTGTCGTACCACAAACACAAACTTAGTGACGTACATCCAGGAATTAGCTCTTGAGCGCCACCCTTTGGGCCCCTTCTGCTAATTTCGTATTTGGTGAGCATTGATTCAACTTTTGTGTAACTGATTTGTGTGCTGACCATACAAAAATCAGACGTGGAGCTGTTGTCCGCTAAAAATTAACTAGCCTCTCATCCAACATTTGTTAACCGAAAATTGGACAATTGTCAAAAGGAGCGTACTAATGATAAGAATTTAGGACAACAGTCTGTCAACAGACAATCCCCTTTAGTCGGTACGGTTCAATATTGAGTTGGCCCACCCCCCTTTGCAGCTTTAACAGCTTCAACTCTTCTGGAAAGGCTGTCCACAAGGTTTAGGAGTGTGTCTATGGGAATGTTTGACCATTCTTCCAGAAGTACATTTGTGAGGTCAGGCACTGATGTTGTAGGTGAAGGTCTGACTCGCATTCTCCACTCTAGATATTATTATTATTAATATACAGGATTTATATAGCGCCAACAGTTTGTGCAGCACTTTACAACTTCAGGGAAGACAGTGCAATTACAATACAATACAGGAGGAATCAGAGGGCCCTGCCCGTTAGAGCTAATTCATCCCAAAGGTGTTATATCGGGTTGAGGTCAGGTCTTTATGGACCTTGCTTTGTGCACTGGTCCAAATCAATTGGTGGAGGGAGGATTATGGTGTGGGGTGGTTTTTCAGGGGTTGGGCTTGGACCCTTAGTTGTTTCAGTGAAAGTAACTCCTAAAGGAAAATAAATGCGCTAAGGAATACGAGACAGAAGTCCGCAGCTGCTGCTTTAAATAAATGTGAATGGAAAAAGTGTATATAGTGTAGTCAAACAATGTGATTTGAATTCAAGATATGTAAACAGCGCTATTATGTGGCTGACCCACACGAGTGGACTAATAAATACAAAAATAAAGAACAAAAATTGAATCCGTGATTAGATAAAGTGATAAAACAAAGTTCATAAGTGATTGAAGAAATGTAGCTTCTGTGATCTTCAAAGTAATCTTCCACCACACCTGATGTGTATTGTGATTCCTCCACCAATCAAATTGGCCACTCACCAGAACTACTTGCCTTACACTCTTGTGTTATGGCACAACAAGCATGTAACGAATTCCTCAAATTAAATGGATGAATGCCAATTCCAACAAATTAATGAGTGGGATTCGCATAAATAATGAAAAAACATATGATAGTGTGATACCACTAAAAACAGTTTAATGACACACCACATAAAATTTGCAAAGGTTGCACTCACAAAAGTAAACTCAAAAACAACCGTTAATCAAATCAAAGCAACTTCCTCAATATTCCTTTGGCTGATGAACTATGGTCACGGCGGACCTGTACAAAAACTGGATGCTTCTCACCACTTCCCCTCCATTGTGCTGGCACCCTCCTGTTTGAAATGATCTCTCAATCGCTGGTCATTAGCGTGATGTAACTTGCAGAAGCATATCACGTTGGTTCAGAGGGTCAAATGTTTGTTGTGTAGCCACGTGGCCACTTAGCCACACAACAAACAGTTGACCCTCTGAACCACGTGATATGCTTCTATTTGTACAGGTCCGCCGTGACCATAGTTCATCAGCCAAAGGAATATTGAGGAAGTTTGCTTTGATTTGATTTACGGTTGTTTTTGAGTTTACTTTTGTGAGTGCAACCTTTGCAGATTTTATGTGGTGTGTCATTAAACTGTTTTCAACTCCTAAAGGAGTTGTAAAGTCAGAATGTTTTTTATATTAATGTATTCTATGCATTAAGATAAAAATCCTTCTGTGTACAGCAGCCTCCCTCAGCTTTCCAATACTTATCGGAGCCCCATTTCTGTCCTCAAGTGTCTTGGCTATCCAAGACTATACCTCCTGATTCGCTGAGACACATCAGCGATGCCATTGGCACCTGCTGCAGTCAAAGTCAGTCAGCCAATCAGGAGAGAGAGGGGTGGGGCCAGGCCGCAGCTCCTTGTCTGAATGGACACAGTGAGCAGTGACTTGGGTGCTTCCATAGCAATCTGTTTGCTGTGAGGACACTCAACAGAAGGGAGGAGCCCGAGAAACCAGAAAAGAGGAGGATCTGCGCTGCCCTGTGCAAATCCACTTCAACAGAACAGGTAAGTATAACATGTTTGTTATTTTTATTGAAAAAAAAAAACAAGACTTTAAAATCAATTCATGGGCGTCAGCATACCAAGACATTTTGAACAGTTTCATGCTCCCAACTTTGTGGGAACAGTTTGGGAATGGCTCCTTCCTGTTTCAACATGACTGCGCACCAGTGCACAAAGCAAGGTCCACAAAGACATAGATGTTTCCGTTTGGGGTGAAGGAACTTGATTGGCCTGCACAAAGTTCTGACCTCAATCAGATAGAATACCTTTGGGATGAATTAGAGTGGAGACTGTGAACCAGGTCTTCTTGTACATCAGTGCCTAATCTCACCTCTTCTGGAATAATGGTCAAACATTCCCATAGACACACTCCTAAACTTTGTGGACAGGTTTCCTAGAAGAGTGGAAGCTGTTCTATTTACCAGCTCTATGTGTGTTTCTCTTGTGTTTATAAGGAAGCTAATTAGCCACTAGCATGTTTTGTTTCAGAATTTTGTTTTCATCCAAAAAATGTATTTATTTAGTTACTCCCGAAATTAATTTTATTATTTTTTTGTGAATTTGTCCGAAAATCCTTATTAATTAAGGTCGAATCTGTCATTGAAGGCTTATGGTGTCTGTCGAATGTTCTAAGAAGATTTGATGGAGCAGCTAAACTGTACGACGACGCAATCGTACATTTTGGGTCAAATGTTCTGCCTACAAGCTATAGAAGAATTCTAATGTTGTATGACACTAGTAATAATTATGTTTATAAATTATTATTATTATTAGTCAACCAACATTCAAATTCTTCTATAGACTATGGGCCGAGTATTTGACAGGCCCATATGTATGATTGTGGCATCGTATAGTTTAGCCGTTTGTCAAATCTTCTTAGAACTTTCAACAGACACCATAAACCTTCAATGACAGATTCAACGTTTGTTTTTGACTGCTTTGTCAAATCTTCATCGTTCATGTCGAATGGTCTACCCCAACACTGTCTCTATAATGTCGAATCTTTCCTCTCTATGTAGAACAATCTTGGACTAATAGAGTTAAGGTTAGGCACACTCGACTGCAGGTTCGATAGACACAGATATTGTCAGTGTCATGTTGAATCTCTATATTGAACTGTTGTACCAACGCAAATAAAGCATTTTTTATGTTGGATCTTTCGAATTTCGGATTCTGCGCATTCATATTCGTTTGTTAAAAAATAACGAAAATACCTGAAATCGAACGAAAATGCATTTGGACGAAAACGAATGCACATGTCTAATACTTACCTCTGCTTTAACAGTCTGATACCCAGTGGTGGCCCATCCACATGGGGCACAGGGGCACTGCCCCCAATCCAATGCGCCCCGCCACTAATCTTCATTCAGGGCATGGGACGCATTTATGTGTTTATTTTATTTTTTAGAAGCACTTGAATAGAGCCCCAGGCTCTAATTGACTTAAAAAAAGTGGGCTGAGCCCACTAAGTTGCGTAACAATAGACAATTAATATTCGCTATTGATTTCCTGATTCTCCACCCAGCCAATCAGGAAGCAGGTCCTGAGACATGTCACTCGATTGGCCGAGAGGAGAAGCGATCCTATTGGCTGCCGAGGCGGACGAGATAGGAAAGGGAAGGGGAAACAGTGACCTAGATGGGGTAAGTGCAGGGCTGATGACCGACTGACCGGGGAAAGGGGTGCCTGTGACCCGAACAACCAACAGACCAGGAGGTGAATTGTTTGCCGCCCCCCCAAAGAATAAACCATCAGCCGCCACTGCTGATACCTACAAGGTAGCCATGTACAAACAAGTGGGAAACACCCCAATCTATAACTAGCCTTTGCAATAAGGGATCCCATGTGTCCCTGTGCCTTTAAGAAAGGATGGGCTCCCTCCAGAAAAACCTGCCCTTAAAGTGGTTGTAAACCCTTTACAACCACTTGTTTCTACAGGTAAGCCTATAATAAGGTTTAGGACATATCCCCTGTATCTGCATGTACCGACATCATTGGCACATGCGCACCGAAATAATGGCACGTACGTGCCTTTGCTTCAGTTTGTGTTGTTACCGGTGGCTCCCGTGCTCATGCGTGGGAGCTACATCACTGCGGCTCCAGCCAATCACAGCAACAGAGCCCGCGATACTCAGAAGTAACTCTGGGAACAATGTCATCGGCCAGAGCAGTGTGTAAAAGGATCCCTGCGGAGGCTTCGAACTAAGTTGCATACTAACTCATTATGCCTTTGTCTTGCAGGTTTTTCTTTTTGGTAGTGGGTTTACAACCACATTAATATGTCCACTGCTTTATGTGTTCCAACTTGGTGTCTTTGAAAACTATAGAGTTAGGACCACAGTATACAGAGGAGGCTTGTGCAAATGTGTGCAAACTGAACATTCTGTTCTTAACGTGAATTGTTGGGCGCGGTCAATTTGCGGTTCTTTGTAAGCTAGCTGGTAAGTTTGCTGGGAAATTTTTGTTTGTGCTGCAAGGTCCCTAGCCTGCGAGCTCCCTCAGCTTCTTCCTGGTGCCAGTCTTCAGCCGCCTTGACTGGCCAGATCAGGATGACCTGACTCCTACATGTGTAGGAATTCAGTCATCCCGGATAACAGGTACCATAGCAAAAAGGAAACTGAATTGCAAATGCACAGCACAGCGTAAATTTCACAGATAACTGCAAGCAAGCAGGTAGGTTTACTATATTGCAGAAGAGACAAGCAATGTCTTTTCAGCAAAAGAAAGAGCCCATCTGCTCAGGTTTTCTATTTGAGATTTAGTTCTGCTTTAAGATAGCCCTCAGGGAACTAACATTTCCTTTCCTAACTTTTCCTTCATAACAACTGTTATTAATCATCCTAAAGTGTACATAAACGATAATACATTTCTCTTAATTGTGGTCCACAGTCCGCGGCGGCCACTCAGGAAAGTCTACGGCTACGATCGCGGCCTAGCGGCATGCCGCACAGCCCCCGGCGCCACAGTCACACTTACAGCCACAAAGTCACGATCCCCAGACCTCCCCACCGCCTTAGGAGCCCCTCCTGGTTCTCCCCCGACTGTTTCTCGGACCCCCCCCCCCACGCAAACGGCTGCCTGCCCTGGCAGGAAAGCCCAAGGCTTGGGCCTAGCTACCTCCGGTGGCCATCTTACTACACCCAAGAAACAGGGATCACCCTGTCCCCCCCCCCCTCACTGTCCACAAAGTAAAATTCACCCGAAACCCTCACTATCCAGCTTCCAATAGCACTAAAACACATCAAAAAACCGACCCGACCCCTGTCCACTTTTTTTTCCCCTCCATCCACATCCCAGCACCGCTCACTTGCCGTGCCTACACGGCAGGACTGTCGGCCGCACAACGTGCGACAAGCAGGTTCCACAACCATCAACTCCAACAGGTAAGGACCCACACCCCAACCACCATAGCAAGTTGATCCAGGGTCCACCCGATCGCCCTCGAGGGATCAGGAAGGAATTTTTTTCCCCCCGCCGCACCAGATTGGCATTGCTCTGTAGGGTTTTTTTTCGCCTTCCTCTGGATCAACTAGGGGGGATAGTTGGGGTTTCATCTTATCGCCACTTGTCAACGCCACCTGAATTTTTCACCGTCATTGTTTACTAGTACGCTTCACCACTAAACAATTTTCACCACCTTCAGCACTTCTGCTGTCATGGTCAACTTGCAATATTCTGCAAAAACCATTTGGGGTCTAAGGAGATCCGCCTCAACATTACCAGTCGTCACCATAAAAGTACTAAGGAAAGAGCAACTGTTAATAACCGATCGACGATCGTCAATAAATAAAAGTACGCCGACATTTCAGATCAAACACATGCATGTGCCTTGATCAACACAAGATCCGCAGTAAAGCACCGACAGGAAATCCACGATTTCATCATTCAACACAACATTGACTGCCTCTTCATTATAGAAAGATGGCTAACAGCCGACTGTAACATCATTCTAGGAGAACTGGTGCCAGAGAACTATGGCATTCTAACAGAAAACAGAGTGGGGCAAAAGGAGGAGGCTTAGCAGTGATCTACAAGGCTCACCTCTCGCTCACTAAACCGGATCTACAGATCTCACTTCCATTCATGGAAACCCTCACTCTGCAACTGCAAACAAATTCCCAGGACACCGTTCACATACTACTCTGCTATAGACCACCTGGACCTAAAACGCAGCTCACCACATCACTGACAGAATTCATCTCCACCTATACCTTAAATGTCAAGCACCTCCTGCTACTCTGGGACTTCAACCTCTGGGCCAACTCCTAACAGGACCCCGTCGCTGACGCCTGCATTGACCACATGGAAGGATTAGGTGTGTAGCAACTGGTATTTGAGCCCACACATGTTTCAGGTCACACGCTCGACCTTATCTTCAAACAAGATTTGGATATTAACATACTTGGAAATAAGCCCCTTCCATGGACAGATCACCATGCAATCAAATAATTTAAATTCACTATAAACGATCTCCTAAAGAAACCAACAAACCCGTTAACAACACACTGGACAAGATCCCAGAAGAAGCTCTACTCGGAACTCTTCAAAACTACATTATTGAACAAAATAAAAACAGCAGAACAACGCCAAACAGCAGCGGAAACTCTCAACTCCATCAACAAAGCTCTACTACAGACAGCAGACATAGTAGCTCCAAAACGCAGAATGCTCATCCGTAAAAACAACTCCGGTTGGTTCAACAACAAGCTCACCTTGTTGAAGCAAGAACGCAGAAGAGCGCAAGCAGCCTGGAGAAGAAGCCCAACAGAGGGAAACCACACAATTTACAAACTAATCACCAAGAAATATCATAAAGAAATCTTTAAAGTAAAAAAAGATCACTTCTCTAATATCCTCGCTAAAGCACATAACCGTCCTGGCAAACTATTTAACTTAGTCACTCAGATCATGAACCCAGCCTGCCTAGAGGCTCCAAATTTTGAATCACAAGAATTTTGCAACAAATTATCGCATTATTTCATTAACAAAATTGAAAAAATCTGTGAAACTATTCAGCAAAAGCAAATCTCCACCGACTCCCCTGTAAATCAAAAAAACAACATTTACACAAATATGCCGCAATCAATTCAGACTAAAGTCCATTCCCATCGACACCACCAAAAACATCATTGGAACCCTGTGAGACAGCACAGCGCCAAATGATATCACCCCCACCAAACTGTTGAAAAAATTTAATATTGTGGCACCGGCTATCACGCACCTCATAAACCAATCGTTTAAGAAAGGCATGGTGCCGACCCCCTGAAACAAGGCATAATTAAACCCATTTAAAAAAAAACATCCTCGACCCAAAAGACCCAAATCATCGTCGACCCATAACAGGCCTAAACATTCTCTCCAAGATAATGGAGAAATCAGTAGTACAACAGCTACAAGGTCATTTAGACGCCCACAAATTACTGGATCCACTTCAATTGGGTTGCCCACCTGGTCACGGAACAGAAATAGCACTTCTCAAAATATGGGATGATGCTCTCGAAGCAGCAGACGAAGGAGAATCTTGTCTTCTGGTACTCTTGGACCTGAGCACAGCTTTTGATACAGTAGACCACAAATTGTTGCTGACTCGCCTAGCTGAAGTAGCTAGGGTGGCAGACTCCGATCTAAGTTGGTGCTCCTCCTTTCTGGAAAATCGATCACAGATAGTGAAACTAGGGCCTTTCACTTCTGAAGAAGTCCCTCAGGGGTCTCCCCTGTCGCCTGTACTATTCAATATTTATCTCCGCCCTCTCTTCGAAATCATCAGTAATCAGAATTTACTCTACCACTCCCATGCGGATGACATCCATCTCTACTTTCGCATCAGGAATAAAAAGGATCATTATCTCGGACTACAGAAATGCCTTACTTTTATAGAAAATTGGATGACGGAGACTTACCTTAAAGCGGATGTCTGCTAAAAAAAAATATTAAAAGCCAGCAGCTACAAATACTGCAGCTGCTGACTTTTATTATTAGGACACTCACCTGTCCTGGAGTCCAGCACTGTCCGCAGCAAAGGACGATCGATAGCTTGTCACTCGGCTGCCCCCCCCGCCATCCTCGGTGAGGGAACCAGGAAGAAAAGCGCTTCGGCTGCCCGGTTCCCTACGGCGCATGCACGAGTCGCGCTACACCTGTCGATTGGCTCCCACTGTGTACTGGATGCACAAATAAGCTCAGTAGTCAGGGGATCCCATCATCTACTGCGTCTGCTACGCAGACTCATTCCCTTTATACCAAAAGAAAACATAGCAGTCGTGGTAGGAACAATAATCAACTCTAGACTCGACTATGCAAACGCCATTTACCTCGGACTCCCAAAGTACCAAATTGCTCATCTACAAGTTGTCCAGGACACGGCAGCACGACTTGTAACAGGTAAAAAAAACCCTGGGAATCAATTTCCCCCTCCCCTAGGTCTCTTCATTGGTTGCCCGTAAAAACAGAATTACGTCTAAAGCACTATGCCTGACGCACAAATGTGTTCTAGGAAGTGCGCCCCAATATCTATGTGAAAAATGTAAATGTCACAACCCCAATTGCGTTCTTCGTTCTACTAACCAAAACCTACTCAAGATACCCAAAGCCAGATACAAGTCCAAAGGAGAACGAAGATTTGCAGTCCAAGGACCTAGACTGTGGAACGCTTTACCAACCAGCATCCGAACGGAAGTGAATCACAAGGCCTTCTATTCTGAAGGCAAAACAATATTGTAGGAAATGGATACCAAGCGCCTTGAGGCGATTCAGGTTGCATGTGTTGTGCTATACAAGTTTCTCACTCACTCACTGCGTTGTTTGGTCAGTAAAATATATCTTCGAAAAAGTTTAATTTTTTTGATTAGTGCAAAAAAAAGCAGCTGTTCATCCAGCCAAAAACATATGAGCGTATTACTTCCTTTTGCCTCTGGAATGTTAGCATTGTTGGCTACAAAATACCTCCCCCAGTTATGGAGATGAGAGGGAAGTAGTACTTATTATGTGTTACGTAGTCCTAATACAGTACACTCCCTATCTTAAAGCGATATTAAAGCCTTGTTTTAAAAAAACAGAAACACAAACATGTTATACTTGCCTGCTGTGTGCAGTGGTTTTGCACAGACAAGCTCCTCTTTTCAAGTACTGGTGCTCCTGGCTCTTCCCTCCTGCCAGTGCCCCCACAGAAAGCAGCTTGCTGTGGGGGCACTCAAGCAAGTGGGCTCCCGAGCTGTGGCTGTGTTTGTCCATTCACACGTAATGTCGAGGCTCGGCCCCACCCCATCCATCACCTGATTGGCTCACTGGCTGTGATTGACAGCAACAGGGAGCCAATGGCTTCCGCTGCTAAGAGCCACTAAGGAGTGTTAGTTCCCGGAGAGGCAAGGCTCTCGTGGACATTGCTGGATTGAGAGGGGGCTCAGGTAAGTATTAAGGGGGGAGCACTGCACACAGAAGGTTTTTTACCTTCACGCATATGCATGAAGGTAAAAAACCTTGTGCCTTTACAGCCATATTAAGGAGACAACGCTTCTTAGAACGTTTGTCATCCTAAGACAACAAGTGTGTTTATGACAAGATCACCAGGTTGAAATAAAGCAAAAAAGTGGAAAAAAAAGAAAGAATGCAGCCACATGCATGGACTAGGAAGCTGTAATACATTTTATTTTTTATTTCTGGGTGTCGATATGCTTTTAATTGATTTTTCTTTTTTAATGAACATTGCCATACTCAACGGTCACTATCTTACAGGCTCTGACCACTGTGCAGGTGCCTGCATTGCTTAAAAATCTCTACTAAAGGAAGATTCATCAGAGCACATAAGAGGCACAGCACCTGTTTAATTCATTTAAATTGTATATTGATTCCTGGCAGGCCAGGAGGAAACTATGGGTACAATGTGCAATGACAGCAAATCATCCTTATACTTTGTCGGGAAAACAAATCATATATATCTTTGTAGTAGCCCCCTCCTCCCCTTTGCTGCAGTTATAAAAGTCAACCCACTTGACCCATAGAATTACTATGCAACATTTATGCAAAGCTCATTCCATCCTTTATTCTGCAAAATATCCCTCGTTGCTGCATAAATAAGGCCACAAAGCAGCAGTAAGCAAGAAAGATAATTAAATATGATGATAGAGGCTTCCTGCTGTCTTAGCTACGGGTAAAAATATACAAACAATAAGCACAAAGTCTTTTCATGTTGCCATTTGGAGATTTGATTTGTGATGCGACTAAGCTGGATTCCGGGAAATTGCATTATTTAAACACAGTGACAAGCGAAAGGAAGGGGATTAATAATGTCAAAAACTTTTGTATTTGATAGTTCAAAGATCACAAGCTTGGAATCTCTGTCGGTGTCCTGAAGGTGGAATATAGCAGGAAAGCATTAGTAATGATGTGCTTATGTATGCATCTAAGTTTATGTAGCGCCTGTGTACTTTATGGTACTGGTACTAGTTAAATTTAAGGGTAGATCAGAGTGTAGTTAAACTCTGATCCAGATTGTTAAGTGCAAAATAGGGTCTCTGTCTCAGCTTAGCTGTGCTGTGGGCTCATTCTGTTGTACTGGGGTGTTCTTCCAGAGTCAAGGTTTGGGTACTCTTTCCCAGCAGACAATCAGGAGGGTTTGTCCTCGCTATGCATGGTGGGGAGGGGTATTTATGGGACAGACGCTATTGGTTCTGGGTCTTCTTTATCTAGTGTGGCACCCACCTTTAGAGTGGCCACATCAAGGCGTCCCAGCTCTATGGCCTACCTGGCAGGGGCATGCGTGCCACGTGGTGTTCCTGGTTCCAGAGCATCTGAACAGCGATGGGGAGCCAGGGAGTGACTGGGCTCCCACTTCTGAAGATCCCAAGCTGTACTGCTGTTCGGTGGGGAGTCAGTCTGAGGAGCGCTATTGAGAGGCTGGCGGTCCAAAAGGTCGTAACTTATCCAAGGAGGGATATCTGCAAGAATTCAATCCAGAAAGGGCCTGTGGCAGAGGTGTCTTTCTGAGGCTCACCGAGGAGAGTCTGTGGCAGAGACTTATCCTCAAGTTCAAGCTCACCATGGAGGGTCTGTGGCAGAGACTTTATCCTACAATTGTCAGAGTGATACTCCGGCTGCCAGGTCAGTGAGAGAGGCCTGTCCGGGTATGCTAAACCCACTCTGGCAGGAGTGATGTGTTAGAAGTGTTACGCTTGGGAGCAGGACTGTTTCATATTAGCAAAATCTGCTATTCTCCTTTCTTCTTGAACTTTACTTTCCTCACCAAAAGTTTACGTTTTTTATCCGGCTGGGTAATAATGAGCACAGCAAAGAGCACCTGTCGTGGACATTCCTTTACTTCTACTATATGCAATACACATCATTCACTCCTAGGAATTTCGGAGGAGCCATGAGGTAATGTGTCGCCCAAAAATCCAGCAGCTCCTCCGGGGTAGTGCTACATTTAATTTTCACTTTTGAATGATAGGCTTTTCATGGAATCCTATTTCTCCCTTTGTTTTTCCATAATAAGTTTTTATTTGGTTTTCATATTTAACACTTGAAGACAAAATAAAGCGGTACTCCAGCAATAAAATACAATCAGATGTCGCAGGGTAAGTTAGGTTACAAATCAACACGTTGGATATAACAAGTTAAAGCAAGAGATACGTTGGCGGTGGGGATCCATATCCTTCCAGGCATGGATTACCTGGGAGGTTCAATGTAGGGAGGGGGGAGAAGCCGCTCCCTCGGACACCCCTTATGGGATCATTACTGTGTCCGGGGATTAGGCCGGTCCCCATCCCCTGATTTAGAGTTTATACCTGTGACATAAATAGGGTATAATTCAAAAAGGGGAAGGCAGAGAGCAGGAAGTAGAAAGCAGAAACTTGGCACCAGTTTCGTAATAAGATCACCAGAGAGGGAAAAAGAGAATCAAAGATACATTTAACCTGGTTCAATGTCTCTGGGCGGTGTAGGATGTGCGGGAGGTAAAGGAATCTGAGGGGAGCTATCAAACCAAAGCAGCCAAGGGTGCCATTGACTGAGGATCTTATCCCTATTTTTGTTCTGCAGCGCCAGTGTGTATTCATAGGTGAAATGTAGGTGAGTAGTTTGGATCACTTCTCCTAATGTAGGTGGTTCAGGGCTTTTCCATCTCCTGGCAATATTCAAGTTCACTGAAAGAGCTATGTGGGCTAAGGTGTGTTTCAAGTGTTTTGGGTATTGGTCCAAGTCCAAAAGTAGGAGAGCTAGATTAGGGGTAGGAGCAATCGGTATTTTAGAAATTTCAGACATCAGTCCGAAGACTGAAGTCCAGAGGCAAGAGAGGGAGGGGCAACTCCAGAAAGTATGGAGTATGTCCCCTCTCTTTCCGCATCCTCTCCAGCATTTGTTGTCTCGTGATGCGCTAAATTTAGAGATTTTGTCGGGCGTCAAGTACCATCGTTGTGCAATTTTCATGTACATTTCCCAAAGTGTAGAGCAGCATGTAACGTCGAAGATGGAGGTACATGCTTTGGACCATTGTTCCGTGGTGTACGTGCGGCCTAAGTCTGATTCCCAGTGGAGCAGAGGCGCCGTTTTGATGAAGACACTCTTTTGTTGGAGGGTGTTGTAAAAGAGTGAAATGCCCTTTTTTTGGGGATTAAGGGTGCTAAGAAAATGCCAAGTTGAGCGGGGTATACTACGTTCCCAGGAGGGATTAGCGTAGAGGTAGTGCCTAGTCCTAACATAAAGGTAGGCGTCAGAGTCGGGGAGTTTGAATTCTTTTTGAAGGTCGGGGAAAGATTTGAAGGCCTTGTTTTTAAAAAGGTCATCTATATGTAAGAGTCCCTTCTCTGTCCACTGTGTATAGGAGATCAAGTTAATATTGTGTTGAAGTGTAAGGATTGGGATTTTTAGGTTGTGGGTGTCGGGGTGGCTGTGGGTGGTGGTTACAAATTTATTCCATATTCGGACCGTGGCTAGTATGGTAGGAGGGACAAAGGAGGGTAGTTTAGACGAGGGGGAGGTAGAGAGTAGCCATGTGGATAAGTCCCTCCCTGGTACGTAGGTAGATTCAATTTGCCCCCATATGGTATTTAGGTCAGGGGAGAACCATTCCCTGGTCTGGGTAAGTACTGCGGCCATGTAGTAGTCATAAAAGTCCACATATCCCGAACCCCCTGCTTTACGGTGTTTGATCATTCTGGAGTGCGCGCCCCTGGCCTTCTTGCCTAACCACAGGAAGGAGGAGAGTGCAGTCTGCAAGGATTTAAAGTAGTATTTTGGGATAACAATGGGTAACGTCCTGAACAAGTATAGTATTTGAGGGAGGTGGGACATTTTAAAGGCCGCGAGGCGGCCCATCCAAGACAGCTCCAGAGACGCCAGCCTGCTCAGATCTTTTTGGAGGTTATCGCGAAAAGCTATGTAGTTATGTTTAAAAAGCAGCTGAGAGGCTTTGGTCAGTTGAATACCAAGATACGTTATGCTGTGGTCAGCCCAGGAGTACGGGAACTGATGTTGCAAAAGCATAGCCGTAAGGGGATCAACTCCTAAATTCAGAATGTGGGATTTAGATTCATTCACTTTATAGAATGAGACCCGACTGAACCAGGCAAGCGTCTCCTGAACCGCCGAGAGGGAGGAGGTAGGGTTTGACAACATTAAGATAACGTCATCTGCAAACAGACTAATTTTGTGCTCCAGGCCACCTATATCGATTCCTCTTATATTCGTGTTGGTCCGTATGTGTTGTGCTAGGGGCTCCATCGCTAGATTAAATATTAGGGGAGAGAGTGAGCATCCTTGCCTGGTGCCGTTGGAGATGGGAAATGGGGTGGACAGGGAATCTGCCGAATATACTCGGGCAGAGGGTGTAGAGTATAATGCCATAATGGCTTTATGTATGAGTCCTGTGAACCCAAATTATGAGAGCGCCGACGACAGGTACCCCCAATGCACCCTATCAAACGCTTTTTCAGCGTCTAGAGACAGGAGAACAGAGGGGGCACCCGAGCAGCCCACATGGTGGATGACATTAATCATCCTCCTCGTGGCGTCAGAGGCCTGTCGACCCTTTGTGAACCCAGATTGGTCCGCATGTATAAGGGATGGAAGAATATTTACTAACCTATTGGCGATGGTTTTTGCATAAATTTTTACGTCTACGTTAAGCAGAGAAATGGGGCGAAAATTCTGGGGCGATGTTGGGTCTTTCCCAGGTTTAGGGAGGGTGACTACAGTAGCACTCAACATTTCCTGGGGGAAGGAGGAGGAAGAGGCAGCAGAATTAAAAACCTTGCATAGTGTGGGGGCCAGGATCGGGTGGAACATCTTATAATATTCCCCAGTGAACCCGTCAGGTCCTGGGGATTTGGAGTTGGGGAGGTGTCGGATAGTGTGCAATACTTCAGCGGTCGTGAAGGGAGCATTAAGGTAAGTTAGTTGAGAGGGGGACAGTGAGGGAAGATCCACCTGAGCTAAGAACTCCTCTATGTCGTCTTGGGAAGGTTGGGCATTACTTGCATCTCTTTTGAGGTTGTATAGATCCGTGTAGTACACGCTAAAGGCATTGGCTATCTCATGGGGTTTTAATAATTTTTCTTTAGAGTGAGGGTGATAAAGGAATGGAATTTTGGACTTAAGCCTGTGCCCTCGAATTTTCAGGGCCATCAATTTGCCCGCCTTATTGCCTGTGGCATAAGATGTGGCTCTCAGTTTAGTGTAGACTTTTTCATGTATCTCCAACAGGAGGGTTCAGAGCTCCTGCCGCAACTTAAAGATTGTGGTCTGAAGTATGGGAGAGGGGCATTGTTTGTTTTGTGCTTCAGCTGTGTCAATATCTGCAGTCAGTTGGTCTATTCTCCGTGACCTATTCTTCCTAGCTCTAGCACCAAGTTGAATGAGGACACCTCTAGATACCGCTTTATGGGCGTTCCACACAACCATCGGGTCAGGCACCGAATGGGCATTTAAGGAAAAATAGTCGGTCAATTGTTGGCGTATAGAATCTGCATAGGTGGGGTTGCGGAGGAGGGAGTTATTAACCCTCCAAAGGTGGGATTTGGGATGTTGTAGGTGAGCGTCAATGGTGATGCTGATAGGAGAGTGGTCCGACCAGGTGGCCGTGTGGATCGCCGAGGACGATATTCTCTGCAGTAGGTCCTTGTCGGACAGGAACAAATCGATACGAGAGTAGGTGTTGTGACGCGGCGACAGAAACGTATAATCTCGTTCAGCCGCATGACAACACCGCCACACATCAAACATATCATTTTTATAGATGAACTTAGCCAATGGTGAGACTCTTCTCTTGGCTACTGCCGAGGAGTCTAGGGCATAGTCAGGAACCAGATTGAAGTCACCGCACATTAGCAGATGGCCCTTCCTCAGACCGGCCACGGTTTTCATGACCGACCTGAAAAAGGACATCTGTCGGTGGTTCGGCGCGTACAGTGAAACCAAAGTGTATTGGACATTGTTGATCTTGCATAATAAGATAATAAATCTACTCTCAGAGTCCTTTACGCAACTTTGAAGTTCAAATGAAACGGTGTCCCGGATGGCTATCAGGACCCCCCTCTGCTTTTTCCCAAAAAGGGTAGAAAAAATATGAGGGAACATCTTGTGTTGGCACACAGGGGAAAGGTCCTGAGCAAAGTGCGTTTCTTGTACACATAGTATGTCGCAATTAAGCGATAGTGCAGTTTTCCAGAGAGACGAGCGTTTGGCTGGATGATTCAAGCCTTTTGCATTCAAGGAGACAACCGAGAATGACATGGTGGCAGGTGCTAGTGGTGTAGATGAAGTTCAGTGACTTACGGTTGGAAGCAGGAATGGGGAGAGATCTCCAGAGGAAAGACTGCTGGTGCCGGTCAGGTGGTGTTTCCAGGCAGGACAGGTGGTTGAGAGCAGGTACCAAGATGCAAGGGTGTGCAGGAGGTGGTGAGTAGAGTCCAGAGAATTAGTGCTGGAGTCGTAGCAATGCAGAAATGTGAAAAAAAAACAAAAAGAACGAAAAAGAGGACAAAATCAGAACAGTCTCACAGGGATATGAGGACAATGAGATAAGCTGAGAACGAGATTTAACTATATGAGCAACAAGTCAGCAAAGTAAAACAACAGGGACTGCTGACTAATTTGGGGAAAGTTCAGGCTCCGTAGAAGAACGAGCAATAAGCCGGACCGGACTCAAGGTGCCATTTGCTTATAAGGTCGGACAGGCGCAAACTTTTCACTTCCCTTGATGGTTGCTGCGTTGCGGTCCAGCATTAAATGGATTGGGCTTTCCTGTAGAGCCTTTGTCAGTGTGCGGGGGTTCAGGGACAATGCCCCAGGAGTGGAGGAGCTTCATACCACCCTCAATCGTGGAGACGGAGTGCGGAATGCCATTGTGGGTAACTAGGATAGTAGCTGGATGGCGCCACTTGTATGTAATCTTGTGGTTTGCAAGGGCTTTTGTCACCGTTTTCAGTTGGCGTCTTAGCTGCAGTGTATGCTGAGACAGGTCTGCGAACAACTGTATACCTGCGTATGGTGCAGGGAGGCCATTGATTTCCCGAGCCCTGGAAAGAATTTGTTCCTTAGCTTGGAAAAAATGGATCCGCAGGAGGACATCTCTAGGGACCGTTTCCTCAAGGTGGCGCGGTTTAGCAATCCTGTGGATACGGTCTATAGTGAGCTCAATAGGGGATAACTCTGGGAGCAACTTGGAAAACATGGTGCTAGCATAGTTATGGAGGTCTGCGGGGGGGACCGACTCCGGGACCCCGCGAATTTTAATATTATTGCGGCGTGATCTATCTTCGAGATCCGCCAGTTTGGATTTGATCCAGGCTGTATCCTCCTTTTGGGACATACATTCTTCCACTAATTCATTCACTGTGTATGTGCATTCCTCCATCTTTTCCTCAATGTACTGTACCCTGTCCCCCATCTGTCTCATGTCTGCCGTAAAGTTATGGATTAGTAAGGAGAGATTGGACATGAGAGAGGACTGCAGGGACAGTAACATGTCCTTCATCGTTGTGTCAAGGACTGGTTGGCCTGTGGTGGGGAATGCTGCAATGGAGGACTGTAGGGAGGATATGGCATGTGCGTTATGCACTGGTGTACTCACTGCGGTCCCACTATGTAGATCAGTGTCCATTCGCATCCGCGCTTTGGCAGGGCTCTGTGAAGTCGGAGATAGCAGGGGAGAGATGGCCAGAGGGGGAGAGAGTGATCCCCCCTCTGCTTCCGTCGGATCGCTGCTCGGGAGATCCGTGTAAGCCGTCTGCTGCCTCGTGGTTGCTCCGGCGGCGCCATCTTGTGTCGGCCCCCTCCTGGCAGGCAGAAATGATAGGGCTGTGAGCTTTTGGAGGTTTCGTTCCTCCTTTCTTTTGCGGGACATCGCTGCAGCGGGGTCCGCGGGATCGTGTCAGGCTGTGTGGAGTATCCGTGCGGCTGAATTCCTGTCCGAATGCTGGTATTGTCCGGCCGGCTAGAGAGAGCTCTAAGCAGATGCTGCCATTCTCCTCGCGCGCAAGCCACGCCCCCCCCTATTTCTCCCTTTGTGTAGGCCAATAGCAATTCTACTTTTTTATCTGTTATGTCTCACTTCTCATTACTGTGTCTGTAACCTACCCTGACGTGACACGTGAGCATGACCTTGGGTTGTCTACATGGACATTAAGCCTGCAATCCACCCCTCCTCCCCTAAACCCTGCCTCTTTAATGAAAACGTGGGTCCCACATATTCCAGAAGGCGTAGCCCTTCATTCAGAAAGGAGGAGGGGTTTGTGCCTAGCAATGCATCATCTGAAGGCACACTGGCTGAACATAGAAGAGCCGAAGGCCTCTCGATGACGTTACATGCGCAGGACCGAATGACAGCAAAAGACAAAAAGATCTTAGTGGGATGACAATGGATCTGCTGGCTGTGTGAGTATTCGAATTGTACACAGTCGACCACCCAGTAAGCGGGGGTAAAAAACAATTGTCTAGTGGGCGAGGATTTGCTTTAACTCCGCCCAAAGCAATTGAATGTATCAGGGCTGAGGGCTCTTGAGATAGGTACTGAAGGAAGAAGCTGTGATTTTTCATAAAACTATATACAGCAAAACTATATACTTTGAGAAGCACTATGGCCCAGTGATAATGCCAATGGGTCAAAATTATATAATGAAAATAGAAAGGTTTTATTCAAAATGTTCATAACTATGTTGATGAGGGAGAGGTAATAAACCAGGAAATTCAAGATATATGCAGGTTAAATGTTAGCCTAAATATTGAGCGTTAAATACACAAACTATTTAGAGGAATGGCAAAATGATTGCCCCTCCCTTACCATATGTTTCCCCAAAATTGTTTAGTCCTCATTGCCATTAGTTATCTTTTTGATAGTGTTACCAATGAACATTATTTTCTTACTGAGGTCTGACTTTCCATTTGATAGAGCCTGAATGGTTCCAGATCTAACCCCACTGGGCAGAGTCCGTGGCATGAGACCAATAACATTTTTAGCTATATCATTAAGGGTGGCAATCTGACCACCACTGTTTTTTTCAGGGGATCCCCCCAGACCTGAAAATTACTTCAAGGGCTCCTCTAGGGTAAAAAGGGTTAAAAAACGCTGCTCTAAATGCAAACAAGAAAATGTACACATGTACTTTCGCCCACTGTGGTTTTCTTTTCTTCATGACAAACTGAAAATTGCTACATGAGTGTTATACGTATATGTAGGTACCCTCTACCTGTCTCTCTCTGTCTCTTGAAGCAGACATTGCAAATAATCCCACTTATTTTACATAAGTCTATATTTGACATTTTCTATAGAGCCTTATGTTAAATAGATGTTCAGTTTTGCAAAATTTAAACCTACTACCCCTTATTGCTTTTGAAAAAGCTGCACCAGATACAACTCTTTTTTTTTTTCCCATAAGTTACTTTAACAGTCTAGGAAGTTTGCAGCCATCAGGAGCTCCAGTGCAATCTCTGGTGCAATGGGGAATTCTGGGATTTCTGTAGAACTATTCGTATAACGAACTTTATAAGTGAAATACATGCAGACTTTGGATAGAACGTGAGAGGGGATCTCTCTGAAATTCACTTTGTTGGTTTCATTTTCAGCAAACTGACCTGGACCACTCAACATGGCTTTTATACAACTCTTTTATCCCTGACCTAGGTAGTTAATTGTCACCCAAAAGAAAACAAGTTGAGCTGGCCATACACTAGTAATTTTTAGAACAAACGTTTGATTGACCACTTATATGAAAATTACAAAGTACATTTCATTACTCAATGAATGTCATTAGAAAGTTCTTCAAAATGTAATTTGATTTAAACATTAGATTTTGAAACAAATAAACTTTTTTGGATTAAAATTTTCCATCCTGCTCCTTCAAGATTTCTCATTACTGTGGTCGATTTGACCCCACTAATGATTAGAAAATCAAATGAACATTATTAAAATAAAACATTTTGAACAAGATTGGACTAATGTATTATCAGCTTTACATTGACCTATTTGTTATCAAACACCTACCTCCAAACCCACGACAGTTCTATTTTATAGTGTTTCTGAATCCATAACAAGGACATCTTGTCCTTGTAACTGCTCTTTCCCACCAAGAATCCAATTATAATGAGCTTGTAGCCAACATGCATAAAACTATAACATGCTATAGCCATGCATTGCCGAACAGAAGCTTATTTAGGTTAACCTATGTAAATAAGCTGCTTCACACACATGCCATTTCACTGTACGTTACCATTTATGACTCATGTTGAAATATCTGAACATTATTATATTCAGATCGCCTCAGGCAAATTTGCATCACACAAACTTGTCATTAACCATTTTTGTGGCTGCCATTTGATTTAGAAACAAACAACAGCAAGGATTACACACACTATACATTTAAAGCACTAGCATGCTTCGATATTAAGACCCAGTTCACCAAAAAATGTAAACTGTATGTAGCACTACCCCGTAGGAGCTGCTGGTTTAGATTTTGGGTTTTGCACGTTACCTCTAAGTTCCTTGTCCAGGGGAGGAAGTCTGTAGAAATTGCAATGTGCAGATGTAATACCTTTAACTGTAGGCTTTATTTTTGCTGCACAAAACTTGAGAAGGAAGTAGAGAGTATAGAGAGAAGGGGAAGGTTCAGGTACATGGTACAGAATGCACAAAAAGTATTCAAACATCCAATATTCGCCACTCACTCCTGAGTGGGTATTGCTCACCCGGATAGAGCCCTCTCACATGGCCCAGCAGCCGGAATGATGCACGGACAGTATAGAAACAGTCTCTGCCACAGACCGTGTGAGAACACAGAATGAATAGTCAGAAATCCTCTGCCACAGGATTTAAAGTCCCAAATTTCCTGCCTTACAGCCAAAGAGCCTTTAAGCCAACCCAGACTGTAAGGCCGCGTACACACGACCAAATACATCTGTTCAAATCGGTCTGGCAGACCGATTTGAACAGATTTGTCTGCTGGGCTGTTTTGGTTTGATCGCTGTACACACGATCAAACCAAAATCCCCGCCGGCAGACAGCGCGGTGACGTGGCGGTGACGTTGACGCCGCCACGTCACCGCACCAGGAAGTAAAACACTTCCGCGCATGCGTCAAATCCATTCGACGCATGTGCGAGCAGATATGTCTGCTGGTTAGCGTACTAACCAGCAGACATGTCGGACGGACGGATTCCCAGCAGACAGATTTTAAAGCATGCTTTAAAATCTGTCGGCTGGCCAAATCTGTCTGTCCGCCCGTACACACGATCGAATCTGTCTGCTGAAACGGTCTGTCAGACCGTTTTCAGCAGATAGATTTGATGGTGTGTATGCGGCCTAAGACAATTTGCGTAGTGGATCCCTTTTCCTTAACGAGGTCACCAGGCCTATCCCGAGACATCAGCTTGCCTTGCTTGTCTCCTCCAGGGCAGGTCCTCCCCCGGTTTCCTTCGCTAAGAAGCTTCCTCCACTTGGATGGACAGCTTGGGATCCCTTGTAGAACCATAGGCCCCAGCCAGCATAGCTGGGCTTTCTTGATAGGAACAATGTGGTCCAGAGACTGGAATCACGCACACCCACCTCGCCCCAGGAGGGCCACGAGGCGAAGGACCCCGAAAAATGGCATCTGTCCCATAAGTATCCCCTCCCAGCATGTACAGCGGGAGAACCACTCCCACTGGGCTGCTGCGGAGAAGGGTCACTTAACACACCCAACATGGGCCTGAAGTGGTAATGCCACCTACAGGCAACAAGGGAAAACTTCTACCTAGCACAACTATATCTAGAACAGAGGCTAGAACAGATGCTAATTTAAAAAGAATTAACAGAGTCTGAGCCCAACTCAGACATCCCTAAATTTACAATAGCGCCCGACTCGTTGGGAGACCAGCGCTACATGTATGAACTGTATTGGAGAAACAAAATGTCACTCCTACCCCTAGCATACCTCCCAACTTTTTGACATGGGAATGAGGGACACCTACTAGCAAAAAACATGTAGGCATAGGACATGCCCCACTGCCACACCCCCTTAAAGGAGAATTAACCTAAAAAAAGGTTAGTTAAACCCAATGGCTTTTTTTTTTACCACTACCATTCCTTTATATTGACTTTTGAAATTTACAAATGCAGCCATTTAGATTTAGGATTAAAGGGTTAACACTGGGAAACAATTTTTGAAAAAAAGTGAATTTTCTATACAACTATATAGATCAGTCCAAATGAGGGAGAAATGATGAGAAAACAGGGACATTGCTCCAAATCAGGGCCAGTCCCTCAAAATCAGGGACAGTTGGGAGCTATGCCCTAGTGCTGATGATCAGGCATTATAGCTAGCTCTGTGTTGTTTGTTTACAAAAAGTTTTATTTGAAATACATGAAATAATACAGTTCAGTACACAGCATAGGGTTAAAAGATATATGGGGTATATATAGAATAATGGGTCAGTTGGGCAAGGGTACAAACAGAAAAAAAAGGGGGACATACAAAATGAAAATGTGATATCATGTGATACAACTGTAGGGTGGCTTGGGTAACATAGACAATGTATGCAAAGACGTCACCATAAAATATAGTCATAAACTTCAGAAAGGAAATATAAAAGTGGGTTAACAATGTATGTAACATAGTTATTGTAACAGAATGGCCCATGACAGACTGAGATATTCCTATGTCTAGGGTCACCTTATGTCCACTAGGGCCATAGGGTGACAAAGAATCATAATTCATATATTACAGAAGACATTAATAAGGGACATTAATAATAATTCATGTTTGCAGGATGTCTTCAAATATCAAAAGCTGTTAGCTATGCAATCTGGGCACACATGCTTTTGAAAGGTGTTAATTCAGGTCTACAAGACCAGAGTGAGTCATACCTTTGTATAATATGCTATTGAAATACCTTAAGGTGTTAGCTATTCACTGTAAAGACATTCCGTTGAAGGTGTGGATTACACCCACTCTCACAAGACTCTGCCATTGTGTGATAAAGCTGTCTTAGATAAACTTATTCAACTAGATGTCTGTGTTATTATTAAAGGTTAATTGAACACTATTGAAGATGCGGTGCCGACCAGTCTACATGGTTAGCTTACCTGAATGCCTTTTAGAGGATGATTGAAGCCCCCCATGATGTGAAGGGGGGTGGAGATTGCATTGTCCTGTGATTAACTGTATTATGCTGTACTGGATATAAGCAAGCTAAGGAAACTAATAAATTGTCACATCTTTGGAAGCAAGAACGGAGCTCTGTCTCGTCTTATTCTGGGAAAGGATATGGATCGTGTATGCAATATTGTCAGAGTGTGTCAGATAAGCTTGTCGTGGTTGGATGGAAGGGTGTAAGCGGTGGTGACCGTTACAGTTATACAGTGTGACATTCTGGTAGTGTCCAGTAAATCCATTTTGCATTAAAGATATGCATGCTGTCAAAAAAAGTGTGGTAGATTCTCTGCGATAATCTAAGAGATTCCATTCTGGATTTACAAAAAATGTGGAGATAGAAGCCTCTCTCCGGGCAACCTCTAAAACAGTCTGGGGAAGCTGTGGGGTAAAAGAAGTGAATTTTGGCTGGGGTCATATACCATCTAGTGAGAAGTTTTAATGGGGATTCCCTAAATGCTGCAGCACGGTTGCATTTACGTAGGTTCTCAATCATCTCAGACCATTGGTCTACAGGAAAGGAGCAATCTAGTTCAACTTCCCAACGCAACATCGGACCAGACTTTTTTTAGGTTGATGAAGACTATTAAGGTTGTTGTATAGTTGGGAAATCAGGCCTTTGTCTCTAGAGGAGGATATGCATAATGTTAAAATAATGTGCTTGGGCTGTTGATGCAAATAGAGTAGTGTGTTGCGTAGAAATCATGAATTAGGGGATATTGAGGGAAATCTGAGGGTGGAGGTTAAATTTAGCTTGTAGTGAGGTGAAGGGGAGGAATTTCGAGTTAAATGTTAGGCCGCGTACACACGATCAAATTTATCTGCTGGAAACGGTCCGACGGAGCGTTTCAGCACACAAATTCGATCGCGTGTACGGGCGGACAGACAGGTTTTTCCAGCAGACAAATTTTAAAGCATGCTTTAAAATCTGTCTGCTGGGAACCCATCCGTCCGACATGTCTGCTGGTTAGTACACTAACCAGCGGACATATCTGCCTGCACATGCGTCGAATGGATTCGATGCATGCGTGAACGTTTTTTACTTCCTGGTGCGGTGACATGGTGGCGTAAACGTCACCGCCACATCACTGCGCTATCTGCCGGTGGGGATTTTGGTTTGATCGTGTGTACACGATCAAACCAAAATAGCCCAGCAGGCAAATCCGATCATTAGTGATCCAGTTATAAAATAGGGTCCTATCTAGAAATGCAGGGGGGAATCTGGGGTCGCCAAGGTATGAAGCCATCATGGGGGTTTGAGAGGAGAGTTTGTATACAACTTTAATTCTGTTCCATAGTTGCAAAAGATGGGCAACTATTGAATTTCCTTTGGGAAGAGTGTGATGTGGCTTTATGTTTGACCACATTATGTCTTTTAGGTTTAATGGTAGAATAGATGTGGATTTGAATCTTAACCAAGGAATATTGGTGTCTGAGGAAAACCATTAGGCTAATTGTACAATTCTGGCAGCTAGAAAATAGAACCAAAGGTTTGGAAGTCCCAGCCCGCCACTATGTTGAGTTCTATGCATGAGAGAGTAACTACACCTGGGTTTTTTCTCTTTCCAGGTGAATCTATTAATTTCACATTGGAGAGCTTCTAAATGAGTTTTAAGGACATTGATAGGTAGTGCTCTGAAGTAGTAGATTAACTTAGGGATAATGGTCATCTTAAAGGCACATATCCTGCCTAGGTAAGAGATATGATAAGACGACAATACTTTAATCAGTGAGCTAATATGAGAGAATAAGGGGAGATCATTTGTTTTGTATAATAAGTTATGTGAGGCTGTAATATAGACTACAAGATATTTAAGTGAGTGAGGGGACCATATAAAATTGAAGTATTTTTTCAATAGTGATAGTAGATCAGGGGGACAGTTAATGGGCAGAATAGAACATTTGCTCGTGTTGATAAATAGACCAAAGAGTTTGTGGAATGAATGAAGTTCTGAGAGGAGATTAGGGATTGAAGTAAGTGGGTCTGTTAAAAATAAAAGGGCGTCATCAGCATATAAACCAAGTTTTAGGTGGTGGGGGCCTTTACAGTAGCCGTGAATGTTGGTATTTAGTCTAATGGCATGTGCAAGGGGTTCTATGGCTAGAGCAAAAAGGAGGGGGGAGAGGGGGCAGCCCTGCCTAGTTCCTCTGCTCAGGGGAAGAAGTCCAAATTGGTACCTGGGATCCTGATTCTGGTTTTGGGGAGATGATAGAGGGCATAAAAGCCATGTATACATTTTTTGTGAATGTCAAGGCTAAGTAGACATAAGGGGCGGGAATGAAGGTTAGCATCTTGGACTATCTTTGTGACTAGTCTTTTGTTATCTACCATTTGTCTGCCAGGGATAAAACTGATTGGTCTATATAAATTAGGGAAGAAATAACTGAGGCTAACCTGTTTGCTAGTAATCTATCAAAAAGCTTAAAAGCGGAGGTCCACACTAAAGTGGAACTCCCGCTGATCGGAACCCTCTAAAGACAGGTATTTGCACCCACTTCCAGCTACACAGTCTCGGGCAGACTGTGGGCATGATGTCACCTGCCCCCCCCCCCCTGTGTGTGCTGGGAACACTCGGCTCCCAGTACACAGCGGGAGCCAATCGGCAGGTGTAGCGCGACTCGCGCATGCACCATAGTAAACCGCACAGTGAAGCCAGAGCACTTTACTCCCTGGTTCCCTCTACGAGGATGGCGGGGGGCAGCAGAGTGACGAGCGATTGCTTGTCCTCTGCTGCGGACCGCGCTGGACTCCAGGATAGGTAAGTGTCCTTATATTAAAAGTCAGCAGCTGCAGTATTTGTAGCTGCTGGCTTTTAATATTTTTTTTCAGCGGACATCCGCTTTTAAGGTCATTGTTGAGGACCGAAATTGGGTGGAAATTGTGAGGTAATGTGTGATCTATTTGAGGTTTGGGTATTAATGATAGGTTGGCCAGCAACATGTCCTTTGGAAAGTGTCTACCCTGTAGGATATGATTAAACAATTTGGTAAGGCTGGGGGTTAGCAAGGGGGCAATTTTTTGTAATAGGCAGCCGTGAAGCCATCTGGGCCTGGAGCCGTAGACGTTTTAATGGATTTTATAATATTAGTGATTTCTGCGTCTGGCCAGGGCTCATTTAGGGAGGAGATTTGTTGATCGCTAAGTTTTGAAAGGTGCAGAGAGTTCAACCAGTCCAAAGAGAAGGGTTGAGGGTGTGTTTGATGGCCAGAGAGAAGGTCTTTGTAAAAAGAGGTAAACATTTGGAGGACATCTTGAGGATGGGTTACCAGGTTTCCCTTTTGATCCCTTAATTTAAATATGTGGGGGGGTTTAGTTTCATGGTTTAGTTTCCTGGCAAACCTCGCTGAGGCAGAGTTGCCATGTAGCAAGAATTTTGCTTTGAAGAATCTCAGTGATTTCTCGGTGTCTTCTGAAAATATCGTGTTTAAAGCTTGGAGTTCGGTTTGGATACGTTTTGTCAATTCCGGAGAGGAGGGATTATTTTGTTTATTGTATAAGTCACCAAGGTCTCTGGTGAGGCACTTTATATCTGAAAGTTTGGCTTTGTTTTTGGCTGCAGCGATTTTAATTATGTGACCCCTCAGGACCGCCCTATGAGCCTCCCAGACAGAGGTAGGAAGTACCTCCACTGAGGTGTTATCTTGAAAATATTCCTCAATGTGTGTGCTAATTTTCTGGTGTATAGAGAGCTATGTGAGAAGTGTGTCATTGAGGCGCCATTTAAAGGTAGTAGGAGCCAGCCCAATATGGGAGGTTTCAAAAGCTGCTATATTGTGATCAGACCATGGGCAGGGGTGTATCGTCGCCTTAGATGAGTTTGCCAGAAGGATAGGTGTGCAAAAAATGTAGTCAAGGCGGGGGCGTAGCAATCATGGGGGTGGAAGTAATGAGTATGCTTTAATGCCAATGTTGTGTGCTCTCCAGCAGTCGATCAACTGGATTTTACTAAGTGAATGATAAAATTTTTGGTGAAGGCTTTGGAAGAGGGGGCCAGACTACTCCTATGCAGAGCTGGGTGAGCGAACAGGTTGAAGTTACCTCCGACTATCATGTGTGGGGGGTTATAAAGATCCAATGTATCAAAGAATTTGGTAAAGAATGAAGATTGGGCTTCATTTGGGGCATATAGTGAGGCTATAGGTGATGTTGCGTCTACTGACACTACCTTTCATCAGAATTATGAATCTGCTTTCTGGGTCTTTATAGATATTATGTAGTTCAAAGACTATAGAGTTTCTAATAAAAATTGCAACACCACGTGATTTATTAGAGAAGGTGGTATAGTGGAATTGGTTGAATGATTTGTTAAAGTATTGAGGGTGGTTAGCAGAGGAAAAGTGGGTCTCTTTCATCAAAATAATGTCGGCTCCCAATCTCTTATAACATGTAGAAAGAAATGTTTGGGCAGCCGCACTCTGGAAGAACCTCTCGGTTGCCTTTTATTGGTAAACGTTTTCAAACACCACACATCACAGCAAAATACAGGGGCATACACTGACGCATTTCACACTATCAGTTAGTGCTTACTCATAGCTAGCTCTCTCTCTGAGAGGACACAGATCTATCCATATACTCATCTGGAGCAGTGACTATCATTTCTCTATTTTGTTTTGGACACTCCCAATCTCTTATAGTGTCTAAAAGCTTTCTTGCGGTTATTGGGGGAGTTAAAGCCCTAAACATTTTTAAGCCCATTATCTTGAGAGGTGAAAGCGCTAAGAAAGTGGAAGGAGATAAAAAAAAAAAACCTAATGTTACATGAGTGGTTGAAATACAGTGATCATCACAAGAATATCTTTGCTATTGTTATGCAAATAGAAGAAAATCGCCTTGGTTAAGTGATATTGCACATAACACAAAAATAATTATGTAGCATGATACCCAATATAAGCGAGAAGAAAAAGAGATAGAAAATGAGTCTTCCATAAAAAAAAAAGGTTTGTGTTAGCTGCGAAAAAGGCAAAAAAAAAATAACAGCTGAAAAGTACATAACAGGGGGGCCAGGGGACTGGAGGTCGCCTAGCCAAGCAAAAAACAGAGGACTTACCAGTTCTATTTCTACCAGCAAGGCCAGCAGCCCAACCCCAAAATTAGGCAAGCGAGCAGGCAAAATGGGGGACAAACCAACAATGGCGGATGAGCCAAGCAACTAGTATTTGAATTTACCTTAGCAGAAACAAGGTTGTGCATAGTTGAATAAACTAACAAACTAAAACAGACTACCTTAGGGTAGTATACAATACAATTTAACCAGAAATGTTACAACAAATTAGGCCCTAAAACATAAAAACCATGAGCCTAGGGAGACAACCAGGATGAAAAAAAATTTAAATTAAAAGAGGAAAATGCAGTATTTATAATACCTAGGTAACTGGTCATATGATGAATAGATATATGTGGGTCTCGCAGGGAATTACTGCATCTCTATTGGATTGGGGAGGGGGTTGGTAGGGGCGAGGATTCAATAACCTGTAAGGAATGAAAACTGGCAATTTGGGACATCAAACAGAGATGCTTTAGGGAGTCTCTGATTACTAAGGTACATACCACCACCTTCTTCTCCAGGATTGTCTGTGTGATTCATATCATATCGCCGCTAGAAGGTTAGGCGGGGATACAATGCAAAACAGGAGAAGTGAGACCTCCTCTGTCCAAGTTCACCTAATCGAAAAAAAAAAAAGGGGGGGGGTCTGACATGTAATTTTGAAGAACCCGGACAGTTATGGCTATATAATCAGCGTGACCTTGAAAAGGGTGCTGTTGCCATCTTCTCTGTTCCCTCTGACTGCGTCTGTATGATGGGGTAGACCAAATGGGTGAAAATCTTGGGGTTACAGGAAAATGGTGCGGTGGTTCTTGTTCCAACAGGCCCTGCTTGATTAGCAGATCTTTCCTTTCAATAACATTGTATACAGTGTATATAGTACCATTATGCAGTATAGACAGCATGAAGGGGAACCCCAATCTGTATGTAGCGCCCCCTTACTCACAAAGGGTGCTACGCTAAAGTTAGTAGGGTGAGAGACTTACTTGCTCTCACCCAAGTTGATTTGTTCAAATTCGGCAGCTTTCAGTCCTGAATTGTCCTGTGGGTCATTCTGCGCTCCAGGGATGTGGTCCAATCTTAGGGGAGGCAGGTGGCACCAGAGAGGTTCAGGCAGAGCCGCTTTCCCCACCAGCCAATTGGAGGAGCGTTCCCCTCGCGGGGCATGCTGGGGAGGGGTATATCTGTGGCAGACGCCATATTTCGGGGTCTTTGCGGGTTCCTGGTTCCAGGTGCGGCACCCACCTTCAGGGTGTGCGCACATCACAGAGTTCCCGACTCTGGGCCCTCATGGCTCAGAGACACTGAAGTGACTGAGGGACCTCAGTGACTTACTGGGGTTCCACATCTTAAGAGAACAGGATTGAGGGGATTTGCTCTATTGCTCTTAAGTACCGGACCTGTGGCAGAGGCCTCTACTAATCTTCTAGAGCCAAGTCGGTGGCAGCGACTTGTTCCTTCTCAGCTTTCCCAGTGACACTCTGGCTGCCAGGTCTGTGTGAGAGGCCTGTCCAGGTGCACTGCACCCACTCCGGCTGGAGTGGCGACAGGACTGCTTTCTCTATCCAAGCCTGACTCTGCAAAGTTACTCTACTTTCATCAACCTTTTCCTATCTGCCTCAAGTTGATGTGTTGGTCGTGTTGGACCAGGAAAATAAAGCATTCAGAAAACTTCAGCTACAGATTGGACATTCGTTACTGCTCTGCTCACTACATTCACCCCTAGACACCACACAGAGGTAACTTAATCCACCGATCCCAATTTAATCAGCGGCTCCTGAATGGGGTAGCGCTACACGTATTTGATTCTAGCTGATTGAAGGATACTTGTGACCTCTTTCATCCTGCGTCTGCGATCTAAGGTCGCAGGGGAGATGTCAGGGTAGATTTGCAATTAAACCCCATCCAGGTTTATATTTGGGGTATTTCTGGAGGCTCTCATGATATCTTCCTTGGTGACAAAGTCTTTCATACACATTATCACATCTCTGGGAGGTTTATCTGGTGTTGGCTTGTGACGTAGTGCTCTGTCCAACCTGTCACAGGCAAAAGCCGATAGTGGTTTATCTGGTACAAGATTATGGAACAGCTTTGTGATAGCCTGGTTCAGATCTGTGATCGATTCTGGGATACGACGCACTCTAATGTTATTGCGCCTGTTCCTATTGTCCAAATCCTCCACGTGTGCTTGCATGAAAGAGAAGCTATCAGCCAATGTCTCATAGTCTTTTCTGAGATCACTGTGTGCAAGGGCTAGTTCGTCATGCTTCATTTCAAGTATGTCAGTGCGGCTTCCTATACTCGCAATCTCCTGTGTGAGTGCATTGGTGGACTTATGAAGCTACTGTTACAACTTTCCTACTAGTTTTTCATAGATAAGAGACAAGCTAGCATCAAGGTCAGCCTTGGAGAGTGGCTGTGGGTACTCACTGTCTCTGGATGGCAAAGCTGGAGTCTGTGAGGGGCCGCTGGAAGCCACATGGTGTCATTGTGGGACATCTTCCTCTCCAGGTCCAGGAGATAGTTTGTGATCGTGTGTTGAGTGCGACAATTTTGCCCTTTTTTGCCAGATGACATGCACAGAAGTGTCCCACAGGGGTGATGGGTGAAAGCAGTGGGTTTTTTCTGCAAAATAGCCCCGGGAATTGTGCCTGGCTCTCCTGGTCAGACAGAGCTCAGCTCAGCAACGTCCGTACAGCATCGTGCCGTGCATGGGCCCCCTGGCTCTGTGTTTTTGACCTATAGCAGCCCCCTTTTCCATAAATCAAGCAGGCCTAACAGTACTCAGTTGCCCCCTAGGTCTTATACAATGTTATAGTGCCTGGCTAGCATGCCACTGCCCTAGATGGGGTAGGTGGACTGACCGGCAGACTGTGAGCAAGGAGGGATGGGGGGCTTTGAGGTGCTGCACCCCCAAACGGAAAAAAAAAAAACACGAGCTGCCACTGGTTAAAAGGCGGGCTGTAAGTCCAATCCAAGGTCGATAAAAAGGGAATCCAAACTCACTGGCAGGGCAGGGATCAGGTGAAGGTAAAGGTCAAGGCATCGGAACAAACAGGGAGTTTGAAGCACGTGTTGCAAACACTTTCACAAGCATAACACTAAGGGCTTGGCAGGCTACATCAATCACTGTGCAGATGGACAGTCAGACATGGAGAGTGCAGCTCAGCCAAAGCCAGGATGCTGGAATAAGACCAGCAGCTGCACACAACATTTGTCATCCATTTGTCATCCAACCAATTAGATGTTCTCTAAAAGGGAGACCCTTTTTCTGTTCAAATATATTTGTTGAGAATAAAGAATACATAGTACAACAGTAGATATTTCTGAGTGTGATAATAAAGGAAATGCAATGGTACATCTTGGATACTAGACATATGCACAGAAAAAAAAATCGTTTTTTTTTTGTTCTGTTTCGTATTGTTCCATTTTTTTGTTTTCGTTCGTTTTTCGTAAGACGCCCGTTTTCCTGTTTGTTCCCGTTCGTTTTTCGTATGACGCGATTTTTTCGTATTCCGATCATTTCGTATTTTCGTTACTGTTTTATTTTCCTACATGCAGGATGGTACATTATTCTGTTTAATTCATGTTCGTTACTTGTTAGACAATAATTTTCATGAATTTTCGTCAATGATTTGCAGTATCTTGAAACCCTTTTCTTTTGCTATTTTCAGTCGTATGTTCATATGACATCTATAACAAAAGATTTGCATTCTGTATTTTAAATTCCTTTTTTCTGTTCGTATTTTGGATTCAAAATACAGAAACAAAATACATGCAAATCTTTTGTTATAGATGTCATATGAACAATGAACATAGGACTTTTGTTATAGATGAAAACAAACAGAAAAAGGATTGAAACAAAATACAGAATGCAAATCTTTTGTTATAGATGTCATATGAACAATGAACAAAGGACTGAAAACAAACAGAAAAAGGATTGAAACAAAATACAGCATGCAAATCTTTTGTTATAGATGTCATATGAACAATGAACATAGGACTGAAAACAAACAGAAAAAGTATTGAAACAAAATACAGAATGCAAATCTTTTGTTATAGATGTCATATGAACAATGAACATAGGACTGAAAACAAACAGAAAAAGGATTGAAACAAAATACAGCATGCTAATCTTTTGTTATAGATGTCATATGAACGATGAACATAGGACTGAAAACAAACAGAAAAAGGATTCAAACAAAATACAGAATGTAAATCTTTTGTTATAGATGTAATTTTTGTTCTTTTGCCGTTTTCGTTTTGTCGTTTTTTTTTCGTCGGATCATTCGTTTGTATTTGCGGTTGTTCGTTATGCGGCTCATTCGTAATCTTGTAGTTTTCGTATTTTGGTGCTTTAATTTTTTCGTATGTACACATTATCCTGCGAGTACGAAAATGAACATTTACGTACGAAAATAACATTCGTACGAACGGGAATGCACATATCTATTGGATACAACGGTTACAATCATAACAGAAAGAGCATCTGAGCACAGATAGCTTGAACACAAATAAAGCATAATGGGGGTAGGGATGAGCCGAACACCCCCGCGTTCGGTTCCCACCAGAACCGTCGAACGGTCCGATCGTTCGCACGAACATTTAGAACCCCATTGAAGTCTATGGGACTCAAAGTTCAAAATCAAAAACGATCATTTTAAAGACCAATTTTCAAGTTATTGTTGGAAAACGTCTTTCAGAACCCGGGTCTTGCCCCAGGGAACATGTATCAATGGAATAAAGTCTTAAAAACGGTCGTTTTTTCAGGAGCAGGACTCCTGAAAAAACGACAGTTTTTAAAACTTTTTTCCATTGATACTACTATTAATGGAAAAAAAGTTTTAAAAACGGTCGTTTTAAAGCCTAATTTTCAAGTTATTGTTGGAAAACGTTTTTTTAGAACGCGGTCTTGCCCCAGGTAACATGTATCAATGGAAAAAAGTCTTAAAAACGGTCATTTTTTCAGGAGTCCTGCTCATCCCTAAATGGGGGAAATCGTTGTAACAGAAGCTATTGGGAGCATAGTAGGTAGGAACAAATAAACCTAAAATAACCAAAGAAGCGACTCCATTCCAAGAGTAGTGCAAAGCGACAACACATACTCTGTCAAGATCAGGGCACCATAAACTAAAATAGGGGCAGTAAAATCACAGTACAGCCCTTAAGCACACATATAAGATGTTTTAATATGGGAACAGGGGAGTCCCAGGAAATAGGGACAGAGACGGAGAAATGGGAGAGTAAGAGCTAGAAGCAAATAGAGAAGAAAGAAGGAAAAGAAGAGGAAAAGGGTAGGGGTGTCGGCATGGTTGCGCGGGCCCCGAAGGGCCGCAGTTGCAAATCGTGATAATGTCACAACATCATGGGGTAGGTAAGGTGGTATCAAAATCAGGGGGGAGAAAGTGCTCAACCCATGGGGACCATATTCTGTCATGTTGGGGGACTCGATCCAGAACAATTGCTTCAGTCTTACCATGTATCATTGCTTGGGTCACTCTGTTTTTCACTTCAGATATGTGGAGTTTAGGGGTCTTCCACGCCTTGGCTATGGTTTGTTTAGCGGCCGTAGTCAATTAAAGGAGGATGCAAATCTGGACCCTGGTATAGTCACCAGTAACATGATTAAGTAAGGCCAATGACGGGTCAGGGAGGAGGGTATCATGCAATAGGGTGGAAGCCATATGAAATATCATTATCCAGAATTGTTTTACAGCCGGGCAAGACCACCAAATATGCTCTTGGGTACCCCTCTCTCCGCAGCCGCGGAAACAATCAGGTGGGTAAGAGGGTGAAAATATATATTTAAACACTCGAGATTGGATGATTCGGTGAAAGTAAGACGGGACGGCTACCGGCAAGACTCTGTAGAGATATAATAACTTAGGAAGCAGGGACATCTTGACAGCAGCCACACGTCCCAGCCATGAAACACATAACGGTTTCCAAGAATCTAACAGTGATGATAACTGTGATAGCATGGGGAGATAATTAGACCGGAAGAGAGAAGCAGGGTCACTAGTCAGTTTTATACCTAGGTATGGTAAGGAAGCAGTAGACCAGGCAAAGGGGAAATTGTCTTGGAGATGAGTTACCTCCTTAGCAGGAAGAGACACATTGAGGGGCCGCGATTTGGATTAATTGACTTCTAGGCCAGAGATTTTAGCAAATTTATCGAGGATGCGTAACAGGTTTGGAAGGGTGAAACGGGATGAAGTCACAAATAAAAGTGCATCATCTGCAAATAAGCAGATCTTGTGGGAAGTGGAGGCAATTTCCAGTCCCTTGACATCAGGGCTGGATCTAATCAGGGCAGCCAGAGGTTCTATCGCTAAAGCAAAAAGTAGGGGAGACAGGGGACAGCCCTGTCTAGTGCCCCTACCAATCTGGAAATTATCAGAACGAAACCCAGAGTACTTGACATACGCCTGTGGGTGACTATAAAGGAGCCCACCCATTGTAAGAAATGTGGACCAAAACCCCATCAGGCAAGTAAAAAATTCAGATAGGGCCACAAGACTGTGTCAAATGCTTTCCTGGTGTCAAGGGACAACAGGTGCATGGGGATTTTACGGCTTCTGGCAATATGCTGAAGTACTCGAAAGCCCATCAGGGCCCGGTCTTTTTGATGGCTGCAATGACCTCCTCGTCTGAGATAGGCTTCTCTAGAAGCTTGCGGTTAGAGTCAGATAAGGTGGGTAAGGGGATATCCCGACATAAAGAGTCGGCCTCATCAGGGGAGAAAGAGGACTGGGTCTTATACAACTCCTCTAACTTCCGACGGAATATAGCCAAAACCTTAACAGGATTGCTGGTAAATGAATGTTTGTCTGTTCGAAGCCGGATGGGAACATGGGCCCGATCCGGGCGACAAAGACGTAACGCCAGGAAGGAATCAGGCTTGTTAGCTTTAGTATAGATGGTATGGGCAGACCTACGGATGGCCTTGTCCGCCGACTCGGCCAGCAGCAGGTCCAGTTCCACCTTAGCCCGTTCCATAGCTATCCTATGGGGCTCAGACGGGGAGGACTGGAACTGAAGAAAACATTGGTGATAGTCATGTTCTCGTTTGGCCAACTGGAGCTTCTTGTCACGATTCAGGTGAGTAGACGCCGAGATGCATGTACCCCAATTACCGGTTTATGTGCCTCCCACAGAAAAACAGGTGAAATCTCAGGTGTGGAATTGTTTTTAAGATAACCTGCAAGGGCAATTTGTATGTCTAGGCAATAGGACTGGTTAGTGAGGTGGGCTTCGTTCATACACCAGGTACGATCTTTAGAGTGTGGGATCAGGGAAGAGACAGAAGTAAGCACTGCACAGTGGTCTGACCAAGTAATAGGTTGAATGGTAGAACTAAGCAATATAGGGGAAGATTCAACCGAGACTTGTGGGGGTAGGAATAAAATGTATAATTCTTTTTTTTTGGATTACACTCCCGCCAGAAATCAAGTAAGGAAGCGTGTTGGAGAAGCTTTCGAAAGCGTAAGGAAGGGGGGTATTGGTCAGGGTCATAAGGGGACTTATCTAGATGGGGCTGTAAAATTAAATTTGAGTCACCACATAAGAACAGAGTGCCTTTGCAATGGGAGCGCAAGACCTGAAACAAATTTGAAAAAAAAGGGATTGGATTAGTATTCGGGGCATAGTAGGAAACAAGAGTGATTTCCACTTCCTGAAGCAGACCCACTATTATAATGTAACGGCCGTCAGGGTCTTTTATTACCAAAGTCACTGAGAAGGGAATAGAGTGATGCAGGGCAATCGAAACACCCCGGTGCTTCGTATTAGCCGAGGCGGTAAACACCTGGGGATATTTAGGGCTGAAATATTTTGGGGTGGTGTGCTCAGAAAAATGGGTTTCCTGAAGGGCCACTATGTCTGCCTTTAACGAGGCAAATGTTTGAAACGCCTTCACTCTTTTATTAGGAGAGTTTAGGCCCTTAACATTCAGGGAAAGAATATTTAAGGGGGCCATCTAGGGATGAAAGAAAAAATATTACAGGACAGAGCCACCGACAGAGAGGAAAAAGGAGAGGAAGAGTAGAAGAGCAAAGCAAGGAGGAGGAAAAGAGAGGAGAGAAGGGTTCGTAGGGCAAACAAAAGAACACTCTGTCGCCCGACCAAATAGTGTACCAACCCACCGGCCAGCCAGCTAGCTCGGGTGTGGGTGCACTGTAAAAAGGGGGAGCAATGACAGCTCCCCGCCACAAACGGGAGATACCAAAATTACTTATCACATGGTTATATGAGGGATTCAACAAACCGCAAATGAGATTTAAGCACAGACTTAAAAATGAAAACAAAAACAGAAATAATTTAACCAAGCCAATAGAGTACATAGTTACCAGGAACAAGGGGGTATAACATTACACATGTAAGGAGAGGCACCCGGGGTCTAGCATCTGGTGCCAAGATAGCCTCTCAGCTTAAAGGGGTAAAGCGGAAGGATATGCTGGGACAAGGAAAAGGATATGGGGGGAAAGGGGGAAGGAGGGAGGGTGTAGGACCAAGGACATGGGAAGGAAAACAGGGGAGGGGAAAGGAGACCAGCGGAAGGGAAAGGGAGGAAGAGGGGAAAACCAGCAATCCAAAGGGTCATAGACCCTGGGGGGGTTACCCCCCAAGGTGCATGATAAAAACAAAGTGACAACCACAGGTATTTGGATAATCTTTAACCGCTTGCCGACCAGCCGCCGCAGTAATACGGCGGCAGGTCGGCACTGCTGCGCGAGAGCCCGTAGCTCTACGTCGCCACTTTCGACGGCCACTAGGGGGCGCGTGCGCGCCGCCGGCGGCCCGCGCGCTCGCCCCCGAGTCCCGTGCGTGTGCCCGGCGGGCACGATCGCCACCAGGCACACGCGATCGCTCGTTACAGAGCGGGGAACGGGAGCTGTGTGTGTAAACACACAGCGCTCGTTCCTGTCAGCGGGGGAAACGCTGATTTTCTGTTCATACAATGTATGAACGGAAGATCAGTGATTCCCCCTAGTAAGTCTACCCCCCCATACAGTTAGAACACAAATAGGAACACACTTAACCCCTTCCCCGCCCCCTAGTGTTAACCCCTTCACTGCCAATGGCATTTTTATAGTAATCCAATGCATTTTTATAGCATCGATCGCTAAAAAAATGCCAATGGTCCCAAAAATGTGTCAAAAGTGTCCGAAGTGTCCGCCATAAGGTCGCAGTACTGAAAAAAAAACGCTGATCGCCGCCATTACTAGTAAAAAAAAAAATAATAATAAAAATGCCATAAAACTACCCCCTATTTTGTAAACGCTATAACTTTTGCACAAACCAATCAATAAACGCTAATTGTGATTTTTTTTACGAAAAATATGTAGAAGAATACGTATCGGCCTAAACTGAGGAAAAAAATTTTTTTTTATAGATTTTTGGGGGATATTTATTACAGAAAAAGGTAAAAAATATTGCATTTTTTTCAAAATAGTCGCTCTGTTTTTGTTTATAGCGCAAAAAATAAAAACCGCAGAGATGATCAAATACCACCAAAAGAAAGCTCTATTTGTGGGAAAAAAAGGACGCCAATTTTGTTTGGGAGCCACGTCGCATGACCGCGCACTTGTCAGTTAAAGCGACGCAGTGCCGAATCGCAAAAAGTGCTCTGGTCTTTGGACAGCAATATGGTCCGGGGCTAAAGTGGTTAAACAGGTATAGAAGTAACAATACACCTATAGGGAAATAATCATACTTTTGAAAGGCAACCAAAAAAGAAAAACCTTGTTGGTAAATGTAGGAACGTGCCCTTACCGCCTCGAGCCACATAAGGCAGCAGCCCGAGGCAAATTGACTTTACGCTAAATAAAACATGAAGAACAAACAAGGGTAACAAAAAAACAAAACAAAAAACAAGAGCAGTAAAGTATGAATAACGACCTGAGCAACCCCTATGGACCCCACAGGGTTGCAGGTGTCCCCCCCAAAAAGGAGGGAGAACTAGAGAAGGCAGTCTCTCCCTGAGCCGTGATTAAAAAATCTGCTGCAGATGGGGCGAAGCGTGACGGGAGCTTCAATCCATGAGTTCAGCTCGGCACTAGGAGAGAAAACAGGAATAGGGAGACCTGCAAAAAAAAAACAATGTTAGAGAAGCATCCTCAGCGAGGCAAATACAGTTGACGGTCAGGAGCTCCATCCTTGTGGGACCTAGCAGGGGTCCCCTTGCGAACAGAGGAAGGACCCGGCTGGTCTCTCTTCAGAGTAAATATGTACGGATGAGCTGCATCACGAGCTGGAGTGCGGGGCAAGTTAGTCTCTGACAAAGGAGCAGGGACAGCAAGGTGGAGAGATTCCAAGAGGTGCTGCAGAGACTCAGGTGAAGTGCAGGAGTGTTGCTGACCCTGGTAGGAAAATTGCAGAGCGAAGGGGAATCGCCAAGTATACTTTAAATGGTGCTGAATAAGGATTTGCAGTTGAGGCTTCATCGCCCGTCATCTGGCGATCGTAAGGGGGGCTAGGTCAGAGAAAAGCTGGTAGGTATGGCCCTGGAACAGGAGAGCATCCTTATTGCGTGCAGCAGCAAGCAGTTGTTCTTTCGTGCGGAAGAAAGAGCTTGATGATGATGTCCTGCGGGGGGCCATCTTGCTGGCGACGGTTGAGGGCCCTGTGGATCCTGTCGAACTCCAGGCGTTTGATCGGAATAGCGGGTGCAAGCTCCTGAAACAGGGCCGTAGAGAATGATTGCAGGTCATCGACGGTTTTAGGCACACCTCGAATACGCAAATTGGACCTGCGGGAGCGATTCTCGGCGTCTTCCAGATGCCTCACGGGGAGCCGCCTGCTCCTGGGCCTGTTCTTGGAGGGTCAGTTCAATGTCATCCACCCGGGTTTCCAGGTCAGCTGTACGCTGACCAAGCTCCCTGATCTCCCGGGACAGTCTATTGGTGATCTGATCCGAGGTAGTTTTGAGCGCTTTGTGCAGCATGGTCTCCATATATTTAAAGAAGTCACCTTCTTTACTTGAGGACGGCATGGTAGGAGAACCGCCAGTATGTGTGTCGATGTCGTCCTCATCGTCACTATCAGCACGGATGGATTTGCCCGGGGAAGCAGCAAGCTGCTTAGCTAGGGCCTTCGCCGCCATCTTGGAAGAGGCGCGTGACAAGGCCTCCTTGATAGGTTTCGGCTTAGTTTTGTCTCGATGGCCGGTCAGGACGATCCCGGGTGGTGCAGTGTGTACTCCGGAGGTGACTGCCTGAAAGAACGCGGTCGCTGGGTGGTCCAGAGGGCGATTTAGATGCCGTTAACGTGGCGGGGAGTGCGGACCTCTAGAAGGACATGTCTTCCATCACGAGCCTCGCGCATGCGCCCCAGGGAGACCCTTTTTAATTGTTAAGTAGAGCAATGAATCAATAAACTTTTTCCTTCTGGACACTTTTAACCACTTGCTTACTGTGCACTTACACCCCCCTCCTGCCCAGGTGAAATTTCAGCTTCCGGCACTGCGTCGCTTTAACTGACAATTGCGCGGTCGTGCGACGTGGCTCCCAAACAAAATTTACGTCCTTTTTTTCCCCACAAGTAGAGCTTTCTTTTGGTGGTATTTGATCGCCTGTGTGATTTTTATTTTTTGCGCTATAAACAAAAAAGAGCGACAATTTTGAAGAAAAATACAATATTTTTTACTTGTTGCTATAATAAATATCCCAATTAAAAAAAAAAAAACATTTTTTTTCTCAGTTTAGGGCGATACGTATTCTTCTACATATTTTTGGTAAAAAAAAATAAAAAAAATCGCAATAAGCGACTGGTTTGCGCAAAAGTTATAGCGCTTACAAAATAGGGGAGAGAATTATTATTTTTTATTATTTTTTTTTTACTAGAAATGGCGGCGATCTGCGATTTTTATTGTTACTGCGACGTTATGGCGGACACATCGGACACTTTTGACACATTTTTGGCGCCATTCACATTTATACTGCGATCAGTGATATAAATATGCACTAATTACAGTATAAATGTGACTGGCATTGAAGGGGTTAACACTAGGCGGTGAGGAAGGGGTTAAATGTGTATGCTAGGTGTGTTCTAACTGTAGGGGGAGGGGGGGGTGACTGGGGGGGTGACCGATCTGTGTCCCTATGTAGGAAGGAACACAGATTGGGCTCCTCCCTTCCAGAGACAGGACATTGTCTCTGTGTGAGCCGGCAATGAGAGATGATCTATGAGAGATCATCTCTCATTCGCCCACAGATCGCATTGCAAACGGCCGCTCTGATTGGCCGTTTGCCGCGATCTGTGATTGGCCGTGTCCAAGGGACACGGACAACACAGGGCTTCCCCGCAGCGCGCTGTGCAGCGCGCGCTGGGAACGCCAGAAAGACATGCCGTCAAATGACGGCATGTTGGATATTGAGGCCCGCGCTGTTGCCGTCATCCGACGGTAGCGCAGGCCTCAAGTGGTTAAACATGATGTTCACCTATCAACTTGTCTGAATCAAGGAATGCTTGTAGACTCAATTCACAAAGCTTTGCACCAATATTATGGAGTTAAAAATAACTAACTTGTTCATACAAAATTCCAACTCTGTATTTTTTAGTATGTGCCCCCAGTGGTGGCTGGTGACGTTTTAGGATGGGACACCCTTCTTTTTTTTACCTATCCCACGTCTCATAAGTCCCACCCCTTTTATAATCCACACACTCTGTCCCCTGTATTCCACTTGCTTCCACCCATAGTGTCAGGAGTATACAGCTCAGCATCACAGGACATAGTATAAAGCTCAGCATCACAGGACAGAGTATGTAGCTCAGCCTCACAGATCAGGGTATATAGCTCAACCTTACAGATCAGGGTATATAGCTCACCCTTACAGATCAGGCTATATAGCTCAGCCTCACAGATCAGGCTATATAGCTCAGCCTCACAGATCAGGCTATATAGCTCAGCCTCACAGATCAGGCTATATAGCTCAGCCTCACAGATCAGGCTATATAGCTCAGCCTCACAGATCAGGCTATATAGCTCAGCCTCACAGATCAGGCTATATAGCTCAGCCTCACAGATCAGGCTATATAGACCCCCCATCAGTACAGACCCCCAGGACAAACCTTCCCCCCACCATCAGCACAGACCACCCAGGAAAAATCACCCTCTCCAACATCAGTAAAGATTCCCAGGACAAACCACCCCCCCACCATCAGCACAGACTCTCCCAGGACAAAACATCCCCCCACCACCAGCACAGACCCCCCCCAGGACAAACCACCCCCCCACCATCAGCACAGACCCCTGAGTCACTCACTAAATGAGTGGAGAAAATGAGAGGTGAGCAGAGCACTGCAGAGAAGCACAGGGAAGGGAACAAACTGACAATGTGAGGGAAGTGCCCAGGCATCCAGGGATTAGTGTGTGTGGAGTAGAGGGGCGGCTCATGGGCCACAGCCACAAACAGACTGACTGAGTCAGCTAGAGCTAGCTAGGAGGGGAGAGACACAACAGACTGTCACTGACACACACTGAGCCTGAGGCCCGTGGCGGTTTACATAACATTAGAAGCCGCACCGGCACAGTTCCGCTCAGGAGTCAGTTAGCCAGGCCTTCACATAATCACCAGTCACCACTCTCCGGTCCATCTCAGTCCACTCACTCCAACCACTGTGAGACAGGAAATCGGAAGTGATATAGTGCTGCAAAAACGCCGCCCACCTCCCTCCGGTCCTAGCCATTAAAATAAAAGAATAGAGCAATGATAAATTACTGGAGAGGGGGGAGTGTTTGCGGGCACATTGCTTGCCCCCCGAACATTCCCTAAACACAGACAAATCAGCTTCCCATCTTGCAATCAGCCGATTGCAATCTGGGAAGCTTCCCCTAGACCTCTATGTGTCCGGTGCCCGGACACACTTAAAATTATTAAATTTTTTGGTGAATAACCCATGCGCCCCTATGGACGGGCTGTCGCTGTTTACTTCTAGCCTGGCTCTCATTACTATATAGGCAGAAACATATTCTATGTAGTCAATCTTGAGTTGTTGCTTTGGTAACCTCTATATAGAATAGTACCAAAAAAATCGATCTAAATTGAAGGCAATAAAACAATCAATCTAAAAACATGCCTTTTTATGGTTTGAGAGTGTTTTACCATTATAACATAGAAGGCAATGCCTGGTTTTTATTTTAAATATATGTTCTGATGGCAAGTAAAAGAAAGGTTTCTACAATCCAAAGCTTGCTACTAACAGTTATTTACTGAAGTAGGACACTTAAAAGGTGCAATTGACTTTTGAAAAAGCATGGCAGCAGCTCTCTAACTACTATGTCAGGTTTAGGTAAAAACATCTGTTTGCAAAGTACTTCAAAAGAAAGACTTATAATTTAAATATAAACCTTTTTGGCTGACATTTTCTGATAAATGTAAAAACTGTATGCAGTATCATTCCCGTCAGAGATCTATGGCTGGAAAATATTTTCTTTTGTTAGTAAGGAATCCTGAGGCATCTGATGTCTGCTTTTAGCAGGTAGCGTTATGGGATTATAACAGCGGTTACCCAAAAATGCTATAAACATCAAATTGGCCCTTTTCGGCCTCTCAGACGTGTTTTAAACACCATTAATGGCTTGCTCACGAAAGCAGAACAATATTTACGCGTTCATCTTTTAAGGCATTTACACAATGAGAGACTGATAACATGTTGCAGAACACAAATTAAGGTTATTGGAGCAGAAAGCAAATCTATCAGGCTATGTATACGAAATGAGGAAAAGGCCAAGCGTTGTACAGCACAGGGAGTGCTGATATCATTCATGGATTTAAAGGAGATGGGAGCCTTTTTTCAATCCTTGCAAGGGTTATTGCATTTTAATTTCACCTCCAAATAAAATATAGGTGGGAATATTGATTGATGGTGGTGATGAGGTTACCGGTAATTCTACCTAAAATAGGAAACAAGAACGGGGCTATAGTGGATCATTGGCTAATAGAAGAAAAACAATTATTGTAAATTATGGGCGTGGATTTATTGTTTATTGTTTGTTTATTGTTTGTTTCTTATACAAGGCGCATAGTTCACAAAACATGTTTGCATCGATGCGCCTGCTTCCCATCCAGTCACGTTACCAGAAACATACCAAGAAAACAAACTTTAAAAACAACATAAAAGCGAGTGGCGGTTACAATAAACATATAGACATTCTAACACTCGGTACTACATGTATACATTATAAAAACGTTAAAAACTGTATAAAAACAACAAAAAAGGAAGAGGGGGGAAAGGAAGGAAAGGGAAAAAGGGGAAGGGGAAAAGATAGAGAAAGAGATATCTCACCCCAAACCACTAAAGGCCCTAGTAAACAACAGGGTCTTCAGATCTTTTCTGAATACCTGGTACGTCTCCTGTTGTTGCAGGTGGCATGGAAGCAGATTCCATAACTGGGCAGCTTGAACTGAAAAAGCTCTGCCCCCCCATTTTTTCAGCCTATACGGCCGAACCACCAATCTAGTTTGTGACGTGGCCCGTAAGGCTCTCGTCACAAACTGTCGCCGCAATTTCTTGCGGATATAACATGGGCCTAGATTATTAAAGGCTTTGTAAGCAATACAAAGAACCTTAAATTCTGATCTCTCCCGTATTGGGAGCCAATGGAGGCTCTTCAGGTGGGTGGAGGTGGACGTCCGCCCTGGTAGCCTGAGTGCCAGCCGAACAGCCTGATTTTGGATTTTCTGCAAGCGTCTAATCTGGGTCTGAGGCAAACCCATGAAAAGAGCATTGCAGTAATCCAAATGGGGTAAGACTAGCACTCTTTAAACGTGAGCCTACATATAGAGTGCAGGGGTCAGAAATATGTAATTTAAAGTGTGTGGGGGTCAAGAGGGGATAACATGCAAAATGCAGGGGTCAGAAATATGTAATGTAGTGCTACCCTCGCAGGAGCTGTTTGTAGTTTGGTTCTATTTCCTCCTTTAGAACACACACAGCTAGGCATAAAGCATTTTTGGCATTCTTCTTCTGGCTCAAAGATAAAATTAGGCAGTGGTGGCCCATCCATAAGGGGCGCAGGGACGCCGGCCCCATAATCCATGCATTTGGCCCCATAATCTACATGTGGGGTGCCAGACGCATGGATTCCAATGTTTTTTTTTTTTTTTTAGAAGCACATAATTAGAGCCAGAGGCTCTAATAGACTTCTAAACAGGGGGGGGGGGCTCGGGCGCATTTTCGGCATTTTTCTTCTGGCTCAAAGATAAGTCTAGTTGTTTCTCTTTAGGATTTTTTTGGAACAGGAAGTGGATAGGGATGGGGAGCATGGGGTAACCTTCAACTGCAAAACTATACAGCTTGAGGACAGCCTGACTTCTGGCTGATATGCACAAACTTCTGGCTGTATTGCACTTGGAAAATAAATGTCCCACTGGATCTCTAAGCTGACTGTGACCTGTACCCCTTTCAGAGTCTCAAAGCACCACACTATGACACTCAGCAGCACTGTTACCAAGTCTCAGACTACTTATGGGCTCTCTCTCCACCTTTTGGGTACACCTCCCAAGGGATTGTTTGAAGTCCCATTGATATATTACGGCTGCCTGTTCGGGGGTAGCAGAATAGCAGCCTGTTAATCACTAAGTAGCTTTGAGAAATCAGCCCCTGCTCCACTGTTTATATTTTGCTAGCAGGCTACTATATACTAGGAGGGTGCTACATCAGTGTACAGTGTGTAGGGGTCAGGAGTGGGTAACATACAGAGTGCAGTAATCAGATATATGTAAAGTACAGTGTGCAGGAATCATGCATGGGAGTTACACCATCTCACTCCGGGTCAATCAAGATGGCTGAAGACTGGCACCTGGAAGAAGCTGAGGAACAGATGCTGGTGAGGGACCTCAGACCATCATAGCAGAGGTAAGTAAAGCAGACTTTAGTTCAATTTTAGTTCCAGGATCTGCACAACTGATGTGGCCAGTATAATGTTGCCATTTCTATTTTTTTGATATCATGGAGAAAGCAGGTGGAAACACTGGACATCCAAAGGTAAACAGGAGCACACAAAACACAACTAGAAATTATGTCAGGAATATTTTACTGTTGGAGCATTTAAGACATACTGTATACATTGCTAGGGATACCAAAGATATAATTTTTGGGTGAATTGGCCCTTTAAAAACCAGCAGGTGCTATAAGATTCCTTCATAGACTCTGTGGATGATTTTCATCATTATTTGAGTATTGTTTACCTTTCAATGCAAGATTATGGAAGTGTTTGCAGGAGAAGGATGGGGCAACTCCATAGTTCTCAACTGTCCCTGATTTTGGAGGGACTGTCCCTGATTTGGAACAATGTCCCTCTGTCCCTATTTCCTCCTCATGTGTGCCTCATTTTGGTCAGATCTATAAAGTTGTATATAAAATGCACGATTTACTTTTCAAAAAGTGTTTCTCAGTGCTAAACCCTTCATCCAATATCTAAATTGCTGCATTTGTAAATTTCAAAAGCCAGTATAAAGGAAAGGGTAGTGGTAAAAAAAATACACATGTGGGGTTTAACAATTTTTTTTTTTATAATTCCTCTTTAGGGGGCATGGCAGGGGGTGTGTCCTAAGCCTACATACTTTTGCTAATAGATGTCCCTCGTTCCCATCTCAATTTAATTGTTTGTGACTACCGGTGTAGGAATGCAAAGCTTATAGAATAAATGTATGAACTATAATTCAAGCTTATAGAATAAAACAATAGGGCTGGTTATGTGAGCTTTAGAAAAAAAGAAAAATCTTTTGGTAAAATATATACTGACATGTCTGCTACCGTTAGTAACCCAATCATAGTAGTGATAGGTTTGGTCAGTATAATCACTTTATTATTCACCACTCATTTGGCTAACAATTAATTCTCACAGCCTTTTATGCTCTGGTTCTATTACCTAAAACTTGTAAATGGATAAACCTGGAAGGTAGTGATTAATGATTTAGTAGGACTTCCCTTATAGGCAAGTGTGTAGAGCAACTGCAATCAAATGCAAATAGGTGCAAAATAATGCATGTGGGGCAGAGCTCGCTCGCTACAGAGAATAAAATTAATGGTCCTATAAGAAAAATTGTGCAGATGGGGGGGGAGTCATTTATTTTCTTAGGATATGAATCTGAGCATAGAAGCGCAGAGGTATGAAATTCTAGCAGGGAACTGGCATTTATAGCAGGGGGTATTGGCACCTTATTTTAATAAGGGAATGCAGGTATAGGACACGTTCAAACGTAAGTAATTGCCTTCACACAAAATGTTATTTTAATGATGTACAGGGAAACTCCACTAAACATAAATTTTATCAAAAAGTATAGCATACCATTACTTTATAAGGTATGTTAGATGTATGTTGGCTTACACAGCATTCAATGCATTAATAAGATTTGAATTTGAAACTTTAATTGCAGGCACCCCTTTTTGCTAGACTCCAGGGGTGCCTACATACTGTGCTCTTACTAAACTGGTGTGCCTATTGATACCTGGTTCTATCCATCTCGGTATTTAAATATAGGAATCATATCCATATAGTTTGGTTAAACATTTAGACACAGGATTGAACATTGAGGACATTTTAATCCACTTGACAAGGAACTCACTCTATCGTATCTATTTCTGCCAGTTTTGTTACTATTCTTTTTTACTGGCACCCTGTACTTGTATCAAGTCTAATTATATAAATGTCCTTGTTCGCCCCCTGTAGTCCAAATTGCTGTGGTGCGTGATTGTGACCCCAGGGTGGTCCGGATGCCGGCTCAGCTCTTTGGGGGCACCTAGAGCCATTTTATAATACAGGTTACTGTCACGTACCTGGTTGGAGGCCGAAATGCCGAGAGGGCTCCCCTTGCGGCTAAGTGCAGTACACCCCTGAGGTTGGGTACAGAGGGTGTAGTGCCCAGAGAAGCACAGGTTGCCAGATGGATCCAGGAGAGAAGAGCTGGTGAGTGTCTGAAGAATACTGGAGAATACAGTAAACACCGCTGGGCTGCAGTCTCTAGGAGTCCTCGGTAACACTTGGCAAGGTGTGCACAAAGAGCAACAGTGGAAGCCGGCTGGGGATCAAACACTGTGGATCCAGGCAGGAGATGCAGGTTTGCAGGAATGGAGACAAGCCAAGGTCTGGTGTTGGAAAACAGGCAGGAACAGATAACTGAAGCAAAGTCCGTGAAACAAGCTGGGATCAGGTGCTGGAGAAGGTAACAAGTCAGTAAAGCAAGCCAGGGGGTAAAACCAGGAGAGCGGATCAGACAGGTCAGGAACAAGCCAGGTCACAACAGGAAATCCAAACAGTAATAATACAGAGACTCAGGAAGGCTGACGACAATCCAGCAATTTGGATCAGACAGTGGCAGCCATTTATAGACCAGCAGGAGGATCTTCCTGTCACATAATGAGCCTACGGCTTCCATTTCTTCTTCTGGCAAGATTGCCAGTACTTCTTCTATGGCCATTTCTTCTACTGGCAAGATTGCCAGTACTTCTTCTATGGCCATTTCTTCTACTGGCAAGATTGCCAGTACTTCTACGGACATTTCCCTGACAGTTACTATTACTTCCCCTGAAGAAGCCAATGTTTGGCGAAACATGTAGGGACTCTTGATCTGTAACCTCTGTAGGCTGTCAATACCGTGGACAGTATTACCTGAATACTATTGTTCTACTGTTTTAATTGCACCTATGAAGGTACTGTATGTTTAAAAAACATATATTTTTTTGTAATAAAATAACTTGTCTAGTAAAAAAAATTGTCAATTTCATCTACTTAGGCACTGTTAATCCCAACTTCTATCCCCCTTCTTGTTTAATGTAATTGATTAAGATGAAGCGTACCTAAACTGTAAAGCTGATTATACAATTTTTTTTTTCAATCTTCCCATATTTATTAGCATTTATGTACTGTATACGGTCTACTTGAGTAGATATAAAGTAAATTGACAGGATTGCTTAGATAGGTCCTTATACTACATAATTTTGTTAAATCCCATTTTTTTAAAGGTCGCTGGCACACAGGGCCGTATAACTTGAGTGCTTCCCTCTCCGTGCTTTAGCGCACCTTGCTGACTGCAGTCTGTCAAAGTCTATTGCAGGCTGCGGCCAGATGGGGCTGAAACATACCTCCCAAATTTTTGGAGATGGGAACGAGGGACACCTATTAGCAAAAGTATGTACACACCACCACCATGCCCTCTTATAGGAGAATTGAACAAAACAAAATATTAGTAAAAGTAGAACTATAGGAAAAACTTTTTTTTTTTTTTTTTGATAGATTAACTGCTTGCCGACCAGCCGCCACAGTTATACGGCGGCAGGTGGGCTCTGCTGGGCGAGATCATGTAGATCTACTTCATCTCGCTGTTCAGCCAATAGGGGCGCACGCTCGCCCCTGACGCCGATGCATGTGCTCGGCGGGCGCGATCAACGCCAGGCACCCGCGATCGCTCGTTACAGAGCGAGAACCGGGAGCTGTGTGTGTGTAAACCCGCTTCTTCAGTTAGAACACATCCAGGGAACATACTTAACCCCCTCCTCGCCCCCTAGTGTTAACCCCTTCCCTGCCAGTGGTATTTTTATAGTAAAGAATGCATTTTTATAGCACCGATCGCTATAAAAATGCCAATGGTCCCAAAAAAGTGTCAAAAGTGACATCGATAAAAATCGCAGATCGCTGCCATTACTATTAAAAAAAAATATTAATAAAAATGCCATAAAACTATCCCCTATTTTGTGAACGCTATAACTTTTGCGCAAACCAATCAATAAACGCTTATTGCGATTTTTGTTTACGAAAAATATGTAGAAGAATCCTTGAAGTCTCTAACATGTAGAGAGCATCCTGCCACACAGATGTAGTTCCCAGGAGGGGGCGAGCACGTTACTGACCACCGCAGTAAAGTCTCCCTTCACGGTGGTCAGTAAAATCAGACAAGCAGGAAGTGAACAAAACAGAGAAGAAATAGAGCAACTTCTGAGCAAAAACGAACAATGAGGAAGTGAAAAGAGGAATGTCTGCAGGTAAATGATGCTTATTACGAAAAAAAAATTCCTTTACAACCCCTTTATGTGTTTAAGTGAGGGTCATAACCTCTGTCTGTTTATTTGTTTGCCATTTGTGTCCCAATAGGGAAATTTACCTGCACTTCCTGTCCCATAGTCAAAACAGGAAGTGAGAGGAACTCCCTTCAAATTAGGGCAATCACTTGGGGACCACTAGGTCACCAAAACTAGTGTCCCTATTGAAAAATGTCCCCTCTATTACTATTCTGGGGATTATCCAAAATGTTAGATTTTCTTTTACTTTCAATGACAATGGTAATCAGGACAAATCTCCTCAACGAGGGCACTGGCAGCAGTAAAAACTGACAGGTGTTCTAATAACTCTCCACCCTATCCAAAACTAAAAAAAAAGTTTAGTCTTTAGTTGTACTTTAAATATATAAGTGCTTGTTTTTTTTTATTTTATTTTTCCATTATTCCTTTATTCTGGCTCTTGAGAAATGCAACAATTTAGAATTTGAATGAAAGGTTTAGCAATGGAAAATACATTTTGAAAGATAAAAAGTGCATTTTATATACAACTACACTATATTAACAAAAGTATTGGGACACCTGTCTTTATACGCACACGAACTTTAATGACATCCCAGTTTTCGTCCATAGGGTTCAATATTGAGTTGGCCCACAAAGCAATGTCCATAAAGACATGGATTAGTGAGTTTGGGGTGGAGGAACTTGACTGGCCTGCAGAGGGTCCTGACCTCAACCCAACAGAACACCTTTGGGATGAATTAGTGTGGAGACTGCGAGCCAGGCGTTCTCGTCCACATCAGTACCTGACGTCATAAATGCACTTCTAGAATAGTGGTCAAACATTCCCATAGACACACTCCCAAACCTTCCCAAAAGAGTTTAACCTGTTCTAGCTGCAAATGGAGGGCCAACTCAATATTGAACCTCACAGACTAAGACACCATTAAAGTTCACGTACGTGTAAAGCCAGGTGTCACAATACTTTTGGTAATGTAGTGTATATAGATCAGACCAAAATGAGGGATAAATGAGGAGGAAAGAGAGGCTTTGTTCCAAATTTGGGACTGTCCTTCAAAATTAGGGACAGTTGAGAGCTATGGCTAAACGCTGTACTCAGTGGTACCTCCGTTTAGGGCCCTGTGCCTTCAGAGACAAATGCCTGGAATGCGAGTACCACTTGGTAAGGTTTCAGCCGATTGAGCAAATGAAAATTTTCAATAGTTGCATTTGAAGAGGTATATTCTGATATATTACCATTAGGGATGAGTCGAACACCCCCCGGTTCGGTTCGCACCAGAACTTGCGAACGGGCAAACAATTTGTACAAACACGCAAACACCATTAAAGTCTATAGGACACGAACGTGAAAAATTAAAAGTGCTAATTTTAAAGGCTTATATGCAAGTTATTTTAATAAAAAGTGTTTGGGGAATTTCCTTTTTATCTTCTCCTTTTCTCTTCTTTTTTGCTGTATAGTTTTCAAGAAGTTTCTATGGTGTTTTAAATGACACTGTTATATAAGATATGAAAATAGGGACGGGGGCGCGGGATCACACACTGCTACTTTTTCAAGGATTGGGGAATAGATACTGTTTATCTTAGTAAGGAAGGCTTACAGCCATGTCCCCTACAAACCAACGCAGGACAGCTCATATAAGCCCTACAGTGAAATGTATGTTTGTATTTTTGCATATAGATGCTTAATCTAAGTCTTGTTGGGTTGTTAAATATTACCTGATTTAAAATAGACAATTACAAGGATGCGCTAATTAACAACTAATATTTGTGAACCGTGCAGTGAAGAACACTATATAGGGTTAACAATCCATTACTGACAACCAAGCAGTGTTGATTGCTCAGTGAATCCTGCTGTAAGGCAGGTCCACACCTCAGTGACAGATATGCGTGCCACATAAACAGTGATATATACTGAAAGTAAATAGTCCAAAATGTAAATACAATGTCCATAAACCGTGCTTCCAAAACGGAGTTTTCCAGAAATTATGTTCAGCAACTATCAATAACCGCGTATTAGCCAGTTCATAAAGAATCCTAGCTCTTGCAGATGAAGACAACCCTCATATAGTCCGCGGAACATGTAACAAAAAAAGAACATACCATAGTGCAATATTGTATAATACGCTGCAAACACAAGGTACGTGTTGAATCAAACTCACGGATTCCCCTTAAAGGGGAGGTTCCCCTAAAAATAAACTTTTAACATTGCCTGTGTCTTCTTAATAACATTTAGAATCGGCTGGTAGTTTAAAAAAAAAACACCCGTACATACCATTTTCGGCATGTACTCTCACCGCCGCTTCCGGGTCTGGCGGCCGGGGATGGGAGGGCCTGCTTCATTGACAGGCATCCGATCGACGCATACAGCGCGTCACGAGATGCCGAAAGAAGCCGAACGTTGGTGCGCATGCGCCATATAGAGCCGCACCAACGTTCGGCTTCTTTCGGCATTTCGTGACGCGCTGTATGCGTCGATCGGATGCCTGTCCCCGGCTGCCAGACCCGGAAGCGGCGGTGAGAGTACATGCCGAAAATGGTATGTACGGGTGTTTTTTTTTTAAACTACCAGCCGATTCTAAATGTTATTAAGAAGACACAGGCAATGTTAAAAGTTTCTTTTTAGGGGAACCACCCCTTTAAGACAAAAAGCCACTCAGTGTTGCTGAGTATCGTATGAGACCTCCGTTGGTTTCCATATGTATGGCTCCTCCCCCTATGCGTTGCGTCACGGTCACGTGACTTACTCATGGGATATGGCGGTGGAGCGCATCATGCGGGCCATTTATCTTAATCCACCCGGAAGAGTAAGCAACGGAGGGAACTTAAAGCAATTAACATCATTTGCGGCTGAGAACTTATGACAGTGGTATTCAACCATTAAAAACTGTCACAAACAACTTTAATAACATAACAATCCTTACCAAATGTTAAAAACACATAGTAATCAATACTTTATAAAATTCCTTAAAAAGTAATAGGGAGAGCGTCCACTCGCTTCCCCGATGGTTAAAATTGGTACTGCATACTGAATATATATATATATATATATATATATATATATATATATATATACCAAACCATTAAGTACATGAAGTGGATCGCTCATACAGATACTATGGATAAAATTATATGCATTGTAAGCTGGGGATAGGTAGCGGGTACAAAAGCTCCCTGGGATGAGCCAGCACAGATACCAAAGTCCATCGGATCAGTGAACAACAGTGGGATGTTTATTGGTGCTATACAAAGTCTATTTACAGGTGCTGTACAGTGTGCAGAAAACAAAACAAAAATAGTCAAACAAACACCTAGCCGTGTCTCGGCTCTAACTACACGTTAAGCAGGTCCTAACTACTAAGCTAAACAAGCCTACCGCTTGTTAGCTCAAACACACACTTCTCACCAGTTTTCCAGCAGCCTCCTTGCTCTCACAGATTCACACTGTTTCCCAGGACAGAGCAATGGCTGTTAGCTCAGGTGAGCTTAAATTGGCCTGGGGAAGAGGGCCAACACCTGACCTGGATCAGGGATCAGAGATCCCTGAACGTGTAAGAGAGGAGCCTGGGAGAGGTATAAACCCCGAACTGGACTTTCCCAGGCTCTCTCTGGGATGCTCTGCTACACACCCTCCCCTCTTGTTTCAACCCCAGGGTTGGAACACCTGTAGCCCAACAGGAGTGAACACGGGACAGGGCATCTACATTTCCCATCTCAACACCTGGCCTGTGTTTTACCGAAAAGGAATAATCCTGGAGGGCCAAAAACCACCGGTTCACCCGCCTATTAGTCTCCTTCTTTTGGGCCATCCATTTCAGGGGAGCATGGTCAGTTATTAGCTCAAACTGGCGCCCTAACAGGTAGTACCTGAGTGCGTCCACGGCCCACTTTATGGCTAAACATTCCTTTTCAATGACTGCATATTTTTTCTCATGATCATTGAGCTTTCTGCTTAGGTAGACCACAGGGTGTTCTTCCCCATTGTATACCTGTGATAGTACTGCCCCGATACCTACATCAGAGGCATCTGTCTGAACCAAAAAATCTTTGGAAAAATCGGGGGAGTATAGCACTGGCTGTGCACAAAGAGCCTTCTTCAGGACTTGGAAAGATTCTTCTGCTACTGGGGACCATTTTATCATTACGGAGTCTTTCCCTTTCGTCAGGTCTGTCAGTGGGGCAGCTATAGTGGCAAAATTTGGAATAAACCTTCTATAATATCCCGCAATGCCAAGAAAGGCCCTGACCTGCTTCTTGTTTGCAGGACGTGGCCACTCCTGGATGGCTTCTACTTTATTCACTTGGGGTTTAATAACTCCACGGCCAATAGTGTAGCCCAAATACTTGGCTTCCTCCAAACCAATGGCACATTTTTTGGGATTTGCCGTAAAACCTTCCTTGAAGAGGGAATCAAGGACAGCTTGGACACGGGGCAAGTGAGACTCCCAGTCAGTGCTATGCACCACTATGTCATCTAAATAAGCTGCAGCATACTGCTGGTGCGGTCTTAGGGTCCTGTCCATGGCCCTCTGAAAGGTTGCAGGGGCATTTTGCAACCCAAAAGGCATTTTCTTATACTGGAATGATCCCTCCGGGGTCACAAACGCAGTCTTTTCTTTGGCACAATTAGTCAGGGGTATTTGCCAATATCCTTTGGTCAAGTCCAAAGTGGTCAGATAACGGGCCTTGCCCAGTCGGTCTATAAGTTCATCTACCCTGGGCATTGGGTACGTGTCAAACTTTGTCACTGCATTAAGCTTCCTGAAGTCATTACAGAACCTCCAGGTGCCATCCGGTTTTGGGACTAACACGATGGGGCTCGACCAATCACTATTGGATTCCTCAATGACATCTAGCTCCAACATTCTTTTAACTTCAGCACTGATGTCCTTTCTCCTCGCTTCAGGAATTCGGTACGGTTTGAGCTTGACACGGACCCCAGGTTCAGTAACAATATCATGCTGAACCGCTGAAGTCGTGCCAGGCAACTCTGAAAATTTCTCTCTATTCCTTATCAGGAACTCTCTAGCTTCCTGTTTTTGGGAAAATGACAGGGTGTCTGGAATCGTGACCTCAGGGATCAGAGGGGATTCAGTACCCTTAGGCGTTACCGGTAGGGACCTTGCAGTTAACGCCAGTCTATCCTTCCAGGGCTTTAACAGGTTTACGTGGTAAATCTGTTCCGGCTTCCTTTTACCTGGTTGATACACCTTGTAATTGACTTCCCCAACTCTTTCAATTACTTCAAAGGGGCCCTGCCACTTAGCCAGGAACTTGCTCTCAACAGTGGGAACTAATACGAGGACCCTGTCACCCGGTGAGAAAACACGGAGTTGGGCCCCCCGGTTGTATATTCTCTGTTGGGCTGCTTGTGCCTGTAGTAAATGTTCTTTCACCACTGGTATTACTGCTGCAATTCTGTCCTGCATTTGAGCGATATGCTCAATTATGCTTTTGTGAGGTGTCTGTTCCCCCTCCCAAGTTTCCTTGGCTATGTCCAAGAGTCCCCGAGGGTGTCTCCCGTAAAGCAACTCAAATGGAGAGTACCCTGTAGAGGACTGGGGAACCTCCCTGATAGCAAACATCAGGTACGGTATCAGGAAGTCCCAGTCTTTCCCATCTTTGTCAACAACCTTTTTTAACATGCCCTTTAACGTCTTATTAAAACGTTCCACCAAGCCATCTGTTTGCGGATGATACACAGAGGTTCGCAACTGCGTCACCTTAAATAACTTGCACAGCTCCCTAGTTATCCGTGACATAAATGGGGTACCCTGGTCTGTAAGGATTTCTTTAGGGATGCCAACCCGACTGAACACCATAAACAGCTCTTTGGCAATGTTTTTAGCAGACGCGGCGCGTAAGGGAACGGCCTCAGGATAACGGGTAGCGTAATCCATCATCACAAGGATATGCTGATGACCACGGGCGGATTTGGGGAGCGGACCCACAAGGTCCATGGCAATCCTCTCGAAGGGCACTTCAATAATGGGCAAGGGCACTAAAGGACTTCGGAAGTGGGGCTGGGGGGCTGACATCTGACACACCGGACAGGATTGACAATAATTTTCAATATTTTTCTGTATCCCCGGCCAGTAAAACCTGCGCAACACTCTTTCAGTGGTTTTCTCAACCCCTAAATGGCCTCCTAGCAAGTGCCCATGGGCAAGTTCCAACACCACCCTTCTATAAGGCTTAGGGACCACCAACTGTTCAATAACTTCATCATTCTTTTTACATACACGATACAGTAAATCATCATTGCTGCTGAAATAAGGAAAACAGGGCCTATCCCCTGGTTCGACAGGTACATCGTTAATCACCATTACATTTTCCCAGGCCCTGGCAAGGGTAGGGTCTTTTCTCTGCTCAGTACCAAAATTTTCCTTGTGCACATTGAGGTCAGTAAACTCCAACGTAGGCTCCGAGTCAGCAGACGGCTGTCCGGCTCTACTCGTTGTGGGGACTTCCTCAGGCTCCTCCAGCTCCCCTGCCATAACCGAGAAAGGAAAACTCGGAGAGCCCTGAGATGAGTCCCCTGAACCCACAATATCGGAAGTAGCCAGGAGCTCTGGCTCTGCGACTGAGTTAGGTACTGCCACCGGGTCGGGACGATCCCACAGCTCCCAAAACTTAGGGAAGTCCCTACCAATGATGGCCTCATGCACCAAGTGGGGCACAAGTCCGACCGCATGGGACACCGTACCTAAGCCAGTTTTAAACTGAACTGTGGCTATAGGATACTCCCGGGTATCCCCATGTACACAGATCACAGCAACTTTTTTTTCATGAAAATTCACAGTTTTAACTATCTCAGCTGTAACCAAAGTAACTAGACTTCCAGAGTCCAGTAAGGCCGTAATAGGCTTATCATTAACAGTCATGTGATACATGTGTTTCCCCACATTTGGCACTGCAGCGCATGAAACAGCAGCAAACATAGACTGCCTTCTAATAGACAGATCACACTGCATTGGTTCATCAGTCAAAGGACAATTTGCTGCAACATGTCCCAGCTCTTGGCAACGAAAACACCTGATGTTTCCCCAAGTTGGTTTGCTGACAGGCAGTGGTTTCCCTTGCTTGGGACGCCAAACTTCAGTCCTGGCACCAAAGATCCTCCCCCCTATTTCCTTGCCATGCTTACCACCCACTTCCCCTGGAACAGTCTTACCGGTTGCCTGGGGAGACCGTGGCTTTGGGTGGAAAGTCCGTGCGGCTGTTGGGGTGGTGACCAGGTTCTCTGCAGCAAAGTACCTTTCGACTAGTTCCACCAAGTTATCTGCCGACTTGGGGTCCCCTTGACTCACCCACCTCTGCAGGGGAATTGGGAGTGACCTCAGGAACTGGTCCATGACCACACGCTCCACTATTTGTGGCGCAGACAGGGACTCCGGCTGTAGCCATTTTCTCACCAGGTGGATTAGGTCGAACATCTGCGATCTTGGGGGCCTCTCAATTTGGAAGAACCAGCTGTGGACCCGTTGGGCTCGAACGGCCAAGGTGACACCGAGTCGCGCCAGAATTTCCTGCTTGACCTTTTCATAGTCTCCCGCTTCTGCCGACTCCAGATCATAGTAGGCCTTCTGCGATTCACCAGAAAGTAAGGGGGCGATCAGTCCTGCCCACTTGGTTTTAGGCCAATCTTCCCTCTCAGCGGTCCGTTCAAATGTTAGCAGGAAGGCCTCTGGATCATCATCCGTAGTCATTTTTGACAGAAAGCGAGCCACATGGATGGCTGAAGGCTTGTCTCTAATATCCTTGATTTCCGCAGGTGCCCACTGTGCTAGCGTTTCTGCAACTTTAGTCAGGGTTTTCCTATCCGCTTCTGCAGCAGTGGCAAGCTGTTCAAACAGCCTCTGCGATTGCTCCTGTACAGCACTAATCTGCCTCTGCGATTGCTCCTGTGCGATAGCGTTGGCTTGCTGCAGCGCAACATTAGTTTGCTGTTGTGCAGCGTTTGCTTGCTGTTGTGCAGCATTGAATAGCACCATCTGTTTGAGGATTTCCTCCATGTTGTCACTTTAGGTACTGGCTTTTTAAATAGTAACTTACTATTGCTGCCCGCATTCTCCACCATATGTAAGCTGGGGATAGGTAGCGGGTACAAAAGCTCCCTGGGATGAGCCAGCACAGATACCAAAGTCCATCGGATCAGTGAACAACAGTGGGATGTTTATTGGTGCTATACAAAGTCTATTTACAGGTGCTGTACAGTGTGCAGAAAACAAAACAAAAATAGTCAAACAAACACCTAGCCGTGTCTCGGCTCTAACTACACGTTAAGCAGGTCCTAACTACTAAGCTAAACAAGCCTACCGCTTGTTAGCTCAAACACACACTTCTCACCAGTTTTCCAGCAGCCTCCTTGCTCTCACAGATTCACACTGTTTCCCAGGACAGAGCAATGGCTGTTAGCTCAGGTGAGCTTAAATTGGCCTGGGGAAGAGGGCCAACACCTGACCTGGATCAGGGATCAGAGATCCCTGAACGTGTAAGAGAGGAGCCTGGGAGAGGTATAAACCCCGAACTGGACTTTCCCAGGCTCTCTCTGGGATGCTCTGCTACAGCATATATATACAATAAAATGATATGCATATATATACAAATACACACCTAAGTATACAGTTACACTGTAAAAAATATTAAAAAACTTAATACAAAAATACAAAACTAATGGTCTGAAATAAAACAATTTAAATCAAAATCGAAGTTTAGGCCGTTCTGCTCTAAAGATTTAATTTCATAGATCCATCGAGATTCTGATTTACTCAATTCCCTAACCTTGTGGCTACCTCTCCAATGGGGATTAAACTTTTGAATAGCCCAGAACTTTAGTTCATGGGGATTTTTGTTGTGACATAATTTGAAATGACGCGATACACTGTGTTTTCTGAACCCTTTTATAATATTCTGTACATGTTCTCTTAGGCGCTTCCAGAGCGGTCTTTTTGTCCTACCTATGTATTGGAGAGAACATGGACATTCTAACATATAGACTGCCCCCTCTGTTCGGCAGGTGATCCAATCATGTTGTTTTTTAGTAACATTGGATACAAAATTCGAACATTCGTTCGAATTTTGTATCCAATGTTACTAAAAAGCAATACCAAATTGATGATTTTTGATCATCTGCCGAACAGAGGGGGCAGTCTATATGTTAGAATGTCCATGTTCTCTCCAATACATAGGTAGGACAAAAAGACCGCTCTGGGGTGTCCTTTTATGAAAGTGAGATCAGCAGTGATCCTGATTCTCACCGCTGTTCTCATGTCATTACCAGTTTATGAAGCTGAGGTAATCAGATGAGAACATGTTCTCCACTGATTATCTCAGCACAGTGAGAATCTGTAACAGACTGTCACAGAAACAGACAGTTTATGAAGGTGCGATCTCGGCACCTCACTGGCGATCTGTGACAGGATTCTCACTTTCTGATTCACCATCTCAGAGGTTGAGAATCAGAGAGAGAAGCGCGGAGCTGGCTGAGTATTGTGGAGGAAGAAGGAAGTCTTTTGACTTCCATGCTTCACACACAAGCAGCAATACAGTCAGAACACATCTTCACCACCATTACACAACCCCAAAATGAGCAGGTTAGAGATTTATAGTATATATATATATATATATATATATATATATACTGTATATACACACATCATCATATAGCATATATATGTGTGTGTGTGTGTGTGTTGATTTCTATGTATATCTATGTTTATATATATATATATAGATCTATCTATCTATCTATCTCTCTCTCTATATATATATATATATATATATATATATACACACACACACACATATATATATATATTAGTACACCAATTCTGCGGACTTCGATCGCGCGCACATGCGCAGTAGAACGACGCGACCGCACGTCTCTATTCAGCGCATGCGCGCGCACGTACGCGGGCACGGTCCGGCGGCGCGACGTGTGCGGGAGCGCGCGCGGCGCGAACTCACGCGATTCCGTCGGAGCCAATCAGAGGGCTCACCACCTTATTTAAACCTGCCTCTGACACATGGCAGGTTGCTGGTTTGTCATCAGCTCCTGTATGTGTCTAATTGCTGCGAACCTGTTTGTCCTGAAAACCTTTTGGCTTACCTGTTTGAATCCTGATCTCGGCCTGCCTTGGACTCTGCTGACCTCTCCAATCCTTGACCCCGGCTTGCACTCCTGGACTCTGCTAACCTCTCCAATCATCTGATCCCGGCTCGTATCCTTGGACTTCCGCTGACCTCTCCGATCCTTGACCTCGGCTTGCATTACTGGACTTCCTTTGATCTCTCTGACCCGTGATCCACAACCAGTACCTCGAACTTGTTTGCCTGTTTGGTCCTCTGTTCCTGTTGGTGCCACGGACTGTCTCCTCGGCCTGTCTACAGATCCGGTGCCTTCCTTGATCTACACCTTGACCCAGTTTCCTGTTTCCAGTACCGGTGCCTCCCGGTGCTGTCACCTCTCTGTCTCCATCACCAGAGGGCGGTCAGCACTGGTTCGCAAGGGTGAGCCGTCCGCAGCATCTTGGCCTCGGTAAGTTCTTGAGACTCTGACAGTACAAACCAGCCAGATGTCTGAGGCCGACCGGGCGCGCTCACCATTCGAAACTCTCTGCCAACAAGTCTCCGCCCTGACCGAAGCGGTGCAAAAACTACAGGAGGGATACCTCCAGATGGATGGCCGTCTACAGCAAATAGCCACTCCTCCAGGACCTTCTGCAGCCCCTACCGTCCAAACGACAGGGCACACAGCTCCGCCATCCTCTCCGGGTCCAGCAGTAATGATCTCGCACCCTGAACCCCGAGTACCTACTCCCGAACGGTTTGTAGGTGACCGAAGGAAGTATCGGGCCTTTAAGAATTCCTGCACCTTGTATTTTGCCCTACAACCCAGGACCTTTTGCTCGGAAGCCGTAAAAGTAGGGTTTGTCATCTCCCTTCTCTCGGATGAGCCCCAGGCCTGGGCCCATGGCTTGATGGAACAAAGAAGCCCTGTTCTGGACACCATTGACGCCTTCTTCACCCACATGGCCAAGCTCTACGACGATCCGCTGCGCTCTGCCACCGCAGAAGCTACCCTCCACAATTTGAGTCAGGGCCGGCGGCCCATAGAGGACTATACTGCTGAGTTTAGGAAGTGGTCAGCTGACACAGGTTGGAAAGAAGTGGCTTTAAAGTACCAGTACCGTCAGGGTCTCTCCGAGGCCCTCAAAGATGAACTTGCACGCTCTGAAACCCCTGCTTCACTAGAAGGCCTGATCCAAGCTGCCACCAAACTGGACCGACGCCTGCGGGAGCGGCGTTCTGAGCGGTTCCAGACCACCCGTCTCAGTTGGGCCCCACCAAGACAGCCTTCAGTACCCATTCCTCCACCTGCTTCATCCAGTCCTTCATTGCCGGATCCAGAGCCTATGCAGCTCGGCGTAGTCCGAGCACCACTCACCCCAGAGGGACGACTGCGCAGGCGACGGGAGAATCTTTGCCTCTACTGTGGCGCGGGTAACCACTTCCTCCTCAACTGCCCTGTCAGGCCTAGTAAGTTGAAACTTTCACCGGTGTTTAATTACCATACCTCCCAATTACCACAGACTTGCATCGTGCTCTTTCTTTCTCTTCAGCTTCCGGACGGGGAGACCCGCCTGCCGGCAATCGTTGATTCTGGAGCTTGCAGCAGCTTCTTGGACTCTACTACGGCCCGGAAGTTGCATGTCCACTGCCGTACTAAAGACGTTCTTCTTCAGGTCCTCTGGGCTGATGGTTCCCGTCCTTGCTCTGGTCCGGTCACCCAGGAAACTCTCCCTCTGCTTGCTACCACGGATTCGGGTCACCAAGAGCACCTGCGTCTGGACCTCATCTCATCCCCTATGTACCCCATTATCCTGGGTCTTCCGTGGTTGCAGCTTCACCAACCCTGTATCAATTGGCTCACGAAAGAAATAAACCTTACCTCCTCATACTGCTCCCAGCACTGCCTTCCACTTCCTCCGGTCTCCTGCTCTACCATTCTAAAACCACCAGAAAGTCTTCTGCACGTCCCTCCGGTCTACCTGGAATTCAAAGACGTTTTCGATAAACAACAGGCCGACTGTCTGCCCCCACATCGACCTTACGACTGCCCCATCGATCTCCTGCCGGGCACCGAGATCCCTTTTGGCCGCGTCTTCCCTCTCTCCGAGACCGAGTTAACAGCTCTCAAAACCTACATCAACGAGAACTTAGAGAAGAAGTTCATTCGACCTTCCTCCTCTCCCGCGGGGGCCGGGATCTTTTTTGTCGAAAAGAAGGACGGCTCCCTTAGACCTTGCATCGACTACAGAGAGCTGAACAAGATCACCATTAAAAATAGGTACCCATTACCACTCATCTCGGAGTTATTTCAACGATTTCGTTCAGCACAAATTTTTTCCAAGCTCGACCTTCGAGTGGAAGACGGCGTTTAGGTCTAGATTCGGACATTTCGAATACTTAGTTATGCCCTTCGGGCTCTGCAACGCCCCGGCCACTTTTCAACATCTGGTCAATGATATATTTCGCCAACATCTAGACGACTTTCTTGTCGTATACTTAGATGACATCCTCATCTTCTCGGCCACGTTGGAACTTCACCGAGATCACGTCAAACAGGTCCTCATGATCCTCAGAAAACACTGGTTATATCTCAAAGCAGAGAAGTGTGAGTTTGAGAGATCCTCAGTACAGTTCCTGGGTTTCATAATATCTACAAATGGGATTGCCATGGACCCCCAGAAGGTCAAGGCCATTCAAGATTGGCCGGCCCCGACAGACAAAAAAGGCGTTCAATGCTTCATTGGCTTCGCCAACTTCTACAGAAGATTCATCGTCGGGTTCTCCGCCATCGTTTCTCCCATCACCAAGCTCACAAGGCAAGGAAACAGTTTTCAATGGTCCCAGGAAGCCCAGGAGGCTTTTTCCAAACTAAAGACAGCATTCTCCTCTGCCCCTGTCCTACACCATCCTGATCCTGCACTACCGTTCATCTTAGAAGTTGATGCCTCCGAGTCCGCTACGGGCGCTGTCCTATCCCAGAGGCAGGGACCCAAATCTCTTCTGCACCCTGTTGCCTATGCCTCCCGGAAACTCACTTTGTCTGAAAAGAACTATGACGTGGGCGATAGGGAGTTGCTCGCCATCAAATTTGCGCTAGAAGAATGGAGGTACCTGCTGGAGGGGGCAAGCCATCCCATCCTAATTTTCACAGACCACAGGAATTTGGAGTACTTGCGTTCCGCGAAGCGTCTTCGACCCAGACAGGCCCGCTGGGCACTCTTCTTCACTCGCTTCAACTTCCACATTACGTATAGACCCGGATCAAAGAACAGTAAAGCAGATGCCCTTTCAAGGATGTTTCCCGAAACTCCCAACTCATCAGAACCCAGTACTATTCTGAAACCTCAACATTTTTTCTTGATTTCTCAGTCAGACCTTCTCAGTTCTCTTAAGGAGGCATCACACCAATGCTCCGACCCAGAAGTCTCGTCCCTGGTTAAAACGAGAGGACTTATGGTGGTTCCGAGACAAGATCTTCGTGCCAAGGGAAGTAAGACAGTTACTCCTTAGCACCTTCCACGACCTTAAACTTGCAGGACATTTTGGGACACGCAAGACCTCTGAATTGATCTCTCGGTCCTTTTGGTGGCCTAATTGGAAACGGGACTGTAAGACCTATGTGGCCTCCTGCACTTGTTGCCAACGCAACAAGGGATCCAATACTAAGACCTGGGGCCTACTCAAGCCATTACCCATCCCAGAGCGTCCTTGGGCAGACATATCAATGGACTTTATCGTGGACCTGCCACCTTCTGAGGGGTTCACCACGATCTTAGTCGTGGTCGACCGCTTGTCCAAGATAGCGCATTTCCTGCCCATGATCGGCACACCCTCAGCCTCTGACACAGCAAAGATGTTCTTTAACAAAATCATCAGACTTCACGGGGTCCCTAAGAGTGTCGTATCCGATAGGGGTACACAATTTACGTCTACGTTTTGGAAGTAACTCTGTAAGTCCCTGGAAGTGAAAGTCTGCCTGTCCTCGGCCTACCATCCTCGCAGCAACGGCCAAACCGAGAGAACCAATCAGACTTTAGAGCAGTACCTCCGCTGTTTTTGTTCAGCCTCCCAGGATGATTGGCGATCCCTACTAGCCTCTGCTGAGTTTGCATACAATAATTTGGTTCATGCAACTACCAACCAAACCCCATTCTGGGCCAACTGTGGTTTCCATCCCTCCTTCCTGCCAGACCTCATTCCTGATACACGTTCCTGGACAGCCGGAACGGGTGTAACTGCCATTAAACAGAACTTCCAGTTATTGCAAAAAGTAATGCGACAAGCTCAGGAGGACTATAAGAAATTTTTCGACAGAGGAAGGAAGGACTGTCCTACATTTCAGGTCGGCGAGGAGGTTTGGCTATCCGCTTCACATCTTAAATTACCTATTTCCTCACAAAAATTGGGCCCAAGATTTATTGGCCCATTCAAAATTAAACGCAGGATCAACTCTGTGGCCTTTGAACTGGTGCTACCCGAGTCTTATAGAATCCATCCGGTATTCCATGCTTCCCTGCTTAAACCTCTGGTTCCGGATCCTTTTCCAGGCAGGGAGGAACCTCCACCTCTGCCAGTAGAGGTTGAAGGGGAAAGAGAATTTGAAGTGGAGACTATTCTGAACTGCAGGAAGAGAGGGAGACAACTTCAATACCTCATTAAATGGAAGGGCTATCCTCCGGAGGACAATTCTTGGGAACCTTCCAGGAACATTCATGCCCCTCGATTGATCCGGACCTTTCATCGAGAACATCCAGAACTAATGGCCAGTTTGGGCGTCCGGAGTTCGCCCCTTGGGGGGGGCACTGTCAGGGCACCAATTCTGCGGACTTCGACCGCGCGCACATGCGCAGTAGAACGACGCGACCGCACGTCTCTATTCAGCGCATGCGCGCGCACGTACGCGGGCACGGTCCGGCGGCGCGACGTGTGCGGGAGCGCGCGCGGCGCGATATCACGCGATTCCGTCTGAGCCAATCACAGGGCTCACCACCCTATTTAAACCTGCCTCTGACACATGGCAGGTTGCTGGTTTGTCATCAGCTCCTGTATGTGTCTCATTGCTGCAAACCTGTTTGTCCTGAAAACCTTCTGGCTTACCTGTTTGAATCCTGATCTTGGCCTGCCTTGGACTCTGCTGACCTCTCCAATCCTTGACCCCGGCTTGCACTCCTGGACTCTGCTAACCTCTCCAATCCTCTGATCCCGGCTCGTATCCTTGGACTTCCGCTGACCTCTCCGATCCTTGACCTCGGCTTGCATTACTGGACTTCCTTTGATCTCTCTGACCTGTGATCCACAACCAGTACCTCGAACTTGTTTGCCTGTTTGGTCCTCTGTTCCTGTTGGTGCCACGGACTGTCTCCTCGGCCTGTCTACAGATCCGGTGCCTTCCTTGATCTACACCTTGACCCAGTTTCCTGTTTCCGGTACCGGTGCCTCCCGGTGCTGTCACCTCTCTGTCTCCATCACCAGAGGGTGGTCAGCACTGGTTCGCAAGGGTGAGCCGTCCGCAGCATCTTGGCCTCGGTAAGTTCTTGAGACTCTGACAGTATAACTGTAATAGAACAGTCTATGGGTAAAACCATATTTTAGGGTTTACTAATAAATAAATAAATTATATAAAAATGACTTAAATAAATAGCATTTTAATATATATATATATATATATATATATATATGTGTATATATATATACACACACACACACATACATACATACATACATACATATACATATATATATATATATATATACACATACACACACATAAATATATATATATAATATATATATATATATATATATATATATATATATTTAATATAATTAATAAAATAATTAATTTAATATAGTACATATTAAAATGCTATTTATTAAAGTCATTTTTATATATTTTTTTTATTTATTAGTGAAACAAAAATGTAAACCTTAAAATATGGTTTGATCCATGGACTGTTCTATTACAGTTATACAGGGTTCATATTTGTATACTTTTTAAAAAAAATATTTTTTAATGATTAGAAATGTTTTATTTTTTTATTTATACGAATGGTGTATAGCTGCATTACATATGTAGGATTCCATTAATATACTATGCACCATTCACATTTAAATAGGCACATGTATGAGCTTTAAATATTGATAACTTTATTATTTTATTATTATGTGGTGTATGTGTGCTGATTTGTGTGCAACTGTTGTATTTTTCACTTCCTCATCCTGTAATCCCGCTAAATCTCACGAGATTACAGTGAGAGAAGCCGTTCTGAGGAGTTTCCAGCCGTTTGTAGATCGCTCCTCATCTCAACATGAGAATCAATCTACAAAGTTTCATAAACAGGCACTCAGAGGAGAGCGATCTCCCCTGAGAATGCCTGAGAACTGAATAGCGGTATTTTACCGCACTTTCATAAAAGGACACCTTGAAGCGCCTAAGAGAACATGTACAGAATATTATAAAAGGGTTCAGAAAACACAGTGTATCGCGTCATTTCAAATTATGTCACAACAAAAATCCCCATGAACTAAAGTTCTGGGCTATTCAAAAGTTTAATCCCCATTGGAGAGGTAGCCACAAGGTTAGGGAATTGAGTAAATCAGAATCTCGATGGATCTATGAAATTAAATCTTTAGAGCCGAACGGCCTAAACATCGATTTTGATTTAAATTGTTTTATTTCAGACCATTAGTTTTGTATTTTTGTATTAAGTTTTTTAATAATTTTTATTAAAATTTGGAGAATTTTAATATTATAGGTACAGTAAAGGTTTTTGGATATATGTATGTGTAACTGTATACTTAGGTGTGTATTTGTATATATATGCATATAATTTTATCCATAGTATCTGTATGAGCGATCCACTTCATGTACTTAATGGTTTGGTATATATATATATATATTTTTTTTTTTTCAGTATGTAGTACCCATTTTAACCATCGGGGAAGCGGGTGGACGCTCTCCCTATTACTTTTTAAGGAATTTTATAAAGTATTGATTACTATGTGTTTTTAACATTTGGTAAGGATTGTTATGTTATTAAAGTTGTTTGTGACAGTTTTTAATGGTTGAATACCACTGTCATAAGTTCTCACCTGCAAATGATGTTAATTGCTTTAAGTTCCCTCCGTTGCTTACTCTTCCGGGTGGATTAAGATAAATGGCCCGCATGATGCACTCCACCGCCATATCCCATGAGTAAGTCACGTGACCGTGACGCAATGCGTACGGGGAGGAGCCATACGTATGGAAACCAACGGAGGTCTCATACGATACTCAGCAACACTGAGTGGCTTTTTGTCTTAAGGGGAATCCGTGAGTTTGATTCAACACGTACCTTGTGTTTGCAGCATATTATACAATATTGCACTATGGTATGTTCTTTTTTCGTTACATGTTCCGCGGACTATATGAGGGTTGTCTTCATCTGCAAGAGCTAGGATTCTTTATGAACTGGCTAATACGCGGTTATTGATTGTTGCTGAACATAATTTCTGGAAAACTCAGTTTTGGAAACACGGTTTATGGACATTGTATTTACATTTTGGACTATTTACTTTCAGTATATATCACTGTTTATGTGGCACGCATATCTGTCACTTAGGTGTGGATCTGTCTTACAGCAGGATTCACTGATCAATCAACACTGCTTGGTTGTCAGTAATTGATTGTTAACCCTATATAGTGTTCTTCACTGCACGGTTCACAAATATTAGTTGTCAATTAGCGCATCCTTATAATTGTCTATTTTATATTTGGTTTTGTGCACCTTCACTTGATGCAGCTTGTTACATTTGGTCATTAATATTTTTGTGTTGTAATTATTAGTTTAGTAGCGCTGTATCTATAATTTATTTTATTAAATCTTACCTGATGTCTTCGATTTACCATCATCCTCATGTAACCATAACTGTTGTGAACTGTGTTCCCATGTCTTGTTTAATAAACATTAGATTTGAAAAAAAAAGTGTTTGGGACCCAGGTCCTGCCCCAGGGGACCTGTATCAATGCAAAAAAAAAGTTTTAAAAACTGTTTTTTTTTTCAGGAGCAGTGAATTTAATAATGCTTAAAGTGAAACAATAAAAATTAAATATTCCTTTAAATATTGTGCCTGGGAGGTGTCCTTAGTATGCCTGTAAAGTAGCACATATTTCCCGTGTTTATAACAGTACCACAGCAAATAGACACATCTATAGGAAAAAATTAATTTTAAAACTACTCGGGGCTATAATGTATTGTCAGGTTCCAGATGCCGATAAGCCCTCCTGCCCCAAGACCCCCACAACCACCGGGCAAGGATTGTGGGGGATGAGGCCCTTGCCACATTGTGGCCTCATCATACAGACTGGCTCCCCAAGCTGTTGCTTACAAATAACAAAAGCGTGCAGGGAAAATTTCATTTTTTGGGCTTTATAAAGGCAATTATTGCTGCAGCAGCTTCTATACACAGTACATATATGCCACTTTACAGGTGGACTAAGGTGACCTTCCGGGCACTGTATTGAAAGAAATTTTTCACTTTTATGCTTTCACTTTAAACATCAATAAATCAATGCTCATTTAAAAATTATGGGCCAGATTCACGTACATCTGCGCATTATTGGACCGGCGTAGCGCACCGCCTTTACGTTAGACTGGTGCAATGTAGCGGCGCAATCACCCTATTCTCGTCGCTTTTACGCAGAAATTTGCGCCTGCGCAATGTTATTTCTGAGGTGCAAGGCGGAGTAATACAAATTGGGAAGGACGTGGGCGTGTTACATTGAAATGAGCCGTGACCCCATGCAAATGAAGGGCCGGCCGGCTCGCGCATGCGCGCTTGAAGCAGACCATGGTCAACACCTTTGTGCGCATGCTCACAACTCGGGAACGGCGCAATCAGTGAAACTGGAAGTGGACTAGGGCAAAATAGTGAACTACGCAGACAGCACAAATAGACAGACAGAAACGCACTTCCTTTGCAAAAGTACATCCCTTTGTATCCCTCCCTATACAGCAAGGTGCTTTTGTTCTGTTAGTTGCGTTGTGGTTTGTCTTTGTGATATTTGTGGACTGTGTGATCTAGTGTTTGTTAGAAGATATTTGAAAGTGATTTTTGGTGACTGCTTGTGAGAGTTTTTGGTTGATAGTTTTTTGTTTGTTTGTTTTCTTGCTTGATTTTTCCTGCTTGTTTTTGTGAGTGATTTTTCCTGCTTGTTTTTGTGAGTGATTTTTGCTGATTGTTTGGGAGAGAGTTTTTGTATGAGTATGACTGAGAGAAAGAGGAAGTTAAATTTTACTTTGGGGGAGAAACAAATTCTTGTTTTTCCCAATATGGGCGTTTCCTCCACGGCCTGGAAAGTGCCAACACCACCACGGCCAGGAGGCGTGATATCTTGCAGAACATTACTGACGAGGTGAATGCATCGGGGGGGGGGGGGAGACCCGGACACGGTCGGGGATTGAAAAGAAGATCAATTACCTCCAGGGTCTGGTCAGAAAGAAGCTGGCCAAAATGGTAGCTCATGCCAGGGCCACAGGACGGGGCCCACCATGCCCTGTTAGGCTGACAGCGGAGGAGTGTGCGGTGGCCCAGACCTTTCATAGACAACAGGTGGAGGGCCTGCCCGGCTATGACTCAAGTCATGAAGGCGTGATGCCAGGTAAGGTTTTTTTCCAGGTGTGTAGCATGTGTGGGGGAGGGGGTGAAAGGGAATATGTGCCAAGTGTGTGGATCCTCCAACCTGTGAATGTTTTGTGTCATCCACAGATGAGCAGGAGGGTGCTGGGCCATCTGGGCTGACCGCACCATCCCAGCCTGATGAGGACCCCCCGACAAGGCCGGAGTCCTCGGAGGAGGTTGAAGAGGAGGAGGTTGAGTAGGAGGAGTTTGAGGAGGAGGAGGATGTCATGTCAGCCAGTGGATTGTTATTTTTGGAGGAGTCTTCCTCTCTGGCTGGCAGTAGCCAGCCCTCCATAAGGGCTAGCCCCTCCCATTCCTCCCCCAACAGGGCTCCTCTCCCAAGGGCCTCCCCTTCTCCCCGGCCACAAGCCTCAGCTGGAGGCAGGAAGTCATCCCAGAAGACCAGGGGGGTGGCCGAGCTTCTGCCCGCCAATCTGTGAAGGGACCAGGCCCTTCAGACCCGCCATCTGGGACAGGTCAGCCAGACTTTGGGGCGGATGGAGGAGAGCCTGTCCTCCATAAAGGATACGCTTGGGGACCTGGACTGCCACTCCCGGGCTCTTACAAACTGCCTAAACGCACTGCAGACTACAACAGCAGACGTTGGGCAGGATGTGAGGGCCCTCACCCAGGCTATCCAGGCCAACATGGCATCACTAAGTGCTGGCCTGAACAGAATTGCTGTGGCCTTGGAGGGCAGGCCGCCAGGTGGGCAGAGACCAGGGGCTGCTCCTCCTTCCCCGGATTACCCCCCTCCCCATGAGTCTCCCCTGAGTGGCTCACGCCAACGGCATTAATTTGTTTTTCCCCCCTTTTTTTTTTTTTTGCTGGAATTTTTTTTTTTTTTGCTGGACATTTTTTTTTTTTTGTGATGTGAATGTTTTTGGAATGTGGGGGTGATATTCCTGCCGGCAAAGGGGTGTCACCCTCAGTTTTGGTGGAGAAGTGTTCCCCAGGACCAGGGAGAAGTGATTCCCAGGTCTGTGTGAATGGTGTATGAATGTACAGTGACATAATTGGAGCCGTGGCGTGGTGTTGCTGCTCACAAGCCCAGGTCTATGCGGGTGCGGTATATCCTCTCCCGTGCCCTCCTATGTGCCCTCCTCCTTCTTTGCTCCTCTAAAGTCAGTAGTATAGCTATGAGCGAGGATGTCCCTGGCATGTTGGCATACAGATTGTTGGGCAACACGTGTGACTGCTCTGCTCCTCACTAACGGTTTTGCTTTCTCTGACATGTAGACGAATTGTCTAATTTTAGACCACCTTTTATATGGTCTAATTTTAGACAGGCCATGCAGCTTTTGCGCACAGCGCGTAGCCTGCGCTGCACCAACGTTCTTTTGTGGATCCCCGTAACTACCTCATTAGCATATTTTAATGGAAAATCAATGGTGTGTCTAGCGCAGTTTTGCGCGGATGGATTCTAACGAAATTACGCTGGACAAAAAAAAGTAGATTTCTTGCGTATCTCGTTTTGGGGATGCGGAGTATCGAAAAGCATGCGCAAATTTAGACTTATTCCGCGCATCTCCTGTTACGCCGGCGTAATCGCTCTGTGAATCTGGCCCAATGTTTTTTACAAACCTTTTTTTTGTCCCCCAGGGCAGTACCTGGACCGCCATAACCATTGTATGCCCAATTGCTTGCATGTAAGCCTTCAAAATGGGCACCTTTGATTTTTCATGTTCCCTTATGCCGCGTAAACACAACCGTTTTTCATGAGGTGAAAAATTGCATTTTTTAAATTGGTCATTAAAAACGGTCGTGTGTAGACTGTACCGATGGAAAAAAAACGTGCATGCTCAGAAGTTATGAGACGGGAGAACTCGTTCTGGTAAAACTAGCATTCGTAATGGAGATAGCACATTCATCAGGGTGTAATAGACTAAAAAGCACAAAGACTGAAATGCGCGAATCGTCTCTCACCAAACTTTTACTAACACGAAATCAGCAAAAGCCGCCCAAAGGGTGGCGCCATGCGAATGGAAGTTCCCCTTAATGGTGTCGTTGTACATGTTGTACGTCACCACGCTTTGCTCAAGCATTTTTTTTTTCACGATCGTGTGTATGCGAGGCAGGCTTGACAAGACTCACGTTGAGAAAAACAATTTTTTTTCTAGGACGTTAAAAATGGTCATGTGTACGCGGCTTAAGACTTCAATTAAGTTTGTTATTTGGTTCCGAACTTTCAAGATGTTCGAAAGTTCTGGTGGGAACCAAGAAAAGGGTCTTTCTGCCCATCCCTACTCTTTAAGTTACTTATAATCTTTTTTTACCTGCAAATTGAATGATTCAGCTTTCATCAGTGGCTAGCCAAGCACAGCCCTCTACACTGAAAAATATGCTAAGCGGTGTTCTTGGCACTATCAGTCAGAGCAGGATTGCCCCCTGGGAATAATGCAACTCTTCAATACACCTGTTGCTTAGACAGGTAAGAAAATGCTAGTGCTAACTGCTCAGCAATGTCTGTGGAAAACATGCCAGAAGTTGATAGGAAGCAGAGCTGTGAAGTTACTGGGAGAAATAAAAGGTAGATTTCATGTCTATTTCCTCTGTGACATTCCTAAAGTCTAGAACATTATACACCCTGGAGACCTAATTACAGCAGTGCCCTCTGGTACAAGAGAACCTTGGAGACACGCTATAGAAATCATTTATAATATAGTGCATGTGCGGAAGGGGTTAATATTTACCAGCGCAAATAAAGTACTTGCCTGCATAAATGAGATTATGGCGCACTTGTAGCCTGCTCATTAGGTGCCTTACAACATCTGAAATTCATTAACACCACCTTTGAGATGCTAAGCGGCTTAATCATTGCTAGCAATATAAGGGGCATTTACTTTTTTTCAATTTCATGTTTGTTTTTATTTTTCTAAATTTCTGGGAAAAATAAATGTAGTAACACAAATGAATTGCAGGTTCAGTGGCAGCTCTAATAACTGGTATTCGTGTTATTTGTGTACACGGCACGTCAATTCCAGCCCTCCAACTGAGCCAGGATAAAGCAAAGTGTGATTAATGGAATAAGGCAATGAAAAGGCTAAGTGCTCAACACTATACCTTGCAAACAAAAATCCTCCATGATAGTTTTGCTTTAAAGAGTAAAAAAAAAAATGTGTATTTTCAGCAAGCACGTAATTTGCAGATCACCTTAAAAAGGACCTTTATTTTTTTATTTTTTATTTAAAACAGCTACAAATACTGTAGCTCTGGCACCGTCTTCCCTGAAACCGATTCTTCACAGGGCTTCAGCTTGGATATGAGAACTGGATGTGACTTTCTGAAGTCTCACAGCTAGCTCCCGACTTTACATGCGCGAGGCTCAGAAGCCATGTGGGACTGGACCCGCAGCCTCCTGGGATGTGTGATGGGTCACAAAAGTAACTTATGTTCTGCTTCAATTCAGCTGTTCACAGATCTGCTGCTAAATGGACAGGAATGTGTCTTTGTGAAAGGGGTCTTACAGGAGAAAAACCTGCAAGCTGTATTTCTTTTGTACTGTTACAAAAAAAATTCTTGTGACAATATTTTTTGGTTGGTGCCTAGTAAAAAAAATGTAATCTACACTTTGTTAAAAGGAGAAAATACATAAAAGCTGCCTTCTGTAGCACAACTTCTGTGTGCTGCTATGCCCACAGCCTCCCTAATCCTCACCTGAGCTCCCTCTCGATCCAGCAATGTGCACAAGAGCATTGGCTGTCCCGGGTCTCTCTGTCCTCATTGGCTGAGACAGCAACGGAAGCCATTGGCTCCCACTGCTGTCAATCACAGCCAGTGAGACAATAAGGAAAAATCAGGGGGTGGGAACAAGCCGAGGCTTTATGTGTCTTATGCACGCATAGAGTGGGGCTCGGGAGTGAGCACGCACCAGTGCCCCCATTGCAATTGGTTTGCTATTGGGGGCACTGGTCAAGGGGGAGGGGCCAGGAGTGCTGGCATGGGAGCCAAGAAGAAGAGGATTGGGACTTATCTGTGCAAAACCATTGCACCGAGCAGGTTAGTATTTTTATTCTTTAAGGAGTCTATTATATCACTTTAATCTTAAATAGTTAATACAAATGCCTTCCTCTCCTGCTTTTTTAAAGCACACACAATGCCTTAATTTGTAAATATTCTCAGAACCAGAATTGTACCTTCAAGAAACAAATTGCAGAATAAAAATGTTACGTTTGTAAGGGGCTGAGGGATTATAAAATACTTCACACAGTATATGTGGCAGCAGGGAGGTGGGCTTTATTGCTACTGTTTTGTGCTGGAAGCGTGAAGCTTTGGCCACTGGGAGATTGCATGATTATGCACTGGGGGAGAAGGGAGATTTACTGTGAAAAGTTGGAGGCACTGCGGAGACCTAGGGGCTCTGCAGTAGGCTGGAGGGCTTGCAATATGCTGGGGGCACTGCAGGAGACTTAAAGTGATTGTAAAGTCTCATTTTTTCCTATAAAAATAACACAAAATGCCCTGATACAGTGAATTTGCACAGAGCAGCCCGGATCCTCCTCTTCTCGGGTCCCTCTTCTGTGCTCCTGGACCTGGCCTTGCCCCTTCTCTCACCCGATTGGCTAGCTGACTTTGATTGACAGCAGCGGGAGCTAATGGTACTGCTGCTGTGTCTCAGACAATCAGGAAGGAGAATTTTGGATGACTGGGACACTTGTGGATATCGCTGGACAGAGAGGGAATTCAGGTAAGTGTTTGGGTGGGCTGCTGCACACAAAAGGCGTTTTATTCTAATGCATGAAATGCATTAAGATAAAAAAAGTCTGCCTTTACAATCCCTTTAAGACAATGTAGGATGTTGGAGAACACTGCGGTGCACAATGGAAGGTTGGGCATACCTCCCGAAATTTGAACTTCAGAATAAGGGGCCTGCTACACACGCTGCGGCAAAGTGTGGCCAAAGTCTTACCAGTGGGAGGGGCTTAAACCCAGGCTTCATTTTACCTAAAAATATGCTTTGATTGCTTTTTCTGAACCTATCTTAAAGAAGAACTTCATTAAAATAGTCAGGGACTGCATAGCAACCAGAACGTTCGAACAGACCGCCCATTCGCGTGAACATTTAGAACCCCATTGAAGTTTATGGGACTTGAACGTTAGAATTCAAAAGTGCTCATTTTAAAGCCCAATATTTAAGTTATTGTTGGAAAACGTCTTTGAGAACCCGGCTCTTGCCCCAGGGAACCTGTATCAATGGAAAAAAGTTTTAAAAACGGTCGTTTTTTCAGGAGCAGTAATCCTGAAAAAAATTACAGTTTTTAAATCTTTTTTCCATTGATACATGTTCCCTCGGGGCAAGACCCGGGTTCTCAAAGACGTTTTCACAGGCAAACTATAGACAACCAGCAGGTACAATATTTAAAGGAATTTTTCTTTTTCTATTTTTTTTTATTTAAGCATCATTAAAATCACTGCTCCAGGAGTGCACTGCTCTTAATGATGCTTAACCACTTATGTACGTCCACAGAATGGCACGTACAGGCAGATGGGCGTATATATACGTCCCTGCCTTCTAGCGGGTCGGGGGTCCGATCAGGACCACCTCCACTGCGTGCGGCAGACGGCTTACCTCCGGGAGCGATCTGTCTTAAGGGGGCGGCGGTTCGTTTCTGTCTGCCCCCTCGTAATAGCTCCCAGCCAATCCCGTCGTGTCCCGCCGCGTCACTTCCTCTGCCTGTAAGAGGAAGTGATGCAGCTCTCCTCTCAGTGGTATTTTCAAACCGCCAAGAGGAGAGAACACATCAGGCCTCGTACACACGAGGCAATCCATTTGTTCAAATCGGTCGGACCGACCGATTTGAACAGATCTGTCTGCTGGGATTTTGGTTTGCTCGCGTGTACACACGAGCAAACCAAAATCCCCGCCAGCAGACAGCGCGCTGACGTGTTGGTGACGTGGCGGTGTCGTTCACGCCGCCACGTCACCGCACCAGGAAGTAAAACACTTCCGCGCATGCGTCGAAACCATTCAGCATGTGTGCGAGAAGACATGTCTGCTGGTTAGCGTACTAACCAGCAGACATGTCGGGCGGACGGGTTCCCAGCTGACAGATTGGTAAGCATGCTTTTCAATCTGTCGGGTGGCCAAATCCGTCGGCTCGTCTGTACACACGTTTGAATCTGTCTGCTGAAACGGTCTAGCAGACCGTTTCCAGCAGACAGATTTGATCGTGTGTACGAGGCCTCACAGTTATTCACACCAACACTACACTGACACCAGTACACATAGGCACATTAACCCCTTGCGATCACCCACCCCCCTGTCACAGTGTCACTGAATGCAGTGATCATATATGTACTGATAACTGCATTTAGTGTCAATGTGACAGTTAGTCTGACAGGCAGTTAGTGTTAGGTTCAGGGTAGCCCCGTACCCCCCCTAATAAAGTTTAAACACCTTGATCACCGCCCTAGTTAACCCTTTCACCCCCTATTGCCAGCATCACTAAGCGATCATTTTTATGATCGCTGTAATAAGCCCCGTACACACGAGCAGACAGATATGTTCAAATCGGTCGGGCCGACCGATTTGAACAAATCTGTCTGCTGGGGAAATATTGGTTTGATCGTTTACACACGATCAAACCAAAATCCCCGCCGCCAGATGGCACGGTGACGTGGCGGTGACGTTGACGCCGCCACGTCACCGCACCAGGAAGTAAAACACTTCCGCACATGCGTCGAAACCATTTGGCGCGTGTGCGAGAAGACATGTCTGCTGGTTAGCGTACTAACCAGCAGACATGTCGGGCGGACGGGTTCCCAGCCGACAGATTTCAAAGCATGCTTTGAAATCTGTCGGGTGGCCAAATCCGTCGGCTCGCCCGTACACACGGTCGAATCTGTCTGCTGGGACGGTCGGGCCAACCGTTTCCAGCAGATAGATTTGATCGTGTGTACGCGGCCTTAGTGTCGCTGTTGCCGCTAGGTAGCTAATTTTTTTTAATTGCATTTTTTTTTTTACTAAAGACATGTGGCTGAATACATTTTGGCCTAAATGTTTGACTAAAATTTAGTTTATTCAATTTTTTCTTATAACAAAAAGTAAAAAAATATTGATTTTTTCTCAAAACTGTAGCTCTATTTTTGTTTATAGCGCAAAAAATAAAAATCGCAGAGGCAATCAAATACCATCAAAAGAAATCTCTATTTGTGGGAAAAGGACGCAAATTTTGTTTGGGAGCCACGTCGCACGACCGCACAATTGTCTTTTAAAGCGATGCAGTGTCGAATTGTAAAAACGCCAATATGCATTTAGCAGCATATTGGTCCTGGGCTTAAGTGGTTAAATACAAAAATAAAAAAATTCCTTTAAATATTGTACCTGCTGGGTGTCTATAGTTTGCCTGTGAAAACGTCTTTGAGAACCCGGGTCTTGCCCGAGGGAACATGTATAAATGGAAAAGTTTTTAAAACTTTTTTTCCATTGTTACATGTTCCCTCGGGCAAGACCCGGGTTCTCAAAGACGTTTTCACAGGCAAACTATAGACACCCAGCAGGTACAATATTTAAAGTATTTTTTATTTTTTTATTTATTTAAGCATCATTAAAATCACTTCTCCAGGAACAGTGATTTTAATGATGCTTGAATAAAAAAAAATGAAAAATTCCTTTAAATGTTGTACCTGCTGCGTGTCTATAGTTTGCCTGTGAAAACGTCTTTGAGAACCCGGGTCTTGCCATGTATAAATGGAAAAAAGTTTTAAAAACGGTAGTTTTTTCAGGAGCAGGACTCCTGAAAAAACGACCATTTTTAAAACCTTTTTTCCATACCTGCTGGGTGTCTATACCTGTGATATCGTCTTTAAATAGCACACTCACCTGCCTGCCAGTAAATTAGGAAGAACTGATCTAGCTAAGCTATACAGTGTATAAATATATGTACAATTCCTAGGGATGTATATATATTCTCTACACACTGTAAATTAAGCTAAACTGACTAGCCTGCCTGCTCTATCTAGCTATATAAAAAAGACTATCTCTCTGTCTCTCTGACTGATCTCTGTTCAGCGCTGGAACACACTACACAAAGCCGCCCAGCATGTGGCCTTATATAGTGTGGGGCATGTGCTAAAGCCCTGAGCCATAATTGGCCAAAGCACCCTGGCTTTGGCCAATTATGGCCCTCCGTTTTTTGCGCGCTGTGATTGGCCAAGCATGCAGGGTCATAGTGCATGTTTGGCCAATCATCAGCGCACAAAGCCGCAGTGAATTATGGGCCCTTGCACGTCACTCGAATTTGGCGCGAACGACCCGTTTTGTTCGAATTTCATCGAACGTACAAACAGACAGTGTTCGAGTCGAACATACGTTCGAATCAAATGCGGAGCTCATCCCTACTCTCTACATTTTCTGTAGTAACTAAACCCCAACATACTCTAAGTACAGTACAGTATTCCATGAAATAATGAAAAAAAAGAATATGGATAGTGATTGTAATACAGATTGTTTTTCTTTCCAAAACTCCTTTACCTCAGGTCCCCACAATTTTCTAATGTATTTTTCTTTGCTGCCATAGCTGATTTGTCTGCTCAGGAAAGCAATAATAAATTGCCCACTGAATTCTGTGTTTTAAAAGCCTGTCCCAAATGCTGAATCGCTGACGTTGATCAATGGACATTCCGGTTAGCAGCAATGCACTGAATGTTACAATGTATTTTGTACATTTTTCACTCTGTTTATTTAATAGAAGTAAACAAGTAAAATAAGAGGTGAGATGTATTAGACCAAAACTGTTAAACAATTTCTTTGCTGTGAAATTTAGCACTAAATTTGCTGCAGTTCTCAGTTTTGCGAAATTTAAATTTTAGTAAACATGGTGAATCTTCAGTTAATTTGCTTTGCGCAGTCAAGCTTAAAATAAAGCTGGGCTGGCAAAAGACTGGTGCATGTCTTAGCTGGTGTACTGTGCCTTTGGAACTCAATGGAACCGTCTCTCCAACTACCCTGATTGGTTTACAATGCTAACAGTCACACATGCAGTGAAATATCCATTCCTTTTGCAAAATCAAAAAGGGGACCCACTCCAGTTCATTGTGTGATAAAGTGTGCCCTGTTTTGCTCATGTCCTGAATTTGGTGGTGCAGTGGTTCTTGGGCAGGTACCCAGGCTTACAGGATGTCTGGAAAGTCTGTGTGCATTTCTAAAGGTCATATAATGCCAGTGCTCGGCTGACAGACCTCCAAAGGGAGTACAACCTGCCCAAGAACCGCCTTATCTGTGACATGCCCACCAGATGGAATTCTACATTGGCCCTGCTGCACACTGCAGCAGAGAGCCATCAATGGGTACCTGTGCCAATATGGCAGCAGAACTGGGTCAGGGGAGCTTGTTTTTTTTCCCCACGCCAGTGGGCCTTGATCAGGGATGCATGCACTGTCCTGTCACCATTTGAGGAGGCCACGAGGATGGTGAGCAGTGACAGTGCATGCATCAGTGAGACTGTCCCTCTTATTCACATGTTGGAGCACACTCTATGTGGAATAATGGACAGGGCCCTTGAGGCAGAACAGAAGGAGGAAGAGGAGGACTTCCTTACCTCTCAAGGCCCCCTTTATCCAGACAGTGGTCCTGCTTGCCCGCCTAGCACACAGGAAGAGGAGGAGGAGGAGGAGAAGAAGGATGATTGTATCATCAGCATGGAGGTGGAGCCTAGCACTCAGCATCAGCACCAGCAGTCTTCAAGGGATCATTTACAGTCCCAAGGAACCCATGGACTTTTACATGACTGGTATGAGGTGGCTTCGGATCCTATTGTCTTCAGTGACCCAGAGGACTGTGCCCCAAATGCCTCAGCAAACCTACGGTGCATGGCCTCCCTGCAAAGCCTGCGTAAGGATCCTCATATTCGTGGTATCAAGGAGAGGGCTCATTACTGGCTGGCAACTCTCCTTGATCCACGTTACAAGAGTAAGGTTGCGGACCTTATCTTGCCTTCACAGAGAAATCGTAAGATGAAAAATCTTCGGGAGGCCTTGCAGAAAGGTCTGTGCAATGCGTTCCCAGAACCTGGGGGATTACCAAATCCTGGTCCTGGACAACGAGTTGCTGAGGCTTCGGTGAGTCACAGAAGGAGCGGTGGAGAAGGTGGCCATCTGACCAATGCTTTTAGACAATTTTTTAGTCCGCAGCTCCAAGGTATGACCGGTTCCAGCAACCATCGCCAGCGTCTGGTTTACATGGTGCGGGAATACCTAGGGGCAAGATCAGACTTGGACACCATCCCCACCGAAAATCCTCTGGCTTACTGGGTCTTGAGGATGGATCACTGGCCAGAGCTTGCACAGTACGCAATTGAGCTACTGGCTTGTCCTGCATCCAGCGTTCTTTCAGAACGCACATTCAGTGCTGCTAGAAGCTTTGTGACCGATCACAGGGTGCACCTCTCCACCGACTCCGTTGAACGATTGACCTTCATAAAAATGAATCAGGCTTGGATCAACACCAGCTACCGAGCACCTAATGTAATAACAATTTTTGATGCAATACTTTGCATGTGACTCTTTGCTGCGCTCCAATTACAGTATCTGTGAGGGGTTGCAGTGTTGTGTCTGTAAAAGGTGTCTCCTGTCCACTGATGCTTTGTGATAATAACCCTTCTCTATGTTTTCCGAAAAGCTTAAAAAAAAGATTTTATGGCTGAAGCTACACTTTAAAGAAGTACCAGTTGAAAATTACAAACAGATTCTACTTAACAAAAAACCTACAGTCCCTGTCTTGTTTGCACCGCCTGTATACTGCTGTTCAAAGTATATAGGGCCAAAGGGGCTTGTAATGACCTGGGGGGAGTGATGGCGGGAAAACCCATGCTATTTTTTCAGTGATTTTTATCCATATTGCAGGGACCAAACATCACATTAAAGCCGCAAGCAGTCTTACAGTAAATTACTTTTTTCTTATAGTAATCTAATTTTGTGCAGGGACAGTTCTAAACACGTGCCACTACTATAGACACGCAGCAGGTACGATATTTTAAGGAATTTTTCTTTTTTTTTTCACTTTAGGCATCATTAAAATCGCTGCTCCAGAAAAAACGGAAAAAAATGGAAAAAACGTTTTTAAAACTTTTTTTCCAGTGATACATGTTCCCTGGGGCAAGACCCGGGTCCCCAAACCCGTTTTCCGACAATAACTTGTATATTGGCCTTTAAAATTAGCACTTTTGAATTCGAACGTTCGAGTCCCATAGACTTCAATGGGGTTCTAAATGTTTGCGCGAACGGGAGTTTCCGTTCGAGGGTTCTGGTGCGAAACGAACACGGGGGTGTTTGGCTCATCCCTAATGGCAACCATGTCCCCCTCCTCCCCCTCAATGTGTACTTAAATCACAATATCCTGGAGCTTCTGGTTGTCTTCTTGGTACTGATCTTCAGTCATTTTTATTGGTGGGGCTGAGATGATGCCAACCCTATGCATGTGCAGGAGTTCATTTATCTTGACTATCGATAAGCCGAACACCCCCCGTTCGAATTGCACCAGAACCTTCGAACGGACCGAACGTTCGCGCGAACATTTAGAACCCCATTGACGTCTATGGGACTCGAACGTTCAAATTCAAAAGTGCAAATTTTAAAGCCTAATATGCAAGTTATTGTCTCCTATGGACTCCTGAAAAAACAACCGTTTTTAAAACTTTTTTTCCATTGATACATGTTCCCTCGGGCAAGACCCAGGTTCTCTAATACGTTTTCACAGGCATACTATAGACAAACAGCAGGTACAATATTTAAAGGAATTTTTTTATTTTTTATTTAAGCATCATTAAAATCACTGCTCCTGAATCAGGAGCAGTGATTTTAATGATGCTTAAATAAAAAAAAAAATAATAATTACTTTAAATATTGTACCTGCTGGGTGTCTATAGTATGCCTGTGAAAACATCTTTGAATAGCACAATCACCTGCCTGCCAGTAAATTAGGAAGAACCGATCTAGCTAAACTATACAGTGTATAAATATATGTACAACACCTGGGATGTATATATATCCTCTACACACTGTAACATTAACTGACTAGCCAGCCTGCCTGCTCCATCTACCTGCAAAACACTCTGTCTCTCTCTGTTCTCTCTGTACTAAACCCCCTGAGCCATAATTGGCCAAAGCCACCCTGGCTTTGGCCAATTATGGCTCTCCGTTTTTTGCGCGCTGTGATTGGCCAAGCATGTGGGTCATAGTGCATGCTTGGCCAATCCGTTCGACTCGAACACAAAGCTCATCCCTAATCTTGACATTGCCAAAATTGTACACTGAGCTGTGCATGTGCAGCTTAATGTACAAATAGTAGAGGCATGTAAGGAGGGGAAGCTCTGCTGATTTTGTCATCCAATCATGTGCAAGCTAAAATGCTGTTTGTTATTTTGCTTGCATGTCCCCCTCGGATCTACAGTGACTGCACTTCCAAGTGCACTTTTAGTGCACTTTCAGGTGCACTTGTAGTGCAAAGTGGATTTGCCTTTAGTAAATAACCTCCATAGTGTACCCCCCCCCCCATATGTACTTAAAATTCATACTTCAGTGTCAACATGGCACCCACTGGGAATAAAAGCAGCTTCTCTGAGTCACATGAGGCATCCTTAAAGTGAAAATATACTCACCTTCTCTCAAGCGCAATGTCCTGCAGCTCCCTAATGGCTGCTGACATTTTTGTCTGATTGGCTTCCAGGTACTGATCTTCAGTAATTTTTATTGATAGGGGTGAGATGATGCCAATCCCATGCATGTGAGTTCATTCATCTTGCCAAAATTGTACACTAAGCAACGTGTGTGCAGCTCAGTGTGCAAGTAGTAGAGGCAGGTAAGAAAATGTTATGCAGAAGAAACATACTGTGCCTCTTCATTAAAAAATCCTGCCTGTTTGCCAATTTTATTCCCCTAAAGTTCCACTTTAATTTGCTAAATTTTCCTTGAATATATATTTATTATATTATATGGAGGAGGAATTAAGAGTGTTGAAGGCCTTACACCAAACACTACTGACAATTACTGTATAACAAATCAATACCTACAACTAAAACAATTGCTCCTACTAATATCAGCACCAATGATCAATATGTCAAGTCAGATTTAAAAGGAAATGCCGAAAAAAAAAGATTGCACATCTTCATCACAAGTAGCAAATTAAATTCAGCTGAAAAGAGCAGACCATAATTGCACTACTTACTACTGTATCCACTACCAGCATCTTCTGCATCTATGCTATCCATGGCCCTCCCAACACCTAACAGACTTGTAGCACAAAGTCTAGGGAAGTGCTACAGGTAATAGCTGGACCGGTGGGTGGGAGCAGAAGCCAACAGGAAATGCAGGTGGCAGGCGGGGACAGAAACTGACAGGTTTGGTCCTGTCGCTGAGGTGAAGGAATAGCCAAAGCTTTCAACCTGCCCCCCTCAATACTGTACCCCAAAAAAGTCCCCTCCCCATCAACACTGTCCCCCAAGAATGTCCCCCCCATCAAGACTGTGCCCTGAGAAGGCCCCACTCCCCCCATAAACACTGTGCCCCAGCCAGGTGCTCCCCCTCCCTTGTCCTTGCCCTGGTCATTACTTACATGAAGTACCCATACTGGAGAAGCAAGTCATTTGATTCAGAGGATCAAGGGTCTACTCTGAACATTTGCTTACCACAGCTACCAGTAGCGGCGTCCATAGGGGGTGCCGCTGGTCTATTCAGGTAGCCGGACATTGAGCGCAGACCACCTGAATAATGGTCGCTGGTTGGCTGTAGGAAGTGCCTATCAGAGACAGCGGCTCTAAATTGGCTTTCCAAGTACAGCCCTATGGTCCCGGATGCTTTATCCAGGGAACATATGGGGTACGTCACCGGTTCTGGTCATCGGTAACCTGATTGGCTGAAGCGTTATCAAGAGCGGGAGAAGACATCGAGGGACGAAGGAGTAAGGTGAGTGCATTTTACGGGGCACAGCGGCGACAATGGGCACGGACAGTGGTGACTAAGGATGAGCCAAACACCCCCGCATTCGGTTCGCATGAGAACGTTCGACCATATCGAATGTTCGCGCGAACATTTAGAACCCCATTGATGTCCATGGGACTCGAATATTTGAATTCAAAAACGATCATTTTAAAGCCCAATATTCAATTTATTGTTGGAAAACATCTTTGAGAACCCAGATCTTGCCCCAGGGAACATGTATCAATGGAAAAAAAAGTTTTAAAAACTGTATTTTTTTCCGGATCAGCGATTTTAAGGATACTTAAAGTGATAAAAAAAGGAAAAATTCCTCTAAATATTGTACCTGCTGGGTGTCTATAGTAGTGGCACGTGTTTAGAAATGTCCCTGCACAACATGAGATTACTATAAGAAAAAAATAATTTAATACTGCTTGCGGCTTTAATGTAATGTTTGGTCCCTGCAATATGGATACACATCATTGAAAAAAAATAGCATGAGTTTCCCCACCATCACTCTCCCCAGGTCATTACAAGACCCAGTGCCAATACTGACCTCCCTGGGCCCCTAAGTAAAATGACATGGCACATTAAAAATGAGAAGCGGGGGGCGCTGACGACAGTGACATGTCACATTATTGAGAAGCAGGGTGAGGGGGCGAAAATGACTTCTCACCAGGCGGGGCCTCTAGTAATTTGGGGGACCCTTTGCAGCTTTGCGGGGCCCTAAGCGGCTTGCATAGTGAGCCTATAGCGAGGATCGGCCCTGACAAGACCCTTCGGCCCTATATACTTTAAACAGCAGTATACAGGCGGTGCAAACAAGACAAGGACTGTAGGTTTGTTAAGTAGAATCTGAATTATGTCATACTGTAATTGGAGCACATCAAAGAGCCGCATGCAAAGTATTGCATCAAAAATTGTTATTAGAAGTCCCTGTTAAACAGGGGCAGAGAAAATTGGCCTTAGGCACAAGACAACACTGCAACCAACACGGATACTGTAATTGGAGCGCAACAAAGAGCCACATGGAAATTATTGCATCACAAATTGTTATTAGACGCCCCTGTTAAACAGGGGCAGAAAAATTGGGCCTTAGGCACAAGACAACATCTGGTAAGCGGACTTACATATACGTGTGCTGGAGGTCTTCAGATGCATGCCACTATATTTATGATCCATTGCAAGGAGTCCTGTAGACAGTCAGTAGGCACATTGGTCTATCAGACGGACGTGTGCCTAAGAGCTCCTCTCACCTGACCTCCAGTGACTCCATCCTCCTCGCACACTCCCCTTCGAGCAGCAGACGGCTAGGCAGGTGTTTTTCTCCTCCAGGACCCAGAAACCAAGATACAGGACAGCTGCTCTCTCCTCCTCCTTGGGCCCCCCTCCTTCCCCCAGCAACATCCCCAAGGTAAGGAGCTCCCCGGCATCTTTCTTACAAGGCTTCCTTGCCTGGTCTGTCCCCCTCGGGTTTGAATGCGGCCATCCTTTTCAGGATAAGCCGCGGTCTCCACCCCCGGGAATCGGACGACCGGCACCCCCCTCCGCATCCCAAACATTATACCTGCCCCTCCGCCACCTATCTGCTGCAATTTCCGCCTTTTCGGGTGCTATCCCACACCTCCGTGCCAGCCTGTGAGCAATCGTGGCAGCCGCGATCTAGGAAAGGCCGCGGCTTCACCCGCGACCTAGCGGCGTGCCGCTCCTCACCCCCGGCAACTGTCACCAAACTGCCCAAACGGCTCATAAACCCCCCCATACCCCTGGAAAGCACCTTCTACCCCCTGTCCATCGATCCAGGCCCCCACGGCAGCACCAATCCACCCAATTTGAAAGCCCCCAGCCTAGATCCTGCTGGTTTATTGGCGGCCATCTGGCTACACCCAGCCCCAATCTCCCCTTTCTCAAAACCATTACAACTTGATCCAGGGTTCGCCCGATCGCCTTTCAAGGGGTCAGAAAGGATTTTGTTTCCCTGCCGCAGCATATTGGCGTAGCATGGTCAGGATTTTTTTGCCTTCCTTTGGACCAAGCCAGGATAGAGGATTCAGTTAATCCTTGAAACCCCCCCCCCCCCCCCGGTGTTTGGCGACCATGGTTAATCTGCAATACTCGGCAGAGGCCATTTGGGATCTGAGGCGATTTGCCGCAATACTACCAGCCATCACTAAAAAAGCCCTTCGAACTGAGCGTCTTTTGAGAATTGATCGACTATCAAAAATCTCAGCCGTTTACCCCAGCCTAAGCACATATCATGTGCTTTGATCAACACAAGATCGGCAGTAAAACACCGACTAGAAATCCATGATTACATCCTACAATACGATTAAGACTGCCTCTTTATTACAGAGAGCTAGCTCACAGCCGACTAACACCATTCTAGGAGAATTGGTGCCAGAAAACTATCGTATTATAACGGAAAACAGAATAGGGCAAAGAAGAGGAGGACTGGCGGTGATCCATAAGACTCATCTTGTGATCACAAAACCAGTCTTTCAAAACCCTCTCCCATTCATGGAAACCCTTACTCTGCAACTGCAAGCAAATTCCCAGGAGACCGTCCGGATTCTACTCTGCTATAGGCCACCTGGCCCAAAATCACAGCTTCTTCCATCATTGACGGACTTTATCTCCACCTATACCCTCAACAGCAAACACCTTTTGCTGCTCGGGGACTTCAACCTCTGGGCCAACTCCCCCGCAAGACCCCGTTGCCGACGCCTGCATTGACCACCTGGAAGGATTAGGGCTACAGCAACTAGTATGTAGGCCCACACATGCTTCAGGTCACACGCTCGATCTTATTTTCAGACAAGATCTGGAAATAAAAATCTTGAAAAGTGAACCGTTGCCATGGACAGATATCCATGCAATTAAATGCATTATTTCCGAATTCCCCCCCTTAACAAAAACATCAAATCCAGTGACAACACACTGGACTAGAAGTCATTAGAAGCTCCTCTTCAAAGCCACGTTAACGAAACAAATAAAAACAATTCAGCCGCATCAAACGGCTGAAGAAACACTGGATGCCATAAACACAGCCCTATTACAGTCAGCTGACTTAATAGCGCCGAAACGTAAAACCCCCTTTCGGAAAAATAACTCCAGCTGGTTCAAAAACCAGCTGGCGTTACTGAAGCAAGAGTGCAGAAGGGCGGAAGCCGCCTGGAAAAGAAGCTCTTCAGATGAGAACCTCTCCATCTACAAGCAATAACAAGAAAATACCACAAAAAAAATCTTCAAAGCCAAGAAAAAAAGGGATTTTTAAATACAGCTTACCTGTAAAATCCTTTTCTTGGAGTACATCACGGGACACAGAGCGGCATATTCATTACTATATGTTATATGGAGTACCTTCAGGTGTGGACACTGGCAATCTCAAACAAACAGGAAGTCCCTCCCTATATAACCCCCTCCCCTAGAGGGAGTCCCTCAGTTTTGTAGCAAGCAGTATGCCTCCCAAAATGTTCCCAAAAAGAGGGGTGGGAGCTCTGTGTCCCGTGATGTACTCCAAGAAAAGGATTTTACAGGTAAGCTGTATTTAAAAATCCCTTTTTCTTTCTCGTACATCACGGGACACAGAGCGGCATATTCATTACTATATGGGATGTCCGAAAGCAATGCTTTAATGAGGGGAGGGAGACATCTTCCAAAGAAGGATTTAATTTAGAGGTATACTCAAATACTAGTAAATCCAACTTAAACGAGAAATGTAAATCTCAAATCAAATCAAGGGAGCCCCCTCAGATCCTGAGGAGCTTGAATCGCGGCCTGTAGTACTGACTGCCCAAAGGCTGTATCCGCATTCCTTCTTACGTCCATTTGATAAAATTTTGTAAACATGTGGACTGACGACCACGTTGCTGCCTTGCATATTCGAGCCATAGAGATCTGATGATGATGTGCTGCCCAGGAGGTGCCCATGGCCCTGGTAGAATGGGCCTTTGCCGACAAAGGAGGAGGCAACCTCTTCAAACCGCAGGCCTGAACGATTAATTGTTTAATCCATCTTGCGATGGTGGATCAAGCAGCTGCCTGACCCATCTTGGGCCCTTCCGGTAAACCGAACACCACATCTGTTTTCCGAACCTTCTCTGTAGCTTTAAGATAGGCCTTTATGGCCCTGACAATATCCAACGTATGCAGCAACCCCTCCTTTCTAGAGGTGGGTTTTGGAAGAAGGATGGAAGTACCACATCCTGGTTCAGGTGGAAACTGGATATAACCTTTGGTAGAAAGGAAGAATGAGGACGGAACCCCGCCCTATCCTTATGTAAAATGAGATATGGTTCCTTACAAGATAAGGCTGCCAATTCCGATACTCTCCTGGCCGAAACTATGGTGATCAGAAATACCGACTTTCTAGTCAGTAAAACCAAGGTACCTCAGCCAACGGCTCAAGGGGTTGTTTCTGTAGAGTTGACAGAACAAGATTTAAGTCCCATGGACAAAGTGGTGATTTGACCGGAGGATTAACACGTAAGACTCCCTGTACGAAGATCTTAACCAGCGAGTGGGCGGCCAGCGGCCTCTGAAATCACACTGATAAGGCTGAAATCTGTCCCTAGATCGTGCTTAATGCCAGGCCTTTATCCACTCCTAGCTGGAGGAAACGTAATACTCTATCAATGGTATACTTGCGGGAAACCCCTCTCTTAGCCTCACACCAGCCTACGTAGGCCCTCCAAACCCTGTAACAAAATTACCCTGGAGGCCGGCTTTCTAGCCTCAATGAGGGTAGGGATTACCTGCCTAGACAGACCTCTACCCCTGAGAATCAGGGATTCAGCCGCCAGGCCGTCAAATTTAGACGCCGTAATGCAGGGTGGAGGATCGGGCCTTGTGAGAGTAGGTCTGGCCCTAGAGGAAGAGTCCAAGGGCCTCCCGCTGCCAATTTCAGGACTAGTGAGTACCGTGCCCTCCGGTACCAAGCTGGGGCTACCAGGATAACCAGCCTGTGGTATGATCCTGCGCCGCAGGCGGGGTAGTAACTGCAGTGGGGGAAATGCATATAGAAGTTATGATTGATGCCAAGGGCAAACCAACACATCGGTTCCGCAGGCCATAGGGTCCCTCGTTCGAGACATGAACCTGTCTAGCTTCTTGTTGAATCCTGATGCCATGACCTCCACGTCTGGCACTCCCCACTTCTGGCAGATTGTCTGAAAAAACTTGTGGATGCAGAGACCACTCCCCCGGCGACAGGGTTTGGCGACTTAGGAAGTACGCCTGCAGGTTGTCCACCTCGGGAATGAATGTCGCCGATATGCAGGGTACATAAACCTCTGCCCACCGAAAAACCAAGCTCCTCTCACTCTGAGTGGCTTGACTCTTGGTTCCCCCTTGGTGGTTCACCTATATGCCACCGCTGTGGCCTTGTCTGAATGACTTCTCACCGAGGACCCCTGTAATCTGGATGTCTATGCCAGGAGGGCTAGCTGAGCCGCTCAGAACTCCCAGACCTTGATGGGCAGCTGCCTCTCCGCCTCTGCCCAAGTTCCCTGGCGAGTGAACTTGTTCAAGAACGCTCTCCAGCCTTCCAGACCACTGGGCAGAACCAAGCTGCTAGAATTGCTGCCTGTAGGACACGAGCGTGGAAGCGTGTGGTATTGCCTCGAACATGGCCATCGCATACATAGGCGAATAGTTGGCTCTTTTTTGCTTAGAACCAACTGAATCAATCTCTTGATAGCCTCGACCTTTACCAGGGGCAGGAACATCCATCTTCTGTTCTGTGTCTAATCTCGTGCCGAGATATTCCAACTGCTTTGTAGGTTGAAATGCTGATCTTTCCCCGGTTTAGGACTCAGCCGAACCTCTCGAGGTACTGAACCATGAGGGCTACTACGCATTCCACCAAGGAAGCGAGTGATCTTATGATTAAGAGGTCGTCCAGGTATGCTAGGACCGAGATCCCTTGGATCCTTTGGACTGACTAGAATAGGAGCTAGGACCTTCGTGAATACCCGGGGGCCGTAGCCAGCCCGAAGGGGGGCGCCACAAATTGGAAGTGACGCTGTATCACTGCGAAGCGTAAAAACAAAAATATTTGATGTGGCTGAAAGACCTGGTACATGAAGGTAACCCTCCTTTATGTCTATAGAAGCCCGATCCTTCTGGAGTGTGGCGGCTGCTGGCCAAACGGATTCTATCCGGAAAGAGCGAACCCTTAGGTAAGCATTTAAACCTTTTAGGTCCAAAATTGGTCTGACATTGCCGATGAGCCTTGGTATGACAAACAGATTGGAATAGAAACCTAGCCCCTGTTCTTGGGCTGGTACCTCTACCATTATGCCCTGGTAAAGCAGGTGATCCAATGCTGCCCGCATTGAGGCCTTCCTTGTGGAGGAAATTTTAGAAATTCTAATCTGTAGCCTGCGGCCACAGATGATCGGACCCCCTCTGTCGGGGACCGATCCCCAGAGGCCTGTCCTTGCGATCCATTGTTAAAAGTTTGATCGCGCAGGAGTACCGTACTGCCTGAAATTTGAGGGCCCTGGAACCGGGGGGAGCTGCCCTTTTAAACGCAGGACCCCAGAACTTCCTTTGACTGGTAAAAGGGTACTTTTGCCACTTGAAACAGTCTGAATGTATTTATCCAGATCTTTCCATGGAAGGGCAAACCTGCCAGCAGTCTTTTACATGGGGCTCGGCCGCCCAGTTCTTCAACCAAAAGAGCCTTCTCATATGCACTAAAAATAGTGACAACGAGACGCCTGCTGGATGGAGTCCTTTTTATAGCCTCTACCGCAAAGCACAGAGCTCTGGGAATATCCAATAACTCCTCTGCCTATCGGGCAGGGATGTCTAAGCATCTGTTTTGTCTGGTTCCTTAATGCCTGAAAAAAACTCCAATTGTAGCCACTGCTGGCTGTAGCCAGGGATGCTGGAAAAAGTGTCTCTAAACGTTTATCGACCGGGACCTTAAACATTTGTATGTTTCCCCTTAGGCCAGTTAATGATTTATTCACCCATGAGATGGCTGCGTCCACCGTTGGGAGCGCCCCCTTTCTTTAGAAAAATGTCTTTTCCATAGGGTAAATAACAGAAAACCTTCCAGGTGGTCTCCCATCCAGGCACTAACCAGGCCCTACCCTGCTTAGCCTCCGAGATCAGACGAGATCGGGCGCTTTCCGGGAGATGCGGCCTCAAGGACCTCACGGGTAGTTGAAAAGCAGTGCCCGAACCGGGACCTGAACCCTGGACCCTCAGATCAAAAGTCCGATGCTCTACCAACCGAGCCATCCGGGCCCCTTTTAAAGAGCACTTGGTCAGGGGAAAGAGTGCCTGCAAGCACAAATATTTCCTGGCAGACGTGCATAAAGACTACCCTTTCGTCAGCTTTAGGCGGCAGAAAAAAATTCTGTCCGGTCGTCCCAATCCTGGAAAAAACAATTCCTCTAACAGAGGATGGGCCAGAAAAGCTGCGTTGCTTAAAGGCGCTTTTAAAAGAACCCAAAGAGGATACCGCAGGAACCTGAGGCTCTGGAAATGGCAAATTGAATGCCAAGCGGACCATGTCTGTCAAAGACTGGACCCACAGACTCTCCGCCTGGGAGGCTGAAAACGATTCTACCGTGGTAGATCCTCTAGGTTCTGTCCCTTTTGGCGATGGGGATCTAGTCCGCTTCTTGCCAGAAAAAGAGCCAGCGATCATAGCTGTTAACCTCTTTTCTCTAGCCCCCCTAGGGTGACGGCTAGCATCTCCTCTGTGATAACACAGGGTTGGGCCGACCTGGGCCAGCCTCAGCACCAGACCCCCTTAATGGCTTATCCAGGGTGACCCCTATAGGAATAACCTGTGGGGAAAGTATTGGCATATTATCAGAACCAGAGGAGGAACCCCTTTGTCTTTGCCTTTTCTCTTTATTTTTTTTATTTTTTTGATCCTGAACCCTTGGAAGCCATAATACAAAACCGAAGGACTCCGCTTACAACAACAGACTGTTATAGCCAGGAGTACAAGAAAATAAGATTTTAGGGGACAATAGGATCACTAATGCCCCAAAACCGGTGGGGCTCAGTATGTTTTCTTTTATATATTATTCACCACATACAGCCCCACCCCAACATGTTTGCCAGCATTCAACCTGTTGCCAAGGGGATTTTGGCTTAACAAAAAGTATTGGAGCTGACTCCAGTATGTAGTACCCCTTCTCGCCACCGGGAGTCACTGTGCTGCCAGCTCTACGTCCTCTCTCTCTCCAGCTCAGCTCTGAACTGAGCTAAGAACGCGCCTGCTGTGTATAACAGCAATTAAAGGCACGCCCACTCTACACTGCAGTCACACTCCCCGCCCCCCCCCCCTCCCGAACGGCGCGAAAATTTTCTATATGCATGCGCGCGTGCATGCGCGCGCGACTGTCGGGGGAGGAGAGCCCAGGAGGAGACGCACTCTGGAGCCCAGGAATGCAGGTTGGAGGACGCATCAGGCGGCAGATTTGAATCCCGGCAAGGTAAGGCTAACACAGTTCCCTAAGGAGTCCCTTTAGCCTAGAGACAGATCTTTTTTTTTTTTTTTTAAAAGATCTTCAACCAGCGAGCAGCAGGTAGCTAGCAAACATACATAGATAGATAGGGGGATCAAGTTATGGGGGGAAACATTTCAGGGCATCCTGTCTATCAGACATAGTGACCATGGTGCCAATGCAGAGCATACTCAGGCTACCCCCCTTAAGATCTCCCCTGGAGAGCCTGCCGTCCCCAAGTCCCGCAGGCTCCCCTCTTACCTGCTCCATGCCGCAGGACGTTTTGCAAAACGGTCCAATCTTCTCCCATCTCCGTGGGTAGCGTAGTAGACCTTCAGGCCCTGGGGTCCTATGAAGGTACCCACTGTCCTGGACCTATATAGCACCCTGGCAAACAGGAACTTATGGTCTTTACAAACTCCAAGTCCTGGGCCCAGGGTCCAGCCCTCCAAAGAGGAGCATTATAGGCAAAACCCCACGGTTTGGGGCCCGGGTACTGTCCACTTTGGCACTGAGGCTCCTTGGACAGATCCGGTTAGCCCGCCCTTAATCCCAAGGATGTGGAGCAAAGCTATTCCGTGACCAACACCTAAGACACTGGCGAAAAAACTGAGGGACTCCCTCTAGGGGAGGGGGTTATATAGGGAGGGACTTCCTGTTTGTTTGAGATTGCCAGTGTCCACACCTGAAGGTACTCCATATAACATATAGTAATGAATATGCCGCTCTGTGTCCCGTGATGTACGAGAAAGAAACGATTTTTCTGAGGCTATCAACAACGCCCTTAACCGCCCCCGCGAACTCTTCAAGCTGGTCACTCAGACCATGAATCCAGAATGTCTTGAAGCCCCCAATTCGGACACACAGGAATTTTGCAATGAATTATCGGATTACTTCATTAACCACTTAAGACCCAGATCAAAATGCAGGTAAAGGACCTTGCCCCTTTTTGCGATTCGGCACTGCGTCGCTTTAACTGACAATTGCGCGGTCGTGCGACGTGGCTCCCAAACAAAATTGGCGTCCTTTTTTCCCCACAAATAGAGCTTTCTTTTGGTGGTATTTGATCACCTCTGCGGTTTTTATTTTTTGCGCTATAAACAAAAATAGAGCGACAATTTTAAAAAAAATGCAATATTTTTTACTTTTTGCTATAATAAAAATCCCCCAAAAATATATAAAAAAAACTTTTTTTTTCCTCAGTTTAGGCCGATACGTATTCTTCTACCTATTTTTGGTAAAAAAAATCGCAATAAGTATTTATCAGTTGGTTTTCGCAAAATGTATAGCGTTTACAAAATAAGGAATAGTTTTATTGCATTTTTTTTAATTATTTTTTTTTTACTACTAATAGCGGCGATTTTTCGTGACTGCGACAATATGGCGGACACTTCGGACAATTTTGACACATTTTTGGGACAATTGTCATTTTCACAGCAAAAAATGCATTTAAATTTGCATTGTTTACTGTGGAAATGACAGTTGCAGTTTGGGAGTTAACCACAGGTGGCGCTGTAGGGTATGTGTGCCTATGTGTTTTGTTTACAACTGTAGGGGGGTGTGGCTGTAGGTGTGACATCATCGATCGCGTCCCCCTATTACAGGGATGACGTGATCGATGCTACGGCCACAGAGAAGCACGGGGAAGCCTGCTCCAGGGACGGATCGCCGCACTGCAGTGGCGATCGGGTCCGCGAATCCCGCGGTCCCGGAGCTTCGGACCGGGTCGTGGGCGCGCCCCCCCCCCCCCCGACCCACGGCTGGGTACTAAAATCAACGTATATATACGTTGATGTGCCCAGCCGTGCCATTCTGCCGATGTAAATGTGCAGTAGGCGGTCCTTAAGTGGTTAATAAAATCGAGGGGATCCGGCAAAGCATTCAGCAAAACAATTCCCCCCATAGCCCCCCGTAATTATTTACAGAACACCTGCAGTAATTCACCACAACCAGGTAAGTTCATGCTGGAACCCATCTCTATCCATGCCACTAAAAATATCATCGGTACTTTGCATAACAGCACTGCGGCGAATGATATCATCCCCACCAAACTGCTGAAGGAATGCGCCGACATCCTGGCACCTCCTATCACGCAGCTTATTAACCAATCTTTCAGGGAGGGCATAGTGCCCTCCCAGTTGAAGGAGGGCAAAATTCGACCCATCTTGAAGAAACCCACCCTGGACCCCAAGGACGCACTCCACGGCTGTCCCATAACAGGCCTAAACGTTCTCTCCAAGGTAATGGAGAAAGTAGTGGTACAACAGCTGCAACAGCATCTAGATACCCACAACCTACTTGATCCATTTTAATCGGGATTCCAGCCCGGACACGGGACGGAAACAGCATTGCTCAAGATATGGGACGACGCTCTCGAGGCCGCAGATGAAGGAGAATCTTGTCTTCTGGTTCTGTTGGACCTAAGCGCAGCCTTCGACACAGTTGACCACAAGCTTTTATTGACTCGGCTAGCTGAAGTAGCCAAAGTCACAGAAGGCGATTTATCTTGGTTCTCCTCTTTTTGGAAAACCGATCGCAAATAGTAAAGTTAGGACCTTTCACTTCTGAAAAACGCACATTATCGTGCGGAGTCCCTCAAGGATCCCCTCTGTCGCCGGTGTTATTCAACATCTATCTTCGTCCTCTTTTTTAAATCATCAGCAGCCAAAAACTGCTCTATCACTCATATGCAGACGACACGCAACTGTATTTCCGCATTTGCAATAAAAAGGATCACCACCTCAATCTAGAGATATGCCTCCCTTTGATAGAGGACTGGATGACAAAGAGTTATCTTAAACTCAACGGAGCAAAAACAGAACTTCTCCTGTTTCACGCCAAGCGTATGAATCAACCTGCAACAACTTGGACCCCCCCACCTATTCTGGGCAAAATCATCACCCCTAGCGCCAAAGTCAAAAGTCTCGGGTCAATTTAGACTCTTACATGACAATGGACGCACAAATAGGGTCAGTAGTCAGCGGATCTCACCATCTGCTGCACCTACTACGCAGACTTATTCCTTTTATTCCCAAAAAAGACATAGCGGTCGTGGTGGGAACAATTGTAAACTCAAGATTGGACTATGCAAATGCCCTTTACCTCGGACTCCCCAAGTACCAAATCGCTCGTCTACAAGTCGTTCAAAATACGGCCGCCAGACTTGTGACTGGGAAAAAACCTTGGGAATCAATCTCACCTTCACTGAGATGCCTTCATTGGTTACCAGTAAAAGACAGAATTACTTTTAAAGCACTCTGTCTGACGCATAGATGTATCCATGGGAATTCTCCCCATTATTTATGCGAAAAAATAAAAGCTCATAATCCCAATCGCATTCTGCTATCTACCAATCAAAATCTACTCTAGATACCGAAAGCTAACTACAAGTCCAAAGGAGATAGAAGATTCGCGGTCCAAGGTCCCAGACTATGGAACGCTTTACCAACCAGCATTCGGTTGGAGGAGAACCACATAGCATTCAGGAGTAAGATCAAGACTCATCTCTTTTGATACCAATGGAGACAGGAACAACAAGCGCCCAGAGGCGATTAAGTTCGCATGTGTCGCGCTATATAAGTTTTCATTCATTCATTCATCCGTATTGGGATTCGTCTGCACCAGGGTGGATGTCAATTTTTTTTCTTTTTGAACTTTGTTATTTATAGTATTTCGTTTATGGAACCCTGCTAGCCCTCTTAATGTGGACTATAGGAGTCTTCTATCTTGGTTTGACATTCACTAAGGCTTGTTCTCACTCAGTTTGGATTGCTTGTTTTTTGTCTTTTATCCATTATTTGTGTTTCACATATACAATTTATGGTTTACTGTATACTGATCATTAGCGCGGTTTATTTTTCTTTTTCTCACAAGACAAAACTGCAACCCCCACAGATACTGTAATTGTAGCGCAACAAAGAGCCACATGCAAAGTATTGCATCAAAAATTATTATTAGACGCCCCTGTTAAACAGGGGCAGAAAAATTTGGCCTTAGGCACAAGACGACACTGCAACCCCACAGATACTGTAATTGGAGCACAACAAAGAGCCACATGCAAATGATTGCATCAACAATTGTTATTAGACGCCCCTGTTAAACAGGGGCAGAAACATTTGGCCTTAGGCAGCAAGAACAGTGAGGAGGAAAAAGATATTCCATCAGCAGCATAACAGGACAATCACTCAGCATCCATCAGCATAGGCAGTCTCAAAGGTATCTGACATTTCCAAAAAAGTATTCAGTTACATCTGCATCAGGTGCTTGGTAGCTGGTGTTGATCCAAGCCTGCTTCATTTTGATGAAGGTCAGTCAATCGACGGAGTCGGTTGAGAGGCGCACCCTGTGATCGGTCACAAAGCCTCCAGCAGCACTGAATGTGTGTTCTGAAAGAATGCTGGATGCAGGGCAAGCCAGTAGCTCAATTGTGTACTGTCTGGCCAGTGATCCATCCTCAAGACTAGGGATGAGCCGAACACCCCTGGGTTCGGTTCGCACCAGAACCTGCGAACAAACCAAATGTCTGTGTGAAGTTTAGAACCCTGTTAAAGTGTATGGGACGCGAAAGTTTGAAATCTAAAGTACTAATTTTAAAGGCTAATATGCAAGTTATTGTCCTAAAAAGTATTTGGGGACCTGGGTCCTTCCCCAGGGGAGTGTTTGGGGACCCGGGTCCTGCCCCAGTGGGACATGTATCAATGCAAAAAAAGTTTTAAAAAACTGCTGTTTTTTTCAGGAGCAGTGATTTTAATAATGCTTAAAGTGAAACAATAAAATTGAAATATTCCTTTAAATTTCGTACCTAGGGGGGTGTATAGTATGGGTGTATAGTATGCCTGTAAAGTAGTGCTTGTTTCCTGTGCTTAGAACTGTCCCTGCACAAAATGTAATTTCTGAAGGAATCACTCGTGGCTATAATGAATTGTCGGATACCAGCAATACAGAGAAAAGTCATTCATAAAAAAAGAATGTGTGGGGGTCCCCCCAAATTCAATTACCAGGCCCTTCGGGTCTGGTATGGATATTAAGGGGAACCCTGCGTCAAATAAAAAAAAAATATGTGGCATTCCCCCCAAATATCGATTCCAGGCCCTTCAGGTCTGGTATGGATTTTAAGGGGAACTCCACCCCAAATTAAAAAAAAAAAAATTATGAATGACTTTTCTCTGCATTGCCGGGAGCCGACAATTCATTATAGCCACAAGTGATTTTAAATTACTTTTTTTCCTTCAGAAATTACACTTTGTGCAGGGACAGTTCTAAGTAAGCGCTACTTTTCAGGCATACTATACACCCCCCAGGTACGAAATTTAAAGGAATATTTCACTTTTATTGTTTCACTTAAAGGAATTATTAAAATCACTGCTGCCAAAAAACTGCAGTTTAAAAAAAAATAAAAAAAATTGCATTGATACATGCCCCCTGGGGCAGGATCCAGGTCCACAAACACTTTTTATTACAATAACTTGCATATTAACCTTTAAAATTAGCACTTTAGATTTCAAACGTTTGAGTCCCATAGACTTTAACAGGGTTCTAAAGTTCACACGAACTTGCCGCAAACACCCCAAATAGTTCGCTGTTCGGTGAACAGGCAATGTTCGAGTCGAACATGAGTTCTACTCGAACTCGAAGCTCATCTCTACTCAAGACCCAGTAAGCCAGAGGATTTGTGCGGAAGGTGTCCAAGTCGGATCTTGCCCCTAGGTATTCCAGCACCATGTAAACCAGACGCTGGCGATGGTTGCTGGAACCGGTCAGACCTTGGGGCTGCGGACTAAAAAATTGTCTGAACGCAATGGTCAGATGGCCACCTTCTCCACCGCTCCTTCTGTGACTCACCGAAGCCTCAGCAACACGTTGTCCAGGATCAGGATTTGGTAATCCCCCAGGTTCTGGGAACGCATTGCACAGACCCTTCTGCAAGGCCTCCCCACAGAAGTTTCATCTTCTGCTCCCTCTGCGACGACAAGATAAGCTCCGCGACCTTAATCTTGTAACGTGGATCAAGGAGAGTTGCCAGTCAGTTATGATCCCTCTCCTTGATACCACGAACATGAGGATACTTACGCAGGCTTTGCATGATCAGGGAGGACATGCAGCGTAGGTTTGCTGAGGCATTCAGGCACAGTCCTCTGGGTCACTGAGGATGACAGGATCCTCAGCCACCTCATCCCAGCCACGTAAAAGTCCATGGGTTCCTTGGGACTGTAAGTGATCCCTTGAAGACTGCTGATGCTAAGTACTAGGCTCCACCTCCATGATGCTGATACAATCATCATCCTCCTCCTCCTCCTTCTCGTCCTCTTCCTGTGTGCTAGGTGTGTAAGCAGGACCACTGTCTGGATAAAGGGGGCCTTGAGAGGTAAGGAAGTCCTCCTCTTCCTCCCTCTGTTCTGCCTCAAGGGCCCTGTCTATTATTTCACGTAGGGTGTGCTCCAACATGTGAATATGAGGGACAGACTCACTGATGCATGCACTGTCACTGCTCACCATCCTCGTGGCCTCCTCAAGTGGTGACAGGACAGTGCATGCACCCCTGATCATGGCCCACTGACGTGAAGAAAAAAACAAGCTCCCCTGACCCAGTTCTGCTGCCATATTGGCACAGGTACTCATTGATGGCCCTCTGCTGCGTGTGCAGCCGCTGCAGCATGGCCAATGTAGAGTTCCATCTGGTGGGCATGTCACAGATTAGACGGTTCTTGGGCAGGTTGTATTCCCTTTGGAGGTCTGTCAGCCGTGCGGTGGCATTATATGACCTCCGGAAATGCACACAGACTTTCCTGGCCTGCTTCAGGACATCGTGTAAGCCCGGGTATCTGCCCAAGAACCGCTGCACCACCAAATTCAGGAAATGTGCAAAACAGGGCACATGGATCAGTTTTCCCTGTCGCTGGGCAGAGAGGAATTTGGTACCATTGTCGCTAACCACCATTCCAGGCTTAAGATGGCGTGGCGTCAACCACCTCTGAGCCTGCCCCGGCAGAGCTGACAGAATCTCTGCTCCAGTGTGGCTCCTGTCTCCCAAGCACACCAGCTCTAACACCGCATGGCATCTCTTGGCCTGCATAGCCCCTCGTACGCCTACGGAGCACAGCTGGTTCTGAGGAGAAATCAGCACAGGAAGAGGCCACAGAGGAAGAAGAAGAGGAGGGGGTGGAGGAGAGAGGTATGTCACAACCAGTAGTAGTGTTTTGGAGGCTTGGTGGCGGAACAACCTCCAGCACTACTGTACCTTGCCCTGCGTCCTTCCCAGCTGCCAGCAGAGTCACCCAATGCGACGTGAAAGAGAGGTAACGTCCCTATCCATGCCTGCTGGACCATGAGTCAGCGGTAAGATGCACCTTACTACTGACCGCCCTGTCCAGCGAGGCATGGACATTGCCTTCCACATGCCGGTAGAGAGCCGGAATCGCCTTCCGTGAGAAAAAGTGGCGTTTGGGTACTTGCCACTGAGGTACCGCACATTCCACAAACTCACGGACGGGGGCAGAATCTACCAACTGAAAAGGTAGCAGTTGAAGTGCTAGCAATTTTGCTAAGCTAGCATTCAACCACTGGGCATGTGGATGGCTGGGAGAGTACTTCTTTCGTCGCTGCAGCAGCTGGGGCAGAGAAATTTGTCTGGTACTTTAATTAGATTGCTCGCATGTACTACAAGGTTGTGACATACCTATTTCTACACCTTAAGTCCTATCAGTGCAGGCTTCAGAGAGGACTGAGGGTCTAGTGGGGTTGGAGGTCCCAGCTGATGAGGGGCAAGGGGAGGTCTGCTTTTTTCTTTGGTGTGGGTCTTTCTGGTATGCTTGCCAACGAACTGCATGGCAGGTCGACATATGTCTGGTAAAGCATGTGGTGCCCAAGCGGGTGATGTTTGGCCACACGAGATACGCTTGAGACATAAGTTGCAAATAGCAACGTTGTCATCTGATGCACATGTCTTAAAAAAGGCCCACACCAAAGAACTTTTGCAGTTACGTTGAGACACAGCAGCGCCCTGCACAGCTCTGGTGTGCTGCCCTTAAGCTGGCCCCTGGAGGACGTCCTGCCTCTTTGGAGATGTGCCTGTGCCTCTTCCTCCTCCTCTTCCTCCTCCTCTTCCTCCTCCTCTCTCCTATCAGGCACCCACCTAAAGTCAGTGACCTCATCATCCCCTCCCTCCTCATCACTGTCAAAAACCTGACAGTATGCTCCAGCTGTGGGAACATCACTGCCAGATTGCTGTCCCTCTCGGGCACCCCCTCTCTCTGGGCTCACATCAATGCCTTCTTCTATATGTGTTCCATCATCGGATCCTACAAAACGCTGTGCATCTTCAGGCAGCATGTACCCAACACTGTGTCAAAACAGTTCGGGGGACTTCTCAAGAGGACATGGTGGGACTAGGGAAGGTTTGTGTGATGCCATTGTGTAGAGGGAAGAGGACGCCTTGGCAGCTGCTTTGCCAGACAAACTAAGCTCAGCCTGGGTGAGAGAGGATGAGGAGGATGAGGACGGCTTGGTCATCCACGCTACTAATTTCTCTGCATGTTGAGGCTCAACACGGCCAGCTCCCGAAAAGAAGGACGAGCGGCCACAGCCACGTGCTGAAGAGAATGCACCATGTCCACCACCAGCGTTGCCTCTAGATGCAGAGCCTGCTTGCCCTCGTGACTCTCTGTCTCTCTTTGTTGTCCTTCCAGACATTTTAATGGCCTGCACATGACAAAATCAGTACACACACCTCGTACCTTTAGGTACAAACTGGAGAGGACAAGTGCAGTAAACTCCAAGTAGGTTTAAGTGAAAAATATACAGCACAACTGCAGTAACAGCAAATGTGATTAGGTGCTATTAAACAGCACACGTGCAGTTACAGCAAATGTGTTTAGGTGCTATTAAACAGCAAATGTGCAGTTATAGCAACTGTGTTTAGGTGCTATTAAACAGCAAATGTGCAGTAACAGAAAATGTGTTTAGATGCTATTAAACAGCACACGTGCAGTTACAGCAAATGCGTTTAGGTGCTATTAAACAGCAAACGTGCAGTTACAGCAACTGCGTTTAGGTGCTATTAAACAGCAAACGTGCAGTTACAGCAACTGCGTTTTGGTGCTATTAAACAACACACGTGCAGTAACAGCAAATGCGTTCAGGTGCTATTAAACAGCAAACGTGCAGTTATAGCAACTGCGTTTAGGTGCTATTAACCGCTTAAGACCCGGACCAAAATGCAGGTAAATGACCAGGCCCCTTTTTTGCGATTTGGCACTGCGTCGCTTTGACAATTGCGCAGTCGTGCGACGTGGCTCCCAAACAAAATTTGCGTCCTTTTCTTCCCACAAATAGAGCTTTCTTTTGGTGGTATTTGATCCCCTGTGCGATTTTTATTTTTTGCGCTATATACAAAAATAGAGCAACATTTTTGAAAAAAATCAATATTTGTTACTTTTTGTTATAAGAGAAATCAAATAAACTAAATTTTAGTCAAACATTTAGGCCAAAATTTATTTAGCCACATGTTATTTAGTAAAAAAAAATTGCAATAAAAAAAAATTAGCTACCTAGCGGGAACAGCGACACTAATACAGCGATCAGAAAAATGATCGCTTAGTGATGCTGGCAATAGGGAGTGAAAGGGTTAACTAGGACGGTGATCAAGGGGTTAAAACTTTATTAGGGGGGGTACGGGGGCTACCCTGAACCTAACACTGACTGCCACACTGACACTAAATACAGTAATCATACATGTATGATTACTGCATTCAGTGACACTGTGACAGGGGAGGGGGTTGAAAAAAACGCTGAGAGGAGAGATCACATCACTTCCCCCTTCCTGTGTTTACACAGGAAGAGGAAGTGCAGAGCAGGGGAGCGCGCAGATTGGCTGGGAGCGATCTGGAGGGGGCGGACAGAATCGAATAGTCCCCCCCTTGTCCCGGATCGCTCGTACAGCCGCGAGGACTGCCGCATGTACCGGGGGGGTCCCGATCGGACCCCGACCCACGTCAAGGCAGCAACGTATATATACGTTGATGTGCCTGCCTGTGCCATTCTGCCGATGTAAATGTACATCCCTAGTGGTGACAATTAAAAGGCACAGTGTGTGGTGACATGTAAATAGCACAGTGGTGACAATTGGCACAGTGGCAACAATTGAGGGGCTGCGTTTGATGGCATGGTGCAGTGGCTGCGTTTGATGGCATGGCACAGTGACTGTTTGATGGCATGGCACAGTAATTGCGCTTGATGGCATGGCACAGTGATTGTGTTTGATGGCATGGCGCAGTGACTGCATTTGATGGCATGGCACAGTGACTGCGTTTGATGGCATGGCACAGTGGCTGCGTTTGATGGCATGTCACAGTGGCTGCGTTTGATGGCATGGCACAGTGGCTGCGTTTGATGGCATGGCACAATGGTGTGAATTGATGACACAGTGGCTGCGTTTGATGGCATGTCACAGTGACTACATTTGATGGCATGGCACAGTGGTTACAATTGATGGCACAGTGTCTGCGTTTGATGGCATGGCACAGTGATGACAATTGATGGCACAGTGGCTGCATTTGATGGTATGGCACAGTGGTGACAATTGATGGCACAGTGGCTGCGTTTGATGGGCACAGTGAGGCTGCAATTTTTTTCTTTTTTTTTTGCGCCCCCCCCCAAAAAAAAATTAAGCAACAGCCGCCACTGACGGCTACAATCCAGGTTAACTATCAGGATGAAATAATAAATTTAAAGGACAGCGCCTTGAGGCGATTTAGTTCGCATGTGCAGCGCTATACAAGTTATTCACTCACTCATTTATTTAAATCACTAAAAAAAATGGGCCAGATTCAGGTACATCTGCGCATTATTGGACCGGCGTAGCGCACCGCCTTTACGTTAGACTTGCGCAATTTTGCCGCGTAATCACCCTATTCTCGTAGCTTTTGCGCAGGAAATTGCGCATGCGTAACGTTTTTTCAGAGGCGTAAGGAGGAGTAATACAAATTGGGAAGGACGTGGGCGTGTTACATTGAAATGAGCCGTGACCCCATGCAAATGAAGGGCCGGCCGGCTCGCGCATGCGCAATTGAAGCATACCATGTCAGCTCCGCTGTGCGCATGCTCACAACTTGGGAGCGGCGCAATCAGTGAAATTGGAAATGGACTAGGGCAACGTTGTCAACTACGCAAACAGCATAAATAGACACACACAAACACACTTGCATTGCAAAAGTACATCCCTTTGTCCCTTCCCATTTAACCAAGTGCTTTTGTCCTGTTGTTCGTTGCGGTGTGTTTTGTAGTTGTCAGATTAGTGTTCTGTGTGATCAAGTGTTTGTTAGTAGATTTTTGAAAGTGGTTTTTGATAAGTGTTTGAGAGACTGTTTGTTTGATTGATATATTTGTGTTTGTTTGTTTTCCTGCTGTATTTTTGTTTTGTTTTTTTGTGACTGTTTATTGCTGAGTAGTTTTCTCTCTGTGTGTGTTTTTGCTTGATTGGTTGGGCTTGTTTGTGTGAGTGAATTTTGTGGACTGGGAGTGAGTTTTTTTGGAAGGATGACAGAGAGAAAACGAAAGCTGAATTTTACAGTTGTGGAAAAACAAATTCTTGCCCGGGCCATTAGCGAGTATGGGCGTTACCTCCACGGCCCAGAGAGTGCCAACACCACCCCGGCCAGGAGGAGGGAGATTTTGGATAGGATCACTGAGCAGGTCAATTCAGCAGGGCAGGGGGAGACACAGACCCGGTCTGGGATTGACAAAAAAATCAATGCCCTTCGGCGTCTGGTCAAACAGAAGCTGACCAGAATGCATGCCCATGCCAGGGGCACAGGAGGGGGGCCACCATGCCGTATTAGGCTGACAGCGGAGGAGCGTGCGGTGGCCCTGACCTTTCATCGGCATGAAGTTGAGGGCCTGCCCGGCTTTGACTCAAGTCCGGAGCCCGTGGTGCCAGGTAAGTTTTTTTTTTTAATATCAGGTGTGTAGCATGTGTGGGGGAGGGGGTGAAAGGGAATATGTGGCAAGTGTGTGGATCCTCCAACCTGTGAATGTTTTGTGTCATCCACAGATGTGCAGGAGGGTGCAGGGCCATCTGGCCTGACCGCACCAACCCCAGGACAGCAGCCTAATAAGGCCTCCCCAACAAGGCCGGAGTCCGCGGAGGAGGTTCAAGAGGAGCAGGAGAATCATGAGGAGGAGGAGAATCATGAGGAGGAGGAGTCCATGTCAGGCACTGGACGTTTGGTTTTTGAGGACTCTTCCCCTCTGGCTGGCAGCAGGCAGGCCTCCCTAAGGGGGAGCCCCCCCCCTCCTCCCCCAACATGGCTCCCCTCACAAGGGCCTCCCCTTCTCCCCAGCCACAAGCATCAGCTGGAGGCAGAATGTTATTCCGGACCACCAGGGGGGTGGCCGATCTCCTGCCCGCCACTCTGAGAAGGGACCAGTTCCTCCAGACCCGCCATCTGGGACAGGTCAGCCAGACATTGGTGCGGATGGAGGAGAGCCTGTCCTCCATCAAGGATACGCTGGGGAACCTGGACTCCCACTCCCGGGCTTTCACAACCTGCCTAAACGAACTGCAGACGACATCAGCAGGCGTTGGGCAGGATGTGAGGGCCCTTACCCTGGCTATCCAGGCCAACACGGCAACACTTGGTGCTGCCCTGGACAGAATAGCCGTGGCCTTGGAGGGCAGGCCGCCAGGTGGGCAGAGATCAGGGGCTGCTCCTCCTTCCCCGGTTTTACCCCTCCCCCATGAGTCTCCCCTGAGAAGCCGGGGCCGTGGCCGGGGGCGCCCCAGGCGTGGCTCACGCTGGAAATTTTTTGCTTTTGCAGCTAATTTTTTTTTTTTTTGGGTTGTGAATGCTGTGTGAATGTGGGGGTGACATTCCTGCCGGAAAAGGGGTGTCACCCTCAATTTTGGTGGAGAAGGGTTCCCCAGGACCAGGGAGAAGTGATCCCCAGGTCTGTGTGAATGGTGTATGAATGTACAGTGACATAATTGGAGCCTTGGCGTGGCGTTGCTGCTCACAAGTCCTGCATGGTGGACTGGTGCCAATCCAATTTGATGTGGATATGGGGTGTGTGTGCTAGGGACCACAGTGTTGTGCATGCATGCATTCTCATTGTGCCATGATTAATGTGTATGTTTAACGTGCAAAGATGCCCAATGTCTCCTGGCTGCTCTTCCCTCAGAAGACGGGGTAGCCTCGGTTAGGGGGGGATTGTCTGGTTCAGGGGTCAGGTCATCACGTAGGCCAATCTGCAGGCCCTTTCTTTCTGCGAAGTTGTGCAGCATGCAACATGCACCGATGATCTGGCACACGAAGTTTGGGGAATACAAGAGGGTACCCCCAGACTTATCCAGGCATCGGAAACGTGACTTCAGGAGGCCAAAGGTGCGCTTCACCACTGCTCGTGTTTGGGTAGGTGCTTGATTGTATCTTTCCTCTCCTGGGGTTTGGGGGTTCCGGATAGGAGTCATGAGATGGGGTCCCAGTGGATATGCAGAGTCATCTGTAAGGGAAAAGACAGGAGGATGTTAGTCATGCATGTGCCCCTTGTGATGTGCATCATGGGAGGGGATAGTTATGCCTGACTCCCATGTCACTCACCAACCAGCCAGGTTTCCCCATACACGTTCTGATCGAATTCCATTCGGATGTGGCATTGATTGTATATGTAGCTGTCATGGCTGGACCCTGGGTGTTTGGCACGGACGTGCCATATGAGGCCTTGGGCATTGACTATCACCTGTACATGGATGGAATGCCAATGCTTCCGATTGCGGTACATGTGCTCTGTCTCCTGGGGGGGCTGGAGTCATGAGATGGGGTCCCAGTGGATATGCAGAGTCATCTGTAAGGGAAAAGACAGGAGGATGTTAGTCATGCATGTGCCCCTTGTGATGTGCATCATGGGAGGGGATAGTCATGCCTGACTCCCATGTCACTCACCAACCAGCCAGGTGTCCCCATACACGTTCTGATCGAATTCCATTCGGATGTGGCATTGATTGTATATGTAGCTGTCATGGCTGGACCCTGGGTGTTTGGCACGGACGTGCCATATGAGGCCTTGGGCATTGACTATCACCTGTACATGGATGGAATGCCAATGCTTCCGATTGCGGTACATGTGCTCTGTCTCCTGGGGGGGCTGGAGTGCCACATGTGTGCAATCAATGGCCCCCACAGTGCGTGGGAATCTGGCAATTCTGTAGAAATCTGTCATTGCCTTCAGTCGCAGCTCCTCAGTGGTGGGTTTGATGATTTGGTTGGCCATGCGTCTGAGAATTGCAGGGACAACCTGGTGCACACATCTGCTCATGGAGGATTGTGACATCCCAGCCACCACCCCACTTGTACGCTGAAAAGAGCCACTGGCAAGGACATGGAGTGTTGCCAGTACCTTGACCAGTGGCTGCACTGCATGTGAGCGGTGTGTTGGGCTGGTGATGTCCTCCTGCAGGGTTGTGGTTAATTCCAGGATGGCATGAGGGGTGAATCTGAAGATTCGAAACACCTCAGAATCACTCATGCCAAACAGGTCTATGCGGGTGCGGTATATCCTCTCCCGTGCCATCCTCCGTGCCATCCTCCGTGCCCTCATCCTTCTTTGTTCATCTAAAGTCAGTAGTATAGCTATGTGCGACGATGCCCCTGGCATGTTGGCATACAGATTGTTGTGCAACACGTGTGACTGCTGAGCTCCTCACTAACAGTGTTGCTTTATCTAACAAGTAGACTTTTTTTCTCTTTTTAGACCAGCTTTTATATGCTCTAATTTTAGACAGGACATTTTGCTGTTGCGCACACTGCGTCGCCTGCGCTGCCCCAACGTTGTTTTGTGGATCCCCGTAAGTCCCTCATTAGCATATTTGACTAGCAAATCAATGGTGTGTCTAGCGCACTTTTGCACGGAAGGATGCGCCAGTCTAACGAAATTACGCGGGACAAAAAAAAGTAGATTTTTTGCGTATCTCGTTCTGGGGATGCCGCGCATCGAAACGCACGCGCACATTTCGACTTACGCACGCGCATCTCCTGTTGCGCAGGCGTAATCGCTCTGTGAATCTGGGCCAATGTTTTTATATTTCAATTTCAAAGATTCCAGTCTCTGGGCCGCAGCAACAGAGTGGTGGGAACTGGCTTCATAGGAAACAAAGCAAATTGTCTTGTCTTTGCATTGAAACAAAACTGCCTAAAGCAGCAAAACACATATATGGTGTAAACAGACTCTTAATGATGACTAATGCCACGTACACACAACCGTTTTTTGTGTTCTAAAAAATGACATTTTCTTTTAATGACATTAAAAATGATCATGTGCAGGCTTCAGAGCATTTTTTCGGGTTTTAAACGTTGTTTTTTAGAACCTGAAAAACGGTTGTGTGTACACAGCATAAGAACAGGTCTGGACAGCTGTAGAACATAATTTAACATAAGATTATATCCTGATTGTTATGAAAGGTTTTTATTGGATTTTAGTGTGTACAGGACAAGACCTCTTTAAAGCCTTTTCCTATGTCAAGTGTCATGTCTCCGAAGACATCTGAAAATAAAGCGTTGCCAGCACTGTGTATATTTACCTTCCTCTCCGATCATTCAACATCACAGGGCAGCTCTGAGAGCTAGAGATAAAGGCAAATGATTGTGCGTTTAAAAGCCAGAGGCACTGACATTTCATTGCACTCTACAAGAATGACCCGAATGGAGGTTGTGAGTCGGAGATATGAGATTCCCTCGGCAAGCACATGGCACAGAGGTGAGCTGGGAAATAATACCTCTGGGCCGATGTTTACTTTCCAGTTAGAAAACTAAAATGGCCAGCTGTGCTGACCTGATTCCCATTCTCCAAAATAAATCTGGATTCCTGCAGAAACAGGGAAAGGTTCTCTTTGCAAGAATAAGCACAAGCACATACAAAGAAATAAAACTGGCCATAAATGATTAGATTTTCATTCCAAAATTTGATTTTATAACAACTGATGGGACAAATCAACTATTGTTTTTGAATGTAGTAAAGTGTTGTTTTTTTTTTGTTGTTGTTTCTTATCAGAACCAACAAAATGCTGTTAATGTGGTTCTCAGTCAGAAAAAAAAAATCTTAATTATTGTCAAGTTGTAATGTGCACATTAGGAAAAGTTTTATCTGTAATAATAGCTTTTTTAGAAATATTTCCTCCTTTAAAACTCAACTCCAGGAATAGCCAAAATTCACCTCTTGCAGTGGCTCTCTCTCCCCCGGCCCTGCAAGAGATAAATGTGTGTTGTGTCTAGGGATTACAGTGCTGGCTCCATCACTTACCTGTCTCCCCACTCCAGCCTCTTCTGGCATTCTCCTCTGATCTGTGAGTGAAGACTCAGTGCTTAACCACTTCAGCCCCAGAACATTTTGTTGCTAAATCCCTACCATCAGCTTTTTTTCGTACGTTGCGCTTCATGGCCATACAGTTCATATGGAGAGGTAGTCGTCCTAGGCTGAAACACAGACTCCTTTGCTCTCCCATCACTGGCGGAGGGGCAGGTCTTCCTGACTTTGAGCTCTACCATACGTTGGCGGTGCTTTCCCGGATTTTGGAATAGTTCTCTGGCCCTCTAGGTAAAGTTTCCACATGTGTTGAACAAGACCTATCTTCAGTGGACCTTCGGGCTCTACTCTGGGGACACGCTAAATCCCATCGAGCCCTCTCGGGGTTATCCCACCTCACCAGAGATGCCTTGGCAATTTGGTTTCTGGAAAGGGAGCTATCCGCCCTCTCTACTGACCCGAGTCCCTTAACCCCCATATTTGATGACCCAGCCCTCCCGGAGAGCAGATCAATCCATTCTTTAGCAGGTTACAATAGAGCTTCCTGGCCCTCTGCAGAACGTTTTTTTTAGTGACACCACAGGCTCCTTTGTGATGACCACAGCTACTGCATCTTCTAGAGTGACCTGGCTTACATATCTACATTTGACAGCTTACTGTAAGATGCTTCACGACTCTGGACAAGTTCACAGACCCCTAACCGGGTTTGATCAACTTTGTTCCTCTCCAAACACCCAGTGGCACACTGTTTCTTTGATCCATAAGATGATTTTAGGCCACACTCATGGTTCTTTACCTAAATTCACCACGGATTGGTCGGAGGAGCTGGGAGAGACATCAGTGAGGCAGAGTGGTGCAAAGCTTTTCTCTACACTCATAAATTCTCTGTATCGAGTTGTGCTTAAGAAAACAATTATAAAGTGTTATCACAATGGTATCGAGTGCTGACCACCCTCAGGATCATGTTCCCATTGGCCTCTGACTCCTGCTGGAGATGTGCCTCAGCTACGGGTACGTATTGCCACATATGGTGGGACTGCGATAAGATCCGCCCATTTTGTGCCCAAATTTTCCAAATTTATTCTGACCTTTATGGTGAGCCTCTCACCCCATCTCCCTTTATAGCCATCCTCTCCATTATCCCCGGCTCTACCAGATTAAAAAAAAAAAATACCCTTTTGAAATTCTGTCTAGGTGCTGGGAGGCCGTTGATTTCTAGGTGCTGGAAATCATCTTGCCCCCCGACTATTGTCGAATGGATAAACTAAATGAATGGCATTATGCTTATGGAAGAATTGCAGGCCAAATCCCTTGATATATACGCTAAATACTCCTTCACTTGGAGTGTTGGAGGCATTACTCAAGAATTTACTCCCGTCCATGACTCCCTGGCGGGCTCTAGCCCCTGGATCCGAACACAATGGGGGACCTTGCTTCCAGCGGTTTTGATTTTGCCTCTATTAATTTTTTTTTCTAACATAAAATGATGTATTCTTTGTTGAATTTGAGCACTTTGTCTCCCTTACCCCGTTCTTTACCCATTCCCTCCTTCTTTTCCTGCCTCAGGCTTTCTCTTCCGTTCATCTCTGTCTTTTCATCTTCTTTCCTGGCTGACTCCTTCTGGCCATACTCCCTTTTTAATCATACGCATTTCGATAGTTGCATGTGTCAGCTATTTTTCCTTTTTTCTTTTTTTTTTAATTAAATAAGGTATGAGCATGACTGGGTACTGAAGCCATCTGCCTGTCCATTTTGGTTTTCTCCCCCTTACTTCCCTGGGCTGTGGACACAGCAGGATCCCATAGGGGGTCCAAGTCAGGGTTTCGCGGGTTGGCCCTATATATGCTTATATTTGCTCTATTTCCCAATGTGGCGACTGTTTGTACCCACTTATTTCTATGTTACGGAATATACGTGTTCTATATTTTGTGGATCAGGCTGCCCTTTGTCGGGTGCTCGGTCAGACTTTGTTTACTTTCTATTTATACTTGTCTAAAAAAATACAATAAAAACATATTGAACCTAAATGGCCGGGCCCTTTTTGCAATTCCGGACACTACTTCGCTTTAACGGACAATTGCGCAGTCGTGCGATGTGGCTCCCAAACAAAATTGACGTCCTTTTTTCCCCACAAATATAGCTTTCTTTAGTGGGATTTGATCACCTCTGTGGTTTTTATTTTTTGCGCTATAAACAAATAGAGCGACAATATCCCCCAAAAATATATATATAAGAAACGTTGTTTTCCTCATTTTAGGCCAATACGTATTCTTCTACATATTTTTGGTAAAAAAATTGCAATAAGCATTTATTGATCGGTTTGTACAAAAGTTATAGCATCTACAAAATAGGGGAAGTTTTTTTTTGGCATTTTTATTTTTTACTAGTAATGGCGGGTATCAGAGATTTTTATCATGACTGTGACATTATGGCGGACACATTGGACACTTTTGATACCATTTTGGGACCATTGTAATTTTTACAGTGATCAGTGCTATAAAAATGCACTGATTACTGTACAAATGACACTGACAGTGAAGAAGTTAACCACTAGGTACCGTTGTATTGGTCAAGTGTTCCCTAAGAAGTGATTCTTACTGTAGGGGGCGTGGCTACACTTGACACGTCACTGATTGTTGTTCCCGATGACATTAAACACGATCAGTGACAGTGTCACTAGGCAGAACTTCTTCTTGAGCTCTGTGACCTGATCGCAGGACAACGGCGATCGGGCCCATGGGCATGGTCACAGAGCAATTTTAAGGGGACGTACCTGTATGCCCTTTTGCCTGTCCGAGACATTTTGCCAACGTATATCAGCATGCACTGGTCGGCAAGTGGAAAAAAATGTGACATTAACCCTGTATTGTAAAGTGCGGCGCATGGAATCCAGTCTCGACTTAAAGAGGCAGCTTCCAGGGACATCACTAGAATCCCGGACAGGTAAGTGTCCTAATAATAAGTCAGCAGCTAGAGTATGTGTAGCTGCTAACTTTTAATTTTCTTTTTTTTGCTGGGGGGGCAAGAACTCTTCTTTAAGTCCCATGAATGTAACAGAAGAAGCTGGAACACCCAATGGTGGGCATAAGCAGAGTCAGGAATTATAGTATTTTCAAGGCATATACCGTATATACTCGAATATAAGTCAAGGCACCTAATTTTACCACGAAAAAATTGGAAAACGTATTGACTTGTGTATAAGCCTAGGGTATCCATCTGCTGGCCTCACTGTGCCTCACTTTGCCTCACTGTGTCCATGTTCATGCCTCACTGTGCCCATGCCTCACTGTGCCCATGCCTCACTGTGTCCAGACTGACGTTTAACATGGGAGTCTATGGAAGGGGTGCCCGGCTTTGAAAAAATCTGTGCTCCCCAGCCGTAGGTCTCCCAGACAACAATCTTTGCACACTTGTAGAGGAGAAATGGGGCTACATGTGTGCCAAGTTCTGGGTCCAGGGGACCTACAACCGGCCGGTACCGGGTCACCAAATTCACCAGAGAAATGACATGGGAGTCTATGGAAGGGGTGCCCGGGTTTGAAAAATCGGTGCTCCTCGGCTGTAGGTCCCCCAGACACAAACTTTGCACACTTGTAGAGGAAGAGTGGAGCTGGCCGGTAATGGGTCCCCAAAGTCCGGGAGATCAGGCGCAAAAAGGTGACTCGCGTATAAGCAGAGGGGACATTTTTAGCACAAAATAATTTGCTGAAAAACTCAGCTTTACAGTAAAAAAAAAAAATGGTACGGCCCACCAGGTTCAGAGGAGAAGACAGGACCAGGCAGGATTAGCCATGTATTGTATAAGATAGAATTAGACAGTTGACGAGGCAAAAAATGGAAAATTGTATCAAATACTTACCGTAATTTTCCTTTCCTGATGCCAAGACATGGCAGCATACCTATGATATAGCCCCGCCCCTATATCCGCCCACAGGACACGTGACAACTCTCTATAAAACTCTGACTGAGAGCTACCTCCCCCATTCTCCGTATAAAGTACAAATATCAGAGGGAGGGTTCGTATGCTGCCATGTCTTGGCATCAGGAAAGGAAAATTACGGTAAGTATTTGATACAATTTTCCATTTTCCTGACGCCAGACATGGCAGCATACCTATGATACATGAAGAGCTTTCTAGAGGGAGGGTTTAATGCTGTAACTTAAAAAAGACAAAGAAGCTTGGATAAACTTCCTCCCAAACTCTATCGTAGTAAGAGCTGCTAGATCCACCCTGTGGTGTATTAAGAACATATAATGTGATGACCAGCTAGCCTCTTTGCAGACTGTCTACAGAGACAACCCTGCCTGTGTTATCCAAGAAGATGACATCACCCTGGTTGAGCGATGAGCTCTAACCATCTCTGGAGGATCCTTACCGCCTCCACATGCCCAGTGAGTAATTTCACGATTCAGGCCGAGATGGTTCAGGCCGAAGCCACTTACTCTTTAGATCTTAAACATTCTGAATGTAGAAGTAGCCTGAGATGGACATTCCAAAGTCCTCAAAGCCTAACTTGAGCAGATCGGCATCTGATTGCACTGGGAAGGCTGGAAGCACCCATTCACTGAAAAGACAAAACATGGATGTCATGCTTTGGAACAAAAAGACTTCAGCCCAACCCTGTCTCGGAAGAACATGGAATGAGGCTCTGTCGCCCCAAATTTTGGAGTCGACGCACTCTCCCCCGAAATCAAGGCTAATAAAAGGCCGATTTTAAAGGAGATCTCCCCTGAAGAGCAGTCTTCTGTCAAGAGTACAATGAGGGTTTGCTAGAAAATTGAGGACTACTGCCAGGTTCCATTAAAGGAATCCTATTTCTCTTGGGAAGGCATAGTCCAAGTACCTCTCATGAAGTGATCCATCAGCAGGTTTGCTGCCCATTTTTTGGGGGGAAAAAGCCAAGATGGCAGAATTTTTCACCTTACGCAAACTGAGCTCCAAATCCAATTCAGATTGTAGAAAAGACAGGATTTGAGATAAATTTGGGTCACAAGAGTCAAACTGATGCCCAGCTGCAAAGCTTGTGGGCCTAATCCATACTCTGGAGTAGATAGCATCGATTGACCCCTTCAAAGAACTTTGCAGAGTTCTAATCCCCTCTGGAAAACATCTGGAAAACTCTTGTAACCTCTGCCTTACAATTTCCAGGCTGCTAAATTTAGACGTGATGGTTGCCGATGTAGAGCATCTCCCTCAGATAAGAGGAGATGAGGAGTCACAGGCAGAATTATCGGTGTGCACACGCTGATACCCATTGCCAGAGAGACCCATGGTCTGTGAGGCCAGTAAGAAAAACCTGTGATGACTGTCAGGCTCAACAATTTCTTTAATCCTAAAATTCCTGGAGGGAAGGTATAGGTCAGTTGCCCAACCCAAGGCTTGGTAAAGGCATCTGTCCCCTCCACTAATGGATGAGGGTAGCGTGAGAGGAACCGGTTCCCCTTGTAGCAGGCCGATGAGGCAAAACAGATCCAGTTGAGCGAACCTCCACTCGTGGATGATCCCTTGGAACACTTCAGGGTGAAGGGACCATTCGTTGGGATCCTTGAATTGCCCGGATAGACAATCCGCTTCCAAATTCTGATAGGCTGGAAGATATATGGCCCTCAAATCTGGGAGATATTGCTGGGCCAAAGCCAGGATTGGTTCCACCTCTCCCAGGAGGGACTGGCTGTGCATGTCGCCTTGTCGCTGTATATGGGACTGCTGCCATGTGGTCCAGACAGAGTAGGACTGGCAGACCCTATGTGTGTGGCAGTAAAGTGTTCAATGTCAATGCTGGTAGGAGTTCCAGAATATGGAAACTAGGCCCTGAGTGGGAAATTCCCACCTGCCCTGAATCCTGAGATGCTCGCAGGTGGTGTCCCACCCTGCTGTGCTGGTATCTGTAGCAATAATGATCCATGGCTACAGCCCTAATAGACTAAGCCATTTAGCAGTTTATATATTTTATTTTGTTTTAATCACCAGAACTCTGGTGCCTCTGGCTAGACAAAATGCTTCCAATGCGTCAGGACGTCTTGTTGGAAAACTGAGTTTCCAGTGAACCCAGAGGATCCTCGGAATACAAAAGCCATTGCCCCGAGAGGACTCATGCACTGGGATGCTGACATCACTGGTGCAGCCAACGCCTGTTGGAACATCTCCCTGACTTTAGGGAGTTTGAGGTGGCAAAGAAACTGAGGCTGCCTGAGTACTAAACCAGGCCCCTAGGTAGAGCATATTCCGCATAGGCGCCAACTAGTTTTGGCAATGCTTGCCCCCCGGCTCAAAACGGTTGGTATGACTGAAGGACCAGGACATGCTGATAGGTATACTGCAGGTCCACTGAAATCCTCCAGTAACCTTGTTGAATGACCTGGATTTATGGTATGGAGAGACTCCATCTTCAGTCTATCCGTATAGATTGATTCAGCCTCTTGAGGTAGTTCTGGAGGCTGCCGATTAAATAACCAATAACGGCCTTGCCATTGGAAATGATTAAGCACAAAATGTGTGAAAAGCGTCTATGTGACCTTGTGTTGGTGTTTTTGGGGTCATCACTTTAGACAATAAAAGGAATTCCTGGGTGCGCAGCCATTTCTTCTCTTACATGGCCTGAAACCGCCATTCTTCGGTAGTGGACTTACCAGAACTGGGTCACTTTGAGCCACTTGGCTCCAACTGCCTCCTGGGCAGGCCTGGCGTTAAAAGGGCTTCTGAGTATCTTGGGGAGCCGCATGGGTCTTCTGACGCCCTTGGATGGGCGAAAGCCTCCAAAATCGCAGTACCTGTTTGGTGTTCCTCTGAATGGTTGCCCCCTCTGGCTCTTCGATCCTGGGGCAGAAGATCTGATCTTCCTCCTATAAGCCTGGAGAAGATAGTTTCCAGTATTTTGACAAAACAGAGCCTTCCCATCAGAAGGCAGCTTACAGCAATTTAGCTTTGAGGATGAGCCAGCCGCCCAGGATTTTGCCCCAGTGCACCTTTGGCTGCGACTGAGCCAAGGATGGCTCTGGATGACCATCGAATGATGTCTATAGCTGCCTCACCTGTAGGGTCCGCTGAAAGTTATCTCGTAAAGAGCCTTGATGACTCTTCTCTTTGGCAACTGGGTTTAATCGCATACTCCAAGTTCTGCGCCCACATACTCACATATCACTTGCTATGGATGTTAAAGCAATGCGTCTCACAAGGATCTTGTGAAAGTAGGAAGGGCCTTCCATCGGAAGTGTCACATTCTTGGTCAGTCTGGCGACTGCCGCATCCACTGTTGGAGGGTAGATAAAGGAGTCGCATCCTTCCCCATTAGTGGAAACAACTTCTGCAACCTATTGGTTGAGGAGGATTTTCTCTCTCCCTTTCTCAGTCCTCTCTGAAAACAGGCTTCCTATTTCTGTCATAAGAGAAGAAAGGTAGCTTACCTGCTTCTTTAGATTCCTCCTATGGAACCCAAAGGCTTGCACACACTTGCAGCATGATCTGCCATTGCCCTAAAAGGCAATCTGTGCTTAGGTCACCTTTCAGAGGTATCTGAATTGTCACTTAGAGTAGACCAATGTATATGCAATGCGATTTTCAAAGAGCGATTTGTACACAATGTTGCAAATCGCTTGGGTGCGGCCCATTCACTTGGTTGCCCTATGTGCGCAAATAGAAGCCCCTGCTCCTATTTGAGGACGACCAACTTTGCACAATGTTTTGAAAGGTGCGTTCTCCAATGTGACTTATCACAGCAGAATCGCATGGCATTTGGGGTGCCCTGAAAGAATAACGGTACCTAATGCATATTGTACAGCGATTGTCACACAATTTTATATCAGATTGTACGGTGTGTAATAACTGGTTTTCTCCTTTCTTGGAGGAGGTACCGGATCCACCCATTACAGTGCAGTTTTACTGCAATAACAAATGAGGATATTAGCATAAAACAAAGCCTCAACCTTCAGGATCTTCTGTTGAGGAGGAGGCAATATCATCTCCCTCTGCCTGAAAGGTTGGCTATAATACTGGGTTTGGGGAACTAGCCTGCTTAATCTGCTGGGCTGGAGTCACCCCTGAAGTGCCTGGTACCCCTCCAGTTTAGAGAGGGTTGAATGGCTTGGTTTAGACCTGGTGTAGTGCCCATACTGTCCATCCACTTCTGTCCTTGGCTGCCTGAGATGACTGGAAAATTCAGCCAGGGGGTTGGGGACTATTTTGCTGAGCAAGGCGACGCCTGCTGACTCCCAAACTCCTCTCTGGCAAGCTGCCTGAAGCAGTCGCTGCAAAGTAGCATTCCAGGCATAGGGTCATCTCCACATGACCAACATTCGCCTTTCGGGCGCTGAGCCCTCAGAGGAGAAGCTGTATGCGTTCTCTTAAGCGTACATTTGCACCCTTTGTACTGGGGTCTGCCAGGACTGGAGGAGACATCTTCCGCCCTGAAAATCCTGATGATCCAGAGAGAGCCTCTGGACCTCCTTGAGCGGGTGTGAGCGGCCGGGGTTGCAACAGATAATAAGGCACGCTCGTCAGGGCTCAATGCACTCTTTTCTCCCGCGTCTTCTTACTTACCAAAAGTTGGCCCTCTACCTGATAGTGGGGGTGGTCTTTGTTATGTGGCGGTAGGCTCATGCTGATGGGAGTTACTGAAAGGTGCATAGGGGACTGCATGACCACAGAAATAAGGGAAGTGAAAGAGAAAAATATACATATATCTCAGCATTTTTTTTTTACAAATAGTAAAAATAATCTGGCAGAATCCCCATCCCCCTAGTAAAACATTGCTCCTTACTCCTCTCTCCCCCATATATCCCTATTACTAGGATAGATAAGACTTACCTCAGAAGGAGATGTTTAAAAGCAAAGGCATTCATTAGCTGTTTAACTGCTCCCTGCAATTGGATCACCTGAGACTCAGTCCTCTCCTACCTCTACTCTAATACAATTAGGAAGGCCAACACCCATCCACACAAAAGGACACCTTAAGCTGGCTACACACCATACAATCTTCAGCAGATTTTACCCTTCAGATTTATCAAAACCACACAACATGAGGCCAAAGCCTAAAGCCTCAACCTGTATGCAATCAGGCAGGCACCACATGGTCCTGGCAATTCTAAAGGAAAACAGACAACAAAAGTTGCAGTGTGTATGGGGCCTTTAAAGACATGAGAACAAGAAGGAAAACTGACAGACCTGGAAAAAGGGCTTCCATAGGAAAGAAGTCATCATGCAGTCCCAGCTTGCTCAAATCAGACTCCATCGCCGGCAATGCCAAAGGAGGACTGTCGTCTCTGATTAGAGAACACCTCAACCCCAGAAGACCACCAGAAGGGGTTCCCCACCTTGTTGGTGCATTTAGCGTGCCTAAGATGTGGGACCTCGAACTGGGAGAGGCTGAACCCAGCCGGAACTTCGACAATAGTCGGCAGGTAAGAGCGTATCCTGAACGAAACGGTCTGTAGGCTGATATTTTAAGGACAAAAAAAGGAGAATGGGGGGAGGTAGCTCTCAGTCAGAGTTTTATAGAGAGTTGTCACGTGTCCTGTGGGCGGATATAGGGGCGGGGCTATATCATAGGTATGCTGCCATGTCTGGCGTCAGGAAAGCATTATGCTATAGCACATGCCTTATAGGGATAGAAGCATGATTTATTTTAATTATTTGGGGCTTGGGGGGGGGGGGGGGGTTAGTTACAACCTCTTTATGAAAGGAAAAAAAAGGGAGAGAAGTAGAATATGTATACTCTCGATTTCACTTCCTCCAAAAGAATACTATTTATTAAACAATATAAAGCAAATGTTCTATATAATAAGCAAAAAAAAAAGGGCTTTAAATTTACTAAAGAGGAAGAATATAACCCAAAATAACCATGTAACAAACTGTATATACTTTAAAATCCCTTCTTTTAAATAGTCCTATTGATTTGTTTACATTACAAAATACGGTAAATGCATACTGTATATATATATATAAAAATGTCTAACACAGTAGTTAATTACATTTTAATTGTAAAATATCACTTATAGGTGAACTAGCCCTTTAAAAAAGTTAGAGATATGTAGTTGGCGTTGCTACATATTTCTATTTTACAGTACAGATTATAATATTGAACATTCCTCATGTTCTTTTATGATCTTGCATTTTGTATACATGGCAAGTTTGGCCCTCGGTAGCAAGGTCTTAGCAGGCACACCTGTGCGCTATTACTGGAAGATCTCCGGATTAGTTCCTGAGCCGTACATTGGTTCAGAAGGATCTAAGGTTTTATTACAGATACTTATTTTTTTTTAATGGCTATCCAAGCGTTTGCAGCTTGAAAGATTATCTCTACACTGTGCTGCAGAGTTGTGTTCCAGCTAATACTGACCCAGTAAGAAATAAAAAAAAAAGCAGCCGCAAATTACAACATGGCAAGTAAGTCACAATTGTATTCTTTGTATTTATTTTGCATTGGTTCTACGGAGTGTAATTAAACTAAAAGCTACTAATCTGCCTCTCCTGCAAGAGAACCGAATTGCAGAATGTCATCAAATATTTATTGAGCACTAGTGAATACATAATTATTATTTCAGTAGTTTACAAAAAATAAACAACAAAAGTGTTAATCTTCCCCCTGCTTTATTTTTTCATAAAAATGTGCCATTACATAAAAAGACATGAAAGATTTTGTTTCATCTTGGGAAAAGCGACAAATAAACAGAAAAAGTGAAGAAAATCTTGTAATATTTATTTACAACACTACTACTAGACAGTAATTATTTTGTTTATAGCAAAACAGATAGATGAAAATATGCTGTTAAAAACGGTAAACATTTGATAAAAGGTAAGGATTTTAAAGGCACCTTACCCACAGCAATGTACCGTAATCTTTATACTGCTTTTCTTGTACACAATATGGTCCTGGCCACATGATCAAGACTGCCCATTTGCCAGGAAGAGTGGAGTGTCAGCAATTATTACTATTGTGTCTGCTGGGACAACGTTTAAAGACCACTTTTTAATTTGGCTTTGTTAGAGTGGGCAACAGGAAATCTCTTTAAAGGACAGACACAAATAACATATTTTTAGTAAAATGAGCAGAGGTTAAAGTGATTGTAAATCTTGTTTTAAATAAAGATAAATAAATAACTTTCATGTTATACTTACCTCATCTGTGCAGTGATTTTGCACAGGGCAGCCTGGATCCTCCTCTTCTTGGGTCCCTCTTGCTGCTCCGAGCCTCTCCCTCCTGTTGAGTGCCCCCACAGCAAGAAGCTTGCTATGGGGGCAACTGAGATGAACTGCAACCCTGTGTGTCCATTCAGACATGCCCTTCTATTTGGTCCCACCCCCTATGTCTCCCGATTGGCTAACTGACTTTGATTGACAGCCACATGAGCCAATGGAACCACTGCTATGTCTTAGCCAATCAGGAGGGAGAGTCTTGGACAGCCGAGGGGCTCGTGGACATCGCTGGACAGAGAGGGGGCTCAGGGAAGTATTAGGGGGTGCTGGGGAGGCTGCTACACGCAGAAGGCTTTTTATCCTAATGCATAGAATGCATTAAGATAAAAAACCTTCTGGGCCAGATGCACAGAGCGATTACGCCGGCGTTACAGGAGATGCGCGGCATAAGTCTAATTTTGCGCATGCGTTTCAATGCGCCGCATCCCCAAAACGAGATACGCAAGAAATCTACTTTTTTTTGACCAGCGTAATTTCGATAGACCGGCGTATCCGTCCGCGCAAAACTGCGCTAGACACACCATTGATTTGCTATTCAATTATGCAAATTAGGGAGTTACGGGGATCCACAAAAGAACGTTGTTGCAGCGCAGGCTACGCGCTGTGCGCAACAGCTGCACGTCCTGTCTAAAATTAGACCATATAAAAAGGTGGTATAAAATTAGACAATCCGTCTACATGTCAGCTAAAGCAACACTGTTAGTGAGGAGCTGAGCAGTCACACTTGCTGAACAACAAACTTTATGCCAAGATGCCCGGGGCATCCTTGCTCATAGCTATACTAATGACTTTAGAGGAGCAAAGACGGAGGAGGGCACGGAGGAGGATATACCGCACCCGCACAGACCTCTTTGGCATGAGTGATTCTGAGGTGTATCGCATCTTCAGATTCACCCCTCATGCCATCCTGGAATTAACCACAACCCTGCAGGATGACATCACCAGCCGAACACACCGCTCACATGCAGTACAGCCACTTGTCAAGGTCATGGCAACACTCCATTTCCTTGCCAGTGGCTCTTATCAAAGAACAAGTGGAGTGGTGGCTGGGATGTCACAATCCTCCATGAGCAGATGTGTGCACCAGGTTGTCCCTGCAATCCTCAGACGCATGGCCAACCAAATCATCAAACCAACCACTGAGGACCTGCGGCTGAAGGCAATGACAGATTTCTACAGAATTGCCAGATTCCCACGCACCGTGGGGGCCATTGATTGCACACATGTGGCACTCCAGCCCCCCCATGAGACTGAGCACATATACCGCAATCTGAAGCATTGGCATTCCATCAACGTACAGGTGATAGTCGATGCCCAAGGCTTCATATGGCACGTCCGTGCCAAACACCCTGGATCCAGCCATGACAGCTACATATACAATCAGAGCCCCATCCCAATGGAATTCGAACAGAACGTGTATGGGGACACCTGGCTGGTTGGTGAGTGACATGGGTGGCAGGCATGACTGCCCCCCCCATGATGCACACATCACAAGGGGCACCTGCACTACTAACATCCTCCTGTCTTTTCCCTTACAGGTGACTCTGCATATGCACTGGGACCCCATCTCATGACTCCTATCCGAAACCCCCAAACCCCAGGAGAGGAAAGATACAATGAAGCCCACACCCAAACACGTGCAGTGGTGGAGCGCACCTTTGGCCTCCTGAAGTCACGTTTCTGATGCCTGGATAAGTCTGGGGGGACCCTGTTGTATTCCCCAAACTTTGTGTGCCAGATCATCGGTGCATGTTGCATTCTGCACAACTTCGCAGTGAGAAAGGGCCTGCAGATTGACATACATGATGATCTGACCCCTAACCGAGGATACCCCGTCTTCTGAGGGCAGAGCAGCCAGGAGACAGCTCACATTAGGCATCGGGATAAGTGAAACTCCTGCGCTGTAATGGGTGAAAGGGGATTGGCCCGAGGGAAAGGGGCAAGGGAAGTGTACTGTAGCAAACAAAGGATAGGTCTATCCAAATGGACAAAAACCAAGGTATACAACAAGTGATATTGTTTGCACTGTGGTAGTGATGCCTAAAGGGTGATGAGAAATGGGTGAAAGGGTGAGTGGAGTGATACACTAAGTGGGTACAGTGAGTGACAAAAATATAAAGATATATATATATAAATACATAAATATCAATAAAAACACAATGTGAACAAAGTAACAGTAAATATCAGTGACCGTGTCATATATAATACTATGTGATGGACATGATAGAACGCATGGTCAGACTCAGTCCTACAGACAAGTCCAAATATAAAAGAAGAAAGTCCAACTTTGACATGCAACTGAGTGCAACAAGTGAAATCTGATGTGAAGTCAGAAGGAGATGTTCCAGCAGCCAAATGGGTGAAGATGCAATGGAGGATTCCAAATCGTGCAGCCCACACCTCTAGTGATCCTATCAGCTTACCTCAAGGCTATCTGATATGGCCAGACAGATAGGACATCAAGCTCTTGGCGAATGGAAGCCTCAAATCCGATGGTGCATAGGAGGGAAAAGTACAGAAAGAAAAAAACATAGAGTAGTCCTGTCACCACTGGGGGGATTTCTGCTTGAAATCAAAGATGTGCACTTACACAGAGTGGTGAAAGGGGGTGCCTATCTCCACGAGCAGCGAGCTCGTCAGGTGCTGCTCTGCTGCCACTGCTTATCTAAGTACTGGTCCGCCGATGCTCAGACGATGGTGTTGAAAAGAGAAATAGGAGGGCACATCGCATAATACCGCAACAAAAAGATTTATTAAACAAAGCACAAAATAAAAACTCACATAAGGCAAACTGAGGCGGTCATACATCCACGAGCAGCGAGCTCGTCTACCGTCCGTCAGGTGTTATGCAGAGGGTCCAGTGCTCCAATCCCCAATTGGAGCACTGGACCCTCTGCATAACACCTGACGGACGGTAGACGAGCTCGCTGCTCGTGGATGTATGACCGCCTCAGTTTGCCTTATGTGAGTTTTTATTTTGTGCTTTGTTTAATAAATCTTTTTGTTGCGGTATTATGCGATGTGCCCTCCTATTTCTCTTTTCAACACCATCGTCTGAGCATCGGCGGACCAGTACTCACATTAGGCATCGTTGCACGTTAAACACACACATTAATCATTGCACAATGAGAATGCATGCATGCACACCACTGTGGTCCCTAGCACAGACACATCACATCCTCATCAAATTGGATTAGCACAAGCCCACCATGCTGGACTTGTGAGCAGCAACGCCACGCCACGGCTCCAATTATGTCACTGTACATTTATACACCATTCACACGGACCTGGGGATCACTTCCCCCTGGTCCTGGAGAACCCTTCTCCACCACAAATGAGGATGACACCCCTTTTCCAGCAGGAATGTCACCCCCACATTCAGAAATCATTCACAACACAAAAAAAAAACCCTGAAAAAAAAAAACACGGCCCCGGATCCTCAGGGGAGACTCATGGGGGGGGGGGGGGTAATCCGGGGAAGGAGGAGCAGCCCCTGGTCTCTGCCCACCTGGCGGCATGCCCTCCAAGGCCACAGCAATTCTGGTCAGGCCAGCACTTAGTGATGCCGTATTGGCCTGGATAGCCTGGGTGAGAGCCCTCACATCCTGCCCAACGTCTGCTGTAGTAGTCTGCAGTACGTTTAGGCAGTTTGTAAGAGCCCGGGAGTAGCAATCCAGGTCCCCAAGCATATCCTTTATGGAGGACAGGCTCTCCTCCATCCGCCCCAAAGTCTGGCTGACCTGTCCCAGATGGCGGGTCTGAAGGGCCTGGTCCTTTCTCAGATTGGTGGGCAGAACCTCGGCCACACCCCTGGTCTTCTGGGACGACTTCCTGCCTCCAGCTGATGCTTGTGGCCGGGGAGAAGGGGAGGCCCTTGGGAGGGGAGCCCTGTTGGGGGAGGAGTGGGAGGGGCTAGCCCTTATGGAGGGCTGGCTGCTGCCAGCCAGAGAGGAAGACTCCTCCAAAAATAATAATCCACTAGCTGACATGACATCCTTCTCCTCCTCCAACTTCTCCTCCTTCAACTCCTCCTACTCCGAGGACTCCGGCCTTGTCGGGGGGTCCTCATCAGGCTGTTGTCCCTTGGATGGTGCGGTCAGCCCAGATGGCCCAGCACCCTCCTGCACATCTGTGGATGACACAAAACATTCACAGGTTGGAGGATCCACACACTTGCCACATATTCCTTTCCCCCCCTCCCCCACACATGCTACACACCAGATAGGAAGACAAAAACCTTACCTGGCATCACGCCTTCATGACTGGAGTCATAGCCAGGCAGGCCCTCCACTTGTTCTCTATTAAAGGTCTGAGCCACCGCACGCTCCTCCACGGTCAGGCTTACAGGGCATGGTGGGCCCCCTCCTGTGCCCCTGGCATGGGCTGCCATTTTGGCCAGCTTCTTTCTGACCAGACGCCGGAGGTCATTGATTTTCTTGATGATCCCCTCGCGTGTCCGGGTCTCCCCCCCCCCCCCCCAATGCATTCACCTGGTCAGTAATGTTCTGCAAAATCTCCTTTTTCCTGGCCGGGGGGTGTTGGCACTCTCCGGGCCGTGGAGGAAAGGCCCATATTGGGTAATGGCCCGGGCAATAATTTGTTTCTCCCCCAAAGAAAAATTGCTCTGCCGCTTCCTCTCAGTCATACTCATACAACAACTCTCTCTCAAACAATCAACAAAAATCACTCACAAAAACAAGCAGGAAAAATCAAGCAACAAAATAAACAAACCAAAATCAATCAACCAAAAAGTCTCACAAGCAGTCACCAAAAAACACTTTCAAATATATTCTACCAAACACTAGATCAAACAGTCAACATATATCACAAAGACAAGTCACAACGCAACAAACAACAGAACAAAAGCATCTTGCTGTATAGGAAGGGATACAAAGGGATGTCATTTTGCAAAGGAAGTGCGTTTGTGTCTGTCTATTTATGCTGTCTGCGTAGTTCACCAAGTTGCCCGGGTCCACTTCCAATTTCACTGATTGCGCCGTTCCCGAGTTGTGAGCATGCGCAGAGAGGTGCTGACCATGGTCTGCTTCATGTGCACATGCGCGAGCCGGCCGGCCCTTCATTTGCATGGGGTCACGGCTCATTTCAATGTAACACGCCCACGTCCTTACCAATTTGATTTACTCCGCCTTACGCCTCGGAATTAACGTTACACCGGCGCTAATTTCTGAGCAAATACGGTGATTGCGCCTCTACATTGCGCCGGCCTAACGTAAAGGAGGTGCGCTACGCTGGTCAAAATATGCGCCAATGTACGTGAATCTGGCCCTCTGTCTTTACAACTCCTCTCTTTTTATTAAAATCTGTCTAGGCCATATTTTCTGCTATGGCACTGCGTCGCTTTACTTAACAATTGCGCAGTCACGCGATGCTGTACACAAACAAAATTGACATCCTTTTTTTTTCCCCACAAATACAGCTTTCTTTTGGTGGTATTTGATCACCTCTGCCGTTTTAATTTTTTTGCACTATAAACAAAAAAACTTGACAATTTTGAAAAAATATATATATATTTTTTTACTTTTTGCTGTAATAAATATATATAAAAAATGTCTTCATTTGTTTAGGCCAATATGTATTCTTCTACAATGTACCCCGTTACCAATTCACATAGGGGGGTCAGGATCTGGAGTTCCCCTTACGTTAAGCCTCCCACCCACAGAACCCCACAACCACCGAGCAAGGGTTGTGGGGACGAGGTCCTTGTCCCCATCAACATGGGGACATCCTCACCATTTTGAGGGCATGTGGCCTGGTACAGTTTAGGAGGGGGGAGTGCTCTCTCGCCCCCCTCTTTTCCTGTAGCCTGCCAGGTTACGTGCTTGGATAAGAGTCTGGAAAAGAGTCTGGAATTGATTTTTAGGGGAAAACCCCAGGCCATTTTTTTTCAAATGGTGCGGGGTTCCCCTTAATATCGAGTAGTTTTAGATTACTTTTTTTTCCTTTAGAAATTACATTTTGTGCATAGGGACAGTTCTACACACGAGAAGCATGCGCTACTTTACAGGCATACTATACGCACCCCCCCTAGGTATGAAATTTAAAGGAATATTTCACTTTTATTGTTTCACTTTAAGCATTATTAAAATCACTGCTCCAAAAAAACCTTCAGTTTTTAAAACTTTTTCTGCATTCATACATGTCCTATGGGGCAGGACTCCAAAAAAAATTATGACAATAACTTGCATATTAACCTTTAAAATTATCACTTTTGATTTTTCGTGTTCATGTCCCATAGACTTTAACGGTGTTTGCGTGTTTGAACACATTTCTTGCCTGTTCACATGTTCTGGTGAGTACCTAACCGGGGGGTGTTCGGCTCATCCCTACTGGAGACCAAGGTGGGAGGTTGCTTGTCACACAAACCTTTTTGTAATCAATACAAAAACTGGGTTTGGATGCATGCTTATATCTTTTTTATTATATGTGGTTTTTTTTTAATCATTTTAATCTTTCATCAAAGAGCTACAACACCTAAATCTAATATTGCAATTTGCCAAAAGATTCTGCAGGCCTGAATCTCTCATTGGCTTCACAGACCATGTTCTCTCTTTTGTTCTATTATATATTATATTATGCTATAACATAAATGAAACATCCAAGAATAAAAGGAAGACCTTTCATAATGAAATAGCAGGTGGGTAATGTGAGATCTCTGTACCTGTAGTCCTACAGGTACAGAGATCTCACATCTGGAAACCCTGAATGATGTAAGGACTAACCTTTCCTTATCCCATTCAGAGAAGCTCCTGTAGTGTATACATACAACTTTTCATATACAACTATTGATATTACCATTTGCACTGTTATTTCTCTTTGACAGACTTTAGGTGGTCTGTTATATTAATAGGAAAATTGTACATTGACCCACGTGTTAGGTAAAAGATTTATTCTAGATTTTTGTGTATATTTTCAGAAAACACTAATTACAGTATATTAATAAAATGGAGACATTTCTGTCTTGTACCAGACAAAGGAAAATCAGCTTGCATAGTCTCAAAAAAAGTTTTCTGAAGTCACGTGATCTCACCGTGTAATTGAACAGGCTAATTACCCACTAGGCACACACATTACAGGGCTGTCTAAGCACAAATGGGTAATTATGTAGCTGATTAATTAGCAGCACCGAGACGGAATGATTACCCAATAAAAATGACAAGGTAGTTACTAACTGGCTCTTCAGCAGTGGGGATATATTTGTTTCAGGACAAGATTAAACCGCCCACTAATAACTTCACCCAAACATATAGACAGCACGTTCTTGAACATAAACAAAACACCCTGTCAAATCTACATTTTAAATGGTTTCATTAAATTGATGTATAGCGTCTGGTTCAAATAGCATAGAGAAAATGGAAATATTACTTAACTTAATATTCTGGAACAGAGGGACCAACCTGTAGCTCTCCAGCTGCTGTTCATTTGGTATCCATAAACTCTTGTCAGATAGATGCTTTGTGCACTGTGTCTGTTAATAAAAAAAAAAAAAAAAAAGCTGTTATAATGTTTTTGGCAATAGTTTGCTTGAAGAAGCTCCCTCTATGGGCCAGATTCAGGTAGATGGGCGAATCTTTATTTTAGAGTAACGTTTCTCATTTACGTTACTCCGCCGAAACTTTAGGAGCAAGTACTGTATTCACATAGCACTTGCTCCTAAAGTTGCGGCGGCGCAGCGAAAATGAGCCGGCGGAATTCAAATTGGGCGGGTAGGGGGCATGTATTATTATAACTAGGCGCGATCCCGCGGCGAACGTACTGCGCATGCGTCGACTGTCAGTGTGCATGCTCCAAATTCTGTCAGGGAACGTCAATGACGTCAATCCCCATTCACGGACGTTATAAGCAAACGACGTGAACATTTTTAAATTCGACGCGATGACGTCATACTTAGCATAGGATACTCCACTAGGGGGCTGGTTTTTCTTTACGCCGCGTATCTCTTACGGGAACGTCGGAAAGTTACTGCGCCGGGGCCCGAATACGATCGTGAATTGCCGATTCTCGCTGATTAGCATATTCTCGGCGTTAATCAGCGGGAACGCCCCGAGCGCCATTTTTAAAATTGCAGTTCCGATACGACGGTGAAATACAATTACGCCGCTCGTATAGGAACTCCGACCCGGCGTTTCTTGTTTTCTGACTACAGAAAACAGAAACGCCGGCTCAAAGTGAGAGTTAGGCTGGAGTATCACTGATACTCCAGAGTAACTCTACCTGAATCTGGCCCTATGACTCTGGGGTCAACAAAGGCTTACCTCTAATGTGTGGGGCAGGCTAACAAAGCTTGTCGTTGACTTCTGTTAGAAAGGAAATTCTCTCATTAACATTAAGCATCATGTTAAAGTGAACCCATCATGGTAAATCACAAACTTGACCAATTCAGAATTATCATTTGATGCAAAAATTCATAAACATTAAAAAAATGAAATAAAAAAATATGTTCTAATGAAGGATAGCGCTGCATCATTAGGGATGAGCCGAACACCCCCCTGTTCGATTCGCACCAGAACTTGTGAACACACCAAATGTTAGTGTGAACTTTAGAACCCCATTAAAGTCTATGGGACCCGAACATTTGAAATCTAAAGTGCTAATTTTAAAGGTGAATATGCAAATTATTGTCCTAAAAAGAGTTTGGGGACCTGGGTCCTGTCCCAGAGGACATGTATCAATGCAAAAAAAAAGTTTAAAAAACAGTGGGGCAGATTCACAAAACAATTACGCCTGTCTAACTGGGGTTAGACAGGAGTAATTTCAAATTTCGCACGGCGTATCACTAGTTTGAATCCTCAAACCATGATACGCCGGCTTCGGGCTTCGATCCGAGAGGCTTACGTCTTCGTAAGCCTTCGGATCTACGCTGCCATCTATTTGCGGCCGCTGGGAGGAGTTTGCGTCGTTTTGGTGCGTCGGGATATGCAAATGTGTTTTTACGGGGATTCACGAACATACGAGCGGGCGTCGCAATCGTTTTCGTCTATTTTTTACTACGTAATGTTAGAGCAGCTTTTTGCTGCTCTAACTTTACGTAGCCCATGTTAAGTATGGCCGTCGTTCCCGCTTCGAATTTATTTAAATTTTTATTTTGTTTACGTAACTCGTCGGGACGTGGATCGGCCGTAAAGTACGCTACATAAACAACGAATGACGTCACGACGTGATTTCGCGCAATGCACGGCGGGAAATTTGCGAACGGAGCATGCGCAGATCGATCGCCGCGGGAACGCGCCTAATTTAAATGTTTCACGCCCCCTACTCGAGCAGATGGATTGCGACGGGAGAAATACACTACGCCGCCGTCGTTTACCGGAGAAAATCTACCTGAATTCCACGTAGAGCAAGGTAAAAAACGGCGGCGTAGTGTATTTCTGATACGCTACGCTAAGCAAAATGTCTGTGAATCTGCCCCAGTGAATTTAATAATGCTAAAAGTGAAACAATAAAAGTGAAATATTACTTTAAATTTCATACCTAGGGGGGGGGGGGGGGTGTAAAGTTAGCATGTAAAATATTGCATGTTTCCCGTACTTAGAACTGTCCCTGCACAAAGTGTCATTTCTGAAAGGAAAAAAAAATCATTTAAAACCGGACTTGCGGCTATAATGAATTGTTGGCTCCAGCAATTCAGAGATAATTTATTAAAAAAATAAAAATAAATAGCGTGGGGGTCCCCGCAAATTCAATTACCAGGCCCTATAGGTCTGGTATAAATATTATGGGGATCCCCGCCGTCAATTTAAAAAAAAATTAAAGTGGGGTTCCCCCCAAATATCCATTCATGACCCTTCAGGTCTGGTGTGGATTTTAAGGGGAACTCCACCCCAAATTTTTTTTAAAATGATGTGGAGTTCCCCCAAAAATCCACACCAGACCCCTTATTCGAGCACGTTAACCTGACCGGCCGCAAAAAAGAGGGGGGACAGAGTGCGGCCCCCTCTCCTGAACTGTACCAGGCCACATGCCCTCAACATGGGGAGGATGTCCCCATGTTGATGGGGACATGGGCCTCATCCCCACAACCCTTGCCCGGTGGTTGTGGGGGTCTGCGGGCAGGGGGCTTATCAGAATCTGGAAGACCCCTTTAACAAAGGGGACCCCCAGATTCTGCCCCCCTATGTGAATTGGTAATGGGGTCATGAAGGAAGTGTAAATAGTTGTAAAAAACACACATACGCTGTAGAAAAAAGTCCTTTATTAATAAAAAAAAATTAAAAAATCCAGCAGTGGTAATCCAGTCGGTCCCGACTCCCTGCTCCAAAGTTGTCTGTATCCAACGATGGGTGATCTCCTCTCCGGTCCAGCGATGAGAAGATCGTCAGGGATCCAGAGCACAGCATCGCCGGCCTCCTCTCTCTGCCGGACACAGCCCAGCGAATGATGCGGCTGGAGCTTTGACATTTCTTATATTTGTGAGGCGAGGCCACTGTCTCGTGACCCCACCCCCCTCTGATGTACCATCTGCTACGTCACTGGGGAGGGCCAGGCTTCCCCCTTGCATCAGAGGGTGCGGGGTCACAATATTTCACATGCTAACTTTACACCCCCCTAGGTACAAAATGTAATTTAAAGTAATATTTCACTTTTATTGTTTCACTTTTAGCATTATTAAATTCACTGCTCCTAAAAAAAACGTCTGTTTTTGCATTGATACATGTCCCCTGGGACAGGACCCAGGCCCAAACACTTTTTAGGACAATAACTTGCATATTAGCCTTTAAAATTAGCACTTTAGATTTCTCCCATAGACTTTAACAGGGTGTTCCGCGGCTTTTTGAATTTGCCTTGAATACCCCAAATTGTTTGTTGTTTGCCGTATAGGCGAACAGGCAATATTCGAGTCGAACATGGGTTTGACTCAAACTCGAAGCTCATCCCTACACATCATCATGTCACTGGTGGGCAGAGATGTGGAAATCATTCCTTTGAGCCTTTGCATTTTTAACCACCATCCTACCACGATTTCGTAAAAAAAAAAAAAGACAGAAAGTGGACATCTTTTCTAAAGCCCCGTACACACGGTCGGACTTTTGCCCAACCAACATCAAAATCCGACACTTTTGGCATTTGTCCGACCGTGTGTACGTTCCATCGGACCAACTTTTTTGGCTTTCATCGGACAAAAAGTTGGGTCTGCGAACGGACCAACTTTTTAGGCAACAAAAGTCCGATGGTGCAGAGTCCGATCGTGTGTACAGCAAACCATCGGACTTTTGGACGAATTACAAATGCGCATGCCCAGAACCAATGTTAAAATCAACCAACAATAGCAGAAGTTAACCAAAGGGTGGCAGTAAAGAGCAGAAAAAACATGTGATGATGCAAAAGTTTTAGAAAAGTTTGCAAAAAAGTCTGAGTGTGTGTATGCTATGGGTGTGATCAGACAAATCAATTAGGACAAAAATCCAAGGGAAATTTTGTTGGATGTCCGACCGTGTGTACGGGGCTTTAAAGTGACATTTATAAACATCATTCAAGGAATAGCCCTTATGTGGCAAGTGAACCATACTGATGCTGGTGAACCGAGCCATCATCAGAGGGCTTCATTCACAGGCACAGTATGCAGAGCTAATCTGAACAACTCTGTACCTTCTGAGTGATGTAATTGGCCATAGAAGAGACCAATCACAATGATCACAGGTGTGTACAGACTTGTGTTTACATCTGAGTCCTTCCTTTCCTCTTACAATGATGGTGGAGGGGGGCAGTACTAATGAAAGAGACATGTATTAGTTCCTGATGTAAGTGGATCATGGCAGCAGCAGTAAGGATCATTTTCTGTAAAAATAACCCTTTACTTCCCTTATCCTGCACATCTGCACCCTAACTCCTTCATCTCCGTCCTTCCACTGTACATGACCAGTATAATAACCGCATTCATAACCCCCTCTTGCTGTGTATGACCTTTGGCAGCTTTAACAATACAGATCTCCATTTTCAACCCCATTAATATCAACATGTTTCTTAATTTCCAAAAAATCATAGCAAAAAATGAGATCACTTTAGGACATCTACTTTAAAAAAATAAGTTATTTTTGGGGGTGTTCATAATTTTTGGGTTTATTTACCAAAAAGTAAGGGATTTTTTAGTTTTTGATTATTTCTACTAGACACAGAAAAAAATTAAAAAATGTTCAGTGGTTATTTAATACAACCATAAGCGTTATCTGTCAAAACATTATACAAAATAAATTTCAGTACACTGTTGCACGATTGACTAACTGTCAGTCACTCATAGTATCACAGCACTAGAAACAGAAAAAATGGCCCACTAATGTACAAGGTTAATATGGGTTGTTACTCAGGTGGTTATATATCTACTTCAGTGTATTAATTAATGACTTTTTATAGTTTCATATCGTTTCCTTTGGCCACTTTAGTATCTTAAATAAAAAACCCTGTCCTGTACGACACTCTGAAAAAAGAATATACCTCTAAAGTAGAACACATTTTTGCCTCTTCCTCTTCCCATGTCAATAGATGCTGCTCATATCCTAAGAAACTGCCCCCCAAAGTCCACTGAGAACCAATACTTCAAGGCAAGTTAAGAAGGATTCCTATGAATCCAAGTTGGCATATGTCATCACACAACCTGGACTTACAGTACTCCTGGTCTGCAGTGGCAGCCAGTCCACACAGGGTACAGGGGCCATGCCACCCTAAATCCATGCCGGTCTTTAACCACTTAAGACCCGGACCAAAATGCAGGTAAAGGACCTTGCCCCGTTTTGCGATTCGGCACTGCGTAGTTTTAACTGACAATTGTGCGGCCGTGCGGCGTGGCTCCCAAACAAAATTGGCGTCCTTTTTTCCCCACGAATAGAGCTTTCTTTTGGTGGTATTTGATCACCTCTGCGGTTTTTATTTTTTGCGCTATAAACAAAAATAGAGCGACAATTTGAAAAAAAATGCAATATTTTTTACTTTTTGCTATAATAAATATCACCTACAAATATATAAAAAAAAAACATTTTTTTCCTCAGTTTAGGCCGATACGTATTCTTCTACATATTTTTGGTAAAAAAATAAATCGCAATAAGCGTTTATCGGTTGGTTTTTCGCAAAATTTATAGCGTTTACAAAATAAGGGATAGTTTTATTGCATTTTTTTAAAAAAAAATGTTTACTACTAATAGCGGCGATCAGCGATTTTTTTTCGTGACTGCGACATTATGGCGGACACTTCGGACAATTTTGACACATTTTTGGGAAAATTGAAATTTTCACAGCAAAAAATGCATTTTTAATTGCATTGTTTACTGTGGAAATGACAGTTGCAGTTTGGGAGTTAACCACAGGGGGCGTGACTTTGAGTGTTCCCTGTGTGTGTGTTTACAACTGTAGGGGTGACGTCATCGATCGCATCCCACTATAACAGGGATGACGCGATCGATGCTGCGGCCACAGAAAATCATGGGGAAGCCGAGTCCCGCAGTCCCGGAGCTTCGGACCGGGTCACGGGAGCGCGCCGCGGCGCGCGCCCTTGACCCACGGCTGGGTACTAAAACCAACGTATATATACGTTGATGTGCCCAGCCGTGCCATTCTGCCAACATATATGTGCAGTAGGCGGTCCTTAAGTGGTTAATTTACATGCAGGGTGCTGGACGCATGGATTCCAATGTTTTTTTTTTTATTTATTTGTTTTTGGAAGCACACGATTAGAGCCTCAGGCTCTAGTTGGCTTTAAAAAAGGGTGGACTCTGTGCCCTAAATCCACCCAGTTGTGTGACAATAACAAATTAATATACAATTTCACTATAATCTTCCTGATTCTCCTCCTGGCCAATCGGGAGATCCGTCACCTGAATGCCCGAGAGAATAAGTGATCCTATTGGCCGCCAAAGAGGAGGAGATGCAGAGGAAGCTGCCGTGATGCCAAAGAGGAGGAGACACATGGCAAAGCCTGGTGGAAGCACTGCTCGCAACTAGGGATGAGTTTCGCGTTCGTAAATTGTCTGTTCGTACGTTCGACGAAATTCGAACAAAAGCGGTCGTTCGCACCAAATTCAAGTGACGCAAAACGGCCCATAATTCACTGCGGCATTGTGCGCTGATGATTGGCCAAGCATGCTGTATGTCCCGCATGCTTAGCCAATCACAGAGCGCGAAGTAGAGCCATAAGCCAGGGTGGCTTTGGCCAATTATGGCTCAGGGCTTTAGCACACGCCCCACACTATAAAAAAACACCTGCTGGGCGGCCTCATGTAGTGTGTTCCGGCTTGTTAAAGAGAGAAGTCAGAGACAGAGAGTGTAACGGAATGGCCCGTGACAGACTGAGATATTCCTATGTCTAGGGTCACCTTATGTCCACTAGGGCCATAGGGTGACAAAGAATCATAATTCATATATTACAGAAGACATTAATAAGGGACATTAATAATAATTCATGTTTTCAGGATGTCTTCAAATATCAAAAGCTGTTAGCTATGCAATCTGGGCACACATGCTTTTGAAAGGTGTTAATTCAGGTCTACAAGACCAGAGTGAGTCATACCTTTGTATAATATGCTATTGAAATATCTTAAGGTGTTGGCTATTCACTGTAAAGACATTCCGTTGAAGGTGTTGATTGCACCCACTCTCACAAGACTCTGCCATTGTGTGATAAAGCTGTCTAGAGAACTTATTCAACTAGATGTCTGTGTTACTATTCAAGGTTAATTGAACCCTATTGATGATACGGTGCCGTCATGTCTAGCTACCAATTAAAGAATTATCCTCAGTGAGTGAATAGGGGGGTGGAGATTGCATTGTCCTGTGATAAACTGCATTATGCTTGAGACTGTATAAGAAGCTGAGAAAATACCAATAAATTGTCATATCTTTGGAAGCAAGAACGGAGCTCTGTCTCGTCTTATTCTGGGAAAGGATATGGATCGTGTATGCAATATTGTCGGAGTGTGTCAGATAAGCTTGTCGTGGTTGGATGGAAAGTCATAAGCGGTGGTGACCGTTACATTGGTGGCACAGCAGTGGGGTGACTCCATCTTCAGAAGGACGGCTACAAGGACACAGGACAATGGAGACGCTGTATGAACGGATGAAGCTCTCTTCCCTCATGGACTCACTGGAGAGCCGGGGCAGACCGGCCAGCAATCGTAAGAAAAGGAACATTATCGCAGAACTTGTCGAAATGAATAGAGCTAAGAGGCCCAGCGTAACAGCCGGACACCCGAGGAAGAATTTTTTGATCGGGCTGTTAAACATGGATTGGCACAATATGGTCCTAATCCTCCGCCGGAGATCATAGACAGGGTTATAGCGGCTGTGGATGCCACCTTGCGACAGCGAAGAAGTGCTGCAGCAGCTGAAGAGAGAGGAGAGGTGCAGATACCAGTCTCCATGGAAGAGGAATTCCAAAAGGGGTTACAAGAGATGCGGATACAGCATAGAGGACCAGTATCAGAAGAGGTCCTGTTGGGATGGTCGGATGTGATTCGGTGCCAACTCTGGAAGGAAGCGTTAGCTCTGGAGCAGCAACACCAAGGAAAGGTCCTGCCCTCCATTTATGCAAGGTACTGGCCGCAGTATGACGTACAAATGCTGTTGTTGGGGGAACAACCGAAGCAGGAGTGGATAGCAGAGTTAAGCAGGCTGATCCGGGCAGAGATGCAGCTGGATGAGAGCTACAGAGCCCTCCGGTGGTATGTAGCCCAAGAGTGCCCGTGGTCAGCGGATGACAGCCCCACAGAAGGCTATGACTATGATGGCCTGGGATTGTTGTATTGGAGGATGTCCAGTGATCCCGACTTTGGGGATGATCGGGAGTGGCGCTTGGAGGACATAATGGAGCACAGAGAGGAAAAATTAAATATCTTGGGAGGCCACTGGTCACAGGAAGATTTAGAATTTCTGGCCATTCAAGAATGGGAGCTGGAGGTTGCCTACAGACAGCTGCTAGACTCGGCTCAGAAGCAGGGTGGGGCTCCCATTGCCTGGGACTATGAGGAAAGGTCAGATAACTGAAATCATGGCTGATGAATCGGCAGTGGAAAATATGGAGATTTTCATCCCTAAAGCCGAAGCGGATGGTGTGGAGTTCCAGAGAGCCGGGGCGGTTGGCCCTTCTCTCCAACAACAAGCTGAGGTGGTAAAGCTTTTACCCCCAGCTGAATCACTGGCAACAGAACAGAGGGTCACGGACCTCTGCTCTCCACTAACGGAAGAGGGGGACCCTGTGGTGGTGGATGGGACTGTGGTCTCCACTCACATCAACCCAGCAGAAGAGCTGGCAACAGAGCAGAGTGTCATAGGCCTCTGCTCCTCACTAACAGAAGAGGGGGTTCCTGGGGTAGTGGATGGGACTTCAGTCTCCACTGGCACAACCCCAGAAAATGGTACAGGACTGGGACAGGAGGATGTCGGCTTTGCTTTGCAAGCACCGGGGGTTTTTCACCAAGCACCAGTGGATGGGACTTCAGTCTCCACTGGTACACCCCAGGAAGGGGGGCAGTTGGCAAAGACCCCCAACAGCATGATGGACTGAGCCCAGCCACCCTGCCTTCTCCCCAGCGGCAGGCGTGTTATCTGAGAGAGGCAGAGTTTGGCGGGGTGAGTAATGCTCAGTTTGGAGCCATTTATTTGGGGTACAGTATGGAGACCAGCATTGGAGGACTGGACCTACTGACGGACTTCGGAGTCAACCCGTTTGGGGTTACCACCTGTGTCCGTCTCCCACGGAAAAGGGGAGAGATGTAACGGAATGGCCCGTGACAGACTGAGATATTCCTATGTCTAGGGTCACCTTATGTCCACTAGGGCCATAGGGTGACAAAGAATCATAATTCATATATTACAAAATACATTAATAAGGGACATTAATAATAATTCATGTTTGCAGGATGTCTTCAAATATCAAAAGCTGTTAGCTATGCAATCTGGGCACACATGCTTTTGAAAGGTGTTAATTCAGGTATACAAGTCCAGAGTGAGTCATACCTTTGTATAATATGCTATTGAAATATCTTAAGGTGTTGGCTATTCACGGTAAAGACATTCCGTTGAAGGTGTTGATTGCACCCACTCTCACAAGACTCTGCCATTGTGTGATAAAGCTGTCTAGAGAACTTATTCAACTAGATGTCTGTGTTACTATTCAAGGTTAATTGAACCCTATTGATGATACGGTGCAGTCATGTCTAGCTACCAATTTAAGAATTATCCTCAGTGAGTGAATAGGGGGGTGGAGATTGCATTGTCCTGTCATAAACTGCATTATGCTTGAGACTGTATAAGAAGCTGAGAAAATACCAATAAATTGTCATATCTTTGGAAGCAAGAACGGAGCTCTGTCTCGTCTTATTCTGGGAAAGGATATAGATCGTGTATGCAGTATTGTCGGAGTGTGTCAGATAAGCTTGTCGTGGTTGGATGGAAGGTCGTAAGCGGTGGTGACCGTTACAGAGAGATTGTCTTTTTATATAGCTAGATAGAGCAGTCAGGCAGGCTTGTCAGTTTAGCTTAATTTACAGTGTGTAGAGAATATATATACATCCCTACGAGTTGTACATATATTTATACACCGTGGGCCAGATTCAGGAAAGGTTACGCTGGCGGATCGAGTGATCCGCCAGCCTAACTGTGGCTTTGAGCCGGCGTTTCTGTTTTCTGTAACCAGAAAACAAGAAACGCCGGGTTGAAGTTCCGATGCGAGCAGCGTAACTGAGTTTCGCCATCGCATCGTTACTTCAACTTAAAAATGGCGCCGGGGGCGTTCCCGCCGATTTACGCTCAAAAAATATGTTAATGAGCGGAAATCGGCAATTCACGATCGAAATCCGGCGCGACGCAATGACGATACGACGTTTCCGGACGGGATACGCGGCGCATAGATATACCTACATGGGGTTGGAGTATCCTATGTTAGGTATAGGCGTCGTCATCGCGTCGGGAAAAAAAAAAAAAACGTTGCTTGCGTAAAACGGTCATGAATGGGAATGTGACGTCATTGACGTTCATTCACAGATTTTGGAGCATGCGCACGGGGATGTTTTGACACTCGACGCATGCGCAGTACGTTGGTGGCGGGATCGCGCGTAGTTAGCATACTACACGCCCCGTACCCGCGACATTTGAATTCCGCCGGCTCATTTGTGATGCGCTGCCGCAACTTTAGGAGCAAGTGCTTCGTGAATGACAGCACTTGCTCCTAAAATTTCGGCAGCGCAACGCAAATCAGAAGCGTTACTCCAGAGCAAAGATGCTCTGGAATACGTGAATCTGGCCCTATATAGCTTAGATAGAGCAGTTCTTCCTAATTTACTGGCAGACAGGTGATTGTGCTATTTAAAGACGTTATCACACGTATAGACACCCAGCAGGTACAATATTTAAAGGAATTTTAATTAAATTTTTTTAATTTAAGCATCATTAAAATCACTGCTCCTGGAGCAGTGATTTTAATAATGTTTAAATAAAAAAAATGAAAGGATTCCTTTAAATATTGTACCTGCTGGGTGTCTATAGTTTGCCTGTGAAAACGTCTTTGAGAACCCGGGTCTTGCCCCAGGGAACATGTATCAATGGAAAAAAGTTTAAAAAAACAGTATTTTTTTCAGGAGCAGGACTCCTGAAAAAGTGACCGTTTTTAAAACTTTTTTCCATTGATACATGTTCCCTTTGGGCAAGACCCGGGTTCTTAAAGACATTTTTACAGGCAAACTATAGACACCCAGCACTGCAGGTACAATATTTAAAGGAATTTTTCTTTTTTTTTTAAATGTAAACATTATTAAAATCACTGCTCCTGGAGAAGTGATTTTAATGATGCTTAAATAAAAAAAAATTAAAAAAATTAAATTCCTTTAAATATTGTACCTGCTGGGTGTCTATAGATTGCCTGTGAAAACATCTTTGAGAACCCGGGTCTTGCCCGAGGGAACATGTATCAATGGAAAAAAGTTTTAAAAACGGTCACTTTTTCAGGAGTCCTGCTCCTGAAAAAACAACCGTTTTTTAAACTTTTTTCCATTGATACATGTTCCCTGGGGCAAGACCCGGGTTCTCAAAGACGTTTTCCAACAATAACTTGAATATTGGTCTTTAAAATTAGCATTTTTGAATTTGAACATTCGAGTCCCATAGACTTCAATGGGGTTCTAAATGTTTGCACGAACTGTTTGACGGTTCTGGTTCGAACCGAACGCGGGTATGTTTGGCACATCCCTACTCGCAACCTAGATGGGGGGTAAGTGTGGGTGGATTGCCTCCCCCCCCACAAAAAAATATACCACCAGCCGCCACTGCTGGTCTGAATGTAAAATTCTATCTCAGTCGATATAGTGTTTTTCATTAGAGTTATTGTATCAATCTTTTTCTTCTCAAATATACTATTACATTTTAAAGTGATGTGAAGGTGGAATCGTAGAATCATATTTGAGGAAAGGTTCTGTCTTCCTATGGTCATTCTTTGGTATATTTTAATGATTAGAAGACATCTGTGTATCCTTGGCTGAAAGGGCATTTGGACGGGATATGATATGTTATACTCAGGGTACAATCAATTAAATTCATTTTAGGGAATTTGGTGAAGTCTTTCCCATTTGAATAAAAATTATACCTAACTGGCTTCTGGGGAATAACAGGTTTGCTTTTTCCCAATTTTTTCTTTTCTCCAATTTTTACAAATAAGTTGTTATGTTATGATATATTACATTGCAACTGAGGCTACTGTTTGTCTCAGTGTCTCCTGGGGTAAAATCATTGGTTCCTTTTAGCAGATGGTTTGTCTGCTCCGCTCAGAATCTATCTGTACTAGGACATCCACAGATGCAGTATAATTCAAATAAATAGCTAAAAATTAAAGGTAGTAAACAGATACAGTCACCAATTTTTCTGAAGCAGCATATGGATAGGAATACTGCAGCTACTATTTATTTTTATTTTTTTAGAAAAGCTCATGTTAAAGTTGAAGTTTAGCTTTTTTTTTCTTTTCTCTAAAGCTTTAGTCACGTTACTTATCTATTATAGTGTGTCCCAAGATGTGCAGCCTGCAGAATTTTGTTGAACTACTGTATGCACTGCAGGGCTGTCCTATCATCTTCCTCCTACTGAACTGTGGGGGTTAATGCTTTAGGTCTCGGAGTTCAGTGGCACTAAAGCTTATCTGACGCAGACAAACCCCCTCTTGCCCTCTTGTCTTCCTGGGAGTCTGCAGAACTTCTTTCGGGGGGGCATCATTTTAAGGTCACCCATGTTCCACCCCTTTTTGAGATTGGCTTAAATGGGAGGGGCTTGGTCATTATCAGAAAGCGCAGTCATGCAAAAGTTTGAGAAAGTTTTTGAGGGTCCCCGTAGATCCCCTTTAGTCTTAACTTTTCACCTATATTCCCTGTGCTACCAGGTTTTCCTGCACTACCAGGTAATCCAGGCTCTCCCTGAAAAATAAATAAATATATATATATATATATATTTATTTAGACAACATGACCCCCTTTAGAGCAGGCTAGAGTCACCGATAGAATAGATCCCCCCTTTACTTTGTCTTCTTACTCTTACCTTTTTTTCACCTGTAAATATAATCCCCAGGTTTTCCTGCAGCACCACACTCCAGGGTCTTCACTGCAAAGAATATATTATATATCTCCAATTCCACGAGTCTTCCCCCTCCTCGGCTCAGGCTGCCTGCCTGTTTTCCGGTCCTCTCTCCTGCACAGGGCTGCAGTCCCTCCCCCAGACAGTCTTACTGATTACTCCACACACAGGCAGGACTCCACCACTACTCTACTTGAGTGGGCAGTGCCAGCCAGATCTACATCTCTCTCTACACAGTACACAGGAGGGACTGGAGCCGAGTGGCCAAGCAGCAGAGGTCCAAACCATCACATCAGGGGTGAGGGAGGGACCGTCTCAGTGAGTCAGAGAGCAGTAGAATTAAAAAAGGCAATTCAAGGACCTCTCCCGAACACCAATGTCCTTGTGCGGACACCTTGCCAAACCCTGATTCCGGAGGAGGGGAGGGGAGGGCACTTGCAGATGCCTATGCCTATGCCTTTACTCCATTGACAACAGTTTTGTTCACTGATTACACTGTCTGTAACATGATCTGTAAATAGAGTCTGATCAGTCACAGCATTCTCTCCTCCATTCACAGATCATGTGTTACAAGCAGTGTAACATGATCTGTGACACAGGGGAAACGTGTCTCAGTCATGTCATCTTTTGTGCAGCTGAGCCCAGAAACCTGAAGCTGGTAACCCCCACAGTGCCAGAAGTTCAGCAGCAGGAAGAGGAAACGGTAGCCCTAAAGTGAAGATTTCTACCGAATCCACATCATAGGACATACTTTATTACAATTAAGTAACATAACTAAAACTGTAGAGAACAAAAAGTGCAAAAAAAGTGCATTTTCACTTTCGTAGACAAATCGGGATAACACCTACTTTATGATTTTTACATGTTCCCATTCACATGGCTTTGCCCTGTGTCTCCTCCTCCTTGGCATCACGGTGGCTTCTTCTGTATCTCATCCTCTTTGGATGGGATATTTACTATAGCAAAAAGTAAAAAATATTGTTTTTTTTCCCAAAATTGTCGCTCTTTTTGTGTTTTGGGTGCAGCATCGGACAACTACACAATTGTCAGTTAAATTGACACAGTGCTGTATTGCAAAAAAATGCCATGGTCATCAAGGGGGCAAATCCTCCCCTGTTTAATATAAGTTGCAATAATTTACTGCACTATAGACCTATACATTAAACAGCTGAAAACACTGCAATTTGACAATGTGTAGAATTATGGAAAGTTAAAAAATGCTACGCTATACATGTACATTGCTATACAGTGACTTATTTGACATATATTGATAAAACAAATTCAGACAAATTGTATATCCTACAATCCTGTCCAGATTGAACCATTCGCTTATGTTTATGGATTTAAGTCCATGTAAAGTACTGTTTAAAGCGGAGTTTCACCCAGGAAAACAACATTTGGGCAAAAGTCCTAAAAAAATAAAATTAAAAAAACGTGAAAAATAAAATTATACTCACCCGAAATACCTGTTGTTATACGGAAGTCCGTAATCTGCCTCTTCCCCACCGCAGTGTGTTTTCTTCTGCTTCTTCTCCTAGTGAATGGGGCGCGCTGCTTTCTGGGAACTGTGTGTGTTTTCAGAGAGCAGCCGCTCATTCACAAGCCGGCACGAGACTCACGCAGGCACAGTAGGAAATGGGCAGTGAAGCCATAAGGCTTCACTGCCTGTTTCCCCTAGTGTGAATGGCGGCGCGGGACCTGCATCGATCGTGGGACCGGCATCGGGGGGGGGGGGCCCCATCAGTGCGGGCAAGTAGGACAAGGTAAGTGTCCTTATTAAAAGTCAGCAGCTACACTGTTAGTAGCTGCTGACTTAAAAAAAAAATGTGGGTGGAATCCCGCTTTAATACAGCATTTGATTTGTTTTGTTATATTTGTTTTATACAGTAAGTGCAAAAAAAACTGTTGATCATGTCAGAATTGTAGCGCTGTCCTGTATCCTCTGCATACATCCTGTGTTATCTCCAAGAGTCCTCCTAGTTCTTACCTTGAACTACATAATTAAACCCTTAACAGTGTAGAGATGGTAGAGTAGGTGGGTCTGGTTAAGCAAAATAATCTGGACAACTGATAATTATCTGACAACTCTCATGCCTCGTACACATGACCAGTTTTACCACTGAGAAAACGGCCATAACAGCTTTTGGCTGGGAAAACTGGTTGTGTGTATGCTCCATGGTAGTTTTCCCTTTTTTTTTTTTTTTTTACACATCAGTCTTAACCGGGTTAAGTTGGGAGTGAGGGATGCTCACGGTATTTCTGCCCTTCTCATTTCCTCCTCGGTTTTGCATCATTTGTGCTTTTTTTTTTTTTCATTATTACATTCCTTTTCTTTTCTTTTCCCCTCCTTTCTCCTTCTCTCCCCTCCATCCTTCAGTCAGATATCACAAAAGGGATTAAACAATGGAAAATATATATATATATATATATATATATATTTCTGTACGACACCCCTCTGCCCGTAATCTTCCCTCTATCCCTTTCGCCTGTATCCCTTCGTCCCCTTGTTGTACCTTTACCTACTGATGTTCCCCCCTCCCTTCTTCTGAGTTCATTTTGGTTGGCGGTTCTGTCTGTCCCTTTACACCTTTTTACCTACTGTTTCCTTGGTCTCCTCTATCGGTTTCTGTTAATATCTGAACATATTTTTCTGTAGTTTTAAATAATCTCCATTTGTCCCAGCCAAATCTACTGCTGCCCCCCTCTTTGTCTCCCAAGTCGGCCCTCCTTAGATATTCCATCTCTGAGAAATGATTAACACGGTGTATCCATTCATTTAACGTTGGCTTTATTGGTTGCAGCCAAAATTTCGGGATTACGCCCTTTGCTGCGTTTAGCTGCGTTTAGCAGAACCGGGACCAGTGTCAACCCGTAATTTTTTGGAACAAACATGATAAGGGGTTTCGGGGTACCCCTACTCCTGTTACTTCCTCTATACACTCTAAGGCCTCGTACACATGATGAGATATGTCCGCTCAAACTTGTCCGACGGACAGTTTAGAGCGGACATGTCTCATCGGATTTCGGTCCGATGGCGTGTACACACCATCGGATCAAAATCCCTGCCGGCAGACAGCGCGGTGACGTTGACGCCACCACGTCACCGCACCAGGAAGTAAAAAACTTCCACGCATGCGTCGCATCCATACGACGCTTGTGCGGGCAGATATGTCCGCTGGTTAGTGTACTAACCAGCGGACATATCCGACGGACAGGTTTGTAGCGGACAAATTTCAAAGCATGCTTTGAAATTTGTCCGATGGACAAACCTGTCCGCTAGCCAATACACACGATCGGATTTGTCTGCTGAAACGGTCCATCGGACCGTTTTCAGCGGACAAATTTGATCGTGTGTACGCGGCCTAAGGCCTCGTACACACCATCAGACTTATCCGATGAAAACGGTCCGTGGACCATTTCCATCGGATATGTCCGATCGGAAGTTTGATCCGATGGCGTGTACACACCATCGGATCAAATTCCCCGCCGCCGGACGGCGCGGTGATGTGGCGGTGACGCGTCAGTGACGTTGACGCCGCCACGTCACCGCTACGTCACCGCACCAGGAAGTAAAACACTTCCGCGCATGCGCCGAATACATTCGGCGGCGGCGCGGCGGCGGTGCGGGACGACATGTCTGCTGGTAAGTGTACTAACCAGCAGACATGTCGGGCGGACAGATTCCCACCGGATAGATTTCAAAGCTTGCTTTGAAATCTGTCGGGTGGACAAATCTGTCCGCTAGCCCATACACACGAGCGGAGATGTCTGCTGAAACGGTCCATCGGACCGTTTTCAGCGGACATATCCCCTCGTGTGTACGAGGCCTTAGACCTCTTTCCAGTATTTCTGGATCTTCGGGCAGTCCCACAAGATATGCTTTGTGGTGCCGACTTGATTACAATTTCTCCAGCAAAGGGCTGAGTTGGATGGGGGTATTTTATTTATTTTGACCGGTGTCAAATGCCATTGCATCATACATTTGTAGTTAGCTTCAATAGTATTTATATCTTGTGCGTAATTAAACACCGCTCCTATCATGCAAGTATCCTCAATCCTTTCCCCAATATCTTGTCCCCATTTCTCTATGTTAATCAGAGTTCCCTTAGACCCTATATCTGTTCATATCCTATACAGCTTCGTAATGCTGTGTTGTAATGGTGTTTCAGTGGAACATAAATTTTCTATCGAATTCTGTGCTTTATCCTCTCTTATTAAAGTTGGAAGTGTGCTCACAAAGTGCTTTAATTGTATATACTCCCAATCACTTAACTGTTGATTACCACCTGTTACGTGTATATCTTTTTTTTCCTTGATTCTCCCTAGTGAGACTATTTCACCAAATCTTTTACTTCCTAATTTCCTAATAGGAAAACCACCGGGAATCCCGGTGAGAAAATTAAAACATGTTTTTATTTTTCCTGCCAAGATTCCCGGCGGTTTTTAAGCCAGCAGTTTTTCTATGGGGAAAGCCTGCAGTGGAGCATACACACGGCTGGGTTTCCCAAAAAAAAAGCTCTCATGGCAGTTTTCCTGCCAGGAAAACAGGCCATGAGTAGGGGAAACAAGCTACTACTGAGCAGGTTCTTGGTTTTCCCCTTGGTTTTCCCAAAGGACTTTTTACCGCTGAGAAAACCGATCTTGAGTACAAGGCATCAATCCACAAAAATGCTGTGTGTTGTCAGGCCAGTGAGGCCACACTAGGATTTCTGAGCTCAGTGCATTTCTGGCAGAGCAAGGGTCTTTATAGAGATAAAACATGAGGAATTGTGTATGTATTCCAAAGACATAATGTTTTATTATTTTGCCTTGACGTACACTAACTCGTCCAACCTCAATCTAAACTTTTCTATACTCAGTAAATGTATCACTTATTAACTTATGTAGTCACTTACTGCACCAACCATTTATTTAAACACATCCCCGCACCTGGCCAAGGGATCTCATGAGTAGTAATGTTCTCTGCTCCCCCATTCCAATCACATTTACGTGCCAAGGGATGCTGGTTTTGATTACAAATGAAAGTCGGCTGAAATTATTTTCCTTTAGCAGAGATTGCAAGAGCTTAAAGTTTGCAAACAACCTAAACTTTCTTCTTTGAGTATAATAAAAGCTTTAGCTTAGAATCTGCATCATTACCACCAAATTCAAGTACCAAACATCTCAAAAAGTTATTATTCCTATGAATTGAATAGGTGAAGGCTTAGGCACTACTTACAAATCTAGAGAAATAATAAAATACATAGAATACAGAGGCTCCAAAGTCTGTCTGTTCTATTTTTAAAAATACCCCCCCCCCCAACCATTATGCTTACATTCTTAAATGTTTTGACATTTTGATTTTGAAATTGTGCTTTCATTGTACTAGGAATATATCAAAATCACCATCTTTAAAGGGGTTGTAAAGGAAAAAAAAAATGTTTCATAATAAGCATCCTTTACCTGCAGACATTCCTCTTTTCACATACTCATTGTTCGTTTTTGCTCAGAAGTTGCTCTATTTCTTCTCTGTTCTATTCACTTCCTGCTTGTCTGATTGTTACTCACCACCGTGAAGGGAGGCTTTACTGCGGTGGTCAGTGACGTGCTCGTCCCCTCCTGGGAACTACATGTGTGCGGCAGGACGATCTTTACGTGTTAGGCCGCGTACAGATGATCGGACATTTTCGATGAAAGTAGTCTGCAGACCAGTTTCATCAGACCAGTTTGATGGTGTGTACGGCCTATCGGACCAAAGTTTTAAAACATGCTTTAAAACCTGTCTGATGGACACCTGTCCGTCAGACAGGTTCGATGGTTAGTACACAAAAGCATCGGACCAAAAATCGGCGCATGCTCAGAATCAAGTCGACGCATGCTTGGAAGCATTGAACTTTGTTTTTTCATCACGTCGTTGTGTTCTACATCACCGCATTCTGGTCTGATCGGATTTTGGTCCGATGGTGTGTACGCTCATCAGACCATCAGACAAGTTCACAGTTGTCTGATGAAAACGGTCCATCGGACAAGTTTCATCAGACCGGTCTGATCGTGTGTACAGGGCCTTAGAGACTTCAAGGAGGTGTGAATTACTGGGCTTGCCGCAATTCATACTGGGAAATGTAGTTCTTACATGAACAAGCCCCCCAAACGAGGAAGTGAATGAGAGAACAGAAACTAGAATACCAGAGGTGATATAGATAAAGGAATTTAATAGGTATTTACTTGTTTTTTAACAGAATCCTTACACAATTCTGTCTGTCTACCTTGCAGACATTAATTTTAGGCAAAACAAATTTTTTCTTTACAACTCCTTTAACTCACTTCTAACCATACTTCTTACAGTGAGCCTAATACCAGTCTAAGATAACATGAATTAAGGCCTAAAAAAATTACAAATTTTTAATTGGCATGCTTAATTAATTCTGTACCAGAATTCTCTGTGCTGATAGCAAGTCCCATGATGAAATTAAACAATACAAATATCCTGCTACAAGTAGACATTGCTTTGTGAATCCAATATTGCAGCTTATATTTTGAGTAGTAAAGACAAAGAGCTATGTTTCCTGTTCACAAGGATGTGAATACAGTAAGATCAATGAGATGTAAACACCAGCAAAATGAGGTTGGTGCTGGGGATTATCCCTTTACTGCCTACCATCTGTATATCAATGATCCCCAGCACAATGCCCCATGGTGCCAGTTTGTGGCATTCAAAGGGAAGGGAATGAATGTCGCAAACTTGCATCTTACGCAGCTGGTGGTTCTAAATGGTGGCTGTCACTGACAGTTTCAGTCCCCACTAACAACTAAAACCAACCAGAATGGCTACTCATTATGTGGTCACTATTTCAGTTATAATCACAGGAAGGCTAGAAGTTTCATTGACAAAAGAAGCCCTAAGCTTGCTTCGTTGACAAATGAGCCCTAAGCCTGCAGATCGCTTGAAGCTTGAAATAGGTGGCATTCAGTTCTAAATACTGTAACTGTCAAATCTGATCACTGTATTAACCACTTGACCACTGGGCACTTAAACCCCCTTCCTAACCAGACCAATTTTTAGCTTTCGGTGCTCTCACAATTTGAATGACAATTACTCAGTCATACAACATTGTACCCATTTTTTTCACACAAATACAGCTTTCTTTTGGTGGTATTTGATCACCTCTTGGTTTTTATTTTTTGCACTATAAAAGAAAAACAGAAAATTCTGTAAAAAAAAAAAAAAAAAATTGTTTCTGTCATATTAGCAGGTTATTTCTCACACACAGCATATGCATACCACAAATTACACCCCAAAACACATTCTGCTATTCCTCCAGAGTATTGCGATACCCCATGTGTGAGACTTTTACACAGCGTGGCCACATACAGAGGCCCAACATGCAGGGAACGCCATCAGGCGTTCTGGAGCACCCAGGCCAATTCTGACATTTCTCTCCTATATGTAAATATCATCATTTTGTTGCTAGAAAATTACATAGAACCCCAAAACATTATATATGCTTTTTTAGCAAAGACCCTATAGAATACAATGGCGGCTGTTACAACTTTTTATCTCGCATGGTATTTTTGCAGAAACTTTTTGAACGCATGTTTTTTAAAAAAAACTGACCAGTAAAGTTAGGCCAATGTTTTTGCATGAAAGATGAAGTTACGCTGAGTAAATAGATACCCAACATGTCACACTTCAAAATTGCACAAGCTCGTGGAATGGCGCCAAACTTTGCTACTTAAAAATCCCCATAGGTGACGCTTTAATTACTTTTATTGGTTACATTTTTTTAGTTACGGAGGAGGTCTAGGGCCAAAATGATTGCTCTCGCTCTAACGTTCGCAGAGATACCTCACATGTGTAGCTTGAACACCGTTTTCATATGTCGGTGATGTCGGTGGAAATTACGTATGCGTTCGCTTCTGCATGCGAGAACACGGGGACAGAAATTATTGTTCATTTTACTTTATTTACTTGATTTTGACACTTTTTCCCCAAAATATTTTTTTTATTACTTGTATTCCTATTATAAAGAATGTAAACATCCCTTGTAATAGGAATATAACACTACAGGTCCTCTTTACAGTGAGGTCAATAAGACCAAACATCTCACCTCTAGGCTGGGAAGACTAAAAAAAAAATATCCTGGCTTCGATCGTAGCATTGAGTCTGTAAAAGCACCCGAGGGAGGGAGGCAGGAGGGGGGACGTATTGCAAGGTATTGGAGTATTGCAGAGTATTGGGGTATTGCAGAGTATCGCTCAGGGTATTGCAGAGTATTGGGGTATTGCAGAGTATCGTGCAGGGAATTGAAGAGTATTGGGGTATTGCAGAGTATCACGCAGGGTATTGCAGAGTATTGGGGTATTGCAGAGTATCGCGCAGGGTATTGCAGAGTATTGGGGTATTGCAGAGTATCGTGCAGGGAATTGCAGAGTATTGGGGTATTGCAGAGTATTGGGGTATTGCAGAGTATTGGGGTATTGCAGAGTATCGCACAGGGAATTGAAGAGTATTGCGGTATTGCAAAGTATCTCGCAGGGTATTGCAGAGTATTGGGATATTGCAGAGTATCGCGCAGGGTATGGCAGAGTTTTGGGGTATTGCAGAGTTTTGGGGTGTTGCAGAGTATCATGCAGGGTATTGCAGAGTATTGGGGTATTGCAGAGTATTGCACAGGGTATTGCAGAGTATTGCACAGGGTATTGCAGAGTATCGCACAGGGTATTGCAGAGTATTGGGGTATTGCAGAGTATCGCGCAGGGTATTGCAGAGTATTGGGGTATTGCAGAGTATCGCGCAGGGTATTGCAGAGTAATGGGCAGGGATGGATGGCTGGATCTGTGACTGCAGTTGTCACAGATCCAGCCCTCAGTGCTGCTGCTGCCTAAGCTCTCCCCACTCTCCTCTCACACTGTACCGATCGGTAGAGAGAGGAGAAGGAGGAACTGGCGTCATCACATGACGCCGGTTTGTTTACAAGTGATCGCTCCATCATTTGACGGAGTGATCACGTGGTAAACGGCTGCTATCAGCGGCAATTTACCACGATCCGGGATGCGCCAGGTCTTCTAGACCCAGAGCTCACGGATGATGGGGCACGCGAGTGAAGGATTCTGGGAGGACGTCCCAGAACAACTCGACCGCGCTGTAGCAGTATTTGTCTATACCGTGGTTTAATATATTTTGCTTGTTTTTACATTTGTCAGCCTCTAATGAATATAACAGAGTGGGTTTAATATGAAAACAAATGAAAGCCTTTCACAGTATATCCTAAACAAATTATTAAAAAAAATGTTGATGTATGTAAATTAGTCTGAGTTATTTTATTATCAAGTTAATTAGTAAATGCTGGCACGGCTAAATTTGGTCTTGGCATTTAGGAATTAGTGACTTCTGGTCATGAGAAGGTAGTGTAATAACAGCCAAAATCATTTATTTATGGTTTAGAGCTATTGCATATTACAATACCTAAAGTGGGAGTAAACTCCCAAGCATGAATTTTACCTATAGGTAAGCCTACAGTATAATGAGTCTTACTCATAGGTACTGTAAACATCTTCTAAACGTGCACTGTTTAGGAGATATTTTCTGTAGATGTGCATGGTGACGTCACCGAAACATGCGCTCTGAAGGAACAGAATACCTGTGCCGCTCCTTCAGAGTCCTGTGCCGTAAACTGAGGCTCCTGCGCACATGTGTGGGAATGACGTCACCACAGCTTCGGCCACTTACACAGCCGGAGTCTGCAAACCCAAAAGGAGGGCCGGGTGAAGATGGAAGCAACGGCGGATCCAGGGGGGGGGCAACGGGGCAATTGCCCCCCCCGAGGCAATCATGTCACATTGGCTTTAAAAAAAAAAAAAAAAAAAAATGTTTTTTTTTTTTTTTTTTTTTTTTTTTTTTTTTAAAGGTCCGGAGGTCCCCAGGGGCCCGGAGGCCACCAGGGCCCCAGATGGCAAACCCCTCTTTTTTTATTTATTTTTTTTATAAAAAAAAAATATTTTTTTAACATATATTTTTTTTTTTTTTTTTTTAGAAGTCCGGAGGTCCCCAGGGTCCCGGAGGCCGCCAGGGCCCCGTATGGCAACCCCCCCTTTTTTTAGGGGTCTGGAGGTCCCCAGGGGCCCATAGATTCCCAGGGCCCCAGATGACCACCCCCCTTTTTTATTAAATGTGTGTATATATATATATATATATATATATATAAATTATTATTATTATTATTGTTAGTATTATTATTAAAGGGCACAGAGGTCCCCAGGGCCCCCGGAGGACAACCCTCCTTTTTTTTATATTTTTTTAAAAAAATTTATATTTTATTTATTTTTTTCTCTTTTTTTATATATAGATATATTTTTATTAAAGGGCTCAGAGGTCCCCAGGGCCCCATGTGTCAAACCCCCTTTTTTTTTTTTTTTTTTTTTATATATTGTTTTATTTATGTTTTATAACTTTTTTTTATCATTTTTTTAAACTGCTTTGCGGTGCCTGCAGCTGCTGCTGCCGAGTCTGTCACTCTCTCTCTCTCTCATCACCAGGGCTGGTAGGCTGCCTGTCCTGAGGCTGCTTTGAGCTGTAGCTGACTGCAGCACTCCCCTCTCTCCTGCTGACATCGGGCATCTCTGGCTGTGTGTGTGAGCTGGATCTGTGTTCGGCTGTGCTGCCTGTGCTAGACCTGCTCGTGTGATAGTAGATAGAGATGGAACACTGATTGAATCAGTGTCAGGGATTCTAAATAGACCAGTACTGTGTGCCTACACAGAGGAGACCAACACTGTATGCAGTGAAATAAAAGGTGTTTATTTACAAGGTGAACAAAACAGGTGAAGTCAAACAGTGCACAAATAACAACAAAGCATATATAAGTGAAGGGGAAATGCCGTAATCATAAACCAAAAGCCAAGCCGAGGTCATATACCAGGAGATCACAGAAGAAGCTGCAGACAGGGAATGGGCAGGAAGGGAATGTCCAGGAGAGGGATCAGGTCAGGTCGGATCAGATCAGAAGTCAAGAAAGGGGACAGCAGGCTCAGGGTCAGATATCAGGCTCAGGTTAGTAGACAGATACCAGGGCGAGGAGTGATTACACACGCCGGGTATTATAGAGGCGTGCTGATTGCATTCAGGTCACACCTGAACGCAGGAAGGGCTGTGTGCTCCATACTGCCAAGAACTCCCCACTGGTGGAGGCCAGTACTGCAGCCCAAATAACAGGCAGAATCACCAGCGGGGGGACCTTTCCTGACAATCAGTGTTTTGTCTATTACACAAGCCTGTCTAGGGGGGGACCTTGCTAGAGCACACTGGCCTACCGAACACAGACCTTCAGCTCCTGTTTGTTCCATGACACACGTCGGGAGAGGAGATGCCTGCTGTGTGTGATCGAGGCAATGCCATGGTGAGTGCCGTGCACAGTGTGGCTGCATTCATAGACAAAAGCGGGGGTGCATTGATAGACAAAAGTGGGATTGCATTGATATACAAAAGTGGGACTGCATTGATATACAAAGGTGGGGCTGCGTTCATATGCACAGTGAGGCTGCAATGATCTCTTGTACCATGTCTTCAGTCTCTGACCATCCCTTGTACCACGTCTGCAGTCTCTGGCCATCTCTTGTACCACGTCTGCAGTCTCTGACCATCCCTTGTACCACGTCTGCACTCTCTGACCATCTCTTGTACCACGTCTGCAGTCTCTGACCATCCCTTGTACCATGTCTGCAGTCTCTGACCATCCCTTGTACCACGTCTGCAGTCTCTGACCATCTCTTGTACCACGTCTGCAGTCTCTGACCATCCCTTGTACCACGTCTGCAGTCTCTGACCATCTCTTGTACCACGTCTGCAGTCTCTGACCATCTCTTGTACCACGTCTGCAGTCCCTGACAATCGTCTACAAACCATGGGATAGATTTATGGCATTCATATTTAAATATGTTTTACTAGTAATGGCAGGGATCATTGATTTTTTTAGCAGTACTGCAACATTGCAGCGGACACATCGGACACCTAATTGAGTTCTGTAAGCGACACCTTATTTTCTGGCAGTGCCCCCCCCGAGACTAGACTCTGGATCCGCCCTTGGATGGAAGTGCCTTCAGCAGTGACAGCGCACCACTGGAGGGCTTTGTTCTAAGGTAGGTTTCACATAATGTGCTAGTGTGCAATGCATACTAGCACATTATGACACTGCCTTGCAGGTTTTTAAAAAAAAAGACAGTGGTTTAGTACCGCTTTAACACAAATTTCCAGGGACTTTCACAAATTTTAAGCTCTACCTTACTGACTAGCTATTACTGTAAAATCCTATTTTTATTTCAATCTACAACCTTATTCTTAGCAAACTGTTATCACAATAATCAACAATCATTTGACAAGCAGTGTTCCATTGCCCAGCGACTCGTCATTGCTCATAGTTACAGAGACTAGGGAGTAAAATGCTAATAAAATGTTTTCTAAATGTTTGCAGTAATGCTATTACAATAGAAAAGCTGAGGCCATAAATTACGCAGTGGCCAGAGTTTCACAAGAACTGCATATGTTCCATCACATTTTATGGCATAATATGTCCTTTAAGAAACTGGCACGATGATCTAAACCAGGTCGGCAATTTAAAAACTATACAAGAGACTCTTAGGCTTTTTCAAACTTCACCGAGATTAGGATCCTTATCTGTTCAGCTCATTGCAAGCAGCAGATGCTCAGAATGTAGAATTGCCTTGCTGGCTGGTAACTTGTGTTCCCTCCGGATATAACTGCTCTCTCTGCAGTCATCTCACAGCTTCTGCCTGCACCCTACAGCTCAGACCTTTGTTGGCAAATGCCAATCCTTTCAGGGCTGAAAGTTGAAGGCTACAAAATAATAAAGTACAAGCACTGTCTTTACAGAGACCTGCAGTGTTATGCAGGTAACAAACCATGACATGGGTTCTTCTTGCAGAGAGTTCAACTATTTCACTCTTAATTGAACCTGCAGGTCTATTGTGAAAATGCCAGGGAGAATAGACACTTGCTGAATAGAAGAGCTTACTGTGGTTTCTCCCAGTAACCTGGTTTTAACTTGGTATGTTATGTTTGTGAATAATTTGATTTTATGTGACAGTTTAGCTGAAACCAAAATTAATCTGGCAATGTATATGAAAGAAAAGTGCTAAAGTACCATATTTTTTTAGCAGGGACTGGCTTATTCCCTGCGCATGCAACAGGACATCATAACAAGAAAACCACTGGAGAAGTTAAAGGTAGGGCCACCATTGGGAGGAAAAGGGGGCAGCCACTTATGACTGGCCTTCCTGCTAGCAGGTTTATAATCCCTCCAGCCCCTTAAACCTTTTCTACAATGTCAGGATCTTTGACAAGCATAAGCAGAATAAGCAATTAAAATTATAATTGTGTTATTGCATGAAGAGCAATAGTTTCGTAACACAGGGCTCATTTACACCAGCCTTAAATGCTAATATAAGTGCAGGCTAGTGTAGATCAACGTGTCTCAACTGATATAGTGAGAACAAGCTCTTACAGAACTTTGTCAAGCATTTTAACACAGATAATGCAAGAAATACTCTCAAGCATGGAAAAACTACCAACTCTGGCGGTCACCCCTTATTCACTTGTATGTGTATTTAAGAGGGTAACCCCACTTTCGGGAGGAAGGAAAAATGTTATATATATATATATATATATATATATATATATATATATATATATATATATATATAGTAACATTGGGGGTATTTAACTCCAGTGGTAAATGCATTTTTCTTGTAGTAAAACAGCACCAAACAGGCATATCTCGTTAGGGGCGTGGTAGCCCACGTTTATTGAATGAAAACAACAAAATAAAAGTCCACTCAGGAATCCCACGCAGGGGTTTAAACAATATTCACAAGATAACTGAAAACACCAGCCCACCTGGCTACTCTTCAGCAGCACTGCTGCTATAGTTACTGGTACCTTAAACCAGATCTTCCAGTGTCAGTCTTGGATGCACAAAGCTTTCGGGCTTCTTGGGCGCACACAGCTTTGAAGCCCTTTCACGCACACAGCGTCTTGTCCCGCCCACAGCGTTTGTCCCGCACACAGCGTTTGTCCCGCACACAGCGTTTGTCCCGCACACAGCGTTTGTCTTGCAGTCACTGCTCCACACACTTCACCTTCCTCCTCTCATCTGCTCTCCCCAGGCCTTCATTATATGAGTCACCTGGGAAGGCAGCTTGCAGGCTGTCTTTAAAACCTGGACACAGGTTGGAGATCCCGTCCCACCCAGATCTCTGAAGGATCTCCAAGCCATAGAGCCCCATGTAGCAATAGAAAAAATATAAGAAAACTGCCAGGGCAGTTTTCTCTGTTTTTAAATTTACGCTCTGCAGCTCTGCAATCTGGCTATATGCAGACTGTGTGTCCATTTCATCATCATTTGTATAGTGACAGAGCCACAATATAATATATATATATATATAGCAACTTGAAGGCTTAATACAAAACTCTTCTGCGCTCTGGTGTTTTCGCTAAAGGGTGATGTAGTCCAATCCTAAAGCAAGGTCTAGAGTCTTGCAGCCCTACTCAGAACCATGTAGCTAAAAAAGAAAGAAAAAAAAAAGAGGGAGGGCGCACCGACTTAGTGCATTACCATAAAAGGTTTTATTGAATAAATAAAAGCAAAAAGTCCTACTCACAAACAGAGCTTGAATACAGCTTATCAGACAATCAGACTGGTCTCTTGGTTCCTGCCAGCAGGACCTGATGATGCCTGGAGGCTTATAATAGAATATAGAAGATTCAAAGAAACAGAAGGTGTAGCTGACAGATAATAGTTTCAAAATAGCAAAAGAAGGCCAAACACATTATCAGTGCTGCCAAAGCACAGAAAAAAGAGGAGGAAATTGCTATGAACGGAGGTAACATTATTTTTAGGTACATTGGTGATAGAAGGAAAAAATACAATGGGATCACTAAAATGAAAACTGGGAACAACACATGTGTTGAGGGAGACCTGGATGTAACACACCATTTAAACAATTATTTCTGCTCAGCCTTCTCAGAAAAAAATTGCACTAACAATTACAAGTTGGGGAATCATATTGGTTCTAGTATTGATGGCTAGGGATGAGCTTCGTGTTCGAGTCAAACCCATGCAAATTCTCAGCCTGAGGGAACTCGGCTTGGTCGATGGAAGGGAGTTGTTGGATCACCCCTTTGAGGTATCTAGCGACATTGCAACAGGAAAATAGCGAGAAGGACGCTACCCAAATCCTTTCGACTAGTTTTGGTACTAGATGTCAGATGAAAAATTACAGTGAAGAACGAGGAGTACCTGATGAACAAATTGAAATTAGCGGTAAGCGATATCTATGCTTTGCAGGATTTTCCAGCAACAGGAATTTATGATGTTTCTTTTCATTCTGAGGACACATGTTTAAGAGCATATGAAATCTACCCAAAGAAGGTTGGTACTGGCTTGTGGGAAAGTGTGGAGATAGAACCTCTTTTTGACGCTGAGAAAGGAGATGCGGTAGTCCATCTCTTTAACCCCTTTTTGGAGCAGGAGGTGGTGAGAATCTTTCTTTTGAAATGTTGTTCCTATGTTGACAATGGTGTTAAAATTAAGAACAATTATGGTTTATACCGCACTAAAATTAAATTTAAAGTTAAGTTTAAGAAGGATGAGAATGATGTGTATACCCTCCCTCCACCTTTCTTTTCAGTTGCAGGGGAAAGGTGTACATTATTTTTTTCAGTTCAGCCCCCCTTTTGTAGAACCTGTTTTAAGTATGGCCACGAGAAACAGGACTGTGATGTTTTAATGAGATGCAGGCAGTGTGGTTCAGAAAGCCATATGGCCAGAGACAGCACTGAGGCCAAGAAATGTGATCTATGTGACCAGACTAACCACTTGGCGAGTGATTGTCCTGCTAAGGAGAGAACGGGGTGCAGGATCTTTTCTTTTGCAGATATGGTGGGAGGAGGGAGGAAAAAGGAGCCTGTAATCTCTGCAGCAGTTTTGGCAGCTGCCGCTAAATTGGCAGAGAGAGCCACAGTGACTGACAGAGCCCTGGGTCTAATTCTAGAGCATGGGGTGAAGGAGAGTAAAGACCTGATGAAGGAGGAGGTAGCTGTCAGCATAGATACCCTCCCAGAGACAAGTAATGTAACCGGGGGTGGTGGGGAAGATGGTGCCGGGACACTGGAGGTGGGAGGTGAAGTAGGCATGGACGCGGCCGCCTCGTGTGCTAAAGCAGCCCTTGTGACAAGCTGTATTGTGAACCAGGAGCAGAGAAGTGACGGTGGAGGGGGCGTGGCAGAGGTGGGGATTATGCAAATGACGGTGCTACAGGCCAACTTAGTGAGAGAAAAAGAATTAAAACCGAGTATGACAGCAGCTGAAAGTAAAAGATTTGATGTGTTATTTCCTAACACATCAAATCTTTTACTTTCAGCTGCTGTCAGGAGTGGAATGAGCAAAGATGGAGGTTACGGAGGGAGGTAGTATTGTTGCAGAAATTAACCCTGTGACTGCTGGAATGACGGATGCTGACTGGGGATCAAGAATGGAGATGGAGAATAGCAATCCATTGACCCCTGGGCAGAGAGCTTTGAAGAGTAATGAGGAGAGTGAAACAGCAAGAAGCAAATAAGCAAGAATGGAAACGGAACGGTTAATGGGGATAGTTTCTTCATCTGATGGAGGGGATTCCCCTGATTCTCCTGTTTCCCCCATAGTGGCAGCAAGGAGGGGGTGGAGCCATGCTGGAATGGATAAAACATAAAAATGTTTCATTTTTCTTTTGTTTTTTGGTCGTTGCAATAATGGCAGTGACAATTGCATCTGAATGTCCGTTTGATTGGAGCCATGAGTAGGAGGGCTGTATTTTTTAAATATTTGGCAAGTTTGAACCAAGATGTAATTTGTTTGCAGGAATGTGGAATAAAGTATCCCCCTGGGAAAAATGAGTGGACGGGTGAGTTTGAAAAAAATTGTGGTGTGGGCATTCTGGTGAAAAACAATAAGATTAGAGTGGTCGATCATAACGTTTTGGTTCCAGGTAGATGCCTGATAGCTATGTTGGAAATAGCACATATTGTTTTCAGAGTGATTAATGTATACACTCCAGCAGGGAGACCGGAGAGAATAATTTTCTTTTAAAATCTGCAGATGGTTCTGACTGGCAGAATCCTAACAGTGGTGGTGGGGGATTTTAACACAGTAAGGGAATGCTCTGATAGGGTGGGTGGAGGTGGAGGAAACTTGGATGGATCAAGCACCCTTTTGAACAACATTATTTCAGATTTTGAGCTGCGAGATGTCGGAAAAAAGATTGGTTTGGCAGAGGATAAGTTCACCTTTTTCTCTGAAACTGGGAAAACCAAATCGCGGATAGATTCTATTACTGTGTACAAAAACTCTGATGTCTAAAGATTTTGTTTTGTTTGATGCTTTTTTTCGGACCACAGAGGGATACAAGCTGCCTTTTTTTTTGGAAAGTGCAGTCAAATTACGTAGAGGGTTGTGGGAATTAAACAACCTTCTGTTAGAGGAGGAGGAAATCAGAGAGGACTTTGGTCGGCTTTACAAACACCTATCTCATAGGAAGGGTAATTTTGTGTGTTTACTGGAATGGTAGGATTGGGTAAAACGCAGAGTGGGCGAGTTTTTCAAAGAATGGGGAAGGAGGAGGGCAAGACAAAAGAAAGAGGTTTATGAGAAATTGGGATGAAGATTGAAGACCCTACTGTTGTTAAAAGAAATGGATAAGGATGTGGAGGAGGAATTAAGACTGGTGAAAGAGGAGAGGAATGAGTTCATGAAAGAAAAAGGGAAAAGTATTGTTTTCCAGGCAAAGATACAGCACATGGAATAAGATGAAAAGTGCACAAGATACTTTTTTAAGAAAATGTGTGGAAAGAAGGATGTGTTGGTATCTGTAAATGTGGAAAGTAGGAAGGTGGAAGGTGAAGAGGTAATAAAGGAGGTGGAGCGTTTTTTTCAAACCCAATTTAAGGGGTATGAGGTAGAGGAGGAAGAAGAAATGAAGACTTACTTTAAAGTGTTGGAATAAGTCTGGGAAGTGAAGAAAAAGAGTGTCTGGAGAGAGAAGTGGGTGATGTGGAAATTAAAGAGGCCTTTGCAGGAATGTCTAAAACAAGACGCCAGGTTGCGATGGTTTGACAGCAGAATTTTATTTATCCCTTTGGGAAATGATTGGACCGAAGGTCTGTAAAGTTGTTAAGGAGGTGTTTGGAAAGAAAATGTTATCAGGCTCAATGAAAGAGGGAGTAATCTCTTTGATACATAAAAAAGGAGATAAAGGGGATCTGAGAAATTGGAGGCCGATAACCCTCCTAAATGTTGACTATAAGGTCATAGCTAAGGTGGTGGCAAATAGGCTCAAAGAAATGCCGAGTAAGGTGATAGGGCCATGGCAGACTTGCACGTTGCAGGGGAGGAAAATTTCCGACAATTTAATTTTGTTAAGGGATATGATTTCTTATGCTGGAAAGAACCAAAGACCATTAGTGGTGGAATTCTTAGATTAGGAGAAAGCCTACGACAGGGTGTCGCATGTATTTATGTGCCAGGCGATGGCAAGGTTGGGAATCACAGGAAACGTATTAAAGGTGCTTGGATGCTTTTATGATGGCATCAGGAGCCGAGTGCTGGCAAACGGTGTGTTGAGTGCACCATTTCTGATTAAATCTGGAGTAAGACAGGGGTGCCCGTTGTCACCTCTAGCATTCATTTGCACAATAAAGCCATTATTAAAAAGCATACAGAAAGAAAAGATATGCAAAGGTTTTTCTGTTCCAGGAGGAGGCAGTAGATTGGTCAAGACCATGGCTTACATGGATGACGTAGTGGCGGTGGGTTTATTCCAAAGAGAGATCAACAGAGTTTTCTTATTAACTGACCTATACTGTATGGTTTCCAAGATAAGGGTTAATTGGAGCAAAAGTGGTCTTTGCAATCTTGGTGCAGAGATATGTATTAAGAATGACAAGTTGGAGGTCAAAAAGGAAGTTAACATTTTGAGTATCTCCTTTGAAAAAACTCTGAAAGGGAAACATTCCTATGAGGATTTGCTCGGGAAAGTCAAAAGGAAGATTGACTTCTGGGCAATGAGAGACCTGACACAAGGAGCAAAGTCTTAGGCCGCGTACACATGACCAAATCTGTCTGCTGTAAACGGTCTGCCAGACCGTCCCAGCAGACAGATTCGATCGTGTGTATGGGCGAGCAGACGGATTTGGCCAGCCGACAGATTTGAAAGCATGCTTACCAATCTGTCGGCTGGGAACCCGTCCGCCCGACATGTCTGCTGGTTAGTACGCTAACCAGCAGACATGTCTTCTCGCACACGCGCCGAATGATTTCGACGCATGCGCGGAAGTGTTTTACTTCCTGGTGCGGTGACGTGGCGGCGTCAACTTCACCGCCGCATCACCGACACGCATAGGCGTGCGCACAGGGTGTGCCAGGTGTGCCCAGGCACACCCTAATCACTCCCTGCAGTGCAGATTGCCTCTGCTGCCCGGTGTCCCCTCCCACAGCATGGCTGACTTTCCTCCTCTTCCATTGGCTACTGCAGTGGGCACACATAGATGATATTTCAGGAAGAGTGGGGGAAGGGGTAGTGTCATTTACTGGCCCCTTTTCATTTCTGAATGAACACAGTGAGAGATCCGTACCATGTTTTTGATCTTTCAGGTGCACACCCTAATGCAACAGGCTGCGCACACCTATGCCGACACGTCAGCGCGCTGTCTGCTGGCGGGGATTTTGGTTTGCTCGTGTGTACATGCGAGCAAACCAAAATCCGAGCAGACAGATCTGTTCAAATCGGTCGGTCCGACCGATTTGAACAGATAGATTGCCTCGTGTGTACGAGGCCTTAGTATTATGGGCAGTGATACTGCCTCTGGTGCTGTATACAGCAGTTATTATCCCAATGGGGAAAATATGGACCGTAAAAATGAACAAGATTTTGTTTTCCTTTCTTTGGGGCTCCAAAATGGAGCTTATTGTGTGAGAAACGGTAAAGAGACCATGCCGTTTTGGGGGTTTGGATTTTCCCAATTTATCGAGGTTTACCAATATGCACTATTTTCTGGTAGCCTTTAACCACTTACCTACTGTGCACCTACACCCCCTTCCTGCCCAGACAAAATATAAGCTTCCCGCACTGCGTCGCTTTAACTGACAATTGCGCGGTCGTGCGACGTGGCTCCCAAACAAAATTGGCGTCCTTTTTTTCCCACAAATAGAGCTTTCTTTTGGTGGTATTTGATCACCTCTGCGTTTTTTATTTTTTGCGCTATAAACAAAAATAGAGCGTCAATTTTTAAAAAAATGCAATATTTTTTCCTTTTTGCTATAATAAATAACCCCAAAAAATATATAAAAAAAATATTTTTTCCCTCAGTTTAGGCCGATACGTATTCTTCTACATATTTTTGGTAAAAAAAAAAATGCAATAAGCGTTTATCGGTTGGTTTGCGCAAAATTTATAGCGTTTACAAAATAGGGGATAGTTTATGGCCTTTTTTTTTTTCTTTTTTTTACTATTAATGGCGGCGATCTGCGATTTTTTTATTGGGACTGCGACGTTATGGCGGACATTTCGGACACTTTTCTGACATTTTTGGGACCATTTACATTTATACAGTGAAAAATGCTATAAATATGCATTGATTACTGTATAAATGTGACTGGCAGTGAAGGGGTTAACCACTAGGGGGCGGGCAAGGGGTTAAATGTGTGTCCTATGAGTGTTCTAACTGTAGGGGGAGGGGGGTGACTGGGGGAGGTGACCGATTGTGTCCCTATGTACAAGGAACACAATCTGTCACCTCTCTCCCTGACAGGGACGTGCAGCTCTGTGTTTACATACAGAGCTGCACGTCCCAGCTCACTTACAGAGCAATCGCGTGTGCCCGGCGGCGATCGTTGCCGCCGGGCACTCGCACGGGATCCCCGCGGAGCGGCGGGTGCGCGCGCGCGCCCAGCCGGCGACGCGCGCGCGCGCCCGCCCGCGGCTTTAAAGGGACATCACATCATATGACGTGATGTCAGAACAATGGAGTCGTCTGCCCGCCGTCATTTGACGGCGGGCAGATGACAAGTGGTTAAATCAATGATGGTTGAAGGAAGGACAGCGGATATGATGAACTACATGGGAGGATGATATTTCAGAAGATTGGGATGGTGTGGTGTGGACCTGGGGAAACCCTTTTCTTTTGTCCCATCTAGCCATTATAAAAAACGTCGAGAAAATAAGTACGGAGTATGGCTTGCAAGAGCTGGGGTTGGATGAAGGGAACAAGAGGAAAGTCAAGGAATGAATTTTTAAGGAAACCATTGTTAGTAATATCCATGGTCTGAGGTCAATCGAGGCAGTCAAAACTTGGAGTGTATTAGGAGTGGAAGGTGTGACCAATAGGCAAAGGGACGTGGCCTGGTTGGCAATCAGGGTCTTCTTGAAAGGCTGAGATGTGATCCAGTCGGATAGATATCCTAGAGTAGGGTGTGGAGGAGAGGAAAATGTTAAACGTGTCTTTTGGGAGTGTGAATATGCCAAAAATGCGAGGGTGTGCTTTGGTGATTTTTTGAATTATGTGTGTAAGAGTAAAATTACATACATACGTTTGTTAACCAGTGTCAAAATAGGGAAGGTGGAGGTTAAAGATTTAAGTTGGGTGTGGTGTTTTGTGTGTAAGGAGGTCCTATGGGACATGAGAAACCATTTGGTGATAAGGAAGGAGGAGTTGGAGGTCGAGCAGTGTTGTAAGCTGTTAATAACGAAATTACATACAGCCTTTTTGTATGATATGAAGGTGATGGGGAAGTCAAGAGTAGACAGATCTGAAGAAGAGGGAGGTGGAATGAGTTTGTAAGAGTAGGTGTGGGCTGATATACGATTGGATAGAGTAGGTATACATTTCGACGTTTGAGGATTGGATGAAGTAAATGGTCTTGTTGAAAGTAGATGGTGAGGGGGATCCTAGGTGACAAATGAGTATAAGTCGGTGAATTCGAGTTTTGGGTGTTGGGATAAGTCTTTTACCATTTGTTTATCATTTCAAAGGTAAGTATGTGCAGAAAATAGGAAGAAATGAAAGTATCTTGGTGCGCTAGATTAGGTGTTTTGTGTTGTAAGTCTTAGAACGTCAAAGGCCCCATACACACGAGCGCACAGATTTGTTTGAACAAATCTGTCTGCTGGGATTTTGGTTTGCTCGCGTGTACACACGAGCAAACCAAAATCCCCGCCAGCAGAGAGCGCGCTGACGTGTCGGTGACGTGGCGGTGACGTTGACGCCGCCACGTCACCGCACCAGGAAGTAAAACACTTCCGCGCATGCGCCGAATCCATTCGGCGGCGGTGCGGCGGCGGAGCGGGACGACATGTCTGCTGGTAAGTGTACTAACCAGCAGACATGTCGGGCGGACAGATTCCCGCCGGATAGATTTCAAAGCATGCTTTGAAATCTGTCGGGTGGACAAATCTGTCCGCTAGCCCATACACACGATCGGAGATGTCTGCTGAAACGGTCGATCGGACCGTTTTCAGCGGACAAATTCGATCGTGTGTACGAGGCCAAAGAGAGTAGGGTTTTTAGATTAGGGAGTTAGGATAGGATGTAAGTTTAAGTTTTTTCAGGAAACTTCACTCGGGACACACTCCCTTGTCAAAGCTGCGTGAAGAGACCGGAACGCTCCAGAAAGGGAAGGAGGCTGTAATGCAAGTAGTCGAAGACTACTACGCCAACCTCTACTCTCCGAAAGAATCAGACATGGATGTAGCCGACATGTCCCTGTCAGGTATCACTAACAAAATTGATCCTGCAGGTTCATTGGCCGTCACACCCCTCTGGTCTTGGAGGAGCTTCACTCTGCCGCTAAATCCTTTAGGCAGGGCAGGACCGCGGGTTGCGATGGTCTCCCAATTGAGCTCTATGTAGCCCTGTGGGACCTTGTGGGCCCGGACCTGCTCGAACTGTACAAGGAGATGGTGGTGGAAGGTAGAATGCCTCCATCACTGAGAGAGGGGATGATCGCGATTTTGTATAAGCTCAAAGGGGAGATCGGACCTGAGAAATTGGCGTCTGATCTCTCTTTTGAACGTGGACTACAAAATCATCGCCAAGGTTTTGGCCAACAGGCTGAAATCTGTCATCGAACAGATCATCCACCCGGATCAAACTTGTGGAATTACTGGCAGAAGTATTGCAGACACTCTCGCGCTTGTTCGGGAGGCTGTCCTCTCTCACCTCTGCTTTTTGTTTGCTGTATAGAGCTTTTCACCCGAATCATCAGATGGAACCCAGAGATCAGAGGGATCCCCGCACCAGGACTGGAAAGACGGGAGGTGAAGTGCTCGCTCTACATGGATGACCTGCCGGTGTTCTCTGCTGTCTGTCCCTCCATCGACACACTCATCCAGACATGTGAGGACTTTGGCCAAGGTTCAGGGGCAAAGGTCAACTGTGGGAAGTCAGAAGTTATGCTCTTTGAAAAGTGGTTCCTGCCTTCTTCTGCATCCATACCGATACTGTTCGACATCAAAACGGACTTCATTAAGATCCTCGGAGTCTGGTTTGGAGCAGAGGGTGCAGCCCTGAAGTCCTGGGAGAAAAGACTGTCTAAGATGAGACAGAAGTTTGGACTTTGGAGCCACAGAGAACTTACCTGTCAGGGTATCAATCCCACTCACCTTCCGATTCCCCAGCTGCGTGACAGCCCAGCGCCATTGCGCTCCCTTGGGCGGCGCGTGCGCGCGCCTGGTGCGTCTGCCCGCCGCGTGCGCGTGCACGGGCGCGCGGTCGTTCACGGGCGCGCGCGTGCACGCACGGGCCCGTCCCGCTCTCGGCCAATCAGTGGCCTGAGCGGCCTATTTGAAACAGACCCTTCCTCCTCTCTGGTTGCTGGTTTGTAAACAGCTTCTGTGTGATCTGCTAAAGACTACCTGTTGGATTCCTGTGATACCTGACCCTTGGCTTTTGTTTTTTGGACTGCTGCTTTCTGGAATTACTTGACCCCGGCTTGAACCTTGATATCCGTTCTGCCTCCGCCCTTGACCTTCGGCCTGAACTTGGACTATCGCTATCTCTTAATCCCCGTCCACGGCTTGTTACCCGGACCTGTTTCCAGCCCTACCCGACCTACGAATTACCTGATCCCGGTCATATACCTCTGTGCACGGACTACCGTCTGCTTCATTTGCTGCAGCCTTCCAGCCGGTGACCTGCTTGTACCTACTCCACGCACCTGCCTTGATCTGCCTGGATCCGCTTCACGCACCAGACCTTCACCTTCCCACTGGTACCGGTGCCTCCGGGTGCGTCTGTCCCTCTGTTCCCATTCCAGGGGACAGATCGCATCAGGTCGCAAAGGTGAGCCACCCTCAGCATCTCGGCCTTGGTAAGTGAACTTCCTGATATTACCATCAAAGGGAAAACACTGGTACTCCGCAGCGAGATTCTACCTGTGTTGCAGTTCCTCGCCCAGGCTTGGCCCACCTGGGTCAACACCTGCAAGGCCATCACCAGGGTGGTGTTTCACTTCATCTGGAGCTCCAAAATGGACAGAGTGAAGCGGGCGTTTATGTTCCAGGAACCTCTCGAAGGCGGTAAAGGAGTGCCTCACATCGCTACTATACTGAGGGTGTTCTTTGCTTGTAACTGCATCTATAGGACTTTGGTTGACAGAACTGTGGACTCTGGCGGTAACTCCATGTCCGGTTTTTTCCTCCTGCCTCTTTGGAGGTCTCTTGGATAGGACAAATGGGACAGTTCTGTCCTCTATGACTGGGACACTCCAATTACTTTCAAGTTCATCAAGAAGCTGGGGCTGCATGGAGTTAAACCCGACTTGTGGAAGCCAAAAACTATCCACAAGTTGATCAGAGCATCAGACATCTTTGAGACTATTCCAGACCTCCTTTCAGCCACTTGCAAAGTGGTCTGGAGGAATGTTTCTTCAAAAAGACTGACCAACAGGCACAAAGATCTGGCATGGATGGCAATCCAAGGGGGATTGCCGCTCAGGACATTCATGCATGCCAGAAACCTGTGCAGATACAGGCACTGCCCCTATTGTATCATCCAGGAGGAAACAGCTTTTCATGTTTTCTTGGAGTGCTCCTTTGCACAGGGCCTGTTGAGGGCCCTGGAACCTGAACTTAAAGACTTTGTACCACACACAACTATTACACACTTTGATGTGAATAGGTGATGGTGAAGCGCTGTGAATCCTAACAAGGGTATAAAACCAAAGGGTAAATACCAAGGGAAATAAGCTAAGTGACTGTATAGTGAACAGAAAGGTGAATAAGCAACAAATAAATAAACAAGTGAAATGTACCAAACACACAATGAAATAAAATAAAATGCAGTATACAAAATATGAGCCAAAAAAATGTAAAACACAAATGAAATGACAGCACACGACAAGGTGTATAGCATATAAACACGTGAAAAAGTCCATACAATAATGGAGCCTCCAAAACCCAAAAAGTGGTACGGTGTGAAAGCAGGTATGGTGTGAAAGCAGGCAGACTTCGGTGCGCACACCTTATTGAGGTTGAAATAGAGAGCTTCTTCACCAGGTGCTCATACAGACATGAAAGGCAGAAATGAATGGAACGTGACGTAACCTTAAAAGAGACCTAGAAATTGATGAATCACATCAGCACGCACTCACATTGAGGCTGAGGATGGTGGACCTATCTCCACGAACGCCGCGTTCGTATCCGGACCTGATGTGCTTGGGGGATCACTGACAGACGGGTAACTCCCACTTGAAATTCCTCTAAAGCTTCCACCTCTCAAACTTGGCATCAACAGGTGCTCAGGCAATGCAGTGTAAAAGGAGAGAGAGGGAGGCCCATAGTGCAGTATTCCATAAAAGTTTATTAAGGTACAAACAAATAGCAAAGTAAAAACTCACATTTAAAATTGGAGCAGCAGCAAAACACCTACGAGCAGCGAGCTCGTTTCATCGCCGTCGGTCTGTGTCAGCTCTGTATTCCTATTCCCATACGTATCCGTCACGTCACGTGACTTCTTCAGGGGATCCCCTGAAGAAATCACGTGATGTGACGAATACGTAGCAAATAAATGATGATTTTTAAATGTAGGAGAGAAATGTCCATGGGTCCATGTCAATGAGTGTTCCAGAATGCCTGATGGTGCTCCCTACATGTTGGGCCTCTGTATGTAGCCACGCTGTGTAAAAGTCTCACACATGTGGTATCTCCATACTCGGGAGGAATAGCAGAATGTGTTTTGGGGTGTAATTTGTGGTATGCATATGCTGTGTGTGAGAAATAACCCACTAATATGAACATTTTGTGGGAAAAAAATAAATACCTTGGAATGTCTTCTTTCCAAAAAGGGGTCATTTGGGGGGTATTTGTACTTTTCTGGTATGTTAGGGTCTCAAGAAATGAGAGATGCTGTCAGTACATCAGGTGTGATCAAATTGATACATTTTCAGTAATTGGTACCATAGCTTGTAGACCCTATAACTTTCACCCAGACTAAATAATATCCAATTTTTTTTCGTTTTGTCACCAAAGATATGTATCAGTATACATTTTAGGCCAAATTACTTGCAAAATGTTATAATAGAAACAAAGAAAACTTCATTTTTTTACAACATTTTCATTTTTTTCATTTATAGCGAAAAAAAAAAAAAAACGCAGAGGTGATCAAATACCACCAAAGGAAAGCTCTATTTGTGGGGAAAAAAGGACAAAACATGTATTTGGTTACAGTGTTGTATGACTGAGTTATTGTCATTCAAACTGTGAGAGCACCGAAAGCTGAACATTGGTCTGGTTATTAAGGGGTTTTAAGTGCAGTGGCGTCACTAGGGTTGGTGTCACCTGGTGCGGTAAGACATGGTATCACCCCCCCTCCCACCCCCCATTTTTTATTTTTTTCCCATATAACACTGCATAATGGCAATAGTAGTGCTGTTATGTCATGGTCTTACCTCCTTTGCAGCCTTCTTATCACCGACTTGTGCTGGCGGCCATCTTGCTTCCTGTGCTTCTTGTAACTTCCCACATACTGCGGCTCCTCCTTCCCACTGGGAGGAGCTGGATGCTCAGCTCATATATACCACGGCTGCTGCAGCATTCCCTTGCTTGGTCCTTGTCTTACAGCCTCCTGTGATCGTGCTCTGTTTGGGTCACCGGCCCGGCTCCTACGGACGTTCCTCCTGGTTCCTGATCCCCAGCTTCGTCTCTCCACCCTTTGGCTACTGACTCCAGCTTGGCTGACTTCCATCCCTGGCTATCGACCCTGGCTCCGGCGGAGGACCCTTCTGGCTGTTGATCATCATCTGTTTGGACTTTACCTTGCTGTTTGGTTTTTTAATAAAGACCTTCTTCTTTCATTTATATCTGTGTACGTCTGATTCATGCTTCCTGACATGTTAACAACTATAAAGCAATTAGCAAATTTATCTAACAACATGATATGAAAAAAAATAAGAACTCCCCTTTACATTACACAGCACACCTTGCACCTCTGGTCCCCTTTACATTACACAGCACCCTGCACCTCTGGACCCCTTTACATTACACAGCACCCTGCACCTCTGGTCACCTTTACATTACACAGCACCTTGCACCTCCGGTCCCCTTTACATTACACAGCACCTTGCACCTCTGGACCCCTTTACATTACACAGCACCCTGCACCTCTGGTCCCCGTTACATTACACAACACCCTGCACCTCTGGTCCCCTTTACATTACACAGCACCCTGCACCTCTATACCCCTTTACATAACACAGCACCCTGCACCTCTGGACCTTTTTACATTACACAGCACCCTGCACCTCTGGTCTCCTTTATATTACACAGCACCCTGCACCTCTGGTCCCCTTTACATTACACAGCACCCTGGACCTCTTTACATTACACAGCACCCTGCACCTCTGAGCCCCTTTACATTACACAGCACCCTGCACCTCTGGTCCCCTTTACATTTCACAGCACCCTGAACCCCTTTACATTACACAGCACCCTGGACCTCTTTACATTACACAGCACCCTACACCTCTGGACCCTTTTACATTACACAGCACTCTGGACCCCTTTACATTACATAGCACCCTGCACCTCTGGTCCCCTTTACATTACACAGCACCCTGTACCTCTGGGCCCTTTTACATTACACAGCACCCTGCACCTCTGGTCCCCTTTACATTACACAGCACCCTGCACCTCTGGTCCCCTTTACATTTCACAGCACCCTGAACCCCTTTACATTACACAGCACCCTGGACCTTTTTACATTACACAGCACCCTTCACCTCTAAACCCCTTTACATAACACAGCACCCTGCACCTCTGGACCTTTTTACATTACACAGCACCCTGCACCTCTGGTCTCCTTTACATTACACAGCACCCTGCACCTCTGGACCCCTTTACATTACAAAGCACTCTGGACCCCTTTACATTACACAGCACCCTGCACCTCCGGTCTCCTTTACATTACACAGCAGCCTGCACCTCTGGGCCCCTTTACATTACACAGCACCCTAAACCCCTTTACATTACACAGCACCCTGGACCTCTTTACATTACACAGCACCCTGGACCTCTTTACATTACACAGCACCCTGCACCTCTAAACCCCTTTACACAACACAGCACCCTGCACCTCTGGACCTTTTTACATTACACAGCACCCTGCACCTCTGGTCCCCTTTACATTACACAGCACCCTGGACCTCTTTACATTACACAGCACCCTACACCTCTGGTCCCCTTTACATTACACAGCACCCTGTACCTCTGGGCCCCTTTACATTACACAGCACCCTGCACCTCTGGTCCCCTTTACATTACACAGCACCCTGAACCCCTTTACATTACACAGCACCCTGGACCTCTTTACATTACACAGCACCTTGCACCTCTGGACCCCTTTACATTACACAGCACTCTGGACCCTTTTACATTACACAGCACCCTGCACCTCTGGTCCCCTTTACATTACACAGCACCTTGCACCTCTGGACCCCTTTACATTACACAGCACCCCTGGACCCATTTACATTACACAGCACCCTGCACCTCTGGTCCCCTTTACATTACACAGAACCCTGCACCTCTGGTCCCCTTTACATTACACAGCACCCTGCACCTCTGGACCCCTTTACATTACCCAGTACTCTGGACCCCTTTATATTACACAGCACCCTACACCTCTAGACCCCTTTACATTACACAGCACCTTGCACCTCTGGACCCCTTTACATTACACAGCACCCCTGGACCCATTTACATTACACAGCACCCTGCACCTCTGGTCCCCTTTACATTACACAGAACCCTGCACCTCTGGTCCCCTTTACATTACACAGCACCCTGCACCTCTGGTCCCCTTTACATTACACAGCACCCTGAACCCCTTTACATTACACAGCACCCTGGACCTCTTTACATTACACAGCACCTTGAACCTCTGGACCCCTTTACATTACACAGCACTCTGGACCCCTTTACATTACACAGCACCCTGCACCTCTGGTCCCCTTTACATTACACAGCACCTTGCACCTCTGGACCCCTTTACATTACACAGCACCCCTGGACCCATTTACATTACACAGCACCCTGCACCTATGGTCCCCTTTACATTACACAGAACCCTGCACCTCTGTTCCCCTTTACATTACACAGCACCCTGCACCTCTGGACCCCTTTACATTACCCAGTACTCTGGACCCCTTTATATTACACAGCACCCTACACCTCTAGACCCCGTTACATTACACAGCACCTTGCACCTCTGGACCCCTTTACATTACACAGCACCCCTGGACCCATTTACATTACACAGCACCTTGCACCTCTGGTCCCCTTTACATTACACAGCACCTTGCACCTCTGGACCCCTTTACATTACACAGCACCCTGCACCTCTGGTCCCCGTTACATTACACAACACCCTGCACCTCTGGTCCCCTTTACATTACACAGCACCCTGCACCTCTATACCCCTTTACATAACACAGCACCCTGCACCTCTGGACCTTTTTACATTACACAGCACCCTGCACCTCTGGTCTCCTTTATATTACACAGCACCCTGCACCTCTGGTCCCCTTTACATTACACAGCACCCTGGACCTCTTTACATTACACAGCACCCTGCACCTCTGAGCCCCTTTACATTACACAGCACCCTGCACCTCTGGTCCCCTTTACATTTCACAGCACCCTGAACCCCTTTACATTACACAGCACCCTGGACCTCTTTACATTACACAGCACCCTACACCTCTGGACCCTTTTACATTACACAGCACTCTGGACCCCTTTACATTACATAGCACCCTGCACCTCTGGTCCCCTTTACATTACACAGCACCCTGTACCTATGGGCCCTTTTACATTACACAGCACCCTGCACCTCTGGTCCCCTTTACATTACACAGCACCCTGCACCTCTGGTCCCCTTTACATTTCACAGCACCCTGAACCCCTTTACATTACACAGCACCCTGGACCTCTTTACATTACACAGCACCCTTCACCTCTAAACCCCTTTACATAACACAGCACCCTGCACCTCTGGACCTTTTTACATTACACAGCACCCTGCACCTCTGGTCTCCTTTACATTACACAGCACCCTGCACCTCTGGACCCCTTTACATTACAAAGCACTCTGGACCCCTTTACATTACACAGCACCCTGCACCTCCGGTCTCCTTTACATTACACAGCAGCCTGCACCTCTGGGCCCCTTTACATTACACAGCACCCTAAACCCCTTTACATTACACAGCACCCTGGACCTCTTTACATTACACAGCACCCTGGACCTCTTTACATTACACAGCACCCTGCACCTCTAAACCCCTTTACACAACACAGCACCCTGCACCTCTGGACCTTTTTACATTACACAGCACCCTGCACCTCTGGTCCCCTTTACATTACACAGTACCCTGGACCTCTTTACATTACACAGCACCCTACACCTCTGGACCCTTTTACATTACACAGCACTCTGGACCCCTTTACATTACATAGCACCCTGCACCTCTGGTCCCCTTTACATTACACAGCACCCTGTACCTCTGGGCCCCTTTACATTACACAGCACCCTGCACCTCTGGTCCCCTTTACATTACACAGCACCCTGAACCCCTTTACATTACACAGCACCCTGGACCTCTTTACATTACACAGCACCTTGCACCTCTGGACCCCTTTACATTACACAGCACTCTGGACCCCTTTACATTACACAGCACCCTGCACCTCTGGTCCCCTTTACATTACACAGCACCTTGCACCTCTGGACCCCTTTACATTACACAGCACCCCTGGACCCATTTACATTACACAGCACCCTGCACCTCTGGTCCCCTTTACATTACACAGAACCCTGCACCTCTGGTCCCCTTTACATTACACAGCACCCTGCACCTCTGGACCCCTTTACATTACCCATTACTCTGGACCCCTTTATATTACACAGCACCCTACACCTCTAGACCCCTTTACATTACACAGCACCTTGCACCTCTGGACCCCTTTACATTACACAGCACCCCTGGACCCATTTACATTACACAGCACCCTGCACCTCTGGTCCCCTTTACATTACACAGAACCCTGCACCTCTGGTCCCCTTTACATTACACAGCACCCTGAACCTCTGGTCCCCTTTACATTACACAGCACCCTGAACCCCTTTACATTACACAGCACCCTGGACCTCTTTACATTACACAGCACCTTGCACCTCTGGACCCCTTTACATTACACAGCACTCTGGACCCCTTTACATTACACAGCACCCTGCACCTCTGGTCCCCTTTACATTACACAGCACCTTGCACCTCTGGACCCCTTTACATTACACAGCACCCCTGGACCCATTTACATTACACAGCACCCTGCACCTCTGGTCCCCTTTACATTACACAGAACCCTGCACCTCTGGTCCCCTTTACATTACACAGCACCCTGCACCTCTGGACCCCTTTACATTACCCAGTACTCTGGACCCCTTTATATTACACAGCACCCTACACCTCTAGACCCCTTTACATTACACAGCACCTTGCACCTCTGGACCCCTTTACATTACACAGCACCCCTGGACCCATTTACATTACACAGCACCCTGCACCTCTGGTCCCCTTTACATTACACAGAACCCTGCACCTCTGGTCCCCTTTACATTACACAGCACCCTGCACCTCTGGACCCCTTTACATTACACAGCACTCTGGACCCCTTTATATTACACAACACCCTGCACCTCTAGACCCCTTTACATTACACAGCACCCGGCACCTCTGGACCCCTTTACATTACACAGCACCCTGCACCTCTAGACCCCTTTACATTACACAGCACCCAGCACTTCTGGACCACTTTACATTACACAGACCCCTACTGCTCTGGACACCTGTATGTTACACAGATATCCACCCTAACAGTTCTGGACCCCCTGCACAGACACCCCCCATTCTGTACAGACATGGTACACCCCTACAATGCAGACCCCCTACAGTGCAGCCCCCTTACAGTGAAGACACCCCCCTACAGTGCAGACACCCCACAATACAGACACCCCTACAGTGCAGCCCCCCCACAATACAGACCTGAGACCCCCCTACAGTGCAAACACCCCAATACAGCGCAGACATCCCCACCTACAATACAGACCCCCCTACAGTGGAGACCCAGACCCCCCCTTCAGATCCATAATATACCTTGCCTGTGATCTGTCGCCTTGGCTCAGAATCCTCAGATGAATAGCGCAGGTCAGTGGGACATGATGCTTGGCACGCCGCACGTGTAGTCTACAGCAGGGCTCAAAATTTCAAGTCTTGAGCCACTAGCCAGGCCTCAAGGTTTACTTGCCACTAGTTGCCCCCACCCAACCCCTATACCGCCCCCCATTCTCCCGCTATTTACGCACTCATGAATTATCTTGTAAAATGTTTTATGCAGAAATAAGTTGCAAAAATAAATATTAACAACAACTTTATCAGTCCCCCTCAGCACAGCCTCACCTGTACCCACCATTGCAGCCTCACTATGCCCACCATTGCAGCCTCACTGTGCCCACCATTGCAGCCTCACTGTGCCCACCATTGCAGCCTCACCATGCCCACCATTGCAGCCTCACCGTGCCCACCATTGCAGCCTCACCATGCCCACCATTGCAGCCTCACCGTGCCCACCATTGCCAATTCACTGTGCCCACCATTGCCAATTCACTTTTCCCCCATTGCCAATTCACTGTGCCCCCATTGCCAATTCACTGTGCCCCCATTTCCGGAGAGGAGGAGATTAGAGGGAGAGGAGGGTGACACACACACACAGCTATACACAACGGGGGGGATTACAAGTACCAGAGAGGAGACACAGCTATACACATCGGGGGGGAATACTACAGGTACCAGGGAGGAGAGACACAGCTATACACATCGGGGGGACTACAAGTACCAGAGAGGAGACAGCTATACACACAGGGGTGGGGGGACTACAAGTACCAGGGAGGAGACAGCTATACACACAGGGGTGGGGGGGACTACAAGTACCAGGGAGGAGACAGCTATACACACAGGGGTGGGGGGGACTACAAGTACCAGGGAGGAGACAGCTATACACACAGGGGTGGGGGGGACTACAAGTACCAGAGAGGAGACACAGCTATACACATCGGGGGGGGGATACTACAGGTACCAGGGAGGAGACACACAGCTATACACAGTGGGGGGAACTACAGGTACCAGGGAGGAGAGACACAGCTATACACAGCGGGGGGACTACAAGTACCAGAGAGGAGACAGCTATACACACAGGGGTGGGGGGGGATACAAGTACCAGGGAGGAGACAGCTATACACACAGGGGTGGGGGGGACTACAAGTACCAGGGAGGAGACAGCTATACACACAGGGGTGGGGGGGACTACAAGTACCAGAGAGGAGACAGCTATACACACAGGGGTGGGGGGGACTACAAGTACCAGGGAGGAGACAGCTATACACACAGGGGTGGGGGGGACTACAAGTACCAGAGAGGAGACAGCTATACACACAGGGGTGGGGGGGACTACAAGTACCAGGGAGGAGACAGCTATACACACAGGGGTGGGGGGGGAACTACAAGTACCAGGGAAGAGACAGCTATACACACAGGGGTGGGGGGGACTACAAGTACCAGGGAGGAGACAGCTATACAAACAGGGGTGGGGGGGACTACAAGTACCAGAGAGGAGACAGCTATACACACAGGGGTGGGGGGACTACAAGTACCAGGGAGGAGACAGCTATACACACAGGGGTGGGGGGGAACTACAAGTACCAGGGGGCTGCTGGTTGGTGGCTGCACTTTTTTTTCTATTGCATTACTAATTTAATGCTTACTGTGAAGAGGAGAGCCGTTCTTCCAGTGATCTCCCCGATGGCAGGGAGCATAGAGGAAGAGGAGAGCCACGGATCGCAGAGTGGTACAGCGCGCTGTTATAACTTACATTGAAATTTCCTCCACTCTACCCACAGCCCCGCCTCTTCCTGACCCCATCCCTGTAATAGACAGAAAGCGTGTCCAATGCTGAGATTTGTTGTCTATTACAGGCGCGGGGTGAGGAGGAGGCGGGGCTGTGGGCAGAGTGGAGGAAATTTCAATGTAAGTTGTAACAGTGCGCTGTACCGCTCTGCGATCCCGTGGCTCTCTGCTTCCTCTATGCAATCGGGGAGGTCACAGCGCGAACGGCTCGCGATTAACCCCCGATCGCCAGTGGTGCTCGCCCCCCCACTCCCAGGCAGCCCAGCTCCTCGCCAGACCCAATTTTTCACTCGCAAAAGGCGAGTAGGTGGGTGGAAAATTTGAGGTCTGGTCTACAGGGATGAGGGGGAGGAGGCGGCGGGTTCAATCACTGTGCTCGGCTGCGTGAGACAGGTCACAGCCGAGACAGATCAGACAGAGCCGCAGCGCGGCCACAAGATAGAGAATAGTGGGGTCCCGGGTGCGCCAGCCGACGGGTGTCACTCGAGCGCGGGGAACACCCACCACCGGCCTGACACCCCCCCCCCCCAGTGTATGGCATCCGGGGCACCCCACCCCCTACTTAGTACGCCTCTGATTGGCTGCCAACATTATGTCAGTCTAAAAAAAAAAAAGTAAAAATACTCAATGTCGGGATGGTGTCACCCCTCTAGCGCACCCCCGCACCCCCCTAGCAACGCCTCTGGTTAAGTGCCCAGTGGTCAAGTAGTTAAGGACGCTTTATGGTACGCCAGAAAGCGCCTCATCCATCAGCAGGAGAGGATGTCTATCGAGGACTGTCGCAGACTGATCTTCAGCCTGCTGAGAGACTATTCCTTGATGAACCTTAAGGAGGAAGAGGACGTCTGAAGATTTTCCCTTTCACCCCCCTCCCCCACCTGTTTGTATCCACTGGCAGTTCAATAAAGCTTTGGGCCTGTGAACTCTTTCTTCTGTCAACCTGCAAGACGGGGGGCCGCGGCATCGTCCCTCCCCATCAGCGGTAACCCCGGCAGAGTTAGAGTGAGTCCTCGCCTGCGAAATCGCGGTGGTTCGATCTTGAAATCGCGGCCAGACGCACCTCCGCTGGGCAGCAGATCTAGGCAAGGCCGCGGCTTCGGCCTAGTCCCGGAGGTCGGCGGCCATCTTGGTGCACTCAAACTGCCTGCCTAGTTCAGTTTGTGTCCCTCTGAACACCTGAACCCTCTCTAGGGAACATAGAGGACTCCCTGGACTACTTCCATTTGCCTCAAATTAACAACAGTTATGCTATTGTTCCCTGCAACTGTCAAAGAAGTTACTCTCCCAGCTGATTAATGCATCTAACGTAAGCTTAAAGACGGGAGGGGGACGCAAGTACAGCCTGTGAAATGGAGGAAATTTAGAATCATAATCTTGGCCTTTATTCCTCAGTGGCCCCCACTCTGCATCACCAGTTTCTACAGTCCCGGGAGCCGTTTCACTAGCTCCAAGAACTGCTCAACAGACGTTTTACATGGGGAAGGTCGGAGACCAACGTCACATTTACAAAAAATCTGCAAAGCAGACCACGATCCAGTCATCCCCTCTTATGGACCGCTTTGTGCTCAGGCCCCAATCTCCGGCCCCAGGCTCTGCGATTGCTGTCACCGCCCCACCTGATGTGGACCCGCTGACTGATCCTTCTCTTTTTACTGTACAGACCGCACCTCAGCTATCAGCTTCTACCCTTTCAACAATGGCGGTACCGGTGACAGAGACGGTACTCGACCAAAAGCTACAAGCTCTGCTGCAGAATCTCACCAACAACATCGCTAAAGAGGTAAATAAACTAGCACATGAACTCAGGGGGGAGATAGATCAGTTGGGGGAGCGCACTGATAACCTTGAGACTAAATTTGATGATATGGTCCAATATGTACATGCTTTGGAAGAAGAAAATGCTACCCTTAAAAATGCTGTGACACAGCTCCAAATACAACAAGAGGATCTCGAGAACAGGGAGCGCCCACAAAATCTACGGATCCGCGGGATCCCCGAGTCAATTTCCGATAAGGAAATTCGGCCCTACCTCTTGGCTCTCTTCATTTATCTTGCACCCGAGATCCCGGATATAGATTGGCGCCTTGATCGGGCACATAGATCGCTGGCTCCTAAGCCTCCTCAGGGAGCTAATCCCAGAGATATCATTGTCCGCTTCCACTTCTACGAAAGCAAAGAAGCTTTGACCTCCATCACACACAACAGATCGAGAATTGAATTTAAAGGCACAAAGATTCAACTTTTTAGCGATCTCTCTCCCATTACCTTAGCCAAACGGCGCACTTTGAGACCTATCTACAATACTTTGAGACCTGTTACAGCACACCTTCAGCGGCACCAAGTCACATATCGTTGGGGCTTTCCTTTTCGTTTATCAGTAACCAAGGATGGGATGCAATACTCCATGAGGGACCTTCAGGAATGTGACTCTTTCACCAAGAACCTGGGTCTTCCTCCCATTCCGGAGGAGGATCTACAGGCACAACCTCCAGTACCCAGACCTCTCTCTACTCCGGATATGGACTTTGGTTCGTCATAGATCTCGGAATTCCGTCTCTACTCCTCAAAGGGCTACATCATCTAAGGGTCACACCTGATTTTGACTTATTTTCTTTTTGTTGCTCTTTACACGGTGACCCTGATCTTCACCTTTTGTGCCTGAGTGCTCTGATCCCCAGATCTGACTTTTCTTTTCTATCTGCTCCATGCAGCTGGTTTTTCTACCCTCTGAGCACTTGTTTGACAAAATCCCTTGATTGTTTATTACTTTTTCACTGCAGTTTTCTTGGATTGTATTGAGGCCAATAAATTGGCTCTTACGGACTGGCATGCTCCCCCTTTGTCACTGTCATGGTCCTGGAATGCGACCGTGACCTCCTGAGGGGATCACCCCCCTCAGGCTTCATACCTGTAAGGTATTTTTTTGTTTTTTTTGTTGTTCCTGCTGTCTTTATTCCATGTTTAATAACTTTTTTTCTACAGGCAATGGAGATCCTAGGGGCCGTCTTGAACTTTGACTTCCTTTTCAAATGCTCCTGGAGCTCCCACATATTACCCATGTCTTTTTTTTGTTTTCTTTTAGGGTTTTTTTTTTGACCCGTTTCAGAAACACGGCTGTGTTTCCACTACCTTGTGCCAATTTTTCCTATTTGTACTTGTTACTACAATCACTAGTTTTTCTACATAATTGTCTCTGCTGATTATATATTTTTTGTACGCAATGCGAGATATGCTTACAATGCTTAGTAATGGCTCTTAATATACTGTCTTACAATGTTAAGGGCCTGGGCTCCTTCGTAAGCGCTGGCTGCGTTGAAGGAGTTCAGGTCCTTTGATGCTGACGTGATCATGGTTTCAGGAGACACATTTTAAAGCTAATGGTTCATTTAATTTGCATCTAAACACTTTCCTACTACATGTATTGCCTCTGATCCCTCCGTAAAGCTGGAGTGGCTATTCTCTTTAAACGTTCCACTGCCATACGTGTTAAATCTTCGTTTCTAGACCCTCGTGGCCGCTTTATACTCTTGAACTGTGATCACATGGAACACGTCTTTCACTTTAGCGAATGTGTATGCTCCCAACTCAGGTCAGATGGGTTTCTTGAGGATTTTTTTGAAAAACTTGCGGCCTCTCTCCCAACCCTTCATGATCAATTGGGGGAGATTTTAATTTGTGTATGTCCCCTGTAAGGATAGATTCTCCTTGCTCCATAAAACCCCCTGGACAAGCACAAAAATCTTCTGCCTCATTTCGAAGGACAATCAGAGCTCATAACCTGTTTGACGCTTGGAGAGTAAAACATCCAATCGCTAGACAATTTACCTTTTTTTCACCCTCATGCAAATTATACACAAGATTAGATAATTTTTTCATTACCGCCCCACTGTTGTCTTATCTAGTTGACTCTAATGTTCACCCGATTACATGGTCAGATCATGCGCCCATCTCACTCGAGCTTCTCCTGTCTGCACCATCTCGAACATGTCATTGGCGTCTCAATGAGTCCCTTCTCAATACCCCTACAGTTCACCTACACTTACAACACCAACTATCCGAATTCTTTCAACTCAATGAGGGCTCGGTGTCTGAGGTCTCTACTAGTGTTGAGCGGAATACCCCATATTCGATTTCGCGATATATCACGAATATATAGTAGAATATTCGAGAAATATTCGCTAAAATCGAATATTCGTGATATTTTAGCGAATAAACAATATTGCGATTTTTCGCTAATGCGATTGCGATTGGGGTTGCGATTTCATGTTGCGATTGTGGTTGCGATTGTTATTGCGATTGTTATTGCGATTCTCGTTCGCGCATGCGCAAACGCGAGAACAACACGCGACCAACACGCGACCATTTCCTGGATCCGTGCCAGTTACCTGACAGCTCGTTTTCGCAATTTTGTGCTGCCTACTTGCCTAATCCTTGGGAGGTGAATGAATTGGTGGGAAGCAATTTTACACCCAGTGAGGAAAATATGCTGATTAGTGTAAGTATTTTCACCACTGTTATTTCCTTAGCTTTAACTGCATTTTAGACTAGTTTAAAAGTTAGTATATAAGTTCAGATATTAGTATTTCCCAAACATTGTGTCTTCTGCTGTTGCAAAACTACAACTACCAGCATGCCTGCACAGCTGCAGACACCTGGTTGGTAAATGTGTATTTAGGCACTTTCCTTGCTATTTAGCATAATTAATTTAACATGTTGTGGACATAGTACGTATGCGAACGTCCTGACTTCAGGGTCCTTAAGGCCAAGGACGTTCGAATACATATTGCCCTTTAGATGTTGCAGAACTACAACTTCCAGCATGCCTGGGCATTAGGGTTGCCACCTTTTCGTCAAGCCAAACCCGAACACTTTAGCGACGCACGTCAATTTTTTTGTAGCTTATCCTCGGGAGGTACCGACCGTGCGTTCTGAGGATAAGACTGACAGGCGTCTCAGCCAATCAGGTAACCTGATTGGCTGAAGCGTCATCGAGGGCAGGACGAGGGACATCGAGGGACATAGAAGCCAGAAAGGTAAGTGCCAGGGGGGTACTGGGCACAGCGTGTCGACAATTGGGGGCACAGTGGCTGCATTTGCTGAGTTTTGATGGCATGGCACCGTGGCCGCGTTGTGATGGCATGTTAGCTGCGTTTTGATGGCATGGCACAGTGGTTGCGTTTGAAGGCACAGTGACTGCGTTTGATGGGATGCAACAGTGGCAGAATTTTTATGGCATGGTGGCTGCGTTTTGATAGCATGGTGGCAGCGTTTTATGGATGGCACAGTGGTTGCGTTTGATGGCACGGTTGCTGAGTTTTGATGGCATGGCACAGTGGCTGTGTTTTGATGGCGCTGGTGGCTGTGTTTTGATGGCACGGTGGCTTGCGTTTTGATGGCATGGCACAGTGGCTGCGTTTTGATGGCACGTGGCTGTGTTTTTGATGGCACGGTGGCGCGTTTTTTGATGGCATGGCACAGTGGCTGGCGTTTTGATGGCCATGGTGGCTGCGTTTTGATGGCATGGCACAGTGGCTGCCTTTTGATGGCATGGTTGCTGCGTTGTGATGGCATGGTGGCTGCGTTTTGATGGCATGGCACAGTGGTTGCGTTTGATGGCACAGTGACTGCGTTTGATGGGATGGCACAGTGGCTGAATTTTTTATGGCATGGTGGGCTGCGTTTTGATAGCATGTGAGGCTGCGTTTTATGAATGGCACAGTGGTTGCGTTTGATGGCACGGTTGCTGAGTTTTGATGGCATGGCACAGTGGCTGCGTTTTGATGGCACGGTGGCTGCGTTTCATGGCATGGCACCAGCCGCCACTGGCAGCATGCGTTAGACCAGACCTCCTCCAGGGCCCCCCTTTATATCAGCATGCATCGACCCTCCCCCAGGGCCCCCCTTTTATTAGCATACAACTCGACCTCCCCATTTTTAAATGTGCCCGGGTTTCAGATGGCTTTCAAAATCGGGCACATGTGTCCCCAAACCCGGACTGTTCCGGGTGAAAACCGGACAGGTGGCAACCCTACTGGGCATGCTGGCACTTCTAGTTTTGCAAGTTTCTGCAGGCCCACATTTTTCAGACCACTATACACGGGTCTCTAAACTGTGGCACCCTAGATGCAGCAAAAGTAAAATTCTTACCATGCACTGACAGACCATGGCTGATGGTAGTAAGTAGTTTTGCAACAGCTGGAGGTGGACTGGTCTTGAAACCCTGAGTTAGGTAACAAACGCGCAGTGTTTTGCAACCATTCTGCCTCCAGCTGTTGCAAAAGTATAACTCCCTGCATGCAACTGGCTGCAATAACCCCCCCCCCTCTTCCCCCAATGTGAATGTACAGGTACATTCACATGGGCTGGGACTTACATGTACTTCTAGCTGAAGCAAATTTGGCGCTGCAGCTCAAACCCTCAGCGGGAAACTACTGTGAACCCCACGCCCCTCTGACTGTACCTTACAAACACGCCACCCACACTAAATATAAATTAAAAAACAAAACATATACACGTACCCCTACATAGCCACCCTCCACAACAAAAAAAAAACATCTGGTACGGCACTGTTTACTAAACGGAGCCTACAGCTGTTGCAAAACAACTCCCCAGTATTACCGGACAGCCATTAACTGTCATTGATTAATAAGGCGAGAATGCTTCCAATTGTTGAATACCATAGATTTCCGTCATATATCCATAAGGGTTTAAAACAAAGTATTGTAATATACTTTGTTCTTCATCTTGCAGAGGTTCCTGCAAAAGGGCTATGATGAGGAGCAGAAAAAAATAAAATGATCAGCTCCATAATTCAGGAGTTACACGAGCAATATGGCAGCACACATGACCGCTTAGCCTATTAAAAAAATGGTCCGACCTGAAGAGCGCCACATGGACCAGGTAAAGCGTATAAGGGAGGAATATCATCCAGGTAAGTTATTGGTGACAGTTATGTATTTTTTTTTTCTAAAGTGTATTTTGTGCATGTACTCGAGAGAGGAGCCGGACTGCAGGAGTTGGGAGTAGGCAGGCCTCCCCCAGAGGCAATCTGCCACCTTTCTCCATGCCCCGGGTGGCTTTGAACCTCAACGGGGCAGAGGGACTCCCTATAAGGGAGTGAGAGTATTTTGCCCGCTCAACCAGCCCCGTTAGTCCTTCGCCTCTCTTTTTAGAGACCGCGTGGTCAGAGTGCGTGCATGTTAAACCAATTTCGAGTGCGTGTGTAAGTGTGGTGGTTTTTGTGGGAGGGGGGTGGGCGTACTAAGCGCAGGCTTACCTCGCATAGCACTCCCACCGGGTGCCGGGCTGAGACCACCAAACTCAATTCACATGTAGCCGAGAGCGGGATCCGAACCCCTAGCTGCAGAGGTGAATGGCTTGTCAGCGCAGTGCCAATCGCATTGAGCCACCGCAGCTCCTTTGGTGACAGTTATGTAAGGTCATATGTAATTAATGTAAGGGCAGATGTTGTTAACCCAGACGCCATGTTGTGGTAACATATATCACCACCACCAGCCAAGGTATTTATAGTACTGTTGAAAAAAGACATGGGACAGCAGACAGGAACGCAGAAGTTATGGGGGAACATACTTTTCCCATTGCTTTGCATGGGACTTTAAACAAAAACCCCAACCCTCACAAATGGGGGTAGTTAAGGGATAAATTAACGATCTTCTACTTTAAGTGGACGTAAAAGTAACATATGACCAAGTGTTATCGAAATATCTACAGCTGTTATGAAGTAACATGTATTTTCCATAGAGTAGAATGGGACTTTAAAGAAAAACCCTGACCATGGCAAATGGGGGTGGGTAAGGGTTAAACCACCTATCCTATGTTTGTGGCTGACATATAAGTAACCTGTGTGCCAAGTTTCATGAAAATATCTTTAGCCATTTGGACGCGATGCTGGTACATACATACATACTGTACATACACACACACACACACACGTTGAGTTTTATATATATAGATTCCCACTAAATTCCTGTGTTATTTTAGCGTGGGCTTGTCATAGTAATCCCGTGTGATCCATCAGGCCCTTTTTTTAACATGAGATCGTCTGAACAAAACAAAGGAGACAAAAACAGTTCATTTTACCATGGTGGCAGCCCAGCTCACACTCAGTCCCCTGTAGTGCCCGCAAGACCCTTTAATATAACATTGTCCCATTGGTTAACTGTCTATATAAATTTATTTGTATTCATATACAATACAGCAGAGTTCACAGAATTTGCATATGTTATTATAAAACATTTTCACATATATGGACATTGTGTTATTATAGATGTTGCTCTACCATCTGTGCACCATAAACGCAAAAGGCGACAGGCCGCAGAGGAGTATGTAGAGGAGGAGGAGCAGGAGGAGGATGCAGAGGAGGAGAGTAATGAGGAGCATCCAGGGCCCTCCCACTCGTCAGCCACAGCTCTTGTGGAGGAGGAAGATGAGGAGCTGCAACCCGCCCCCCCCCCAAACTTCTGGTGGTGTAGGAGAAGAGGAGCAGGAGGATGACACTCTTCCTGTGACCTACGGTCAGGAGGGTAAATATGTGCACAAAGATTAATAACATTTCAAAAACTAGAAATGGTAATATTTCTAGGGAAATTGTGTGACGTGTTCTTGCCTTCACCAATACTCCAGACGGGAGACGGTGCCCCTGCAGATGTAAATGTGATGCAACAATGTGTCTATCCATTGATCCATTAAAAACTGCTCCATCAAAACCTATCCCATCAAAACTGCACCATCCTATTAGCCCCTTCAAAAACTGTTTGCAATGGACTGGTTGCTATGGACTGGCGTGTTTTGCAATCAAATGTCTGTATCCTGAAAACCATTTGACCGATCACTTAGCCGTCGACACGTGCAGTAGCAGCAGGGACAGCTGAACATTTTGATATAAGATTTGTGTAGGTCGGCCTGAAAATGAGGGAGTGGTCGCAGTTTTGAAATCTTGTAATGATTTTTCAGTTTTAAAAATCTCACACTCTAAGCTTCACCATTCATTTCTATGGGAAAATTTTGCCACAATAACAACGATATTTCGCAAACGATTTGGCGAAACGTTCCACAAAGTAATGGTCCACTATTCGGGAACAATCTGCTCATTTTGATATATGACTCGTCTATGTAGCGTAAAAACTGTGGGAGGAGTTAGGGTGGTAAATTTGGCTATAAGAATAAGAATAATAATATATATGTGAGAGAATAGTAAGTGATCTTGCTATGCAAGACCACCTAATAAGATGTAGAAAAAAAAAGGACAGCATTTAAAGCTTACCCGTCAGATTTCAGAACAATAATATGGTATTTATGATACAAGTATATGTGCTAGACACATAACAATTGTATAGACATGATAATGATTGTTTAATAAGCAACATAAATATTATATTGATTTTGTAACGCTCTTTGAAATCCAAATGTTTTTTTCTTTTATCCTAACAGTTTTAAAAAAGATGGTTGACAGAAAAACCGAAATTGAAAACATTGCAGCCAAAATACAAGCAAACGAACGGAAGATTCATTTTTTAATTTCTCAAAATGAGCAGCTGTTTCAACGCCAACGAGACATTTTGGCTCTGATGGGAGAAGACCACAAGAAAATGAAGAATCATGTTTGATTATTTGTTTTATTTTAATAAAAAAAGTATTTGTCAAATGTTTCCTTTCTTACTTAGATTGTTAGGTTTTTCAACACATCTAACTTCACACATCAACATCCACATCAACATCAACAGGCTGCAAACCAGGGTTTAACATAAAGTTCATTGTTTTAGTCACACTTGCTGTTACGATCCGGTCTGGTAGCTTGTAGCGGAGGCTGTTGGTGGATCCGCTGTGCCAGAGAGGTCATGAAGCATTAACCAGCATGAAGGCAGCAGCATTAGTATTCAAATATAAACTAATAATCACACACACAACATTTACAAGCAGTAGTTGTAATAGTAATATATAGTATCTAAACAGTTGGCCAAGACTTGACACCAGCAGTAGTGGTAATAGTAGTATATAGTGGCAAAGAACTTGTCACATAGGTATCTGAGCAGCAGTATAGTAGTAACAGTACACAATAAAGTGTTTTTTCACTCATAGTTGTGGAAGAGGTGGCAGCAGCACAGCAGCAGCATTGATAATTGTAGCATATAGTGCCAAAGAACTTGTCACATAGGTAAGTGAGCACTGGCAGCAGCAGCAGTATAGTAGTAGTACCAGTACACAATTAAGTGTTTTTTTTCACTCGTGGTCGTGGAAGAGGTGGCAGCAGGACAGCAGCAGCATTGATAATTGTAGCATATAGTGCCAAAGAACTTGTCACATAGGTAAGTGAGCACTGGCAGCAGCAGCAGTATAGTAGTAGTACAGTACACAATTAAGTGTTTTTTTCACTCGTGGTCGTGGAAGAGGTGGCAGCAGGACAGCAGCAGCATTGATAATTGTAGCATATAGTGCCAGATAGGTAAGTGAAAGAACTTGTCAGTACACAATTAAGTGTTTTTTTAGGTAAGTGGCAGCAGGGACAGAGCACTGGCAGCAGCAGCAGTATAGTAGTATGAGCAATGGCAGCAGCAGCACAGTATAGTAGTAGTAACAGTACACAATTAAGTGTTTTTTTCACTCGTGGTCGTGGAAGAGGTGGCAGCAGACAGCAGCAGCATTGATAATTGCATATAGTAGCATGACACATAGTGCCAAAGAACTTGTACACATAGGTACTCGTGGTCGTGGAAGAGGTGAGCAATGGCAGCAGCATTGATAATTGTAGCAGCAGTATAGTGGCAGAACAGCAGTAGTAACAGTACACAATTAAGTGTTTTTTTCACTCGTGGTCGTGGAAGAGGTGGCAGCAGGACAGCAGCAGCATTGATAATTGTAGCATATAGTGCCAAAGAACTTGTCACATAGGTAAGTGAGCACTGGCAGCAGCAGCAGTATAGTAGTAGTAACAGTATACAATTAAGTGTTTTTTCACTCGTGGTTGTGGAAGAGGTGGCAGCAGGACAGCAGCAGCATTGATAATTGTAGCATATAGTGCCAAAGAACTTGTCACATAGGTAAGTGAGCACTGGCAGCAGCAGCAGCAGTGTAGTAGTAACAGTACACAATTAAGTGTTTTTTTCACTCGTGGTCGTGGAAGAGGTGGCAGCAGGACAGCAGCAGCATTGATAATTGTAGCATATAGTGCCAAAGAACTTGTCACATAGGTAAGTGAGCACTGGCAGCAGCAGCAGTATAGTAGTAGTAACAGTACACAATAAAGTGTTTTTTCACTCGTGGTTGTGGAAGAGGTGGCAGCAGGACAGCAGCAGCATTGATAATTGTAGCATATAGTGCCAAAGAACTTGTCACATAGGTAAGTGAGCACTGGCAGCAGCAGCAGCATAGTAGTACCAGTACAAAATTAAGTGTCTTTTTCACTCGTGGTCGTGGAAGAGGTGGCAGCAGCATAGGAGCAGCAGCATTGATAATTGTAGCATATAGTGCCAAAGAACTTGACACATAAGTATCTGAGCACTGGCAGCAGCAGCAGCATAGTAGTACCAGTACACAATTAAGTGTTTTTTTCACTCGTGGTCGTGGAAGAGGTGGCAGCAGCATAGGAGCAGCAGCATTGATAATTGTAGCATATAGTGCCAAAGAACTTGTCACATAGGTAAGTGAGCACTGGCAGCAGCAGCAGTGTAGTAGTAACAGTACACAATTAAGTGTTTTTTTCACTCGTGGTCGTGGAAGAGGTGGCAGCAGGACAGCAGCAGCATTGATAATTGTAGCATATAGTGCCAAAGAACTTGACACATAGGTAGTGAGCACTGGCAGCAGCAGCAGCATAGTAGTACCAGTACACAATTAAGTGTTTTTTTCACTCGTGGTCGTGGAAGAGGTGGCAGCAGGACAGCAGCAGCATTGATAATTGTAGCATATAGTGGCAAAGAACTTGTCACATAGGTAAGTGAGCACTGGCAGCATCAGCAGTATAGTAGTAGTAACAGTACACAATAAAGTGTTTTTTTCACTCGTGGTCGTGGAAGAGGTGGCAGCAGCACAGCAGCAGCATTGATAACTGTAGCATACAGTGGCAAAGAACTTGTCACATAGGTAAGTGAGCACTGGCAGCATCAGCAGTATAGTAGTAGTAACAGTACACAATAAAGTGTTTTTTTCACTCGTGGTCGTGGAAGAGGTGGCAGCAGGACAGCAGCAGCATTGATAATTGTAGCATATAGTGCCAAAGAACTTGTCACATAGGTAAGTGAGCACTGGCAGCAGCAGCAGCATAGTAGTAGTAACAGTACACAATTAAGTGTTTTTTTCACTCGTGGTCGTGGAAGAGGTGGCAGCAGCATAGGAGCAGCAGCATTGATAATTGTAGCATATAGTGCCAAAGAACTTGACACATAGGTAATGAGCACTGGCAGCAGCAGCAGCAGTATAGTAGTAGTAACAGTACACAATAAAGTGTTTTTTTCACTCGTGGTCGTGGAAGAGGTGGCAGCAGGACAGCAGCAGCATTGATAATTGTAGCATATAGTGCCAAAGAACTTGACACATAGGTATATGAGCACTGGCAGCATCAGCAGTATAGTAGTAGTAACAGTACACAATAAAGTGTTTTTTTCACTCGTGGTCGTGGAAGAGGTGGCAGCAGCACAGCAGCAGCATTGATAATTGTAGCATATAGTGCCAAAGAACTTGTCACATAGGTATATGAGCACTGGCAGCATCAGCAGTATAGTAGTAGTAACAGTACACAATAAAGTGTTTTTTTCACTCGTGGTCGTGGAAGAGGTGGCAGCAGCACAGCAGCAGGAAGAGGTGGCAGCATAGGTAATATGAGCACTGCAGCAGCAGTATAGTATTGATAGTGTTTTTTTCACTCGTGGTCGTGGAAGAGGTGGCAGCAGGTAGCATACAGTGGCAAAGAACTTGTCACATAGGTAAGTGAGCACTGGGAGCATCAGCAGTATAGTAGTAGTAACAGTACACAATAAAGTGTTTTTTTCACTTGTGGTCGTGGAAGAGGTGGCAGCAGCACAGCAGCAGCATTGATAACTGTAGCATATAGTGGCAAAGAACTTGTCACATAGGTAAGTGAGCACTGGCAGCATCAGCAGTATAGTAGTAGTAACAGTACACAATAAAGTGTTTTTTTCACTCGTGGTTGTGGAAGAGGTGGCAGCAGGCACAGCAGCAGCATTGATAATTGTAGCATATAGTGCCAAAGAACTTGACACATAAGTATCTGAGCACTGGCAGAAGCAGCAGCATAGTAGTACCAGTACACAATTAAGTTTTTTTCACTGTTTGGAAGAGGTGGCAGCAGCACAGCAGCAGCATTTCACTCGTGGTCATAGGTAAGTGTGGAAGAGGTGGCAGCAGCATGGCAGGCACAGCAGCAGCATTGATAATTGTAGCATATAGTGCCAAAGAACTTGACACATAGGTATATGAGCACTGGCAGCATCAGCAGTATAGTAGTAGTAACAGTACACAATAAAGTGTTTTTTTCACTCGTGGTCGTGGAAGAGGTGGCAGCAGCATAGGAGCAGCAGCATTGATAATTGTAGCATATAGTGCCAAAGAACTTGACACATAGGTATATGAGCACTGGCAGCATCAGCAGTATAGTAGTAGTAACACTACACAATAAAGTGTTTTTTTCACTCGTGGTCGTGGAAGAGGTGGCAGCAGCACAGCAGCAGCAGCATTGATGATTGTAGCATATAGTGTCAAAGAACTTGTCACATAGGTATATGAGCACTGGCAGCATCAGCAGTATAGTAGTAGTAACAGTACACAATAAAGTGTTTTTTTCACTCGTGGTCGTGGAAGAGGTGGCAGCAGCACAGCAGCAGCATTGATAACTGTAGCATACAGTGGCAAAGAACTTGTCACATAGGTATATGAGCACTGGCAGCATCAGCAGTATAGTAGTAGTAACAGTACACAATAAAGTGTTTTTTTCACTCGTGGTCGTGGAAGAGGTGGCAGCAGCACCGCAGCAGCATTGATAACTGTAGCATACAGTGGCAAAGAACTTGTCACATAGGTAAGTGAGCACTGGCAGCATCAGCAGTATAGTAGTAGTAACAGTACACAATAAAGTGTTTTTTTACACACTCGTGGTCGTGGAAGAGGTGGCAGCAGCACAGCAGCAGCATTGATAACTGTAGCATACAGTGGCAAAGAACTTGTCACATAGGTAAGTGAGCACTGGCAGCAGCAGCAGTATAGTAGTAGTAACAGTACACAATAAAGTGTTTTTTCACTCGTGGTTGTGGAAGAGGTGGCAGCAGGACAGCAGCAGCATTGATAATTGTAGCATATAGTGCCAAAGAACTTGACACATAAGTATCTGAGCACTGGCAGAAGCAGCAGCATAGTAGTACCAGTACACAATTAAGTGTTTTTTTCACTCGTGGTCGTGGAAGAGGTGGCAGCAGCTCAGGAGCAGCAGCATTGATAATTGTAGCATATAGTGCCAAAGAACTTGACACATAAGTATCTGAGCACTGGCAGCAGCAGCAGCATAGTAGTACCAGTAAACAATTAAGTGTTTTTTTCACTCGTGGTCGTGGAAGAGGTGGCAGCAGCACCAGCAGTAGTAAGAAAGTGGCAAATCTCACAGACAAAAGGTGACAGCACCAGTATGAGTAATATATCGGTACATAATCACTCAGCCTTTTGGCATTAGCAGTAGGAGCCCATATAGTGCCAAAATTACAAAAGCTTGAAATTGCATTAGCATGGTGATTACATTTGAAAAGCAGAATGACACAGGCCTTAAGTAGCTGTGGCACCGGGTGGAGTTTTTGGGTTGTGTTTTGCACGCCACAGGCTTTTCAAAAAAAATAAAAAATATCCACCTTCTTCCCAGCAGCAGCATAAGGAAAGGGGATTCACTGTGATGTAAGGGAGAGGGGGAACTCCACTTCTGATGGGTGGGGTAGGATGGTGGGGTGGCCTTTGACATCTAATGTAAGGGGAGGGGATGCGCTGGACATATAATATTACAGATATAACCGGCCCTTTTTGAGGGCAACCATAATGCTGATGCGGACCACGATGAAATTGAGTTTGACACCCCTGGTATAAAGAGATAGGAGAGGTATTGCTAACTGACAAGGGACCATTCAGCGCCCTGAACCGACGGCGGTGCCAGAAAGTCACCGCCGATCCAGGACTCATTCATTTTGATGAATGTGAGTCTGTCCACGGAGTCTGTGGACAGACGGGTCCTCTTGTCCGTGACCACCCCACCTGCCGCGCTGAATGTCCGCTCAGATAGTACGCTGGAGGGGGGGCAAGACAATAACTCCAGCGCATACTGAGCGAGCTCGCGGCAGGTGTCCAATCTGGCAACCCAGTACTCCATGGGGTCGTCGGTGCTCATACTGTCAGAAGCACTGACGGACCCCATGTAGTCTGCCACCATGTGGGCCAGCCGCTGGTGGTGACTGCTGCTGCTGCTGCTGCTGCTGCTGCTGGTACTGGGTCGCTCAGTTTGCATGAACATCCTCATCTCACCCATTAGGTCCCCTGCTCGGCTGCTGATGTTGCTGCTGGGTGCAGCCACCTGCTGGGTGAGATGAGGGGGGACAACTGGAGGCCGGGGAGTTGCCTGCTCCAAACGGCTGACTAGGCATGCCTGCAGTTCCTCCATCCGGGGCTGCCTCCGTCTGGCTGGGAGGAACTGCTCCAGTTTCCCCTTAAATCTGGGATCTACAAGGGTGGCCAGCCAAAACTCGTCCCTCTCCTTGATGGCTTTAACCCGGGGGTCCCTCCTGAGGCATCTCAGCATGTGGGCAGCCATGGGGAAGAGCACAGCCCGCTGTGACTCCTCATGGCTGCCTGGGTCCATGACGTCCGCTTCCTCGGCATGGAGGCGCTGCTGTTCGCGGTCAGTCATGCCAAACCCCCGGACTATCGGTGCCCCCAACACCGGCTCTCCCTCCTGACCAGGCCCTGACTCCAGGACGCCACCAGTCACCTCCTGATCATCATCATGATCCTCCTCCTCCTCCTCCTCCTCGTCCTGGGCCTGGTCTTGGTGGAGCAGTGTTGCCTCCTCCTGCTCCACCAAGGCACTCTCCCCAGCTCCGAGCAGGCGATCTAGTGCCCTGTCCAGCAGGAACACTATAGGGAGCACGTCGTTGAGGCCGACATGCTCCCTGCTCACCATCTTGGTCGCCTGCTCAAAAGGGGCCAACACATGGCAGACCTGGTGTATCTGCCCCCACTCCAGACTGGTGATGTACGGGAGTGTGTGTTGTGATGGCCCGCCAGTGCCTTGCTCCAGCAGGTACTCCTTCACCGCCCTTCGCTGCTCCCACAACCTCTCCAGCATGTAGAGGCTGGAGTTCCACCGCGTCACACTGTCCACAATCAGCCTGTGAAGGGGCAGGCTGTTGTCCCGCTGCAACTTTGACAGGGACGCGGTAGCGGTTGGGGAGCGCCTGAAGTGGCTGGCAATCCTGCGTACCCTTAGCACAATGTCACTCAACCCGGGATAGGTGCGCAGGAACTTCTGCACCACTAGGTTGAGGACATGTGCCAGACAGGGCACGTGTGTCAGACTGCCAGCCTGGAGGGCGGAGAGGAGGTTGCTGCCATTGTCACAGACAACCAGACCTGCTTGGAGCCTTCGGGGTGTCAGCCACTTCTGGACCTGAGCCTGAAGTGCGCTCAGCACTTCTCGTCCAGTGTGTCTCCGTTCCCCTAAACTAACCAAGCTGGAGCACGGCCTGACAGCGCACGTGCCCCACACTTGAATAGCTACGGGGGCGCTTGCTGGGAGGCTCAGCAGCTGCGGAGACAGTGGCTTGAGGGAGACCAGCACTTCTCCCCCTGGACACCCCGGGGCGGCACCCACAAAATCAGATGCCGCCAATCCCTCCCCGGCGCCTCGGAGGGAAACCCAATGGGCCGTGAAGCTTATGTAGCGCCCCTGCCCATGCCTGCTGGTCCAGCCATCCATTGTCAGATGCACCCTGTTGCTGACAGCATGATCCAGCGACAGGGTTACATTCTGCACAATGTGCTGGTGTAGGGCAGGGACACCAGTCCTGGCAAAGAAATGGCGGCTGGGGACACGCCATTGGGGTTGGGCCTGCTCCAACATCTGCCTGAAGGGGTTGCAGTCCACTATGTTAAAGGGAAGCAGATGTTGGGCAATAACCCTTGCCAGGAGCCCATTGAGGGAACGCACACGTCGGTCTGAAGGGGGGAAGGGAGTGTTGCGTTCAAAGGCGTCAGAAAGAGACGCCTGGCGCCGGACGGCAGTGTGGGACACCGAAGAGGAGGGTGATGATGTGGAGGTCTGGCTGCCGGTGCCAGTACCTCTACTAGAGGGAGCGGGGGGGCATGACCTGCTGGTAGCCGATGAAGCTGTGGCAGGGGCTGCTGTACCCTGCACACTTGTGGTGGTGGCGCTGCTACCACCAACACGCTTCATCTGGTCATGCTCCTGCCAGTGGTTAATCCGCAGGTGCTGGTTGAGTGCCGTGGTACCCACCCGAGCCAAGCACTTCCCTCTCTTCACCTTGGCACGACAGAGCTGGCAGATGGCTACTGTCGGGTTATCTGCTATCAAGGTGAAGTAGGCCCAGACAGGTGACTTCAGCGTCGCCCTCCTGTCAGATGGGGTGACGCTGACTTCCACCTGCTGGGACTCGGTGCGCACAGGTGGAGCTGCCTGCTGCTGCTGCTGCTGCTGCTGACACCTCCTGCTGCCATCACCAGTGGAGACCCTGACGCTGGTCTCCCTGGTGACCTAGCGCACCGTTTCCCCAGGGTGCCTACCTTCCTCGTCGTCACTGATGCTGTGAACCGACGAGGCAGGTGGCACCCATGTTGGGTCACCCTCCTCTTCGCCCCCAGATATGTCAGACCCAGGGCTGACATGTGGTGGTCTGAAGGAGATATCTGACATGGAGCCGCTAGCCTGGCTCCGATGTCCCCTCACAGACGCATGGGTCTGACTAGGTGCTGGTGTTTCCTGCAGAAAACCACCAGCACCACCATGAAGGGAGGTCTCTGGGCTACTGACAGCCAGTACCCCATCCTCCTCCTCCTCCATTAACCCTTCAAAAAGGTCCTGACCATCAGCACATAAATCTATGTCTGCATGATCGAGGGCCTCCCCCAAGATATCCATGTCACTTTCACCCTCAAACAGCATGAGGCTGGACTCTTGGGGGCTGGGGCTGGGTACTAAAGGCACCGGTGTACTGATGGTGGTGGTGCTACTTGGTGTGGCTACTGGTGATGATTCAGTGGCACTGCTGTGCCCCATGTACTCCACCACTGCTGGAGCCTGGGAAGGCAATATCGGGCGGCTGCCCTAAGTGAAAAACTCCCGGATGAGGCGGACTCCCCTTCCACCCGATCCTCTACCAGTAGTAGGGGCGCGAGAGGTACCCCGTGCTGGCAGCGACCCAGCACTGGGAGTAACTCCCCTACCCCTGCTGCCACGACCACGGATGCTGCTCATGCTGATATGGGGGGGTGGGTAAAACTTTATTGGGGGGGGGGGGGTAAATGTGATAAAAGAAAAAACAGGCACGCAGACAAACACCTAGTAGCTATGCCACTAAACAACACTTAAACGAAAGGTAAATTTTTTTAAATTTTTTTTTTTTTTAAACTAACTAACTGACTGACAGACAACAGACAAAAACTGACTGGGCAAAGAATAAAATCAATAAACAAACTAATATAGATAGAACAGTGACTCTGCTAACACAGCAGAGCCAGAGATCTGAATAAACTAAAAATAACTTTTTTTTTTTTTCTATAAAACAGATAACTAAATAAACACACTAAACTAAGCTAGCTAGCTTACAGAGGTGTACAAGTACACTCAAACCTATCTATCTAACACTAAATGAAACTGGAACACAAACACACAAATAGTAGCTTTAAAAAAAGCTGTTTGGTATCTTCTTGCTTTTAAAAAAGCAGTTTAGAAATATAAGCACTAGCAGCTGCTAATACTCAAATGAACAGAACAGGAGCACAGAACTGAAAGGCACTGCAATGCTGATGCAATATAACACAGAGCACAGAAACACTTCTCCCTCTATATCCACCTTGTGAATCTGCAATGAGCACATGCTGGGACTTAGTTTATATAATGGTCGTGAGGCAGGTTCCTATTGGTTGATGTGGAGGTTGCTAACCTCTGACACCTGTGGAAATGGAACTCTGATTGGCTCTGATGTGAATGAAGGGCGAGAAAAAAATCGCGCGATATTCCTATTGCCGAATATTCGCATTGCGAATATTCGGCAGCATAAAAGGATCACATGCGCTACTCGGCCCAGGGTCCCTCTAATCATACCACCATTGCTTTTACACGTCGATGGAGATCACTAGCATGTGATCTGTGTTAAAAATGTTTTGAGAAAAATCCGAATATTCGACATTGCGAATATTCGGCGCAATATTCGAGATATTGCGCGATTTCTCGAATATGCAATATTCGAGCCGAATATTCGTAATTCGAATATTCGTGAGCAACACTGGTCTCTACCCTGTGGGAAGCTCACAAGGCCTTTTTCAGGGGTGAATGCATTGCCGCTGGATCTTGCCTTAAGAGAGATCGTGCTCTTCAACGCACGACTCTATTAGCCGATTTAACTAAAGCTGAGAGGAATCTTCTTAGTTTTCCCACGGTGGACCGCCTCCACATTGTGACCTCCCTGAGAAACCGTATCAAATCCCTAGATTTGAACAGAATTGATAAATCTATGCTCTGGTCGAAAAACAAAAGTTTTATGAATTTGCCAACAAACCTCACAGAATGTTGGTCAATAGGTTAAAACCTCGCCCCCATGCCTCTCTACCTGATTTCATTTTCCAGCCAGACGGGATCCCCACTTATTGCCCCCGGGGTATGACTAAAATATTTGGACAATTCTACCAAGACCTATACAACTGTCTATCTAAGGACTCTGAGTCCCAGTTCTCTCAGGAGAAATTTGACGCTTTTGTTGACACTCTTAACCTACCCAAATTATCCCAGGTGACCGTTCTGGACTTAATGCACAGATCACTGCTGAGGAGATTTCCAGGGTCATTAAAGAACTTCCATCTCATAAATCCCCAGGCCCTGATGGACTCCCTTACTCCTATTATAAGAAATTTCTCCCAGAATTAATGCCCCATATGGTAACTTTATTTGCATCCCTGTTAAAAGGGACTGTACCCTGCACTCAATTCTTACATGCATATATAACGGTCATCCAAAACCGGACAAGGACCCATCAATTCCTGACAACTACCACCCTATAGCTCTCTTAAACTCCGACTATAAAATATTCACAAAAATATTGGCAAACAGACTCTCCCTTCTTCTTCCATCTTTGATACATAGGGATCAGGTGGGTTTTGTGCCTACTAGACATGCAGGGGATAACACAAGACGGACCATTGACCTTATTGATCTTCTGACCAAGACCGGGAGACCTGCTATCGCGTTGAGCTTAGATGCGCAAAAAGCTTTTGACCCGCCGACGAGACTCCACGCTATCTCCCCCGAGATTTCCCCACTTTGCTGGAGATGCGGCTCCGAGAGGGGGTCCCTAATACATATATGGTGGTCATGCCCCAAGTTGACTGAGTTCTGGCAAGACGTCCACCGTATAACGACTGATGTCTCCACGCTCACTCTGGCCTTCACACCCGAGCAGTTCTTACTACACCACTCGCCCCTCTCCCAGAGGGCATACTTTCGCTCCCTGGCTATGCACTTAGTGAACGCGGCGAAGCTCTGCATCCCTGCGAAATGGAAAGCGACGGAACCACCCACGGTGGCAGATTGGTTCAAACGGGTTAACCATATTGCGGAGATGGAAAGCCTAATCCATCAAGCCAGGGATACACCTGCAAGGTACACAGAACAATGGGCGTGTTGGATTCACTTTACCACCACAGAAGATTACCGGCGGATAATGTCCTAGCCAACTATTGGGAGGTGCGGTGTGACGCTATTCACACAATTACACTACACCACCATTCGCTCCCCTCCACGATGTGAGCTGGTTTCTCTCCTGTACTGACCCCTTCCACTATGTAACTCCACGCCCGACATGTCTCCACAGAGGTACCACCCTACCTCCAATCCCCTCACCATAGGCGCCGAACCCCATTATGCCCCATTGTGGACGCTCGCTGTAATAGGCCACCCATTCTTGGGACTCACGAGGATCCGCACGCAGAGTTCAGCCGTGCGGCCCACCCCGTTGGGCATGTGACTTAACATGAAAACCTCCCAAGCCAACACCCCGCCCCCTCGCCACAACCACTGGAAGGATATTGAATATTGAATATTGCTCTTAGCAGCTGCCGATCCCCTCTTATCCGCTTCCCCCACCTCACCCCTACCCCGCCCCCACCCACTCCCGAGTGACGACGAACACCCTCAGATCTCTGTGATTTACTTTCATCTCACAGGTTATGTTACCATGTTAGACTTTGATGTCTGTAATCTTCCTATGTTCTTACTATGTTTGCTGCTGTTTATGTAAACACCACTGTGAAGCGGCTGCGACCGCAATTCCTGCCCAAAATACTTGACTTATTGTATCAATGTATTGCTTGTTATGTTTATATTATCTTCAATAAACTCTTGGAAAAAAAAAAAAAAAAAAAGCTTTTGACCGTCTGAACTGGTCTTTTATGTTTGCCACCTTGACAAAATATGTTTTTTCAGGTCCATTCATGCAGGCCTTAAGGGCGCTGTACTCCGTACCCACTTCTCAGGTCCGATTGGCTTCCTGCGTCTCACCGCCATTCCCCTTGAGTAATGGTACCAGACAGGGTTGTCCCCTGTCTCCTCTTTTATTTATTTTAAGTCTGGAGCCCTTGGCTGCGGCTATTAGATCCCATCCAGATATAGGGGGGGTGGCGCTGAGGCGGGAGGAGTACAAACTCTCGCTCTTTGCGGATGACATATTGCTAACAATCACTCGCCCACATATCTCCCTTCCTTCCCTCCACATTACTCTAGACTTATTTAGTAGCCTCTCCGGTTTTAAGATTAACACAACCAAAACAGAGGCCCTCCCTATAAATATCCCGGCGAGTGCACTCGCCTCTCTACAAAGTAACTTCAATTATCGCTGGTGCACCCATTCCCTGAAATATTTAGGGGTACGTCTCTCCAACCTCTATTCTACCCTGTACCAGGTTAATTTCCCTCCTTTATTTATTGAAATAGGTAGATTACTGAAATTATGGACGAAACTTCCGTTGTCTCTCATCGCTTCTCGGCCTTTTGGCTACGATCCAGTGTAGTTCTGCTGCATTGGTGAGTGGTCAAGAGGTGCCCGGGGTACCCGACGGTCGGCCTTGGGGGGATCGTTCCTCTTCGGAGGGCCCCCCCTTGCTGCTATTGGCCTTAGGATTAGTCCCCGGGCAACGGGAAGCGATCGCCTTACTCAAGGCGTTGTTGGTCGGTTGGCGGAGCCGGGGGGTTCCCCTTGTGGGGCCCCTTAGGTGGGCGAGCGGACCTCTTTCAGGATGGCGGGCCGCGGGCTGAAGGACTCGCTGCGTTTTCTGGTTATGCCAGGATTTAAAGACCAAGTGACGTTGAAGACGGTCGTGGTGGACGTGTTGATGGATACTTTCCTTGTTGCGGTGAGGGATATTATGTGTTTGCAGGATTTTCCCAACCAAGGAATTTATGATGTGACCTTTGCCTCCACAGCGCTGTGCTGGAACATATTCGAAGAAGCGGAGAAGAGGAAAGGAGAAGGAGCTCTGAAACTTCTACAGGTAATACCCCTATTCATGGAGGAGGAAAAAGTGATAATTGTACATATGTACAACCCGTTTGCGGATCCGGTGCTAGTGAGAGCGTTTTTAGACAATTATTGTGAAGTTTTAAGAGGAGGAGAACCTGTCTTGAACAGGTATAAGATTTGGACTGGTAAATATAGGTTCCTGGGCAGATTTAAGTTGGACCCTACGTGTATTGGGGGTGTGAGGCGGCCACCTCCTATTTTTACTGTTGGGGGAGAGAGAGGGTTCTTGTTTTATCAGGGCCAGCCTAAGTACTGCAGGAAGTGCTTGTCGTACGGTCATACGAGCAACGAGTGCGACTCTTCTGAGAGGTGTAGATTGTGCCAGCAAATAGGACACAAGGCAAAAGATTGCAAAGCAGGGAGAATGTGTGATATTTGCAAGCGTGCAGGACATCTGGCCAGGCAATGCCCAGAATACGAGAGAGAAAGGAAGAAATACCAGAGCACCAGGTTGGGGGGAGAAGAGGCAGAACAGAGGGGCAGACAGAGGGGGGGGGCTGAGCAGAAGGCGCCTAAGGAAGGGCCTCATGCTGGCGAAACCTCGAGGGCTGCGCCCAATGACGTTCCGCCCAATGACGCAGCAGGAGCGAGTGGCGGAGCGCCGGAGTCAGGCACTGACGCTGCGGCTGCGGCGGATATGGCCGGCTACGGCTCCGCGACCCCCGAGATGGCAGAGGGTGGTGGAGGGGACCACGCGGGTGGTCCTAAAGTAGATGCCTTTTCCCCACGGGAAGAGGAGATGGAAGTAGGCGATTCGGCTGCTCAACCCCAGGACTTTCCGGAGGGGGTGGAAATTATTATTGAGGGTGCGGAACAGACTGCCAGTCCTGCATCTAGTCCCTTTGTGGCACCTGTGCTGGTTGGGGACATTTCCTCCAGCGGAGAGGAGGAGCAGGAGGACATGGACGATGAGGATGAAGAGGATGAGGATGTTGATAGTGAGGAAAGTTTGGAATGTGGGCAACGTATGGCCTATACCCCTGGATCTGAGACTCAGGTGTCGGGAAAGCGGAAGGGTGAGGTGGAAAGCGGGGAGGAGGGTTCCCTGCACATTGCCTCTCCTGGGGCTTCCGAACAGGAAGTCGCCAGTTCCCCCGGACTAAGGAGAAGCCGGAGAGTAAGGCATGAAAAGGCTGGACAGAAGACAGAACAATGTTAAGATCTCTGATGGCTGGGTTTGTTTACTTCTTCTTTATGGCTTTGACTGTGGCCACATTGAATGTGAGGAGTCTGAAGTCGGGTGGTAGGAGGGCTTTGGTTTTAGATTATTTGGAATCGGTGAAAGCTGATATTATTTGTGTGCAGGAATGTGGCATAGAGGATCTGTATGGGGTTACTAAGTGGAGGAAAGGGGTGGCCGTGTGGACACCATGCTATGATTCTAGATCGGAAGGTGTTGGTGTACTAATTAAAAATGAGGAGGTGAAAGTCGTAGCACATGAGGAGGTGGTGCCTGGGAGATGTTTGTCCGTGACTTTAGAATATGAAAGTAAGAGATTGAGAGTGTTCAATTGTTATGCTCCAGCAGACAAAAGAGGGCGGAAGGAGTTTTTCAGCACCCTAAAGCTGCAACTGCCGGGAAGGGTTGCTACTATCATTGCGGGTGATTTTAATTGTGTGCGGAAGGTGAGCGACAGACATGGAGTGGGGGAGGGAGGAGGTGTGGATGTGACCTCTCGTTTGTTGAATGAATTAGTGGATGATTTTAAACTCCAAGACGTGGCGGTGGTGGTGGAAGGGGAACGGCCAGGGCATACCTTTTGGTCAGATAAAGGTACTGTGTCATCTCGGATTGATTACTGTTTTGTCTCGGAGTTTGTAAAGGTGAAGGACTACCATGTAGCCCCGGTTCTTTTCTCTGATCATAAGCTGCTGTGCTGTAGTTTGGAGTTGGGCGCAGGAGTAATGTTTGGCGGTGGATTATGGAAGCTAAACACGTCTATATTAGAAGATGAGGAGGTGTGCGGGAAAGTGTGTACTTACCTGGAGGAGTTGGTGGAGTATAAAAGAGATTTTGCAGATGTCTTGGAATGGTGGGATTGGGTGAAGGTATCTCTGGCAAAATTCTTGAGGAAGATGTGTGGTATGAAGGCTAAGGAGAAAAGAGATAAAGAACTGGCATTAGTAAGGAAGCTACACTTTTTATATAAATGTAAGAAAATAGGGGTGGAGGTGGATGAAGATTTAAAGAAGGTGAGAAGTGAGAGGGAGGAAACCTTGAAGGATAAAGGAAAGAGAATTATTTTCAATGCTAAGATAAAAGAAATGGAGGAAGGGGAGCGTTGCTCGAGGTATTTCTTTAAAAAAGCATATTCAGGGAAGAAAGTGATGGCTTCTGTGTTGGTAGGGGAGGAGGAGGTGACGGGTGAAAGGATGGTGGAGGAGGTCTTCTCTTTCTACAAAAAGTTATATGCGGTGCAGGAGGGAGTGGTGGAGGAGGAACAAACTGATTACTGTAGTGTTCTTGGAAAGTGTTTGGGAAAGGAGGAGGCCGAAGGGTTGCTGGATACAGTAACAGAGTTGGAGGTGGAAAGCATATTGAATAGTATGCAAAGGAATAAGACCCCTGGGAGGGATGGTTTCCCAGTGGAACTCTATTTGAAGTTTTGGCCAGTACTTAAAAACCACCTGATTGAAATTGTTCAGTATTGTGTGGCAACTGGAGAACTATCCGCATCAATGAAGGAAGGGGCAATTGCCTTATTGTTCAAGAAAGGTGACCGGCGAGACATTAAAAACTGGCGCCCTATTACTTTGTTAAATGTCGATTATAAATTAGTGACCAAGTTATTGGCGAGGAGGATGAGCGGTGTGGCTAGTAAGTTGGTAGGGGAAGGGCAGGTGTGTGCAGTGCCCGGTAGAAGGATGACCGATATTCTGATTCTTTTACGAGATTTAATTTCATATGCGCAAGCTAATAATATGTCTTTGGCGTTAATGGGGATAGATTTAGAAAAAGCCTACGATCGTGTTGCTCATTCTTTTCTTTTCAAGGTACTGGAACAAATGGGGATTCCGCCTCCCTTTTTGAAAACCTTGCGAGGCTTATATACTGGGATCAGGAGCCAAGTGATGGTTAACGGTAACCTGTCGGATTTTTTCCCGGTGTTAGCTGGGGTGAGGCAGGGCTGTCCGCTCTCGCCTATAATGTTTATTTGTGCGATTGAGCCACTCCTTAGGCATATACAGAAGGATAAGAGGATTAAAGGGATTTTTCTGCCAGGTGGTGGAGGGGAGAACGTAAAGGCGGTCTGTTATATGGACGACGTCACCGTCGCCTGCTCTTCCGAGGCAGATGCCCGGAGAGCTTAGCTTCAGTTAAGCCTGTTTGGGAGTGTATCTGGTTTAGGTGTAAATTGGGAAAAAAGTCAAATTTGTGTGTTCAGTGGCTCTGGGGCACTGAAAGACGTTAAAGTTAAAGTCGTAGATTCTCTAGTGATATTAGGGACGCATTTTACAAGGAATCAACTGAGTTCTGTTAATGCAGAGAAAGTTTTTGATATGATTAAGAAGAAGGTGGATTTTTGGAGGATGAGGCGGTTGACACTAACCGGGAAAGTTCTTGTGGTTAAAGCAGTGATTTTGCCGCTATTACTGTACTTTAGTTTGGTTTTTCCCCCAAATTCTAGGTGGTTACAGAGAATTGTGAGGGTCTTGTTTATCTTCTTTTGGGGAAGCAAGATGGAGCGAGTTGAACGGTGTTCTATTTTGAAGAGTGTGGAAAGAGGGGGGTGTGGTTTTCCGGACATCCCGGTCTTCTTACATATGCATTTTTGGCTTGTACATTTCAAAGCCTTTAGTGGTGGAGGTAAAACAGCTGTATTGATGAGGTATCTGGCTGGATGGGTGTTAATAAAGTGGGGTTGGTGTTGTAAGGACTTGTCGAGACCAGTGGCTTTGGTGACCCCCTTCTTTTATCAGAGGCTGGTGACCTTTGTTAGAGTCAACCGGTTGATGGAGTTAGGGGAGGGTGCGGTGGAAAAAAGAGTTTTGGTGAAATGGATCAGGAGGGAGGAGCTAAGGGACAATATTCTTGGCCTTGGTTCCAAAATGGTGGAAGTGTGTTGGAAGAGGTTCCTTATAAAGGGAGTCTCAAATAGGCAAAAGGAGATATCTTGGCTTGCCTTTCACCAGGCCCTGCTGACAAAGTCCTTCCTGAGAAGGAGGGATTTGGCCAGAGATGAGGTATGCCCGAGGGAAGGATGTAGTGGCATAGAGACGGTGGAACATGCACTGTTTGAGTGCCCTTTTGTACGGAGGGTACAAAGGAAGCTGGCCTCTTTTATGGAAGACGTTTTGGAGGTAGAGAATTTGAATAAAATGATTTGGTTTTATGGGTTGGTGGAGGGGCAGAAAGCCATACAAAGGAAGGTTTGGATCTTGATAGCCATTCTTAAGGAGGTGGTGTGGGACACTAGGTGTTGGGAGGCGAGGAGAAAATGTGTGGTATCTGAGGTGGATTGCGTGAATTTGGTGTTGGCAAAGTTGTATGTGGTGCTGTTGGTTGACAGGAGGTGGATGGGGGAAGATGTGGCGGATGTTTACTGGGGTTGGGGGAGGTGGAGGGGTGGTGGAGGGTGGGGGTAGGGGTTTGTATATTGTGTTTTAATGTATAATATGTGATCTTTTAAACTGTTTTTTTGTATGAAGAAAGTAAAGTAAGACCAGATGATGATTAATGCAAGTACCTTGAAAGACCGGGTGCGACTGGCTCTTGGTGAATATTTTTGCTGAAGCTTGGTTCTGCTAGTGATCTGATGGTTAAGAAAAAAAAAAAAAAAAAATCTGTTCTTATCAGTTGCCAATGGGTGGCGCTAAACCGACTGTCCCCAGTACTCGGCGAGGGGGAAAGGGATGGCAGTCGGTGGACACAAAGCCTATTGGCGTAGAGGCGAAAGCCTTCTGATCGGGGCAGAGAGGCATGAGGTCGAAGCTGAAGGGCTGGGCCCCTGGCCTTTGGCCTGGATCCGGTGGTGTCTGCCCCAGTCAGTTGTTCGGCGAGGGAACCTTTGCTAATCCTTTCGGGGAGAGGCGGGTAGTACTTCCCGAATGTAATTAGGTGGGAGAGCTGGGGGTTGTGGGTAGTAGTCGGCTGCGGCTGGCTCTCCCCAACCTCTTCTCCTACCTTCCTGGCTGGGAAGGGTGCTGTCGGTCCGGACCGGGGGTCAGGGTCCGTTGAAAAGTCTGCGGAGATAGTGCCCCTGGAGTGGCAGTCCAGGGGTGCCATACATTGCACTGAGTGTTGAGGGGCACTCAACGTGTGGCACCTTAGGTCACCGATCTCCACACACACTTTTTTAACACCTGCCCTTAGGGCCGAGCCTTTTGGCTAGGACCAGGGGAATTTTTGTTTCCTGGCCGGAGGGCCGGTCAACGTATTGCACGTTGATCACTTTCTACTCACTCTCCCACCTTCCTTCTCCCCCACTTTCTTTTGTTTTACCCCGTTTGTCACGTTTCTTCTTTTTATGTTGGTGCACCTGCACTTTTTGTGTGATGAGTAGGGTGCTGGTCCTCGGGCCGGCTCTGAAAGTCTGAGAGTAGGTGGACATGGTCTTCTGGCTTAGTTCACCTGCTCTCATGGGGTCTCCCTTCAGGGGAGCCTCACCGAGGAGGGTTCTGTTTCGGCGGTCCCTCTGAGGATGTTAGGCCATGTGGTTTCGGCTGCATGGGCCTTAGTGGGGTCCTCGTGGTTTCGGCTACTTGGACTCCTATTACTCTTTTCCCTGCCAGGAGCCTAACGCCCCGGGGGATCAGAGCTGGGTTCTCCCTGGAGGACTATTTGACGATGCACCCGTCACAGTTTTTTGTGTCACTCTTTATGTGTGTGCACATTTTTCCTGCACCGGGTGAAGTTTTTGGGTTGTGTTTTGCACGCCACAGACTTTTCAAAAAAAAAAGTCTCTCATCGGCAGGATAAATGTCCTCAAAATGTTTATACTCCCTAAACTATTGTACTTTTTTGAAACTCTTCCCGTACAGATTCCCATGACCCAACTGAAAGCATTACATAGGAACTTTCTAAACTTTAACTGGAATAACGCCTCCCATAGAATAGCCAGCTCAGTCCTCATGGCCCCCCGCTCACAGGGTGGCTTAGGAGCGCGGCCGATATAGGTAAATACTATTATGCTACTCACTTAAAAGCTGTAACCTCATGGACGTCTAGATTTGCCCCAAACAGATGGTCTGAAATAGAGATGGGAATTACAGTCCCTGCTCATTCATGCTCATTGCTGTGGCCCTCACCCGACAAATCCTTTGTTCATATACGAAAGGTCTGTCTGAATCCGATGCTATTTACTCTCCTAATTTGGAGGCGCTGTTCTAGTAAATTCTCTTTATCGTCCCCTTGCCCACCCCTAATAAATATCCTCTTTAACCCAGAAATTCCTGACAGTCTATCCTACGACTCGATGTTACCCTGGACCCATGCAAACATATTTCAACTTCGTCACCTAGTGCACCCAATAACGCGTACATTATTATCTTTCACAGACCTACAGTCAAAACATAATATCCCGAAAACCCTTTTTTATTCCTTCCTATAGATTAGACATTTCTTCACTTCCAGGTCTCCCCAACTGACCCTTAGCGTCCCTATCCATTTTGAACTACTTGAACTACTTGAGGCCCTCACGAACTTCACCAGATTTCCACTATATACAAAATTCTACATGCAGCTTCTCCCCTCTCTGAAAATACTCACTCATACATGAGGAAATGGTCCCACATATTGTGCAAGCCCATCTCATTGGCAGAGTGGAGACGAATCTGGGACGCTTCCTCTAGGGCCTCTAGATGTGTAGCCCAGAAAGAAACTACATACAAAATACTTATGTTCTGGTACAGAACCCCTGAATTTTTAGCAGCACATAAGTTGTCCCCGCACAGCCAATGCTGGAGATGTGGCTCCTCTGTAGGTACACACCTCCACATCTTTTGGGACTGTCCGGTAATTACTCCCTTTTGGTTACAAGTCCATAATCTCCTGGTGAGGGTTCTAGAAATAGACGTGCCCTTTCAGCCTTTACATATGTTACTGGGCTTACCACTCCCGAAAATTTCTAAACATCTTGGCAAACTAATAACGTTTCTTTTACTGGCAGCCAAACGTGTCATACCTCAACGTTGGAGAGCTACCTCCCCTCCCACCTTTGCACAATTTTTGTCGACAGTTGCGGACATTAGAAGGATGGAACGTCTTACAGCGGCTATAGATGACTCTTTACCCAAATTCGAAGCTATATGGGAGAGATGGGATTCTTCTGATTTTAACGCAGAGCCTAATTCCACTCTACCATAGCTGCATGCCCATTGCACGTATCCCCTACAGTTATGTATAAGATGATGTCCCCCTTTTTTATTTTTATTTTATTTATTTCCTCTCCCCTTCTTTCTCTATATAGGTCAGAGATTGATGATATATGCTTCTGCTCAGCAGAGCCATGATAAGTTGTTCATGTTGAACCCACCACTTATTTTCTATTTTCTCAGTTTAACTAACTTGTATACAACCAGACTTGTCTATGTCCTGTTAAAAGCATCTGTGTTTTGCCGGGGACATCATTTAAGATGTTTTTTGATGTTATTCTCTGGTTTTGGTGCTTGGCTAATGCCGTGCTTCCGTGGTGGAAAGTAGCTTGAGTTTCTTTGATTCATGAAGGCACGCAGATGGTGTTAATGTTGTTGATGGTGGTCAACACGGCCTAGAAAAGTTTGATGCCCATGCAGCTGTACAAATATGCAAATTAAGGTGTCTTGGAGTCACCATGACTTGAACAGTATATGTGTTTTGCCAGGGACCTCAATTTGGATGTTTTTTTTTTGTGATCATTTGGTTTTGGTGCCTGGCTAATGCCGGCTTCCATGGTGAAAAATAGCTTGCGTTTCTTTGATTCATAAAGGCACACAGATGGCATTAAAGGTGGTGGTGGTCACCACGGCCTGGAAAACGATTTGATGGTCTTGCAGCCCATGCAGCTGCACAAATATGCAAATTAGGGTGTCTTGGAGTCACCATGAGTTCTACAGCATCTGTGTTTTGCCGGGGACCTCATTTAGGATGTTTTTTTGTTGTTATTCTCTGGTTTTGGTGCATGGCTAATGCTGGGCTTTCATGGTGGAAAAATAGCTTGAGTTTCTTTGATTCATAGAGGCACGCAGATGGCGTTAATGTTGTTGATGTTGGTGGTCAACACAGCCTGGAAAACGATCTGATGGTTTTGCAGCCCATGTAGCTGCACAAATATGCAAATTAGGGTGTCTTTGAGTCACCATGAGTTGAACAGCATATGTGTTTTGCCAGGAACCTCAATTTGGATGTTTTTTTTGTTTTTTTTAATCATTATTTGGTTTTGGTGCCTGGCTAATGCCGTGATTCCATGGTGAAAAATAGCTTGAGTTCTTTGATTCATAAAGGCACACAGATGGCATTAAAGGTGGTGGTGGTCAACACGGCCTGGAAAGTGGTGTGATGGTCTTGCAGCCCATGCAGCTGCACAGATGTGCAAATTAGGGTGTCTTGGAGTCACCATGATTTTAAACAGTACATGTGTTTTGCCAGGGACCTCAATTTGGATGTTTTTTATTTTTTATTTTTTTTGTCATCATTTGGTTTTGGTGCATGGCTAATGCTGCGCTTCCATGGTGGAAAAAAGCTTGAGTTTCTTTGATTCATAAAGGCACGCAGATGGCATTAATGTTGGTGGTGGTGGTGGTGGTCAACACGGCCTGGAAAACGATTTGATGGTCTTGCAGCCCATGCAGCTGCACAAATATGCAAATTAGGGTGTCGTGGAGTCACCATGAGTTTACAGCATCTGTGTCTTTTGCCGGGGACCTCATTTAGAATGTTTTTTGTTGTTATTCTCTGGTTTTGGTGCCTGGCTAATGCTGGCCTTCCATGGTGAAAAATAGCTTGAGTTTCTTTGATTCGTAGAGGCACGCAGATTGTGTTAATGTTGTTGATGGTGGTGGTCGTCAACACGGCCTGGAAAACGATTTGATGGTCTCGCAGCCCATGCAGCTACACAAATATGCAAATTAGTGTGTCTTGGAGTCACCATGAATTGAAAAGCATCTGTGTTTTGCCGGGGACATCATTTAAAATGTTTTTTGTTGTTATTCTCTGGTTTTGGTGCTGGCTAATGCTGGGCTTCCATGGTGAAAAATAGCAAGAAAATAACAAAAATAAATAAATAAATACACATCCAAATTGAGGTCCCTGGCAAAACACATATGCTGTTCAACTCATGGTGACTCCAAGACACCATAATTTGCATAATTGTGCAGCTGCATGGGCTGCAAAACCATCAATTTTTTTAGGCCGTGTTGGCCACCATCTACAACATTAACGCCATCTGCGTGCCTTCATGAATCAAAGAAACTCAATCTATTTTTCACCATGGAAGCCTGGCATTAGCCAGAGAATAACAACTAAAAAAAAAACATCCTAAATGAGGTCCCCGTCAAAAAACAGATGCTGTTTAAGTCATGGTGACTCCAAGACACCATAATTTGCATATTTGTGCAGCTGCATGTGCTGCAAGACCATCAAATCGTTTTCCAGGCCGTGTTGAACACCATCACCGTCTGCGTGCCTTTATGAAACAAAGAAACTCATGCTATTATTCACCATGGAAGCCTGGCATTAGCCAGGCACCAAAACCAGAGGATAACAACAAAAAACATCATAAATGAGGTCCTCGGCAAAACACAGATCCTGTTAAACTAATGGTGACTCCAAGACACCCTAATTTGCATATTTGTGCAGCTGTATGACCATCAAATCGTTTTCCAGGCCATGTTGACCACCACCAACAACAACAACATTAACGCCATCTGCATGCCTTTATGAATCGAAGAATCTCACGCTATTTTTCACCATGGAAGCCCGGCATTAGCCAGGCACCAAAACCAAAGAATGACAAAAAAATAACTAAATAAAATAAACATCCAAATTGAGGTCCCTGGCAAAACACATGTGCTGTTCAACTCATGGTGACTCCAAGACACCTTAATTTGCATATTTGTGCAGCTGCATGTGCTGCAAGACCATCAAATCGTTTTCCAGGCCGTGTTGAACACCACCACCACCACCAACAACAACAACAACAACGCCGTCTGCGTGCCTTTATGAAACAAAGAAACTCATGCTATTTTTCACCATGGAAGCCCGGCATTAGCCAGGCACCAAAACCAAAGTATGGCAAAAAAATAAAAAATAAATAAATAAATAAAATAAACATCCAAATTGAGGTCCCTGGCAAAACACATGTGCTGTTCAACTCATGGTGACTCCAAGACACCTTAATTTGCATATTTGTGCAGCTGCATGTGCTGCAAGACCATCAAATCGCTTTCCAGGCCGTGTTGATCCACCACCACCACACAACACACAACACCACTAGCAACATAACATTAAGCCGTGCTGCGTGCCTTTATGAAACAAAGAAACTCATGCTATTTTTCACCATGGAAGCCCGGTATTAGCCAGGCAAACCAAAAAAGTATGGCAAAAAAAAAAAAAAATAAAAAATAAAAATAAACATCCAAATTGAGGTCCCTGGCAAAACACATGTGCTGTTCAACTCATGGTGACTCCAAGACACCTTAGTTTGCATATTTGTGCAGCTGCATGTGCTGCAAGACCATCAAATCGTTTTCCAGGCCGTGTTGAACACCACCACCAACAACAACAGCAACATTAACGCCGTCTGCGTGCCTTTATGAAACAAAGAAAGTCAAGATATTTTTCACCATGGAAGCCCGGCATTAGCCAGGCACCAAAACCAAAGAATGGCAAAAAAATAAAATAAAAAAATAAAACTAAAATAAACATCCAAATTGAGGTCCCTGGCAAAACACATGTGCTGTTCAACTCATGGTGACTCCAAGACACCTTAATTTGCATATTTGTGCAGCTGCATGTGCTGCAAGACCATCAAATCGTTTTCCAGGCCGTATTGAACACCACCACCAACAACATTAACGCTGTCTGCGTGCCTTTATGAAACAAAGAAACTCAAGCTATTTTTCACCATGGAAGCCCGGCATTAGCCAGGCACCAAAACCAAAGAATGGCAAAAAAATAAATAAATAAATAAAATAAACATCCAAATTGAGGTCCCTGGCAAAACACATGTGCTGTTCAACTCATGGTGACTCCAAGACACCTTAATTTGCATATGTTTGCAGCTGCATGTGCTGCAAGACCATCAAATCGTTTTCCAGGCCGTATTGAACACCACCACCAACAACAACAACAACAACAACATTAACGCCATCTGCGCGCCTTTATGAAACAAAGAAACTCAAGCTATTTTTCACCATGGAAGCCCGGCATTAGCCAGGCACCAAAACCAAAGAATGGCAAATAAATAAATAAATAAATAAAATAAACATCCAAATTGAGGTCCCTGGCAAAACACATGTGCTGTTCAACTCATGGTGACTCCAAGACACCTTAATTTGCATATTTGTGCAGCTGCATGTGCTGCAAGACCATCAAATCGTTTTCCAGGCCGTGTTGAACACCACCACCACCAACAACAACATTAACGCCGTCTGCGTGCCTTTATGAAACAAAGAAACTCAAGCTATTTTTCACCATGGAAGCCCGGCATTAGCCAGGCACCAAAACCAAAGAATGGCAAAAACATAAATAAATAAATAAAATAAACATCCAAATTGAGGTCCCTGGCAAAACACATGTGCTGTTCAACTCATGGTGACTCCAAGACACCTTAATTTGCATATTTGTGCAGCTGCATGTGCTGCAAGACCATCAAATCGTTTTCCAGGCCGTGTTGAACACCACCACCAACAACAACGCCGTCTGCGTGCCTTTATGAAACAAAGAAACTCATGCTATTTTTCACCATGGAAGCCTGGCATTAGCCAGGCACCAAAACCAAAGAATGGCAAAAAAAATATAAAAATAAAACTAAAATAAACATCCAAATTGAGGTCCCTGGCAAAACACATGTGCTGTTCAACTCATGGTGACTCCAAGACACCTTAATTTGCATATTTGTGCAGCTGCATGTGCCGCAAGACCATCAAATCGTTTTCCAGGCCGTGTTGAACACCACCAACAACAACAACATTAACGCTGTCTGCGTGCCTTTATGAAACAAAGAAACTCAAGCTATTTTTCACCATGGAAGCCCGGCATTAGCCAGGCACCAAAACCAAAGAATGGCAAAAAAATTAATAAATAAATAAAATAAACATCCAAATTGAGGTCCCTGGCAAAACACATGTGCTGTTCAACTCATGGTGAATCCAAGACACCTTAATTTGCATATTTGTGCAGCTGCATGTGCTGCAAGACCATCAAATCGTTTTCCAGGCCTTATTGAACACCACCACCAACAACAACAACATTAACGCCGTCTGCGTGCCTTTATGAAACAAAGAAACTCAAGCTATTTTTCACCATGGAAGCCCGGCATTAGCCAGGCACCAAAACCAAAAGAATGGCAAAAAAATAAATAAATAAATAAAATAAACATCCAAATTGAGGTCCCTGGCAAAACACATGTGCTGTTCAACTCATGGTGACTCCAAGACACCTTAATTTGCATATTTGTGCAGCTGCATGTGCTACAAGACCATCAAATCGTTTTCCAGGCCGTATTGAACACCACCACCAACATTAACGCCGTCTGTGTGCCTTTATGAAACAAAGAAAGTCAAGCTATTTTTCACCATGGAAGCCCGGCATTAGCCAGGCACCAAAACCAAAGAATGGCAAAAAAATAAAAAAAATAAAACTAAAATAAACATCCAAACTGAGGTCCCTGGCAAAACACATGTGCTGTTCAACTCATGGTGACTCCAAGACACCTTAATTTGCATATTTGTGCAGCTGCATGTGCTGCAAGACCATCAAATCGTTTTCCAGGCCGTGTTGAACACCACCACCAACAACATTAACGCCGTCTGCGTGCCTTTATGAAACAAAGAAACTCATGCTATTTTTCACCATGGAAGCCTGGCATTAGCCAGGCACCAAAACCAAAGAATAGCAAAAAAATAAAAAATAAATAAATAAATAAATAAAATAAACATCCAAATTGAGGTCCCTGGCAAAACACATGTGCTGTTCAACTCATGGTGACTCCAAGACACCTTAATTTGCATATTTGTGCAGCTGCATGTGCTGCAAGACCATCAAATCGTTTTCCAGGCCGTGTTGAACACCACCACCAACAACAACAGCAACATTAACGCCGTCTGCGTGCCTTTATGAAACAAAGAAAGTCAAGATTTTTTTCACCATGGAAGCCCGGCATTAGCCAGGCACCAACACCAAAGAATGGCAAAAAATAAATAAAACTAGAATAAACATCCAAATTGAGGTCCCTGGCAAAACACATGTGCTGTTCAACTCATGGTGACTCCAAGACACCTTAATTTGCATATTTGTGCAGCTACATGTGCTGCAAGACCATCAAATCGTTTTCCAGGCCGTATTGAACACCACCACCAACAACAACATTAACGCTGTCTGCGTGCCTTTATGAAACAAAGAAACTCAAGCTATTTTTCACCATGGAAGCCCGGCATTAGCCAGGCACCAAAACCAAAGAATGGCAAAAAAATATATAAAAATAAAACTAAAATAAACATCCAAATTGAGGTCCCTGGCAAAACACATGTGCTGTTCAACTCATGGTGACTCCAAGACACCTTAATTTGCATATTTGTGCAGCTGCATGTGCTGCAAGACCATCAAATCGTTTTCCAGGCCGTATTGAACACCACCACCAACAACATTAACGCTGTCTGCGTGCCTTTATGAAACAAAGAAACTCAAGCTATTTTTCACCATGGAAGCCCGGCATTAGCCAGGCACCAAATTTTTTTTTTTTTTTTTTATTGAAAAGTCTGTGGCGTGCAAAACACAACCCAAAAACTTCACCCGGTGCAGGAAAAATGTGCACACACATAAAGAGTGACACAAAAAAACTGTGACGGGTGCATCGTCAAATAGTCCTCCAGGGAGAACCCAGCTCTGATCCCCCGGGGCGTTAGGCTCCTGGCAGGGAAAAGAGTAATAGGAGTCCAAGTAGCCGAAACCACGAGGACCCCACTAAGGCCCATGCAGCCGAAACTACATGGCCTAACATCCTCAGAGGGACTGCCGAGACAGAACCCTCCTCGGTGAGGCTCCCCCGAAGGGAGACCCCATGAGAGCAGGTGAACTAAGCCAGAAGGCCATGTCCACCTACTCCAAGACTTTCAGAGAGGCCGAGGACGAGGCAGACCTCATCTTCATAAACACAACACAAATTGCAGTAAAAAACAAAAAGTTGAACGTAAAAACGGGGTAAAACAAAAGAAAGTGGGGGAGAAGGAAGTTGAACAGCACATGTGTTTTGCCAGGGACCTCAATTTGGATGTTTATTTTAGTTTTATTTTTTTATTTTTTTTTGCCATTCTTTGGTTTTGGTGCCTCGCTTCTCGGCCTTTTGGCTAAGATCAAGTGTAGTATCTGTTCTTATCAGTTGCCAATAGGTGGCGCTAAACCGACTGTCCCCAGTACTCGGCGAGGGGGAAAGGGATGGCAGTCGGTGGACGCAAAGCCTATTGGCGTAGAGGCGAAAGCCTTCTGATCGGGGCAGAGAGGCATGAGGTCGAAGCTGAAGGGCTGGGCCCCTGGCCTTTGGCCTGGATCCGGTGGTGTCTGCCCCAGTCAGTTGTTCGGCGAGGGAACCTTTGCTAATCCTTTCGGGGAGAGGCGGGTAGTACTTCCCGAATGTAATTAGGTGGGAGAGATGGGGGTTGTGGGTAGTAGTCGGCTGTGGCTGGCTCTCCCCAACCTCTTCTCCTACCTTCCTGGCTGGGAAGGGTGCTGTCGGTCCGGACCGACAGCACCCTTCCCAGCAGGAAGGGTAGGAGAAGAGGTTTGGGGGAGCCAGCAGCCACAACTACCCACAACCCCATCACCCCACCACCTAATTACATTCGGGAAGTACTACCCGCCTCTCCCGAAAGGATTAGCAAAGGTTCCCTCGCCCTCCGAACAAACTGACTGGGGCAGACACCACCGGATCCAGGCCAAAGGCCAGGGGCCCAGCCCTTCAGCTTCGACCTCATGCCTCTCTGCCCCGATCAGAAGGCTTTCGCCTCTACGCCAATAGGCTTTGCGTCCACCGACTGCCATCCCTTTCCCCCTCGACCGAGTACTGGGGACAGTCGGTTTAGCGCCACCTATTGGCAACTGATAAGAACAGATTTTTTTTTTTTTTTTTCCTTTTTTTTTTTTTCCCCTTCAGCATGAATCGCATACTCAAAAACTTCTTCAAGCAAAAACTATCCAAAGATCAAAGCAGCGTTCCTGTCATCATTCGGGTAGGTTTTTCGGTAAAACCGCAACAGCATTAAAAACCAACATTTTACATATCATACAAATAAAAAACATTTTTTCCCCCCCCTCCCATAAAAAAAAACCTCATCCCCAACCTCCACAAAAATCTCCCAAAATTCCAAAAACCATTTGCCTCCTCCACTCCCAAACTTTTCCTATCATATAACAAAACACAGTACAACTTACTTAACACCCAATTCTCACATTCTTCTTCAGACACCACAAAACTTCCTTTCCTATATCCACATCTTGCCTCCCAGATCACTTCTTTCACAATTGCAGACAAAATCCACCCCCTCCTCCTCACATCAGCTGCATCACCAACCAAACCATATAGGCATAACTCTGGCGTAACGTCTTTCACTTCCAATACATTTTTCACAAACCCCCCCAACCTACCCCATACATTTTTCACAAAATCACATTCAAAAAAGACGTGTCTTATAGTTTCCATACCTCCACATCCTTGCCTTACACATCTTTCATTTCTGGCCAAATCACGAGTTTTCAAGAACACCATTGTTAATAAACATTCATGAAAGGACATCCAAACAATTTCTCTTTGCTTGTTGGTCACCCCTTCTGTCTTTATGCTCTTCCAACACATTTCTATTTGTTTTGTCCTTAGGTCAGCAATATTTGTCACCACCTCCTCCTTCCTTAACCATCTACACAAGAGGGCTTTGTTCAACGCACCCTCCCCCAGGCTTTTTAGGCCATGCTCATCATACCACTTCTTAAGTTTAACATAGTAGGGAGGGGACACTAGGGCCACAGGTCTTGTCAAATCCCGGACCCCCCAACCCCACCCCATCACAAACCATCCCATCAAATATCTCATGAAGCACATTGCCCCTCCTCCACCTGAAAAAACTTTGAAATGTAGCAACCAGGAGTGCATCCCCAAAAAATTCTCAATGTTCGGGAAATTCTGTCCTCCAAACCTCTCCTCCTTCATCACGGTAACTCTTGCTACCCTCTCCATTTTGGATCCCCAGAAAAAAATAAACAGTAACCTGGTAAATTTCTGCATCCATCTTTTGTTAAATGGAAAGATAAGTCCAAAATACAGCAGTAAAGGGAGACAAACCGCTTTAGCAATCAAAGTCTTTCCTGTCAGCGTAAGCCGCCGCAACTTCCATAGCTGGACTTTTTGGGATAGCTTTTTTTGGCAATTCTCTGCATTCACCTGGTTTTGCAGGTTTCTCTCAAAGTGAATCCCCAGCACCTTCATGGTGCGCACTTTCTTGATTTTGCTTGCTGCAAAGTCCTGTAATCCACTCAGCATACAAAAAGCACTTTTCTCCCAATTAACCCGCATCCCGGCCATGCTCCCAAACAACTGTAGTTGTAATTCAACCCTTGATAGATCCCGTTGGGACCTGCAGAGGAAAACAGCATCATCCATGTAACACAAGGATTTCAGCCTTTCCCCCCCTCCCCCAGGGACAAAAAAACCCTCAAAGGCCTTATCCTGCTGTACGTGTTGCAATAAGGGCTCCATCACACAGATAAAAAGTAAGGGGGACAGGGGACACCCCTGCCTTACCCCAGATTTTACTTCAAAGGGTTCAGCCAAAAAGCCATTGACCAGGATCTTGCTGTTCACTTCCCTATACAGACATCTTATCATCTCCACAAAATCCGCAGGAAAACCCATCTGCTTTAAAACTTGAAACATAAAACGGTGGGATACCCTATCGTAGGCTTTTTCAAGGTCAATACCTGCAACCGCGAGAGGCAAATTGTTATTTTGTGCATAGAAGGTCAGATCTCTAAGGAGCACCAAATTGCTGGCAATCCTCCTCCCCGGAACAGCGCACGTCTGCCAGCTTCCAATAATCCCGCCAACCACCTCCTTCATCCTGTCAGCTAGAATTTTAGCAAAGGCCTTATAGTCCACATTGAGGAGCGTAATTGGACGCCAGTTTTTGACCTCCCTCTCCTCCCCTTTTTTGTAGAGCAACACGATAACCCCCTCTTTCATAGAGGCCGATAGTCTCTTTTCCGCCATACAACACCTCATCACTTCTAAAAAATGTATTTTCAAGATAGCCCAAAATTTTATATAAAACTCAACCGGGATTCCGTCCCCTCCTGGAGTTTTATTCTTGGCCATTTTCTTCAAAGTCTTTAAGACCTCCTCCTCTCCCACCTCTTCTGCCAAAAAGGCACCCTCCTCCTCCCTCAACACCCCGGGCAGCACATCACAATACTCCTCCACTTCTCTAAGTGCAGTCACATCCTCTTCTCCATACAGGTCAGCATAAAAGTTCCTTATTACGTCTCTCATTCTTTTCCCTCCTACTTCGTCATGTCCATCCATCATTGTTTTCATCACCTTCTTTGGGCTGAAAGCTTTTTTGAAAAAGAAACGTGAACACTTTTCGTCCTCCTCCATCGTCTGAACTTTCGCTCGAAAAACAATCCCTTTCCCTTTTTCCTTGATCATCTTCCTCCTCTCCTCCTGCACTTCCTTTAGTTCCTCCTCCACTTCCATTCCCAACCTCTTACACTGGTACAGGAAATGCAGTCTCTCCAACACCCTCCTCCCAGCCTCCCTTCGTTCTCTTGCTCTTTCCGCCCCCACCCTTTTATAAAAGAAAGCCACTTGATTTTTAAGCCAGTCCCACCACACCAAAAGGTCATCAAAACCCTCCTTCTTGTTTTCCAGAGTCCGGAAGAAAGACGCAAAGCGCCCAGAGATCTCTTCATCCTCCAAGAGTAAGCCATTCATCTTCCAGGTACCTCTCCCCACCTCCACACCCACCTCCAACTTGAAAGAACAAAAAATCAACGAATGATCGGAAAAAAGAACAGGGGATGCACTGAAGGTTTCACCCCTCAAAAACTGGGATAAAAGGATAAAGTCTATACGAGACCTCACCGTCCCTCTATCGGATAAATAGGTGAAAGAAGTGCTCCTCCCCTCCACCTCCACCGCCACGTCGTGCATATTAAAATCATCAATCATATTATTTAACAGTCTGGATGTCACGTCCATCCCACCACCGCCACCAGTCCCCTGCCGGTCTTCATTCCTCCTTATGCAATTAAAGTCTCCTACCAGGACTGTGGGAACCCTCCCAGGTAAGTACACTTTTAACGTCTTGAGAAACCTCACTCTTTCCCTCTTATCCGCAGGAGCATAGCAGTTCAACAGCCTCACTTGCTGGCCCAAATAATCGAGGGTAACTGCCTGCAACCTTCCGGGGACCAACACCTCGTGCGCCAGAATTTTAATATTTGGGTTTTTCACCACCACGCCAACCCCCTCACTTCGTGATTCGCACGCATGCGCCCACACAGACGGGCCCCATGACCACTCAGCCGCAGGATCACTCATCATCCCGCATTCTTGCAGACACACAACATCTATGTTGTAATCTCTGATTTCCTCGAAAACCGCCACCCTCCTTACTTTGGCAGAAATGCTCCTTACATTAATAGACCCTATCACCAGAACCATCATAAAGAAATTAAGCGACATAGCCATAATCAAAAACCTTTAAAAATCCATCTCCGCCGCATTTATCTCTGACTTCAATCTCCTCCGGGGAACCGGAGAACTGGCGGATTCCTCTTCAGAATCCCCATTCACAGATGCCATTTCAGCACCCTCCACCCCACCAGTCCGAGGCAGATCCACCCTGGCCCTCTTGCTGGCCAAAGTGTCCAGCTGATCAGAGGCGTCAGGAACAACCGGAGACCCCTCCATCCTCTGACCACATTCGATGCTACTGACACTGTCCATCTCACTTCCTTCGGAATCACTGTCCGACAAATTGCCGACCAAATGCGCCGACATGCGACGCTCCTCCATGCCAGATGCGACACCTTCCCGATTCACCCCTTCTTCTCCAGGAGGGGCAACATCACCTCCACTGCCATCCACCTCCTGCTCACCTGCTCCACCCGAAGGATCCAGGTCTCCACCAGTACCACTTCTACCCGGCATAGCATCAGCGGCACTGGAGCTGGCATCACCCTCAGCAGCCGCCGAGGCTGTGCCACCTGCTCCCGCTGCATCACCTGCCTGCCTATCGGGTGCAGCTTCATTGGCCTGGTGTTTTGGTGGGCGACCCGAAGGGCCCGCATCAGCAGCGCCCCCCTTTGCGCCCTCCTTTGCACCGCCTTGCGGCCTCTGCCTGGGTACTCTCTGTTCTTTTGGTCCAGGTATTACTGCCGACTGTGCCTCCTTCCTGGCTGTCTCATATACACCACATTGTTTCGCCATATGTCCAGACTGTTTACAGATGTCACACACTCGTCCTTCCTTACAATTCCGCGCCTCATGGCCTCCTTTCCCACAAAAACGACACTTCAGCTCCTGGTCACATTCGCTGCTGACATGCCCATACATCATACATTTCCTGCAATACCTGGGCTGGCCGGGGTAAAACAGAAAACCCCTTTCTCCTCCAACTGTAAATACTGCAGGGGGTCTCTTAACCCCACCTAAACAACTCGGGTCCGATTTAAAAGTTCCAAAGAACCTATACTTCCCGGACCAGATTTTAAAATTGTTGAAGACCATGTCCCCACCTCTTAAGTTGTTACAATAGTTGCCTAGGAAGGCTCTTACCAAATTGACGTCTGCGAAGGGATTGTACAAATGTACAGTAATTACCTTTTCTTCCTCCATAAATAAAGGCTGTATTCCAAACTTCCTCCCGACGTCACTCTCTTCCACCAACTTGAAACTTTCGTAGGCATTCCAGGCAACCTCGGTAGAGGAGAAAGTCACGTCGTAAAGACACTGGTTTGGAAAATCCTGCAAACAGTATATGTCTCTTACCGCAAGGCCCAAAGCACCCGTCAGAAGATCAACCACCACGGTCCTCAAGGTCACTTCTTTCTCGAAACCCGGCCTCACCAGGAACCGGAGCGAATCCCGGATTCCCCGGGTCGCCATTCTGTGGCTGCACGCACCAAACCGCCTTCAAAAGGGCGATCGCTTCCCGTTGTCTGGGGACTAAGCCTCGGGCCAATAGCAGCAAGGGGGGGCCCTCCGAAAAGGGACGCTCCCCCCAAGGCCGACCTCCGGGTACCCCAGACACCTCTTGACCACTCACCAGTATAGTAAACCACACTGGATCGTAGCCAAAAGGCCGAGAAGCGAGGCACCAAAACCAAAGAATGGCAAAAAAAAATAAAAAAATAAAACTAAAATAAACATCCAAATTGAGGTCCCTGGCAAAACACATGTGCTGTTCAACTCATGGTGACTCCAAGACACCTTAATTTGCATATTTGTGCAGCTGCATGTGCTGCAAGACCATCAAATCGTTTTCCAGGCCGTATTGAACATCACCACCAACAACAACAACGCTGTCTGCGTGCCTTTATGAAACAAAGAAACTCAAGCTATTTTTCACCATGGAAGCCCGGCATTAGCCAGGCACCAAAACCAAAGAATGGCAATAAAATAAATAAATAAATAAAATAAACATCCAAATTGAGGTCCCTGGCAAAACACATGTGCTGTTCAACTCATGGTGACTCCAAGACACCTTAATTTGCATATTTGTGCAGCTGCATGTGCTGCAAGACCATCAAATCGTTTTCCAGGCCGTATTGAACACCACCACCAACAACAACAACATTAACGCCGTCTGCGTGCCTTTATGAAACAAAGAAAGTCAAGCTATTTTTCACCATGGAAGCCCGGCATTAGCCAGGCACCAAAACCAAAGAATGGTGGTGGTGGTGTTCAATACGGCCTGGAAAACGATTTGATGGTCTTGCAGCACATGCAGCTGCACAAATATGCAAATTAAGGTGTCTTGGAGTCACCATGAGTTGAACAGCACATGTGTTTTGCCAGGGACCTCAATTTGGATGTTTATTTTATTTATTTATTTATTTTTTTGCCATTCTTTGGTTTTGGTGCCTGGCTAATGCCGGGCTTCCATGGTGAAAAATAGCTTGAGTTTCTTTGTTTCATAAAGGCACGCAGACGGCGTTAATGTTGTTGTTGGTGGTGGTGGTGGTGTTCAACACGGCCTGGAAAACGATTTGATGGTCTTGCAGCACATGCAGCTGCACAAATATGCAAATTAAGGTGTCTTGGAGTCACCATGAGTTGAACAGCACATGTGTTTTGCCAGGGACCTCAATTTGGATGTTTATTTTATTTATTTATTTATTTTTTTGCCATTCTTTGGTTTTGGTGCCTGGCTAATGCCGGGCTTCCATGGTGAAAAATAGCTTGAGTTTCTTTGTTTCATAAAGGCACGCAGACGGCGTTAATGTTGTTGTTGGTGGTGGTGTTCAACACGGCCTGGAAAACGATTTGATGGTCTTGCAGCACATGCAGCTGCACAAATATGCAAATTAAGGTGTCTTGGAGTCACCATGAGTTGAACAGCACATGTGTTTTGCCAGGGACCTCAATTTGGATGTTTATTTTAGTTTTATTTTTATATATTTTTTTGCCATTCTTTGGTTTTGGTGCCTGGCTAATGCCGGGCTTCCATGGTGAAAAATAGCTTGACTTTCTTTGTTTCATAAAGGCACGCAGACGGCGTTAATGTTGTTGTTGGTGGTGGTGTTCAACACGGCCTGGAAAACGATTTGATGGTCTTGCTGCACAAATATGCAAATTAAGGTGTCTTGGAGTCACCTTGAGTTGAACAGCACATGTGTTTTGCCAGGGACCTCAATTTGGATGTTTATTTTATTTTTATTTTTATATTTTTTTTGCCATTCTTTGGTTTTGGTGCCTGGCTAATGCCGGGCTTCCATGGTGAAAAATAGCTTGGCTTTCTTTGTTTCATAAAGGCAAGCAGACGCTGTTGTTGGTGGTGGTGTTCAACACGGCCTGGAAAACGATTTGATGGTCTTGCAGCACATGCAGCTGCACAAATATGCAAATTAAGGTGTCTTGGAGTCACCATGAGTTGAACATGGTGTCTTGCACATGAACAAGCACGTGTTTTGCCAGGGACCTCAATTTGGATGTTTATTTTATTTTTATTTATTTTTTTGCCATTCTTTGGTTTTGGTGCCTGGCTAATGCCGGGCTTCCATGGTGAAAAATAGCTTGAGTTTCTTTGTTTCATAAAGGCACGCAGACAGCGTTAATGTTGTTGTTGGTGGTGGTGGTGGTGTTCAATACGGCCTGGAAAACGATTTGATGGTCTTGCAGCACATGCAGCTGCACAAATATGCAAATTAAGGTGTCTTGGAGTCACCATGAGTTGAACAGCACATGTGTTTTGCCAGGGACCTCAATTTGGATGTTTATTTTATTTATTTATTTATTTTTTTGCCATTCTTTAGTTTTGGTGCCTGGCTAATGCCTGGCTTCCATGGTGAAAAATAGCTTGACTTTCTTTGTTTCATAAAGGCACGCAGACGGCGTTAATGTTGTTGTTGGTGGTGGTGGTGTTCAATACGGCCTGGAAAACGATTTGATGGTCTTGCAGCACATGCAGCTGCACAAATATGCAAATTAAGGTGTCTTGGAGTCACCATGAGTTGAACAGCACATGTGTTTTGCCAGGGACCTCAATTTGGATGTTTATTTTATTTATTTATTTATTTTTTTGCCATTCTTTGGTTTTGGTGCCTGGCTAATGCCGGGCTTCCATGGTGAAAAATAGCTTGTTGTTGGTGGTGGTGGTGGTGTTCAATACGGCCTGGAAAACGATTTGATGGTCTTGCAGCACATGCAGCTGCACAAATATGCAAATTAAGGTGTCTTGGAGTCACCATGAGTTGAACAGCACATGTGTTTTGCCAGGGACCTCAATTTGGATGTTTATTTTAGTTTTATTCTTTTATTTTTTTTTTGCCATTCTTTGGTTTTGGTGCCTGGCTAATGCCGGGCTTCCATGGTGAAAAATATATTGACTTTCTTTGTTTCATAAAGGCACGCAGACGGCGTTAATGTTGTTGGTGGTGGTGTTCAATACGGCCTGGAAAACGATTTGATGGTCTTGCAGCACATGCAGCTGCACAAATATGCAAATTAAGGTGTCTTGGAGTCACCATGAGTTGAACAGCACATGTGTTTTGCCAGGGACCTCAATTTGGATGTTTATTTTAGTTTTATTTTTATATATTTTTTTTGCCATTCTTTGGTTTTGGTGCCTGGCTAATGCCGGGCTTCCATGGTGAAAAATAGCTTGAGTTTCTTTGTTTCATAAAGGCAGGCAGACGTTGTTGTTGTTGTTGTTGTTGTTGTTGTTGTTGGTGTTCAATACGGCCTGGAAAACGATTTGATGGTCTTGCAGCACATGCAGCTGCACAAATATGCAAATTAAGGTGTCTTGGAGTCACCATGAGTTGAACAGCACATGTGTTTTGCCAGGGACCTCAATTTGGATGTTTATTTTATTTTTATATTTTTTTTTTGCCATTCTTTGGTTTTGGTGCCTGGCTAATGCCGGGCTTCCATGGTGAAAAATAGCTTGACTTTCTTTGTTTCATAAAGGCACGCAGACGGCGTTAATGTTGTTGTTGGTGGTGGTGGTGTTCAATACGGCCTGGAAAACGATTTGATGGTCTTGCAGCACATGCAGCTGCACAAATATGCAAATTAAGGTGTCTTGGAGTCACCATGAGTTGAACAGCACATGTGTTTTGCCAGGGACCTCAATTTGGATGTTTATTTTAGTTTTATTTTTTTATTTTTTTTTGCCATTCTTTGGTTTTGGTGCCTGGCTAATGCCGGGCTTCCATGGTGAAAAATAGCTTGACTTTCTTTGTTTCATAAAGGCATGCAGACGGCGTTAATGTTGTTGGTGGTGGTGGTCAACACAGCCTGGAAAACAATTTGATGGTCATGCAGCTGCACAAATATGCAAATTAAGGTGTCTTGGAGTCACCATGAGTAGGGATGAGCTTCGAGTTCGAGTAGAACTCATGTTCACTTCGAACATTGCCTGTTCGCCAAACAGCGAACTCATTGTGGTGTTCGCGGCAAGTTTGTGTGAACTTTAGGACCCTGTTAAAGTCTATGGGACTCGAACGTTTGAAATCTAAAGTGCTAATTTTATAGACTAATATGCAAGTTATTGTAATAAAAAGTGTTTGGGGACCCGGGTCCTGCCCCAGGGGACATGTATCAATGCAACAAAAAGTTTAAAAAACTGCAGTTTTTTTGGCAGCTGTGATTTTAATAATTCCTTTAAGTGAAACAATAAAAGTGAAATATTCCTTTACATTTCGTACCTGGGGGGTGTATAGTATGCCTGAAAAGCAGTGCTTGTTTCCCATGCTTAGAACTGTCCCTGCACAAAGTGTCATTTCTGAAGGGAAAACAAGTAATTTAAAATCACTTGCGGCTATAATGAATTGTCGGCTCCCGGCAATACAGAGAAAAGTCTTTTTTTTGGGTGGAGTTCCCCTTAAAATCCATACCAGACCTGAAGGGTCTTTTTTTATGAATGACTTTTCTCTGTATTGCTGGTATCCAACAAATCATTATAGCCGCAAGTGTTTTTAAATGACTTTTTTTCTTCAGAAATTACATTTTGTGCAGGGACAGTTCTAAGCATGGGAAACAAGCGCTACTTTACAGGCATACTATACACCCCCCTAGGTACGAAATTTAAAGGAATATTTCAATTTTATTGTTTCACTATAAGCATTATTAAAATCACTGCTCCTGAAAAAAACAGCAGTTTTTTTAAACTTTTTTTGCATTGATATATGCCCCCTGGGGCAGGACCCGGGTCCCCAAAGACTCCCCTGGGGCAGGACCCGGGTCCCCAAACACTTTTTAGGACAATAACTTGCATATTAGCCTTTAAAATTAGTACTTTAGATTTCAAACGTTCGAGTCCCATAGACTTTAACAGGGTTCTAAAGTTCACATGAACATTTGGTCTGTTCGCAGGTTCTGGTGCGAACCGAACCCAGGGGTGTTCGGCTAATCCCTAACCATGAGTTAAACAGCATCTGTGTTTTGCCGGGGACCTCATTTAGGATGTTTTTTGTTGTTATTCTCTGGTTTTTGGTGCCTAGCTAATGTCGGGCTTCCATGGTGAAAAATAGCTTGAGTTTCCTTGATTCATGAAGGCAAGTAGATGGCGTTAATGTTGTTGATGGTGGTCAACACGGCCTAAAAAAATGTGAGGGTCTTCCACCCCATGCAGCTGCACAAATATGCAAATTAAGGTGTCTTGGAGTCACCATGAGTTGAACAGCATATGTGTTTTGCCGGGGACCTCATTTAGGATGTTTTTTGTTGTTATTCTCTGGTTTTGGTGCCTGGCTAATGCCGGGTGTTGATGGTGGTCAACACGGCCTAAAAAAATGTAATGGTCTTGCACCCCATGCAGCTGCAAAAATATGCAAATTAAGGTGTCTTGGAATTACCATGAGTAGAACAGCATGGGCCAGATTCAGGTAGATGGGCGAATGTTTAAGTTGGAGTAAAGTTTCTCATTTACGTTACCTCGCCGAAACTTTAGGAGCAAGTACTGTTATTAACATAGCACTTGTTCCTAAAGTTGCGCTGGAGTAACGAAAATGCACTGGCGTAACCCGACGCAAGTGGAAGTGGGTGTGATCATATGTAAATGATGGGCTGAGCCCAGCGCAGAGGCTTACGTACAGAGCATCATCCATGGAGCATGCGCAGTGAGTGAGGCTCCAATCGCCCCCCTGTACGCATGCTCACAACTTCCGTCGGCACCACTTCACGGGAAACGTCAGCGCAATGAGTTCCGTTGCGCGTATAAAAGCGCCAGCGGAAGTGCCATTCCGGCGCAAAAGTATTTCCGTTTCCCCCCACCCCAGGAAAGTTACTTTAGCTCTGTAATGGCTGCTCCCACTCCCCCCAAAGAGAGGAGGAACCTCAATTTTAATGCCCAGGAGGTCTCGATTGTAATTTTGGCTATGGATGTCCTCCATGGCAGGAAAAGCAGAAAGACCAGCCGGGAGAGGAAGCAGGCCATCCTGGCAAGCATTGCTGCCAGAGTTAATATTTTGGGGTACTCCACCCGGACTGCTGCCAATATTGGCAAGAAGATCAATGATCTGAGGCGCAAGGTCCGGGGCAAGGTGGCCACCATTAGGAGGCATGAGAGGGGCACGGGGGGTGGACCCCCATGTGCGGTCAGCCTGACCACAGAAGAGGAGGTGGTCGCCTGCTGCCTGGACAGGGAGCAGTTGGAGGGGGTCCCGGGATATGACTCCATGGAAGAAGGCTCCAGGACAGGTAAGTGATTTTTACCCCCTTTTTGGTGTGTTGCATGTGGGGGGGAGGGTACATGTGCCAAGTGTGTGGGACCACCCAACATGTGTGTGCTTTGTGTCATCCACAGATGACGGAGCTGGGCCATCATCTGTTGGCGGCCAGTCCACCCCATCCCTCCAACGGCATCCTGTGCCCGAGCCCCTGGGTGGTGAAGAGACCGAGGTGGAGGAGAGTGCCCACACCTCACCTGCAGAGGTGGTTGATGAGGAGCCTGTTGTGGCAGAGCAGGACATTATTTTATTTTTGGAGGAGTCCTCACCTTCGGCAGAGGCCTCTGTAATCCCCTCCCCCATCCTAGTAAGCCCCTCAAGGGCGACTCCATCTCCCCGGGGACTACCATCTACTGGCCCCAGGAAGGCCACCTGGAAGACCAGGGGGGTGTCTGATCTGGTCCAGGACCAGGTGGCGAGGGACCACGCCAGGCAGACCCAGCAAATGGGGGACATAGTTGGGCACCTGGACAGAGTGGCTGACAACCTGTGGTCCGTGGCCCAGATATCTAATGCAGTGCAGGATGTCAGCTGCAACTGCGCTGCAGTGGTGACCAGTCTGGGGGAGGTGCAGGGTGACATAAGGGACCTCACTGCAGCCGTCCAGGCAAACACTGCTGCCATCCGGGACCAGGGGAGGCAGAGTCAGTGGGCCCAGCATTACCAGGTCACCCGGCAGCTCAGGATGCAGGCCCAGACAAACTCTTACCTCGGCCGGATAGCCATGGCCTTGGAGGGCAGGCAGGCCACACCTGCCAGGAGTGGCCCACTCAGGCATCAGCCACCTTCAGATGCCCCCCCACCCCCACCCACTACATCCAGGCAGCTGAGGAGCCAGAGAGGGGCCACCAGAGGAGCCCCCGGCATCCCAGATGATGTTTTTTCATTTTTTTTTTTCATTAAAGCTCAGGTTATGAGCTTTTTTATTTGTGATTATGCTCAGGTTATGAGCTTTTTTATTTGTGATTATGCTCAGGTTATGAGCTTTTTTATTTGTGATTATGCTCAGGTTATGAGCTTTTTTATTTTTGATTATGCTCAGGCTATGAGCTTTTTTATTATTATTGATACTGCACACGTTGCAGTGTGAATGGTGTGTGAATGTGAGTGGGTGGCACTCCTGCGAGTAAGGGGTGTCACCCTCGGCCGTGGTGGAGAAGTTATCCCCACGGCTGTGTGAATGACGTGTGAATGGTGTATGAATGGACAGCGACACCATTGGGGCCTTGACACGGCGTTGCTGCTCCCAAGTCCTACATGTTGGACTTGGGCTAATCCAATGAGATGTGCATGCGGTGTGTGTGATCCAGGGACATCAGTGGTGTGCATGCGTGCATTGTCCGTGCGATCAATGTTTTTGTTTAGTGTCCAAAGATGCCTACGGCGAGGACCCTCCTGACTGCTCTTCCATCAGCAGACTGGTTCTCCTCTGGCAGGGGGGGATTGTCTGGTTGGGCGGTCAGGTCATCACGTATGTCAATCTGCAGGCCTTTTCTCATGGCAAAGTTGTGCAGAATGCAACATGCACCGATGATCTGACACACGAAGGTAGGGGAATACAATAGGGCTCCCCCAGACTTATCCAGGCATCGGAAACGGGACTTCAGGAGCCCAAATGTTTGCTCCACCACTGCACGGGTTTTGATGTGTGCTTCATTGTATCTTCTCTCTCCTCTGGTTTGGGGGTTCCGGAAAGGAGTCATTAGATGGGGTCCCAGTGCATATGCCGAGTCACCTGGAAGGGAAAAGACAGGAGGATGTTAGTCATGCTTGTGCCCCTTGTGATGTCAGCATCATGGGGGGGGACAGTCATGCCTGCCACCCATGTCACTCACCAACCAGCCAGCTGTCCCCATACACGTTCTGTTCGAATTCCATTGGGATGGGGCTCTGATTGTATATGAAGCTGTCATGGCTGGATCCGGGGTGTTTGGCACGGACGTGCCATATGAGGCGTTGGGCATCAGCTATCACCTGTACGTTGATGGAATGCCAATGCTTCCGATTGCGGTATATGTGCTCTGTGGCACTGGGGGGCTGTAGGGCCACATGTGTGCAATCAATGGCCCCCACAGTGCGTGGGAATCCTGCAATGTTGTAGAAATCTGTCATTGCCTTAAGCCACAGCTCCTCAGTGGTGGGTCTGATGAAGTGGTGGGACATGCGTCTGAGGATTGCTGGGACAACCTGGTGCACACATCTGCTCATGGAGGACTGTGACATCCCAGCCACCACTCCACTTGTACGCTGGAATGATCCACTTGCAAGGAAATGAAGTGTTGCCAGGACCTTCACCAGTGGCTGCACTGCTTGTGAGCGGTGTGTCTTGCTGGTGATGTCATCCTGCAGGGTTGTGGTTAGTTCAAGTATTGCATCAGGGCTGAATCTGAAGAGGCGATACACCTCCTCATCACCCATGCCAAAGAGGCTCATGCGCGTGCGGTATATCCTCTCACGTGCCCACCTCCTCCGTACCGGGGGACCCATTAGTAGTGCTAGGACCGCGACTGCCCCTGGCATGTTTGCACACAGAGGTGTTGTCCTTGCAAGTGTGGTTGTTCAGCTTGCTATTTTCGTCTGTAACGCTGCTGCTGTAGCTGCTCTCCTGCTGACCTGAGGCCGTCTGGAGTAAAGATAAAGCAGCTATTTCTAGAAATAACTTTGCGACGGTCGGACGAGATACGCGCGGCGCATGTAGCCAGCGTCTGGTGCTAATCCGTTCGCGAATTGGGAAATCTTCCTCATTTGCATATTTGAATGGGAAATCAATAGGCGCGACGGATGCGACGAGCGAAAATATGCGCTTACGATACTCTGGCGAAGGAGAGTTAAGCCGGTCGGAAAAAGCCTGTTTTCTGTCGCATCTAGTTTGGTGGGTACGGCCGTGTAGATGCAACGGCGCATCTTTACAGTTATGCGGCGCATATCCATATACTCCAGCGCAAGTCTTGCTGAATCTGGCCCCATATGTGTTTTGCCAGGGACCTCAATTTGGATTTTTTTTGTTATCATTTGGTTTTGGTGCCTGGCTAATGCCGGGCTTCCATAGTGAAAAATAGCTTGAGTTTCTTTGAATCATAAAGGCACGCAGATGGCGTACATTTTGTTGATGGTGGTCAACATGGCCTAAAAAAAATTGATGGTCTTGCAGCCCATGCAGCTGCACAAATATGCAAACTAAGGTGTCTTGGAGTCACCATGAGTTGAACAGCATATGTGTTTTGCCAGGGACCTTAATTTGGGTGTTTTTTTTTGGTTTTGGTGCCCAGCTCTCCCTGGGAATGATGAATATCTAAAGACAGATTGTATTGCACAATGGCCACTTTCCACTCACCATTCCCACCTTCCTTTTCCCCCCACTTTCTTTTTTGTTACCCCCTGTTTGTCTTGTTTGGTTTTTTTTTTTGGTTGGAGCACGGTATGTGTGGCGAGTAGGGTGCTGGTCCTCGGGCTGGCTCTGAAAGTCTTGGGAGTAGGTGGACATGGCCTTCTGGCTTAGTTCACCTGCTCTCATGGGGTCTCCCTTCGGGGGAGCCTCACCGAGGAGGGTTCTGTCTCGGCAGTCCCTCCGAGGATGTTTGGCCATGTGGCTTCGGCTGCATGGGCCATAGGGGGTCCTAGTGGTTTTGGCTGCTAGGACTCTAATAACTCTTTTCCCTGTCTGGAGCCTAACGCCCCGGGGGATCAGAGCTGGGTCCTTTGCGGAGGACCAATTGACGATGGCACCCATCGCAGTTTTTTGTGTTTCACTCTTTATGTGTGTGCACATTTTTTCCTGCACCGGGTGAAGTTTTTGGGTTGTGTTTTGCACGCCACAGGCTTTTCAATAGAAAAAAAAAAAAAAAAAAGACAGATAGCAGCCCTTTACCTATCCGTAGACATGTGACCGGATCCCTTCTGATGTGAAGAGTGATATTATTCTGTGGATATCCATACACTGCTTTACCCTCAGGGTCTTTCGGTGAGTGCGTACCCCAGAGGGGGATTTATAGTCCCACGTGGTGATCGAGAATATAGGTGGAAGGTGCTTGCTCTCCTATCTCTCAAACTCAGCTATCAACGGACTTATTTTCTCCCATTAATACACTTTGTCACTATTATTGCACTTAAGTGTAGAGGTGATATCTTTTTTTCTTGGGATCTACACTGGACTATTATCACCAGCGCTGTTTATGTTTTTTTTACTATTTTTTTTACTATTTTTGACATTTTAATGTTATGTTTAGTGTATTTACCATTTTTTATATATCTGTTTGTATTTTAAATAGCTGCTTTTTCTTGACTTTTTTGGTTCTGCTTTCCAGCCAACTAATTGAGTCTGTAACGTTTTTAGTATATATTTTCTGTATATGCAGTTTTTTTGCAAGTGCTCTCTGTTAGGCGCTGGGAGGTGTTCTATAGGCCGTGATACACCTTTTTTCTACTTCTCTTTCTCTATCCATGGTGAAAAGTAGCTTTAGTTTATTTGATTCATAAAGGCACGCAGATGGCATTAACCACTTAAAGACCCCCGCACGCACATATACGGCCACAACATGGCTCGTACAGGCACAAGGGCGTAAATTTACGTCCCCGCCTGAGTGCGGTTCGGGGGTCCCATCGGGACCCCCTCCGCGGCGTGCGGGGGTCTCCCTACCTCTGGGAGCGATCCGGGATCTGCGGGCGGATGTCCGTGATATCCGCCCCCCCCGCGATCGCTCCCAGCCAATGGGAGCGCGCACCCAGCCTGTCACTTCCTCCTCCTGTGTTTACACAGGAAGGAGGAAATGATGTATTCTCTCATCGCAGCACTGTTTCCCAGCGCTGCTGATGAGAGAAGACATCACAAGTAAGTGTGCACCAACACAACACTGACACACACTCACATAGGCATATTAACCCCTTGTGATCGCCCCCCCACCCCCCTGTCACAGTGTTACTGAATGCAGTGATTTAATCACTGCATTTAGTGTCAGTGTGACAGGCACTGTAAAAAACAGTTAGTGTTAGGTTCAGGATAGCCCCCCCACCCCCCCCTAATAAAGTTTTAACCCCTGATCACCGCCCTAGTTAACCCTTTCACTCCCTATTGCCAGCGTCACTAAGCGATCATTTTTCTGATCGCTGTATTAGTGTCGCTGTTCCCGCTAGGTAGCTATTTTTTTTTATTGCGATTTTTTTTTTTTTTACTAAAGACATGTGGCTAAATAAATTTTGGCCTAAATGTTTGACTAAAATTTAGTTTATTTGATTTTTTTTTAACAAAAAGTAAAAAATAGTGTTTTTTTTTCAAAAATGTCGCTCTATTTTTGTATATAGCGCAAAAAATAAAAATCGCAGAGGTGATCAAATACCACCAAAAGAAAGCTCTATTTGTGGGAAGAAAAGGACGCAAATTTTGTTTGGGAGCCACGTCGCACGACCGCGCAATTGTCTGTTAAAGCGACGCAGTGCCGAATCGCAAAAACACCTTGGGTCATTTACCAGCGTATTGGTCCGGGTCTTAAGTGGTTAATGTTCTTGGTGGTGGTAGTCAACACGGCCTGGAAAATGATTTGATGGTTTTGCAGCCCATGCAGCTGCACAAATATGCAAATTAGGGTGTCTTGGAGTGACCATGAGTTGAACAGCATATGTGTTTTGCCGAGGACCTCATTTAGGATGTTTTTTGTTGTTATTCTCTGGTTTTGGTGTCTGGCTAAGGCCGGGCTTCCATGGTGAAAAATAGCTTTTGTTTCTTTGATTCGTAAAGGCACGCAGATAGCGTTAATGGTGGTCAACACGGCCTAAAAAAAAATGATGATCTTTGAGCCCATGCAGCTGCACAAATATGCAAATTAAGGTGTCTTGGAGTCACGGTGAGTTGAACAGCATATGTTTTTTTTGCCAGGGACCTCAATTAGGATGTTATTTATTTTTTTTTTTTCATTGTCTGGTTTTGGTGCCTGGCTAATGCTGGGCTTCACTATGAGTCCCCATGAGTCTCCATGAGTTGAACAGCATCTGTGTTTTGCCGGGGACCTCATTTAGGATGTTTTTTTGTTGTTATTCTCTGGTTTTGGTGCCTGGCTAATGCCGGGCTTCCATGGTGAAAAATAGCTTGAGTTTCTTTGATTCATAAAGGCATGCAGATAGCGTTAATGTTGTTGATGGTGGTCAACACGGCCTAAAATTTTTTACAAGAAACTGGGAAGCCAGATTTTTTTCCAGCCTTACACTCAAATACGTTTGGCCCCTGGTATAAACAACAGCATAGAAGAATTGCTCAAGTCCTCCAATCAGATTCTTTCTTAATGGTAGACTCTTCATCTACAACAATCAATCATAACCCTGCACAATGGCTACAGAGACATCAAGCTTTATGTTACATACGATCGATCCCATCAAAACAAGATATCTCTGCTAAACCAACTACATTTGAATCTCTGCTCCTGCAAGAAGAACCAATACCACATTCGATCTCCGTACAATACTCTATCCTTCTACTATCAGTCCATCCAGATCTTCCCCCATATACAAAGATATGGGGAAAAGAGCTCCAAGAGACCGTAACTTTGACAGATTGTCAAAAAAGCTTTATGTTGACCCATAAAATATTGATAGCTACAAGAACACAGGAGAAGGCATATAAATTGATGAACAGATGGTACAGGTGCCCCTCCAATATCCATCTAATGAATCAGGATATACCTGACATCTGCTGGCGCTGCCATGAGTTAAAGGGAAATATGATCCATATCTGGTGGGAGTGTACCCCAGTGAGAAGGTTCTGGAAACATATTTTTGACTTACATAGCAAACTTTAGTAAAATAAGGTCTGGTGGCACAGGAAATGGGAAGAGAAGAACAGTTCTCCTGAACTTGGTCAACTTGGTCCAAGTTTAGACAGCCTGCAGAGTTTCTACCATGGGTTAAAGGGAGTTCTACCATTGTTTAGCTATGATGGAGCGATTATAAGTATTATTGCTCTCGTAATATTTCCACCTTCCCTTTTCTTTTTCTTTTTTTTCCTCTCTTTTTTTCTTTTTTGTCTCTCTCTCCCTTTTCTTTATTTTTTACTTTATTTTCTTTATTTTTCTTATGTTGGTATGATGAAGATTTGCATAGAAGATATGTAAGAACTTATAATGTACTCTACTAATATATGTAGATTGTCTACAATGATATATATCTGATGTGCATAAGGTAAAACTTCTGTAATACTTTATATAAAATAATAAAATAATATTGAAAACAAAAATTGTTACTAGACGCCCCTCTTAAACAGGGGCAGAAAAATTGGGCCTTTGGCACAACACAACACTGCAACCCCTCCCAATAACTGTAATTGGAGTGCAAAAAAGAGCCACGTGCAAAGTATTGCATCAAAATTTTTTATTAGATGCCCCTGTTAAACAGGGGCACAAACATTTGGCCTTAGGCACTGGTGGCGGAGCCCAGAAACACAAAATGTCTTACTAGCTATCAGCAAGAAAAGTGAGGAGGAGAAAGATATTCCATCAGCAGCATAACTGCAAAAAGTTCAATTTTGGTCTCATCTGACCAGAGAACCTGCTTCCACATGTTTGCTGTGTCCCCCACATGGCTTCTCACAAACTGCAAACAGAACTTCTCATGGCTTTCTTTCAACAAGGGCTTTCTTCTTGCCACTCTTCCATAGAGGCCAGATTGCACGACTAATGCCGCATACACACGATCACTTTTTGTGATGAAAAAAAACGACGTTTTATGTGACGAAACAAAACAAAGTTTTTCAAACTTCATTTTCCAAAACGACGTTGCATACACAACATCGTTTTTCCAAAATGCTCTAGCAAAGCGCGGTGACGTACACCACGTTCGACGGCACTCTGTTCCATTGAAGCTCCATCTCATAACTTGCTTCTGAGCATACGCAGGGTTTAAAAACATCGTTTTCAACGTCGTTTTGCCCACACACGATCACTTTTTATGACACAAAAAATGACATTTTGAAAAACGACACACAAAAAATTCAAGCATGTTCACATTTTTTTGGTCTTTTCTTTGAAGACATAAAACGACATTTTGCCCACACACAATAATTTTAAATGACGTTTTTGAAAACGTCGTTTTTTTTTATCACAAAAAGTGATCGTGTGTACGCGGCATAATAGTTGTCCTGTGGACAGATTCTCCCACCTGAGCTGTGGATCTCTGTAGCTCCTCCAGAGTTACTATCGGCCTTTTGGCTGCTTCTCTGAATAATGCGCTTCTTGCCCGGTCTGTCAGTTTAGGTGGACGTCCATGTCTTTATCAAGTTTGCAGTTGTGCCATACTCTTTCCATTTTTGATGGATTGAACAGTGCTCTGTGAGATGTTCAAAACTTTGAATATTTGTTTATAACCTAACCCTGATTTTCCACAACTTTAACCCTGAGCTATCTGGTGTGTTCCTTGGCCTTCATGATGCTTTTTATTTTGTGGGTTGCATGACAATAGATCTCTGCAGGTCCTCCAGAGTGGCCATGGGCATCTTGGCTGCTTCTCTGACCAATGCTCTCATTGCCCGGCCTGTCAGTTTAGGTGGACGGCCATGTCTTGGTAGGTTTGCAGTTGTGCCATACTCTTTCCATTTTTGGATGATGGATTGAATAGTGTTTTCTGGTGTGTTCCTTGGTCTTCATGATGCTGTTACATTCAAGTGCAAATTACACTCAGGTGGACTTTATTTACTAATTAGATGACTTCTGAAGGCAATTAGTTCCACTAGATTTTAGTTGGGGGTATCAGAGTAAGGGGGCTGAATACAAATACACACCACACTTTTTAGATATTTATTTGTAAAATATTTTGAAAATCATCTATCATTTTCCTTCCACTTCACAATTATGTGCCACTTTGTGTTGGTCTATCACATAAAAGCCCAATAAAATACATTTAAGTTTTTGGTTGTAACATGACAAAATGTGGAAAATTTAAAGGGGAATACTTTTTCAAGGCACTGTATCTTTCACCACTTAGCTACACTCAGTGCTGCCCAAAACCTTCTGAATTGACAGCTTGTGTTGTGGAAACCCTCCCACAGTGACCTGTGGTGTCTGGGAAGGACAACATGGGAGAGACGAATGAAAGAGGATTTGACTGAGTCAGGTAAGGTAAAGGCAGTTTTTTGGCTACTTTATAAGGCTTGTGATTTGGGACTTCTAAACAGGAACCATTACATGTTACACATTCTTTTAAAGTATTAGTCCACCACACCCCGAGTCCCTACTTACTTACCTTCTTTGATGATTATCTTTCAATGTCCACACCAGCTCATGTGCCATTTAATAGCAATGCTCTTCTGCACCATCCTGGAATAAAGAGGGCTCAGAGAGATTCTCATTGGTCAGAGCAGTCATGTGCTCATGCTGATCAGTGCCCACTTACCATTGAGTGTAATGATGATCATGCTACACAGCCTTTGTGCTATGTGCTGATTTTTCATATGCCTGGACTGCTACAGTGGCTTGTGTGGGCAGAAGAAGATAAACATGGAAGGAGGACCATAGGGAGGGGACAAGTGGGGACCAGGGGTGTGCAGAAGGGGTAGGGAATTGGTTCACCTTTTTGTTTTTTGTGAGAAAGTGAGCTAACCATTTAACCGCTACCATTTCAGGTATGTGTGCATTCCTGCAGCTTTTTTTCAGTTAGACCCAAACATTAGTTACAGTATCATGTTAATACTGAATATACAGAGTTCGTAAGGGGAATCTCTGGTGCACCCCTGCTACCTCCCTCAGTTTACTGTGTGTTATACAAAAAAGTGATTGGTAGCCTTGTTGACCAAAATTGAGGTATAGGGTTAAATATAGACTGAGCTCATTCAATTTTTTTTATATGAATGTTTTGTTTGTGATTCTGTGACTTTCTGAACTTCATACCTGATGCAAAGCTGCAATGGCTATAACTACAATGTGTATAAGTCTATTGCTATAGTAAGCCTACATGTACACTTTATATCAACACAGAGAGTGCAACTCAAAATTAGCCACTGTTAAATAGAAATCCTGCTATGAACAATTCCGATAAACTGAGATTAACGGCACACAATTGCAGAACTGCACAGGTGTTCATATTTAATATTGATCACTTGTGTAGCCCACATTATGGGATTAGATTGTGTCAGTATTTAATCATTAGGGATTAGTTGCATTTGACTTCTTTCCCTGCCAGGCATGTGACTAAAATGTCCAGTTTATCTCTTAACTTATATATATATATATATGTATGTATGTAGCGCCCATGTTCTAGTAGATTTAAGGGATAATCAGAGTGTAAGTTGATTCTGATTCTAATTGAGATTCGTTCAGTTGGGGTCTCTGTTTCAGCTTGGCTGTGCTGTGGGCTCATTTTGTCGCGCCTGTGGTGTTGTTTCACCCCAGGACGGTAGTTGGCAGCAGTATAGTCAAGGTTTTGGGTGCTTTTCCCAGCAGCCAATCAGGAGGCTTGGGCCTCGCTGGGCATGCTGGGAGGGTACTTATGAGGCAGATGCCATTTTAGAGGGTTCTTCTTCGAGTGTGGCATCCACCCTTAGGGTGACCAAATCACCGCACCCCTAGAGTTATGGCCTTACTGGCCAGGGCGTGTGTGCTACACGGTGTTCCTGATTTCTGGGCCATGTGGGCCCGGGACATCCAAACAGGACGGGAACCCAGTGACCGACTGGGTTCTCACTTTTGAAGATCCCAAGCAAGTGTGGCTGTTCGGTGGGGAGTCCAGTTGAGGAGCGCCAATGAGAGGCTGGCGGTCCACACAGTATTGAGACGAACCATCGGGGATCGGGGTGCTGGACACTGAGGGATTGACTCCTCTCTCAGTCGGTACCTGAGGCAACGTTAAGAAGAAGGTTCAGGCAAAACTTTACTAAGGAGGGGATCCTCTGTATCAGCAATCAGAGAAGGCTTGTGGCAGAGGCACTTTCCTGAAGTTCACCCTGGAAGTGTCTGTGAGAGAGACCTCTTCTCAATTTCCGAGTGATATTCTGGCTGCCAGGTCGGTGTGAGAGGCCTGTCCAGGTACGCTATACCCACTCAGGCTGGAGTGGAGAAAGAAATCGAATTGTTGTCGGAAGCAGGACTGAATCTGCTGTTCTCCTTCCAACCTTTGTCTATCCTTTCCATCACCTGTTAACAGTTTTTTACCTGGTAATAAAGAGCACATATAAAGAGACTTCCTATTTGTGGACATTCCTTCACTGCTGCTAAATGCATCGTTCACCCTAGACATTTCACCAGAGGCATGAGGTAACATGCCATCCCATTATTTCTCAGCAGCCCCTTCGGGGGTACCGCTACACACATATATATATATATATATACATTATATTGCACCCTCCTAGGTGGGTGCTAGTAAAGAGTATCATTTCTGGGTCTTTCTGCTTATTAGGAAGATTGTCAGGTTAATGTAGATGCTCTCTGCCTACCAGGAAGCAGGGATCCATTGGTAGGGTCTAAATGTTTCACACTGGTCTAATAGGGGGCATATTGGATAGTGGGAGGAAACCTGACAAATGAGAGTATAGGCATAGTTACAGCCCTGGTGATTGACTGAGGAAATTGCCTCTGTGCATGCTGTATGACTGTGTATATGCTCGGGTCGGGGGTCATGTGCTTGGGGTATTTGCCTGCAGAGCGGGGTCCTGGAGGGAGGGGGCAGCTGCCCCTCTATTGTAGAAGGTGCCATGAATTGGAGTATAACTGCAACACAGATGTCCTGCAGAGCTGGCTGGAAGGGAATACATTCCAGCAAAGGATCTGTTTTGGCCTACGGTGAGTACAGATCTGTGTTATGGGGCCTGTCCTTGTAGGGCCACCCCTTCAGCTCGTAGAGTCAGTAGATTGGTGTCAGTCAATTGGGATGCTAGTAAGTGTCCTGAAGATAAACAGTTTCACCAAGTCTGCTGCCAGAGCAAGCAAATGACTTATTCTTCACATAAAAGTGTTGTACGGTATAAATCGAAAGTCTGTTACCACAATTAACTGCTTAAGGACCAGCCGCCGCAGTTGTACTGCGTCAATGTGGCTCGATCCTGCAAATCTCCGTCATTGTACGATGGCTCGTACACAGCGATTTGTGGGCACGCCAACTGGCCAGCGGGGGAGCCAATCAGCGTATAGGGCAGACTCAATGTCAGTTAGGTGTCTGATCTGTTCGCCGCAATGTCGCAGTCCCGCTAAAAATCACTGATCATAGCCATTACTATTAAAAAAATTAAAATGCTATAAATCTATCTCCTATTTTGTAGACATTATAACTTTTGCGTAATCCAATCAATATACGCTTATTGTGATTTTTGGTGGTAAAAAGAGAACTTTCGACCAAAAAAGCCATATGGATTGCTGACATCAAGTGCGTATTGACTATTACATTTAAGTGGTCATCGGTGTTTCTTCCAGGTTCGCAGAATCCGGTGCTGTGAGTGTTTGGAGCCGAGATGATGTTACTCCTGCGCATGCGTGGGAGCCGCCGTTTACGGCACAGGCTCTGAAAGTCTGGTAAGCCAAATCTTCAGAGCGCATGGCATGTGATGATGCCATCGGCTGCATTCACTCTAAATATCTCCTAAACTGTGCAAGTTTAGGGGATATTTACAGTACCTACAGGTAAGCTTTATGAAAGGGCTTGCCTGTAGGTACAAGTAAAAAATAAGACTTTACTTCCACTTCAAGGAAATTGTTAGATTTATGTATATATACATTTATCTAGAGTTTAAAGCAATTATAAACATTTTATTTTTTATAACAAATAGGTTTATACTTTTCTGCTCTGTGCAATGGAATTGCACAGAGTGGCCCCAGACCTCCTTTTCTCCGGAGGCTGCTCCTCTTCTCGGTGTGCCACTATAGGAAGCAGCTTCCTAGCATGGCTGTCATGCTTACCCCTAATGCAGGTTTCAGACACTATAGCTAGCTTCTGTGTTCTTCACCTTTAGCAGCCTCCTTTCCCATGTACTCTGTTGCCCCTAGGTCTTATACAACATGCTATAGTGCCTGGTCATCACGCCGGTTCAGGTGTGAACTGAGCAAAGCAAATGGGTACTTGTGGTTGGCAGACAGGCAGAGTGGTTCAATGATAGTCCAGGTAAAAGGCAGGCAAGGTTCAGAATAGTCGGGGTCAATCCATAGTCAAATGGCACGCAGAATTCAGGCAATAGCTGATATCCAATCCAATGTCATAGATAGGGTAAGCCAAACAGCAGAGCAGGAAAGGCAGACAGAGAGCTTGCACATATTACACATGCTATCACAAGCATGAGACTCCAGGCTTGACTGGCTTAAATCAGTTTTGGTCTCCACCCAGAGACTGGCCACATTAATCACCGTGCAGGTGGATAGACAAGGAAAATTGCACTGCCAAAACCAGGATGTTGGAATGAGCAGCAAGAGCACTAGACACTCCTGACATTGGCACACCTGCAGGATAAATTCTAAACTGCACTGCCTTTGTTCATACACACAGTGAGCGTGGCTCAGCCCAGCCCCCAGCTTCTGCTGTCTCAGCAAAGCCTGTGAGACCAGGAAGTGAGGGGAGAGAGCAGCTGCAGATAGGGACAGTGCTGGATCGAGTGCGGATTAGGGGGGTAAATTATTAATAAAAAATATCAGGCTTTAGAACCACTTTAAGTGTTGTGCCACTTTTGATTTTGTCAACCATTTAAAAACGTTATGATATGTCTATTTAGTGGCCCTTTAAAAACCAAACTTGTTTTCGTGTGGATGTAGAACACATTGGAACTGATGCTTGCACGTTTTCAGTCATTAGTTTAAAGAAAGGCCTTGATATATGGACATGTCCCTTATTCTTTTCTTCAGGGCTTCTACAGAAAATGTGCTCTTTGACTAAGTTCAATTTGTAGTCTCTTCATGCCGTCACTGTATCATTTGAGAAGACATTAATATAAATTGACTGCATCACCACAGTGACCCAGGGGACTGCCGCATTGTTGACTTAGACGATAAGTATAATTAAGAAGATAAATGAAAATTACAACACTATTAATAATCTGGATTTAAAACAAGGGGCAGGTTGAAATGACTTCTGTATTCAGCACAGAAGGTCACCTTCAGCTGCTTACTCATTAATGACCCACGAAGCTTGAAACTGTGTATTGTTGAACTGGGGGATCTGACAGCTTTAATCAAAACCCTTTGTGTGTGTGTGTGTGTGTATATATATATAGTAAACTAGGGATAAGTAGCAGGCGCAAAGCTTCCTGGGTTAAGCACACTTTCCCCCAGTCGTCTTCCAAGTCAGCCCTTGAGAGATGGAGCTCCTCTCCGTAATCAGGAAACACGTTGCCACTAATTCTTTTCCTCCCCTTTAAGAGGCAGTCCCTCAGGTCCCTGGTCAGTCTTAGTGTTTCCTCCGTCCGGAGGAGACATGTTGCCAGAGGACCTGAGAGGGGGCTCCATCTCTTAAAGGCTGACCAGGGCAGGGGTCCAGCTGGGGCAGCACATTTACCTGTGGGAAAAGCTGCTGGTATAGATGCAGCTAAATCACAAAAAAAACGGGAGGGAGCCTCAGAACGGCAGGGGGTCAGATGATCCTACCTGAGCCGTGCAGTATGGGTGGAGGAGGACGGTGTGCGGCCACGGGCAACCCTCTTGGCGGTGTGCAGGAGGTGTCCCGATTTGAGTCTTTCCTTCTGTGCCCAGGCGTGGAGAAGGCGCCATTTCTTCATCCCCTTGGCGGCGTCGGCGCGGCAGATAGGAAAAAGGGCGTGCACCTGAAGCTGATGCCGCTTGACCCGGAGATGCAGGCGCATCAGTTCCGGGGCGGGATGACGTCATCGGCGTGCACCGGGGAGCTGGTCTTTCCCCTTAAAGGCGCGGGGAAACTCAAATGGCCGGCTGGTGTAATACATGTGGATGCGGCTGCAGGAGACAGCATAGGACGCCACAGTGTGCCAAGATGCTCGAGGAAGATGATATCTCGGCGGGACAGGCCCCAGAAGGCGAAAGTACCAGCAGGATACAGGTAGGCACCGGTGTGGTGACCTTTGTATTCATGTCATAGGACAGCAGCTAGATGGTGGTGGCACTAGCTTAGCTGGGGTTTACAGGGGGAGTTGTCACTGGGTGAATACTGTAACCGGTATGGTGGAGTATGTGACTCACCGACATGGTGCCCCTATACTTTTTGTGTCTTTTACACAGGTGAAAACACAGAAAGAGCCAAAGCCCATTCCTAAGAAGCGGTGTGTTAAGTGTAATGCCAAGATGCCTCTGGTACACACCGAACCGCTATGCCAAGTTTGCATGAACAAATTGGTTCAAAAACAGTCAGACGCAGTTTATGCGAAAATTTTTGGATCCGTAAGGGAGGATATGGCGAATACCTTTAAGGATCTCAAAAAATTCATTTCAGAAGTTAAAACTCCGGTTGTCCTTTCTGGAAGCCCCTCTCCCATGGCCTCACCCAGATCCGAAGTCGCATCAGGGTCGCATGAGTCCGGGAGGGAGCGAGCGGGCAGCAGCGCAGCTAGCGTTTTTGCAAGTGACGACTCAGAACCTGAGCAGGAGGAGGGGGGTGAAGAAAGAAGGAAGGCTCCCAATTACAAATTATCACTGGAAGATGTGGATGATTTACTAGGGGCCATTTATGAAACCCTTGAAATAGAACATGAAAATGAAGAACCTTCCAAGCATGACCTAATGTACCAAGGTCTGAGGAAAAGGAATTCCAAAGTATTCCCAGTTCATCAGGTGATGTCGGATACTGTGATGAATGAGTGGAAGGATCCAGAGAAAAAAACATTCTTTGAGGCAAGCCACAAAAAACGGTTCCCTTTTAGTGACGATCCAAAAGAGGTTTGGAACAAAAATCCAAAACTGGATGCACCACTTTCAAAAATTTCAAAGAATTCGGCATTGGTTTTTGAAGACATGGGGCATTTAAAAGACGCCATGGACAAAAAGGGTGATATCATCCTAAAAAGAGCCTGGGAGACAAGTGTCGCTAGCCTAAAACCAGCGCTAGCTACCACCTGTGTGGCGAGAAACCTGGAATTTTGGCTAACCCAATTGCAGGAGCATATAAAAAATGGTACGCCTAGAGAGGAGATCCTGAAGACAATCCCAATTCTCTCTAAAGCAGTAGGTTACATTGCAGACGCTTCTGCAGAATCCGTTAAACTAGCAGCAAGGTCAGGCGGGCTAGCGGTCGCAGCTAGGCGTGCGATCTGGATGAAAACCTGGACAGGGGATGCCGCATCCAAAACCAGGTTATGCAATTTACCCTTCACAGAAAATTTGCTTTTTGGATCAGGCCTAGATGAGGCCTTGGAAAGAACGGCAGATAGGAAAAAATCCTTTCCTGCTGAAAGGCGAAAATTTCCACAGAAAATATATTTTCAGGGTAAAAGAAATCTTCCACAAGAAGGGAAGAAAGAGTTCCCAAAGAAGAACTGGTCGGGTCATAAGGGGAAACAAAAGAGTAACCCACTCTTTGGCACCGCTAATCCGGCCACCAAGCAGTGACAACCAAGTGCCAGTAGGGGGAAGATTGGCTGCCTTCCTACCACAGTGGCAAAAGCTAACAGCCAATCAGTTTATTCTGGAAATAATCGCAAAGGGCTATTCACTGGAATTCAATTGTCATCCTCCAGAGAGATTCCTATTGACGAAGCTTCCCAGAGATTCCGAAAAAGCAAGGGCTTTACCTCTGTTGCTGGGGGAGATGGTGGATCAAAAAGTCCTTATCCCAGTTCCAGAGAAGGAAAAAAGAAAGTGTTTTTACTCTCACGTTTTTGTCATCAAGAAACCCTCTGGAAAATGTTGTCTAATACTCAATCTCAAACCCTTGAATCAAACAATTCAATACAAAAAGTTCCGCATGGAATCCATTTTCTCAGTCAAGAATATTCTACAGCCCCAAACATTCATGGCGACCATGGATCTCAGGGACGCGTATCTTCACATTACCATCAGAGAAGAATCTCAGAGATACCTCAGATTAGCAGTGGAAATAGACGGGAAGGAATACCACTTTCAGAGCAGAGCTCTCCCGTTCGGGCTGTCCTCATCTCCGAGGATATTCACCAAAGTGTTGGCAGAAGTTTTAGCCCCTCTAAGATTAAAAAAGATGGTAGTTCCGTATCTAGACGACCTACTGTTCGCAGCACCATCAGAAACGCAGTTGATAAAGAACCTCAACGAAGCTCAACTATGGTTGAAGTCGCTGGGGTGGATATTAAACTTAGAAAAGTCAAAACTTTGTCCCACCCAAAACATTTTGTTCCTGGGATATCTGCTCAGTTCAACAGAACAGAGAACTTTTCTTCCAGAAGAAAAAATCCAAAACCTCATCAAAAGAGTGGGCTCTATTCAGAACAACCTTCCCATAACAATCAGAGAACTGATGTCGGTTCTGGGATTGATGACATCATCAATACCGGCAGTACAATGGGCAAAATTTCACCTAAGACCCCTGCAAAATTTTATCTTAAGGAAACAAAAAGGAGATCTAGACAGGTTGGTGTTACTCCCAGAGTCAGTAAAGAGATCACTATGGTGGTGGAGGGTCCACACAAACCTAAACCAGGGTCTGACTTGGTCATTTCCGATATCCCAGAAATTGACCACGGATGCAAGCAGTTGGGGTTGGGGAGCTCACCTAGCCGGACAACCGGCTCAGGGGAGATGGTCCCCAGAGGAAGCCATAGCATCCTCAAATTGGAGAGAACTCATGGCGATAGCCAAGGCCATAGAGGTTTTTCAGAACCAGCTGAGAGATCATCACATCCTGGTACTCTCAGACAATGCCACAGCAGTGGCCTATATAAACAAACAAGGGGGCACAAGAAGTCCATCTCTGAGCCACATCTCCGACCAGATATGCCGGTGGGCCGAAGGGAACCTACTTTCAATAAGTGCAGTCCATCTAAAAGGAGAAGACAATCAAGTGGCAGATTTACATCCAAGGGTTTTCAAAGAGATCACAGGCCATTGGGGAGTCCCAAACATAGACCTGTTTGCATCTCGGAAAAACACTCAGGTGAAGTGTTTCTTCTCGCTAAACCAGCAAGACCAACCTCTTGGGATAGATGCTCTTCAGAACCCCTGGAACTTCAGAATGTGCTATGCCTTCCCTCCGGTTCATCTGATTCCACGGGTGATAAAAAAAGTTTCTACAAGAACAAACGAAACTCATACTAATTGCACCATACTGGCCCAAGAGAACCTGGTTCTCTCAACTCCTCAGTCTCTCAGCAGACGAGCCATGGCTTCTACCTCACAGGACAGACCTGATGTGTCAGGGTCCGTTAACAGGCCTAAAACAGGAACATTTCCCCAAGTGGACGGCCTGGTTACTGAAGAGGAATTTCCTTCCCATTGAAATCCTCTTCAATCCAAGGACTCTCAGAAAAGGTAGTGACAACACTTTTGAGCGCCAGGAAGCCAAACACCAGAGCCATCTACAGAAAGATCTGGAGAAAATTTAACAGTTGGTGCACAGAAAACCAAAGACAGAGAATGGATACTCCAACTATCCTTGAGTTTCCATTACAACAAGGCGCGGACAAGGGACTAGCTATAAGTACGCTGAAAGTTCAGGTTGCAGCTCTATCTGTATATCTAGAAAGGACACTACAGGAGGACCCGTTGGTTTCTCGATTTTGCAGGGCATTAGCAAAATACAAAAAGCCCAAGATACAAAAATATCCCACATGGGATTTATCGGTGGTACTTAGGGGATCATCAAATCCCCCTTTGAACCACTTCAAGAAACATCTTTGAGATTATTGACTTTAAAGACTGTTTTTCTCGTAGCCATCACAACGGCACGAAGGATAGGAGAAATTCAAGCCTTATCAGTTAAAGAACCTTTTTTGAAGATCTATGATGATCGAATGGAAAAACAAAGGGGGTGGTGTCTGTGCTGTGAAAAGTGGGTGAAATCCAAGGGTGGTACGGGAATAAATCCCTGGGCTGGTGAACGTGGGGGAGGGGGGGGAGGGGTGGTGTTTTTTTAGAACAGAGTGATAGCGTACATAAGTTTAGTGTCAATACGTAAACCCGTCAAAATGTAGCACAAAAGATAATATTGAATACTAAACAATGGCAAGTGACAAAAAAGGAGTACAAATTCACAAGCAGTAAAATGTACACAATGTGCTGGTCCAAGTAATGTGAAATCAGGAGAACTACCGCTAGGGGCGCCCCTGAATGTGTAACACAGTGAACAATACAAATAATAATATATAAATCAGTGAAGAAATGCAAAAAAGTCTCTGAAAGTGTTTCCCAAATGTCCCAGAAGACGGGTTCCAAAGATGTCCCAGAAGACAGTTTCTAAAAGATGGAGGAAATGGTGCCGGGAAAGGACGTGGTACAGTGAACACCTCAGGTGGTCCCTAGCCCCTCACCTCACGGCTATGGCACGGATAGCCAAATAAAACCACCTCTGGCAGGGGGAGGAGGAATACACTTCAATGGACAGAAACAACATCAGCACTCAGCAGTAAGGCATGGAGAAGATACAAAGCAAGTAGGATATGGTGTTATGGAAGTGTCTAAACAGGCAACATCATTCACTCATACATCCACTCACATGGAGGTGATGGATGGTGGGCCTATCTCCTACGAACACCGAGTTCGTCCTAAGTCCTGGATGCACACCTGGCTCCTCTTCTTCTGTGTCTGAGCTGAGTGGACACTTGGAGCAGATAGAGGGGACCCTCACACAGCATATAGGATGGGAGAAAAAAAGACCATAGTACAGCCCCGCTGTAAACAGGTTTATTAAAACATATAGGTGCACTCACATTTGGATGATGAAAACTGGGCACAAAAACCAAACGGACGGCAGGGGGGTCTTGCTGCGTCAGGCGTGTGGACTCTGATGCTCCTTGATCCCTACGCGTCTCGTCATGTCACATGACTTCCTTAGGGGATAACATAGATGGAATATTGGAGGCTTTAAATAGACCGCCTAATGGTCTGCTGTAATGGGTGCATGACGGCCATTTTCTTGTGGCCCGCACTCATATAGGTAACTGGTGACTGCTGAGATAGTGGCCATCTTGCCTAGGTCACTTCCTATTAGTAAGTAGGAGTGGCTTGAAGACAGAGAGAAGCACCGCTCGACTGCCTGGGTGTCTGCTATGCTGGGCGCATGTCGGCCATTTTCTCGTAGCCCACACTCTTATTGTAATGGCTAATCACAAATAAAGCAATCGCCATTTTGCCTGGGCTTTTTCCACCCCTCCCCCCCTCCCTCCCCCACGTTCACCAGCCCAGGGATTTATTCCCGTACCACCCTTGGATTTCACCCACTTTTCACAGCGCAGACACCACCCCCCTTGTTTTTCCATTTGCTACTTCTCTCTGCCCAGGACAGAGTGTCAGGTGTTTGCAGCAGTGACCCCATCCCACTCCACCACCCCCCTCGGTAGCGCAGGAGCCTCTATCTACAATACTATGATGATCGAATAGTTCTTCAAACAGATCCAGGATTTACCCCAAAAGTGACGTCAACTTTTCATAGATCCCAGGATATAGTTTTGCCTTCTTTTTGTAGTTCACCAAAAAACGACAAAGAGCAAGAATTTAGTTTTCTGGATGTCAGGAGGTGTCTACTTCAATACTTAGAAGTGACCAATGAATTCAGATTATCAGATGCTTTATTTGTTTTGTATGCCGGCCAACAAAAGGGAAAACAGGCGTCAAAAAATACGATCGCCAGATGGATCAAGGCAGCTATTATACAGGCTTACAGTGCGATGGAGAAAACTCCACCAAAAGAACTTAAAGCTCATTCTACGAGGGCTTCAGCAGCCTCATGGGCAGAAAAAGCAGGAGCCACTCCAGAACAAATATGCAAGGCTGCAACCTGGTCAAGATTCTCGACCTTTGTTCAAACATTACAGACTGGATCTGATCTCTAGCCAGGACCAGGCTTTTGGTAGGAAAGTCCTCCAAGCGGTTATCCCACCCTAGATCTGGTGAGTTCTTGATTATCCTCTCAAGGGCTGACTTGGAAGACGACTGGGGGAAAAAGCAGAGTTAGATTCTTACCGGTAACTCTGTTTCCAGTAGTCTTCCAAGGCAGCACGATCCCACCCTAAAATGTCTAACCTTGTGGGGTTGTGTTGTGTATTCTATATCATTTCAGATTCCGGCCTTCGGTTCTCGGGGATGACTGACCAGGGACCTGAGGGACTGCCTCTTAAAGGGGAGGAAAAGAATTAGTGGCAACGTGTTTCCTGATTACGGGGAGGAGCTCCATCTCTCAAGGGCTGCCTTGGAAGACTACTGGAAACAGAGTTACCGGTAAGAATCTAACTCTGCTTTTTCAGGCATAGATATCAGTCCAGTGATGTAGTGACAAACAGTGCTATGTTTATTGGTGCTATTTACAAGTCTATTTACAGATAGCGTTTTTTGACTCAGTGTTCGATGTGTAAGTATGATTCTTTGTTATTTTTTTTTTTGGTAAGCGAGCTATATATAATGTTCAGCTTGCATTATTAGGGGAGGGGAACCGTTTATTTATACACAAACTTTTTTGCTCTGATTGCATATTTGTTTTTTCTTCTAAGATTGCCTTGTATTTGGTTCCATCCATCTTCCCATCAACTCTGACCAGCTTCCATGTCCCTGCTGAAGAAAAGCATCCCCACAAAATGATGCTGTTACCACCATGTTTCACAGTGGGGATGGTGTGTTCAGGGTGATGTGCAGTGTTAGTTTTCCGCCACACATAGTACTTGCTTTTAGGCCAAAAAGTAAAATTTTGGTCTCATCAGACCAAAGCACCTTCTTCCACATATTTGCTGTGTCCTCCAGAGTTACCAGGGGCATCTTGGCTGCTACTCTGATTAATGCTCTCCTTGCCCAGCCTGTCAGTTTAGATGGACAGCCATGTCTTGGTAGGTTTTCAGTTGTGCCATACTATTTCCAATATTGGATGATGAATTGAACAGTGCTCTGTGAGTTCAAAGCTTGGGATATTTATTTATAACTAGTGCTGTTACTGATTAAAATGTGTGTGTTCCATTAATTGATATTTTAAATCAAATAATCAATTAATCAACTAATTTTGATTAATTATAATGCACAGTTTTTACAATTTTTTTAATTAAACTCTCCCCCATTTTTTAATTAAACTCTCCCCCATACTGTAATATCCACATCTCCCCCACATTTCCCCCATACTGTAATATCCACATCTCCCCTGTAATGTTCACATCTCCTCCCATACTGTAATATCCCCCCGCCTATACTGTAATGTCCACATCTCTCCCATAATGTCCACATATCCCCACATATCGTAATGTCCACATCTCCCCCGTAATGTCCACATCCCGCCCCATACTGTAATGTCCACAGCTCCCTGCTTACACCGCTACTAGGCCGCCACCGGTTGTACCAAGATGGCTGTGGCTTCGGAGCTAGGCCGAAGCCGCAGCCTTTCCTATGGGCGAGACCGCGGAGCTAAATCCACAGATTGTCCCGATCAAAATGATTTTGATCGATCAAAGAAATTAATGATTAATCGAGGAATTGATCGCTAATCTCACAGCCCTATTTCTAACCTAACTCTAATATTAAACTTCTCCACAACTTTATCCCTGACATGTCTGGTGTGTTCCTTGGCCTTCATGATGTTTGTTCACTAAGGTTCTCTAACAAACCTCTTAGGCCCATTTCACAAATGCGGAACGCATGTCTGCTTTTTCATCCATTTGTTTATGGATGAAAAAGGGACATACGGAGGAAAAAGGGACATACGGAGGAAAACCCTATTTTTCCATCCGTCTGCGGATCGGATAGGTTGAGCATGGACAGACGATCCATGTTCATCAAATCCCCCCATAGGGGAGAGTGGAGATCTGACAGGGTGGTCCCTGCACAATGTGCGGGGACCGCTCTGTCATCCGCCGGCTTGGCGGGGATGAATGGAGCGATCCCCGCTGAGCAAGCGTTGGTTCACGGGACGGATCATCACGAATCCGTCCCATGTGAAAGGGCCCTTAGGGCATCACAGAACAGCTGTATTTATACTGAAATTAAATTATACACAGGGGGACTAATTAGGTGACTTCTGAAGGCAATTGGTTCCACTTTTAGTTAGAGTATCAGAGTAAAGGGAGCTGAATACAAATGCACACCACACTTTGCAGATACTTATTTGTAAAAAAAATTATTAAAACCATTTATCATTTTCCTATCCACTTCCCAATTAAGTGCCACTTTGTGTTGGTCTATCACATAAAATCTCAATAAAATACATTAACATTTTTGTTTGTAACATGACAAAATGTGGAAAATGTCAAGGGGTGTGAATACTTTTTCAAGGCACTATCTATCTATCCCCTTTAATTCAGCGAAAGAGCAAATATTTTCAGTACACAATGGTTCTACAACAGGTCCATTGCATTAAAAAGCAAATCATCTGCTTGTCCTAGCGACTAACTAAACTCAGGTGAGTTCCTGACTAACAGGTTGCCTCCTAAGCGATTTCTCAAATCAAGCAGGCAGCACTTGTAGAAACAAAGAAGAAGAAGAATAAAACAAATCCACAATACGACAATACAGATAATACAGACAATACAGACCGTGATGCCACTCACCAGAATATATGGTACCGTTGCTATAGCCAAATACAAGATGCCTACAAGAAAAAGGCCAAGATATCTCTACCAAGGTCAAAAAGCGGCTACTTCCACAACAGAAGGTCTAAATATAGATTATGATTCCAAAAAAGTATAACATTTATTAATTCCAAAAAGGACACATAATGCATGATTTTAAGATGCAAAACAGAATAATTCTGCGCTATCAAAAATATATGGGTAAGCAGCTCCAAAAACCAGTGGACAGCGGAAATAACAAACAAAAACATACAAAAAGTAGCGCTGAATGTAATGATGATACTTAAGTATCAAAAAATTATCAAGTGACTGATAAAGGAACAGCAAAAAACAAAACAAAGTCTATGTGTAAATGGTGAAAGACTTGATTGCTGTCAGAAACTGAATACGTGAATCCACAGTGATGAAACTCTAATGCCGAGTACACACGATAATTTTTTGTGATGAAAAAAAACGATGTTTTCTGTGAAGTAAAAAACGACGTTTTTGAAACGTCACTTTTCAAAGACGATGGGCCAGATTCAGGTAGATCAGAGCATCTTTGCTCTGGAGTAACGCATCTCATTTACGTTACGCTGCAGAAATTTTAGGAGCAAGTGCTGTTATTCATGAAGCACTTGCTCCTAAAGTTGCGGCAGCGTATCGCAAATGAGCCGGCGGAATTCAAATTGGGCGGGTACGGGGCGCGTATTATTTAAAATAAGCGCGATCCCGCGGCGAACGTACTGCGCATGCGTCGAGTGTCAATGCATCCCAGTGCGCATGCTCCAAGTTCTGTCAGTGAACGTCAATGACGTCACGTCCCCATTCATGAATGTTTTACGCAAACGACGCGATTTGTTTTTTTTCCGACGCGATGACGACGGCTATACCTAACATAGGATATTCCACTAGGGGGCTGGTTTATCTATACGCCGCGTATCGCTTCCGGAAACGTCGTAAAGTCACTGCGTCGCGCACCGAAAAAGATCGTGAATTGCCGATTTCCGCTCATTAACATATTTTTTGAGCGTAAATCGGCGGGAACGCCCCCGGCGCCATTTTTAAGTTGAAGTAACGATGCGATGGCGAAATTCTATTACGCCGATCGCATCGGAACTCCAACCCGGCGTTTCTTGTTTTCTGGTTACAGAAAACAAAAACGCCGGCTTAAAGTGACAGTTAGGCTGGCGGATCCATTGATCCGCCAGCCTAACTCTACCTGAATCTGGCCCGATGTTGCATATACACCATCGTTTTTTTCACAAAAAGGGAGGTTACGTTCACCACTCTTTTCCATTGAAGCTCGCTTCATAACTAGCTTCTGGGCATGTGCGGGTTGAAAAACGTCGTTTTAAACGACGTTTTTGCTACACACGGTGACTTTTTGTAAAACAAAAAACGACGTTTTGAAAAACGACACTAAAAATTCAAGCATGTTGGAATTTTTTTTTTCATCGCAAAAAACGACCGTGTGTACGTGGCATTAGGCCGCGTACACATGATCAAATCTCTCTGCTGGAAACGGTGTATCTGTTGACTTTCCAACTTTCAGAGTCAAGTATTGTTTTGTATTTGGAAACAAGAGTGTATGTCGGAACTGTGTTATTTTGTGTTTTATGTAGCTTTTGCATTTTCTGATGTGTTGTTTGGTTAGCCTATGGGTCCTAGTTGATGTAGACTAAAGTGTTTATCTACGGTAAAGTGTTCCTTTGGTTTCTCAATTATGTAGTCAGTTGGTCGAGCCGTGGAGCTAAGGATGTGATGATGGTGACTATGTCTGTTTACTTATATGAGAAACAGGGGTTTACAGGGTTTTACTGAGATGCATTATACCAAAAAGCTGAAATTGCCATTATTTAGCGCAGGAAGCATGGATTATGCGTAGCGTATAGTGGAATTTCCATGACAGAGCCCTGGGCTCCAAACCTGGGAAAAATATGAACCCAGCCCACAGGTGTGCAATCAGCATGCCTGCCTCTCCAACAATCTGGCGTAAACCAGCAATCGTAGCACGGGTTCCCACTACCACACTATATACTGTATATTGATGTCTGTGCCAAAATGAGAACCCAAAGGCCCATTAACAAATGCATAGTTTATTAGAGAATTCCTTGGTACATGCTTAAAGGTATAAAGGCTGGATACCCTTCCTCCCAATTTCAAGGGATACAGCCTTAATAGGAGGGTCACTGCAGAAGCTCAAGTTGGTAACATATGATAAAGTCACATAACACTGGTAGGTGAATTTGTTAGAAAAAGACTCTGAAGACATGGTACAAGGAGGTACTGTGATGCTAAAAAGGGGGGTGTAAAGCAGTGGAAGCTGGTGCTCCATTTTGGGGGGGGCAAACAAACCCCTCCTTCCCAAACCATTTGGTCAGTCGTTTTTGTAAGGCATATTAACACAGAATATAAAAGGAGGTAGGAATCGCGCTAATCGTATGTCAATGACCAATAAAGGGCACAGTACGTGATGTGATTATTATGAGCAAAATCATCTGCAAATCAAAAAAAAAACACAAGAGTGAATTAATGGAATAACACACAAGCGTAAACTTGCATGTTAAATCCACCTAATGATCACAAAAAAACTTGCTGTTGCTGGGCAGCTGTGATCAAGTGAAAAAAACACACAAACCTAAATGAAGTTCAGTGAATAGTGTTGGACTAATGAAGCCACAGAAAAATGTATCAAAATAAATTGAAAAATGTATCAAAAAAAATAAAAATATAAAGTCCACCTAATAGTCACAGAGAAGCTGACTTCTAGCCTATGGTGTATCAAGGTGGATCTGTGCAGTATATTCTTCAGATGAGAATGGATGTATCCTCTCCACACTTTTGACATATGTGTAAACAGGGAGAGAAAGTCTCAAGCTGGTACATGTGCATCAATCTCCGGAATGTCGATCACACATGGGCTTTCACAGGCATGGACTGGCCATAGGGACTACAGGGAGTTTCCCGGTGGGCCGATGGCTCAGTGGGCCGGTTTCAGTGACAGCCTGTCAAAGTAATGGCTGCGCAGCTCGCCCTCCACTTCATGCAGTGATGTGAGAAGAATGAGGAAAATACAGAGGAGAATAAGTGAAATAATAGAGGTGAGTGAGGACTCCTTTTGTTATGCTACTTATGTTTTTTTGCACAATTGCGTATAGTTTGTATACTGTTTTTGTTCTTGTTTGCAAACATAAAGTGGGCCGGTCTGGATAAAGTCCAGGGCCAAATTTTGGTCTCAGTCCATCCCTGGGCTTTCACAGACTTGAAAATGTAGAGTCTCAGCACCAAAAACAAAACAGAAACAGAGAGACTTGCATAGTGTGAAACCGTATGAACAACTATTCAATCATCACCCGTGTAGGGCAGTCATGCGAACGGGGGAGGGGATAGTGCAAACCCACCACCACTATACACACTGACCCTTACCAGAAATGGACCCCGCAGGGTGGATGTAAACACTTAAAGGAAGGGATCGTGGTTCAGCAGCCATAGGGACATCCATCCATTCTCATCTGAAGAATATACTGCACAGATCCACCTTGATACACCATAGGCTAGAAGTCAGCTTCTCTGTGACTATTAGGTGGACTTTATATTTTTATTTTTTTTGATACATTTTTCAATTTATTTTGATAAATGTTTCTGTGGCTTCATTAGTCCAACACTATTCATTGAACTTCACTTAGGTTTGTGTGTTTGTTTCACTTGATCACAGCTGCCCAGCAACAGCAAGTTTTTTTGTGATCATTAGGTGGATTTTACATGCAAGTTTACGCTTGTGTGTTATTCCATTAATTCACTCTTGTGGTTTTTTTTTTATTTGCAATTGATTTTGCTCATAATAATCACATCACGTACTGTGCCCTTTATTGGTCATTGACATACGATTAGCGCGATTCCTACCTCATTTTATATTATTGTTTTATGTTGTATAACATTTTTGAATCGCAGCTTTCACCTGTTAGTTATTCACTGGGTATGCGCAATTTTTTACTTTTGTTATATTAACACAGAACTATGCATTAGCATGCCAAAATTCTGTTGTCTCCATTAAAATTTTAAAACAAAATAAAAGCAATTAATAATATAAATCAGAGATGGTCCCATTAAAAAGTCTAGCACTACCCCCTCAGGAGCCGCTGGTTAGATGTGGGATTGGCATAAGGTCACTAAAGGATTTTTTTTTTAGCTAAATAGCTTCCTTTACCTTACTGCAGTCCTGGTTTCATGTTCTCATTGTTTGTTTTTGCTTTGAAGTTGCTGTAATTCTGCTCTGATCTCCACACTTCCTGCTTGTCTGGCTCCTTCTCATGGCAGTTTTTCACTGTGGTCTAAGCTGTGTGTCTAAAACTCCTCAGAACCAATCAGATTAATTTTAAAAACAAAACACTGCCCTGGATTTGTTTGTTTTTGTTCTCTGTGTCTTCTGTACTTCACAGGCCGCGTACACACGATCGAATTTGTCCGCTGGAACTGGTCCAACGGACCAGTTCAGCGGACAAATCTGATCGTGTGTATGGGCTAGCGGACATGTCTGACCAGTGGACAAATTTTAAATCATGCTTTAAAATTTGTCCGCCGGAGGTATGTCCGTCGGATATGTCCGCTGGTTAGTACACTAAGTAGTAGTGTATTTGATCTTATTACATGCAAATTTCTTCTATTCAAAACCATATGTCATATATTAGATACATACATCATGTTGTATATCTGTAAAGGCTTGGATTTTATACACAGGCCATATATGGGACACAAAATGCTTTTCAAGACTAATGCCCTGTACACATGATTGGTTCATCTGATGACAACAAATATGAAATCGGTTGTCGTCTCTAAGAAATAGTGCCACATTCAATTCATGAATCGAGAAACAGAAGGGAGATCCCATCATCTGATGAAAACGGACTGATGGATTTTTTCATCAGATATCCGATGAAGCTGACTTCATCAGATATCTACACACCATTTTTCAAAAATCTGTTTGTGTCAGAACGGGTTGACGTAAAACACAACGACGTGCTGAGAAAAATGAACTTCAATGCTTCTGAGCGTCGACTTGATTCTGAGCATGCGTAGATTTTTGACCGATGGATTTCCCCACAGACGATCGTTTTTTTCTATTGGTTTTTTAACCATAAGAAAAATTTAAAACAGGTTCTATTTTTTTTCACCGATGGGAAAAAAAAAACGATGGGGCCCACACACAATCGGTTTCTCCAATGAAAACAGTCCATCGGTCCATTTTCATCAGACAAACCGATTGTGTGTACAAGGCATAAGTCAATGGACCTCTGTTGGAGATACATATAGTGAGCAGGTTGAAGGTTTCCAGCTGATAGATCAGTCTGATTTATATTTCCCACTACCCTAGGCCAGTTAATTTGTTCTTGCTCAAGGATGGGCCGAACGACCCCTAGTTCAGTTCGCACCAGAACTTTCGAACATTGCGAAAGTTCGGAACCGAATAATGAACGTCATTAAAGTCTATGGGACCCGAATGTGAAAAATCAGAAGTGCCCATTTTGAAGGCTTATATGCAAGTAATTGGGTATACAATGGTTATGGGGGTCTGGGTTCTGCCCTGGAGGACATGTATCCATGAAAAAAGTTTGTAAAAATATAGTTTTTAAATAAATAATGACTTATTGATACTTACAGTGTGAAGCATAAAAATGAAAAATTCCTTTCAATATAGTGCCTTGGGGGCGGGTCCCTTTAGCCTACCTGTAGAGTGGCAAATCTGTTCTGTGTATAGAAGCTGCTGCAGAAATAATTGCATTTATAAAGCCAAAAAAATTAAAAATTTTCCTGCAAGCTTTCTTTATTTTGTAACAGGTGCGGAAAAATTGGTCTTTAAGTGTCAGTGGCCCCTACACAACGGACCCTTATAGAGGTACTCTTGAAAAAAGCAAGAATTGGCCTTGCTGTCAAAAATTGCAATGATATGCACTTGTTAAACAGGTGCTGAAAAATTGGTCTTTGGGTGTCGGTGGTGATCTCACACGTTAACCCTATAGGGGTACTCTTGACGAAAGCAAGAATTAGTATTGCTGTCAAAAATGTTAAATTAAAATGATATGCACCTGTCAAACAGGTGCCGAAACATTGGTCTTTCTTTGGTTGTTGTGTCCATTAAACCTACACCAGGAAAATTTCTTCCAGGTGAAATCAACACCCACAACACTAGGCCGCCTAGAAGTCCTCCGGTGGCTAGGACTAAAAACAAATTTTATTTGCATCGCTTAGAAGGCGGCTACCTTCTCCACTGCTCCTCTCTTGACCAACAGAAGCCTCAAAGCTAAGTTTTTCACAACACTGTAACCTACCAGAGTCTGGAAAAGCATTAGATAAACTCTTCTTTAAGGTGTCCTCAAGTGATTTCATATTCTGCACTCTCTGTGGGGACGGGATGAGTTCTGAGACTTTCCCCCTGTAATGGTGGTCAAGGAGAGTTGCCAACCAATAGTGATCCTTTCCCTTTACGGCACATAATCTTGGGTCCTTTTGCAGGCTTTGAAGCAAATTTGCGGAGGCATGAGAAGCAGATTCCTCGGGGTTACTTAGAATTATAGTATTTGGGAATGACTCCTCCCAGCCATGTACTACTCCCAAGAGTTCTACAGATGGAAAGCCATCTCTTACTGTTTGACATGTGTCTTCCTCTGCTTCAATGCCTCTGAAACTGCCAGAATCCTCCTACTCTCTCTCTTTTTGTGTGTTCTGTGGCATAGGAACAATAGTGTCTGCATAAAGTGGGCTGTAAGAGGAAAGTAAGTCCTCCTCTTCCTCCCACTGCTCTGCCTCAAGTGCCCTGTCGAAATTGCCACACAGGGTCTGCTCCAGCAGGAACACAACAGGGATTGTGTCACTGATGTATGCATTGTCACGGCTCACCATCCTTGTGGCCTCCTCAAAATGTGACAGTACAGTGCATGCATCCTTTATGAACAGCCATTAGCGTGGGGAAAAAAAGGCAAGTCGATCTGAGACTGTCATTGAGCTATACTCACACAGGTACTCATTGATGGCCCTCTGCTACATGTGAAGCCACTGCAGCATTGTTAAAGTCAAGTTGCACCTGGTGGGCATGTCACAAATCAGGCAGTTTACAGGCAGGTGAAATCTCCGCTGGATTTTAGCCAACCAATCACTGGCTGTGTATAACCGCCTGAAATGGCTACAAACTCTTCTGTCCTGCTTTAGCAGATCTTTCAACCCTTGGTACCTATTTAGGAAATGCTGCACCGCCAAATTGAGGACACGTGCCAGGCATGGCACATGTGTCAACTTTCCCTGCCTAAGGAAGGACAGGAGGTTTGTGCTATTATCACACACCACAATTCATTGCTCCAGCTGGTGTGGCGTGAACCACCTCTGGGCCTGTCCCTGCCCCTGCAGAGCTGCAAGAATCTCTGCTCTGGTGTGATTCCTGTCCCATAGACACACCAACTGAGCACTGCATGGCACTTTTTAGCCTGACTCATTGAATGGGCCCTTGAACTCTTGGGGGGTACTTGTGATTCATAGGACAATTCAGAAGAGGAGGGCATGGAGGTGGAGGAGGAGGGGCTAGAGCTGAAAAATCTGGCAACATCACCACTAGCTATATAGAGGCGTGGGGGCACAACAAGCTGCAGCACTGAGCCCTGTTCTACATCCCTCCGAGTTGCAAGCAGAGTTACCCAGTGTGCTGTGAACAAAATATACATCGTTCCTGACCATGCTTGCTGGACCACGTGTCAGCAGTAACATGGACTTTGTGGCTAAGTGCTTTGCCCAACAATGCCACAACATTGCCTTCCCCATGATGGTACAGACAGAGCTGGAATGGCCTTACTTGAAAAGAAATAGCAACTGAGAACCTGTCATTGTACAGCACATTCTGCAAATTCACAGAAGGGGGCAGAATCCACCAGACGTAAAGGCAGCAGTTGGAGAGCCAGCAACATTGAGAAGCTTGCAATTCGACGCTGGGCAATATTTATAAAAGCAGAGACAAATCTCTGCCTATAGCACGCATATGGAACATAGCTATAACCATTTCCTTTAAATAGAAAAAAGCTGAAAAAATTCACATTTTCATTATTCAGCCTTACTGTTATCTAATAATAAATATGATTCAGAGGTCCAAAAACAGTACCATGTACATCTGCTCATTTATTACCAAATAATATTTATAGACTGAAGTGAAAGTGAACACAGAGGACAGATCACACTCCATGAACACAAATATATTCATCTGTGCATGTGGGTTGATCTTGAAGTTTGGTAGGATCTAATTTTTAATTATATTTAGCCTGAGGTCTGAAGTGCATGGATAAAGGTGTTATATATTTAGTGACTGAGTTAAACGATCCAAATTTTTTACCCTATAGCACTTTGCCCAGAAAAAATTAACACAATAGTAACACAACTTTGACAACTTGGCAGCCATCCCAGCTAGTTGCTATAACAATAGGTCAAAAGTAAATATATTATATTCAGAAGCGGAATTTACTGTACAATTGGCATATATGACCTCTTTACATATTAAAGTGGAGTTCCATCCGTTTTTTATCCTAAAAATCGTAAAAAAATTATAATTGAAAACATATATTTTTATACTCACCTAAAAGGGTGGTTGCTATGCGGAAGTAGCTCTTCTGCCTCTTCATCCACCGCCGTAAATTTTCAGGCTCGTCCTACGTCACTGTGTCTTCTTGTGAATGAGCCACGCTGCCTTCTGGGAACTGTGTGTATCCCAGAAGGCAGCCGCCCATTCACAAAACACCGTGTGAGTCACGCATGCGCAGTAGGAAACAGGCAGTGAAGCCGCAAGGCTTCACTACCTGTTTCCCTTAGTAAGGATAGAGGCGACAGGACCGAGCGATAACCAGCAATCGCCGTTGTAGGACTGACATTGCGGGCGACTAGGACTGTTAAGTGTCCTTATTTCCTATATATCCCAACGATGCGCCGGTGTAACGTAAATTCGTAGGCATAATTCAAAGTAGGAAGGAAGTGGGCAGGATCCATTTAAATAAAGTGTGACCCCATGCAAATAAAGGGCCGAACGAACGGCGCTTGCGCCGTGACGTGGACGTAAGTCCCGCACCCCTCTGCGCATGCTCACAACTACGCCCGGCATAACCCCTAAGATACGCCGGCCCACCGCCTATGCCCAAAGCATAAATACACCCAGACATGCGCCTGTCGAGCGCAAAAGTACACCAGCAGCTTTTGGTGTAGGTACTTTTGCTTTCTGAGGGATGTCTGCTTCAGTGTCTGCTCCAGTGACTGGTAAGGAGAGGAGGAAAAATATTTGTTATCCGGGGGAGAAGGCAGTCCTGATTTCGGCCATTTCCAGGTACGACCTGTACCTCCATGGGGCACAGAGTGGCCAGACCAGTAAGGCCAGGAAGGAGGAGATCCTGCAGAAGATCACCATGCAGGTGAATGCCCTTGGACATGAGAGGAGGACCTCCAGGGACATTTTAAAAAAGATTAATGACCTGCGTCCTCTGGTCAGAGACAAGCTGGCCAAGATGAGGAGGCACGCCAGGGGCACTGGAGGTGGACCAACAACTGATATCAGGCTCACTCCTGATGAGGAGGTGATTGCCAGGTGTCTGCAGAGGGATCAAGTAGAGGGCCTGGAGGGCTATGACTCCATTGACCAGGCCTTGAGGACAGGTAAGTGTATTTTATCTCCTATCCAGTGTGTAGCATGTGAGGGGGTGGAAGGGAACATGTGACAAGTGTATGGGTCCACCAACATGTGAATGCTTTGTGTCATCCACAGATGTGCAGGAGGGAGCAGGGCCATCGTCATCTGCTGGATGACCCATGCCATCCCAGGAGGAGAGTGCCCACACCTCATCTCTAGAGGTAGTTGAGGAGGAGCAAGTCGGCCTTGAGGAAGGTGTCTACCTCCAGGAGGAGAACCTCATCCCTGGACCCTCCCAAACCTCCTCCCCCATCAGGGGAAGCTCCTCACCCTCCTCCCCCATCATGGAAAGCCCCTCCTCCTCCCCCATCAGGGAGAGGCCCCTCAAGGGCATCCCCCATCAGGAAAAGCACCTCAAGGGCATCCCCCATCAGGGAAAGCCCCTCAAGGGCCTCGCCGTACAGACGGCCCCAAGCCTCTTCTGCCCCCAGGAAGGCTACGCAGAAGACGAGGGGTGTTCCTGAATCCCTCCGGGAAAATCTTACGAGGGAACAGGGCCACCAAACCCGCCATATGGGTGCCATAGCCGGGGAGCTGCGGCGTGTGACAGACAGCCTGCCCTCCTTGGCCCAGATATCTGACAGCATACAGGATGTCAGTGGGAACTGCGCTGCTCTATTCACCTGCTTTGGGGAGCTGCAGGCCACATCAGCAGGCCTGGTGGCAGAGGTAAAAAGCCTGGCAGTGGCGGTACAGGCCAATACTGCTGCCATCGAGGCAGTGGGGAGGCAGACGAGGCGCCACCTGCGGCAGACCACCACCCGCCAGCTGCGGATGCAGATGCAGACTAATGCGGTCCTCACCCGCATTGCCCTGGCGTTGGAGGGCGGGCAGGCAGCCAGCACCTATCAGGAGTGGCACACCTGGGGATGATCCTCTTCCAGATGCCCCACCTGAGGCTCCCCCCAGACAACTCAGGAGCCGGAGCCGTGGCACCATGCCTGGCCTACGACAGGGCAAATGAGTGCCTTTTTTTATTTTATTGCTCAGGTTATGAGCTTTTTTCTTTTCTTTTATTGCTCAGGTTATGAGCTTTTTTCTTTTGTAGTGACTGCACACAGTCAGTAGTGCAGGCTACAGTGTGACTGGTGTGTGAATGTGGGTGACATTCCCGCCAGTAAGGTATGTCACCATGGGTCGTTGGGGAGAGGTTATCCCCACGACCATGTGAATGTGGTATGAATGGACAGCGACATAATTGGGGCCTTGGTCTTGGGCTAAACCAATGTGAGGTGGATGTGGTGTGTGTGAGCACAGGACCCCAGATGGCAAGCCCCTTTTGTCAAATAAAAAAAATGCCTGAAGCTGTGTAAGGGGCCCCATCATTCCTGATTGCGGCCCTGCCTGGGATGTTGGCATGTGTTGTCCTGCAAGTGTGGTTGCTCAGCTCGTCCATAACAGTGCTGCTGCAGCTGCTGTCCAGCTGACCTGTGCACGTCTGGTGCTGAGTTACACCTGCTTTATGGGGCATAACTTTGCGCCGGACGTACAACTTACACGCGGCGCACGTAGCCTGCGCCGGGTGCACGTAGCCTGCGCCGGGCGCATCTACGTTCGTGAATCGCCGTATCTCCCTCATTTGCATATTTGAATACAAAATCAATGGGAGCGCCAGATGCGTCCAGCGTAAATATGCGCCCAAGATACGCCGGCGTAGACGTATCGAAGTTACGTCGGTCGGATAAAGCCTATTTTCTGGCGTATCTTGTTCTGTGGGTACGGCGCATAGATACGACGCCGCATATTTACACTTACGCGGCGCATCTCGAGATACGTCGGCGTAAGTGCTTTGTGAATCTGGCCCACTCTATTTATAGCCGCACTGGAACCTTTTAAAAGGGGTGATGGTCCCTGGAGGGATAGCTATTGTGTTCATGTGTGAAAATAAATCAGTTTGTTTTTGCCACTCTACACTGAGGTGTGTTGTCTGGTGACTGGGATGGCTGGAGGGACTGAGATGGTGTTGGATTTGGACAGAGGAAGCATTGACGGCGGACCTAGATCTGTTTGAAAACAGAGGGTTCATCACACACACTGTTTGTATTTAATTGCTAGCGCTGTATTTCTTATTTTATCATAATGCATGTTCATTGGCAAGGTGCATTGGCAGTCATTAAGAATGTATTTTTTTTTCAGAGGATAAGGATCACGCTGGACTGATTTAATGGATCACTGGTTATAGACAGATGGTTAAATGGGCAAGATAGGAAAAAGTTTCTTTCCGGCGTTTGATGCCTGGCTGTTGTGTGAAAAAAATCGCTCCCATAGTAATCAGAAGACGTGAGTGTAAAGGAGCACCCAAAACAGGGCCGTCTTATTGAGCAGGCACGACTGGGCACAGCCCAGAGGCCCTACGTTAACCTGGGGCCCCAGAGCCGGACAAACCCCCCCCCCCATAATGCGGGTGAGAGATGAAATGCGGCGGTTTCTACCTGTACAAGCTGCCCGGGCTTGTGTCCTCCGCTCCAGCCAGTGAGGGAAGTACCTGCACACTGCAGCCCTCCATCACCCTCCCCCCCCGTTGGCTGGATGCGGTCTCGTTCGTTTAAGAGTGCCGCGGACACCAGCAGCACTAACTCTCCGCCCCTCCTGTGGTGTCATTGATGACTGCTTCCTCCCTCCCCATCACACGATCACTCCTGTGGCTGGATTGAACTGATGCTCTCCATGCCTTCAGTCAGTGGTGAGCGATCCCGAGCGGTGAGTCCCTCATCGTCAGATCTCCCCCCCTTATGTGCAGATCTTCGATCAGCAAAGCAGCACGCTCCCTCTTCTTCCCCCACTCCAGAAATGCCATGACACCCCTCTCTCCTCTGTCAATAAATATCCCAATAAAAAAATAAAAATAAATTCTTCCTCAGTTTAGGCCGATATGTATTCTTCTACATAATTTTGGTTAAAAATATAAGCGTATATCGATTGGTTTGCGCAAAAGTCATAGCAAAATAGGGGATAGATTAATGGCATTTTTATTATTATAATTTTTTTTTACTAGTAATGGCGGCAGTCTGCGTTTTTTATCGAGACTGTGATATTGCAGCAGACAGATCGGACACGTTTGACACTATTTTGGGACCATTGACAAATATACAGCAACCAGTGCTATAAAAATGCACTGATTACTGTATAAATGTCACTAGCAGGGAAGGGGGTTAACACAGGGGTTAAATCAAGGGGTTAAATGTGTTACCTAGTGAGTGATTCTAACTGTGGGGAGAGGGGACTGACTGGGGGAGGTGACCGATCGGTGTTCCTATATACAAGAAACACATGATCAGTCTTCTCTCCCCTGACAGGATGAGGAACTATGTGTTCACACACATAGATCCATGTCCCTGCTCTGTGACAAGCAATCGTGGGTACCTGGCGGACTTCGGGGCTGCCAGGCACACGCATTAGCTCCTAATGCTTCTAAATGTACCATTAAAACCATTTTGTTATATCTGTTTGGTACATGCAAAAAAAATCTATCAATCATGAAATTCAGAGCCGTCCTGTGTCCAATGCCCACCTCATATTTTGTCTGAAGGAGAGTAATTAGCTCTCAAAGTCATTCTCTTGGACAACAGAATGACTGGCATTAAAGCGGAGCTCCACCCTAAAGTGGAACTCTCACTGATCGGAACCCTCCCCCCTCCGGTGTCACATTTGACACCTTTCAGGGGGAGGGGGTGCAGATCCCTGTCTAAAGACAGGTATTTGCACCCACTTCCGGCCACACAGTCTCGGGTAAACTGCGGGCATGACGTCACTTCCCGTTGCCCCCCCCCCCCCCCGTTGTGTTCTGGGAACACTCAGCTCCCAGAACACAGCAGGAGCCAATCAGCAGGCATAGCGCGACACGTGCATGCGCCGTAGGTAACCGGGCAGTGAAGCCGGAGCGATTCACGTCCTGGTTTCCTCACGGAGGATGGCAGGGGGGCAGCAGAGTAACGAGTGATCGCTCGTCCTCTGCTGTGGATGGCGCTGGACTCCAGGACAGGTAAGTGTCCTACTATTAAAAGTCAGCAACTGCAGTAGTTGTAGCTGCTGGCTTTTAAAAAAAAAAAATCAGCGGACATCCTCTTTAATGGTGTGGAGATGGGAGAGTAGGAGTGTTTAAGCAGTTTAACAAGAAAGAAACCGGGCAAGGCTGACAAAACTTTGTTCACAAAAATGCTGTTCATTGTCAGTCCACAACAGGACATCAGAGCTTAATGCATTTCTGGCAGATCGACAAATATTTGTCTGTACTTGCAAAGTGTTTAGATAAGGTAAATAAACCATGACAAAAAGTGTATGTCTTGTTTTTTTTTTTTTTTAATTGCCCTGAAATAAATTTGAGAGTATTTAAAAATCCAAAACATTGTTTCCTGTTTGGAATATAGTAATAAATGGTTAGAACCTTTTGTTTATTTATTTTTTGTCTGTCTCACATTGTGGTGATTTCCCACTACTTCCTGTTCTGGAAACATAACAGGTAGTATTAAAGCAACCCTTCCTGCACTGTTGGACTTAGTGATCTCTTGTGCAACAGTATCTGCATACTCCTGACTAGAGTTTCCACCTTTTCTTCAAGCTAAATACTGTGTTGTAGTAGGATTGCAAAAGACCTGGGACACCTTTGGGTACACCATAGGAGTAGTAATGCGGCACACGTACTGCGGTGCAGCGAACATTGGGTGTGGCCAAACATCGGTAACAGATGCTAACAGATTTGTGTATGACTATCTTGGTTACTTAGGGAGTCACAGTCTGATCTGAATAAGGTGTCTGGGTTTCAGGAAGACTAAAACCCAGACATATGACTCAAAACCCGGACTTCCAGGTTTATCCAGGTCAGGTGGCGACCCTAGGTGTTACTCCCATAATATAGAGGTCAGTGTCACCTCCCTTTTTCATCATATGGAGGTCAGTGTCACCCCCTCGTTCATAATACAGGGGTCAGTGTCACCCCCCTCTTGTAATAAAGGGGTCAGTGTCATCCCTCCGTAATACAGGGGCTCCCCAAAAAGACCCCCATTAGATCAGTTGGACTGGAAGTATGTGTGTTCAGGTTTCATGTGGACTGAAACCCGGACACATTCGTCAAAACCTGAACCGTCCCGGTCAAAACCAGACAGGTGACACCCTACTCCCGACAGAGAGGAAAAAGAGAGTAAGCAAAGAGTGCAGGACACAGCTTTAAGTACGTGTCCACTTACCTCCAGTATTTTATTGTCCTCTTTACCATGTTCACCAATCCTTTTTTTTCTCCCCACTGACACCACTTTAAAAAAAAATACTTAAATTTTTTTTTTTACCCTTAACACCAACACTAGGGCATTCTAATAGTCTAACTCCAAGTTTCCTGAAACTGGCAAAAACAACAATTTCCTTTACTAATTGCTGCAGCAGCTGTCAGTGCTGTATAAACGTGTAGCACCCTCTCAGTTAGTGTAGGAGGTTAGGCACATTTAGTTTAGGTTCTCTGTAAACAGTGGAGCAGGGGTTGATTGTTTTTGTCTGCTTTGTGTAATGTTTCACAGACTGCTGATCTGATTGCTTCTCCCTGCCTTCTAGAGCAGTGTTTTTCAACTCCAGTCCTCAAGGCACACCAACAGGTCAAGTTTTCAGGATTTCCCTCAGATGAAATGGCTGTGGTGATTACTAAGGCAGTGAAACTGATCAAATCACCTGTGCAAAATAATGGAAAGCCTGAAAACATGACCTGTTGGTGTGCCTTGAGGACTGGAGTTGAAAAACACTGTTCTAGAGGTTTCCAGAAGCACAGTGGGAGGAAGAATAGATGGGCAGCCTGAATATTTACAGGGATGCAGCCAATCCCTAGGAAAGAAAATCCACCCCTATCTAAGGCTCCATTCACACTTTGCGATTTGAAAATACAGGCAGAATTGCTGCCATTCTGCCCTCAATTACAAGTCAGCAGTCTGCTGCAAAAAAAAAAGCTGTGTGAAGCTCATTGAGATCCAAGCTATATTTTATATAGGTGGGCCTATTTTCTCAAAGTTTGGGATTTTTCCTACAGTCTGGAGAGCTCAAGGGAGGATGAGGAAAGAATGTCCAGCTGTCCTGTGGTATCATAAATCTGTGTCTTCCTCACTGAAGGGTATCCAGTGCATATCAGAAGGGAAAGAGATATTTAGAGCCAGCGCTCCTTCGGGGGTGTGCTACAAATGGTATGTAGTATCAGCTGTGAAACGTGTTCTGACAGCAGTATGGGGACTTTCCATCTGCTGCTGGAACAAAATTGAGCAGGGCTTGAGCCTTTTTAGCCCTTCACAGTAATGCCGCATACACACAATCACTTTTTGTGATGAAAAAAAACGACGTTTTATGTGACGAAACAAAACAACGTTTTTCAAACTTCATTTTCCAAAATGACGTTGCATACACACCATCGTTTTTCCAAAATGCTCTAGCAAAGCGTGGTGACGTACACCACGTTCGACGAAACTCCATTCCGTTCCATTGAAGCTCCGTCTCATAACTTGATTCTGAGCATGCGCGGGTTTAAAAACGTCGTTTTCAACGTCGTTTTGCCCACACACGATCACTTTTTATGACACAAAAAATTACATTTTGAAAAACGACACAAAAAATTCAAGCATGTTAGAACTTTTTTTGGTCGTTTTTTTGAAGACATAAAACGACGTTTTGCCCACACACGATCATTTTAAATGACGTTTTTGAAAACGTCGTTTTTTTTCATCACAAAAAGTGATCGTGTGTACGCGGCATAAGACTTGTATTTTATTAATCAATACAAGGCTTCCTCTGTCCCTCTTTCCCATTTCAGAAGGTTTGGAGGTCTGCAAATCCACTCTGAGACAGTTGTCAGATGACTCCATTACAGGATTTCCCACTCCCACATACTTTCCCCATCACATAAGTTAAAAGGACTAATAGAGAAGATGAATTTTCCTATTGATGACATAGAGACAGTTTAAAAAAAAATAAAAAATACCAATGGAGTTCTAAACTTTTCCTACTTTATTCAAATCTTAAAGAAAAGAAAAGCACCATTTAAATAAATGAAGCCCCACACTCCAGTCTAAAGAAACATGGTAATTATTAGATATGTGCGTTCCCGTTGGTAACGAATGTATTTTTGTACGAATTTGTTCATTTTCGTACCCGCGGAATAATGTGTACATACGAAAAACTGAAAGCACCAAAATACGAAAAAACAACGGGATTACAAATGAGCCGCATAACGAACCAGCGCAAATACGAACGAACGATTCGACAATCTTACGAAAATACGACAAAACGGAAACGGCAAAAGAACGAAAATGACATCTATAACGAATGATTTGAATTCTGTAAAAATAATTTTCCTGACGCCAGACATGGCAGCATACCTATGATATAGCCCCGCCTCTATATCCGCCCACAGGACACGTGACAACTCTCTATAAAACTCTGACTGAGAGCTACCTCCCCCATTCTCCTTTTTTGTCCTTAATATCAGCCTACAGACAGTTTCGTTCAGGATACGCTCTTACCTGCCGACTATTGTCGAAGTTCCGGCTGGGTTCAGCCTCTCCCAGTTCGAGGTCCCACATCTTAGGCACGCTAAATGCACCAACAAGGTGGGGAACCCCTTCTGGTGGTCTTCTGGGGTTGAGGTGTTCTCTAATCAGAGACGACAGTCCTCCTTTGGCATTGCAGGCGATGGAGTCTGATTTGAGCAAGCTGGGACTGCATGATGACTTCTTTCCTATGGAAGCCCTTTTCCAGGTCTGTCAGTTTTCCTTCTTGTTCTCATGTCTTTAAAGGCCCCATACACACTGCAACTTTTGTTGTCTGTTTTCCTTTAGAATTGCCATGTGGTGCCTGCCTGATTGCATACAGGTTGAGGCTTTAGGCTTTGGCCTCATGTTGTGTGGTTTTGATAAATCTGAAGGGTAAAATCTGCTGAAGATTGTATGGTGTGTAGCCAGCTTAAGGTGTCCTTTTGTGTGGATGGGTGTTGGCCTTCCTAATTGTATTAGAGTAGAGGTAGGAGAGCACTGAGACTCAGGTGATCCAATTGCAGGGAGCAGTTAAACAGCTAATGAATGCCTTTGCTTTTAAACATCTCCTTCTGAGGTAAGTCTTATCTATCCTAGTAATAGGGATATATGGGGGAGAGAGGAGTAAGGAGCAATGTTTTACTAGGGGGATGGGGGTTCTGCCAGATTATTTTTACTATTTGTAAAAAAAAAAAAAAAAATGCTGAGATATATGTATATTTTTCTCTTTCACTTCCCTTATTTCTGTGGTCATGCAGTCCCCCATGCACCTTTCAGTAACTCCCATCAGCATGAGCCTACTGCCACATAACAAAGACCACCCCCACTATCAGGTAGAGGGCCAACTTTTGGTAAGTAAGAAGACGCGGGAGAAAAGAGTGCATTGAGCCCTGACGAGCGTGCCTTCTTATCTGTTGCAACCCCGGCCGCTCACACCCGCTCAAGGAGATTCAGAGACCCTCTCTGGATCATCAGGATTTTCAGGGCGGAAGATGTCTCCTCCAGTCCTGGCAGACCCCAGTACAAAGGGTGCAAATGTACGCTTAAGAGAACGCACACAGCTTCTCCTCTGAGGGCTCAGCGCCCGAAAGGCGAGTGTTGGTCATGTGGAGATGACCCTATGCCTGGAATGCTACTTTGCAGCGACTGCTTCAGGCAGCTTGCCAGAGAGGAGTTTGGGAGTCAGCAGGCGTCACCTTGCTCAGCAAAATAGTCCCCAACCCCCTGGCTGAATTTTCCAGTCATCTCAGGCAGCCAAGGACAGAAGTGGATGGACAGTATGGGCACTACACCAGGTCTAAACCAAGCCATTCAACCCTCTCTAACTGGAGGGGTACCAGGCACTTCGGGGGTGACTCCAGCCCAGCAGATTAAGCAGGCTAGTTCCCCAAACCCAGTATTATAGCCAACCTTTCAGGCAGAGGGAGATATTGCCTCCTCCTCAACAGAAGACCCTGAAGGTTGAGGCTTTGTTTTATGCTAATATCCTCATTTGTTATTGCAGTAAAGCTGCACTGTAATGGGTGGATCCGGTACCTTCTCCAAGGAAGGAGAAAACCAGTTATTACACACCGTACAATCTGATATAAAATTGTGTGACAATCGCTGTACAATATGCATTAGGTACCGTTATTCTTTCAGGGCACCCCAAATGCCATGCGATTCTGCTGTGATAAGTCACATTGGAGAACGCACCTTTCAAAACATTGTGCAAAGTTGGTCGTCCTCAAATAGGAGCAGGGGCTTCTATTTGCGCACATTGGGCAACCAAGTGAATGGGCCACACCCATGCGATTTGCAACATTGTGTACAAATCGCTCTTTGAAAATCGCATTGCATATACATTGGTCTACTCTAAGTGACAAATTCAGATACCTCTAAAAGGTGACCTAAGCACAGATTGCCTTTTAGGGCAATGGCAGATCATGCTGCAAGTGTGTGCAAGCCTTTGAGTTCCATAGGAGGAATCTAAAGAAGCAGGTAAGCTACCTTTCTTCTCTTATGACGGAAATAGGAAGCCTGTTTTCAGAGAGGACTGAGAAAGGGAGAGAGAAAATCCTCCTCAACCAATAGGTTGCAGAAGTTGTTTCCACTAATGGGGAAGGATGCGACTCCTTTTATCTACCCTCCAACAGTGGATGCGGCAGTCGCCAGACTGACCAAGAATGTGACACTTCCGATGGAAGGCCCTTCCTACTTTCACAAGATCCTTGTGAGACGCATTGCTTTAACATCCATAGCAAGTGCTATGTGAGTATGTGGGCGCAGAACTTGGAGTATGCGATTAAACCCAGCTGCCAAAGAGAAGAGTCATCAAGGCTCTTGACGAGATAACTTTCAGCGGACCCTACAGGTGAGGCAGCTATAGACATCATTCGATGGTCATCCAGAGCCATCCTTGGCTCAGTCGCAGCCAAAGGTGCACTGGGGCAAAATCCTGGGCGGCTGGCTCATCCTCAAAGCTGAATTGCTGTAAGCTGCCTTCTGATGGGAAGGCGCTGTTTTGTCAAAATACTGGAAACTATCTTCTCCAGGCTTATAGGAGGAAGATCAGATCTTCTGCCCCAGGATCGAAGAGCCAGAGGGGGCAACCATTCAGAGGAACACCAAACAGGTACTGCGATTTTGGAGGCTTTCGCCCATTCAAGGGCGTCAGAAGACCCATGCGGCTCCCCAAGATACTCAGAAGCCCTTTTAACGCCAGGCCTGCCCAGGAGGCAGTTGGAGCCAAGTGGCTCAAAGTGACCCAGTTCCGGTAAGTCCACTACCGAAGAATGGCTTTTTCAGGCCATGTAAGAGAAGAAATGGCTGCGCATCCAGGAATTTCAATATTCCTTTTATTGTCTAAAGTGATGACCCCAAAAACACCAACACAAGGTCACATAGACGCTTTTCACACATTCATTTTGTGCTTAATCATTTCCAATGGCAAGGCCGTTATTGGTTATTTAATCGGCAGCCTCCAGAACTACCTCAAGAGGCTGAATCAATCTATACGGATAGACTCAAGATGGAGTCTCTCCATACCATAAATCCAGGTCATTCAACAAGGTTACTGGAGGATTTCAGTGGACCTGCAGTATACCTATCGGCATGTCCTGGTCCTTCAGTCATACCAACCGTTTTGAGCCGGGGGGCAAGCATTGCCAAAACTAGTTGGCGCCTATGCGGAATATGCTCTACCTTGGGGCCTGGTTTAGTACTCGGGCAGCCTCAGTTTCTTTGCCACCTCAAACTCCCTAAAGTCAGGGAGATGTTCCAACAGGCGTTGGCTGCACCAGTGATGTCAGCATCCCAGTGCATGAGTCCTCTCGGGACAATGGCTTTTGTATTCCGAGGATCCTCTGGGTTCACTGGAAACTCAGTTTTCCAACAAGACGTCCTGACGCATTGGAAGCATTTTGTCTAGCCAGAGGCACCAGAGTTCTGGTGATTAAAAAAATAAAAAATAAAATAAAATAAACTGCTAAATGGCTTAGTCTATTAGGGCTGTAGCCATGGATCATTATTGCTACAGATACCAGCACAGCAGGGTGGGACACCACCTGCGAGCATCTCAGGATTCAGGGCAGGTGGGAATTTCCCACTCGGGGCCTAGTTTCCATATTCTGGAACTCCTACCAGCATTGACATTAAACACTTTACTGCCACACACATAGGGTCTGCCAGTCCTACTCTGTCTGGACCACATGGCAGCAGTCCCATATACAGCGACAAGGCGACATGCACAGCCAGTCCCTCCTGGGAGAGATGGAACCAATCCTGGCTTTGGCCCAGCAATATCTCCCAGATTTGAGGGCCATATATCTTCCAGCCTATCAGAATTTGGAAGCGGATTGTCTATCTGGGCAATTCAAGGATCCCAACGAATGGTCCCTTCACCCTGAAGTGTTCCAAGGGATCATCCACGAGTGGAGGTTCGCTCAACTGGATCTGTTTTGCCTCATCGGCCTGCTACAAGGGGAACCGGTTCCTCTCACGCTACCCTCATCCATTAGTGGAGGGGACAGATGCCTTTACCAAGCCTTGGGTTGGGCAACTGACCTATACCTTCCCTCCAGGAATTTTAGGATTAAAGAAATTGTTGAGCCTGACAGTCATCACAGGTTTTCCTTACTGGCCTCACAGATCTTGGGTCTCTCTGGCAATGGGTATCACCGTGTGCACACCGATAATTCTGCCTGTGACTCCATCTCCTCTTATCTGAGGGAGATGCACTACATTGGCAACCATCACGTCTAAATTTAGCAGCCTGGAAATTGTAAGGCAGAGGTTACAAAAGTTTTCCAGATGTTTTCCAGAGGGGATTAGAACTCTGCAGAGTTCTTTGAAGGGATCAATCGATGCTATCCACTCCAGAGTATGGATTAGGCCCACAAGCTTTGCAGCTGGGCATCAGTTTGACTCTTGTGACCCAAATTTATCTCAAATCCTGTCTTTTCTACAATCTAAATTGGATTTGGAGCTCAGTTTGCGTAAGGTGAAGATTTCTGCCATCTTGGTTTTTCCCAAAAAAAAAAAAGGGCCAGCAAACCTGCCGATGGATCACTTCATGGGAGGTACTTGGACTATGCCTTCCCAAGAGAAATAGGTTTCCTTTAATGGAACCTGGCATTAGTCCTCAATTTTCTAGCAAACCCTCATTGTACTCTTGACAGAAGACTGTTCTTTATGGGAGATCTCCTTTAAAATCAGCCTTTTATTAGCCTTGATTTCGGGGGAGAGTGCGTCGACTCCAAAGTTTGGGGCAACAGAGCCTCATTCCATGTTCTTCCGACACAGGGTTGGGCTGAAGTCTTTTTGTTCCAAAGCGTGACATCCATGTTTTGTCTTTTCAGTGAATGGGTGCTTCTAGCCTTCCCAGTGCAATCAGATGCCGATCTGCTGAAGTTAGGCTTTGAGGACTTTGGAATGTCCATCTCAGGCTACTTCTACATTCAGAATGATTAAGATTTAAAGAGTAAGTGGCTTCGGCCCGAACCATCTCGGCCTGAATCGTGAAAATACTCACTGGGCATGTGGAGGCGGTAAGGATCCTCCAGAGATGGTTAGAGCTCATCGCTCAACCAGGGTGATGTCATCTTCTTGGATAGCACAGGCAGGGTTGTCTCTGTAGACAGTCTGCAAAGAGGCTAGCTGGTCATCACATATGTTCTTAATACACCACAGGGTGGATCTAGCAGCTCTTACTACGATAGAGTTTGGGAGGAAGTTTATCCAAGCTTCTTTGTCTTTTTAAGTTACAGCATTAAACCCTCCCTCTAGAAAGCTCTTCATGTATCATAGGTATGCTGCCATGTCTGGCGTCAGGAAAATGGAAAATTGTATCAAATACTTACCGTAATTTTTCCTTTCCTGATGCCAAGACATGGCAGCATACGAACCCTCCCTCTGATATTTGTACTTTATACGGAGAATGGGGGAGGTAGCTCTCAGTCAGAGTTTTATAGAGAGTTGTCACGTGTCCTGTGGGCGGATATAGAGGCGGGGCTATATCATAGGTATGCTGCCATGTCTTGGCATCAGGAAAGGAAAATTACGGTAAGTATTTGATACAATTTTCCATTTTTCTGTTCGTATCTTCAGTCGTATGTTCATATTTTCATTTGTGTGTTTTGTAAATCCGTTTTTTTTTTGTCTGTTCGTAAATTTCTGTACTTGATTCGTTTTTTTTTAATGGGCAGTGAGTGTTGTTAGTGAATCAGCTTCTCTTTTGTGCCGACTGCCGAGTACAGTAAAGCCAAATAAAAGTTTCTGTGGATTTTCCTCTGAAGGGAGATCAGTTGGCCAGATTTTTTAACCCAAAAATGTTTTTCTGATGGAGCTTACAAACGAACAGATTTTTTGAAAATTAACGGAAAACTTTTGTTTTTATGTTTGTTGGCAAAACAGGGCTTAACAATAGTTAGTATGGATGAGCTGCGTGTTAAAATTGCCGCGAATCCCGCAATATATTTATGAAAGTACAAAATGACCAAAATTCACGAAAATTATTGTCTAACAAGAAACGAAAATAAATTAAACAGAATAATGAATCATCCCGCATGTACGAAAATAAAACGGTAACCAAAATACGAAACGACCGGAATACGAAAAAATTGCGTCATACAAAATATGAACGGGAACAAACAGGAAAACAGGCGTCTTACGAAATTACGAATCGATACGAATCTACGGAACGATACGAAACGGAACAAAAAAATGCGAAAATTTTTGCTGTGCACATGTCTAGTAATTATAAAATGGAAAAAAAACAAAGGGCCAGATTCACAGAGCCCTTACTCCTGTCTAACTGGTGTTAGACTGGAGTAATTTCAAATTACGCGCGTTTTTTAGCTAGTCGGAAACCTCAAACCATGAATAGACGGCTGCGGGCTTCAATTCGACTGGATTACGTGTTCGTACGCCTTCGGATCTACGCTGCAATAAAATTGCGGCCACTGGGTGGACTTCCCGTCGTTTTTCACGTCGGGGTATGCTAATGAGCTTTTGCCGGCGATCCCCGAAATTACGATCTTCAATCGCAATCTCTTACGGCATCTTTAGTCATATTTTTTTTGTGTAACACTATACCAGCTTTTTGCTGCTCTAATATTAGACAGCCCATGTTAAGTATGGCCGTCGTTCCCACGTCAAATTTCTACGTTTTCCGACGTCTTTTATTATTTTTTACGTAAGTCGTCCGGGAATAGGAATGTTCGTAAACGACGCTACTCAAACAACGAATGACGTAACAACGTGATTTTGCGCAATGCACGGCGGGAAATTTCTGAACGGAGCATGCGCAGTTCGATCACCGCGGGGACGCGCTTAACTTAAATGCTTCACGCCCCCTAATCACGTATTTCCATTACGCGGCGAGAAATAGACTACGCCGCCGTAGCGTACGGGCAAAAATCTACCAGAATTCGGTGTAGAGCCTGGTAAAATACGGCAGCGTAGAGTATTTCGATTACGCAGCGCAATATTAAAGCGGTCGTTCTGCGGGAAAAACAATTTTTTATTTTACTGTGATTCGGGCGCTGTTAATATACCTAATGTTACACTCACCAGTCCTGTCTTTGCAGCCACGATTGTCCCGATTTTCAGTAAAAGGATGTTTTATAAAACGGAGAGATGGACGTTTTCATCTTGTGTGTGGGCACTCCTGAAGCCCACCACTGTATACTTCCGGGATGTATGCGGTGTGCTCAAATCGCGCGAGATCTCGCCAGTCATGTGACTCGGCAAGCGTGAGGAAACATGTTGTGTCTCGTCACAACGGGGCGGGTCATTATGACGCCGGCCGTTGCGATGGCAACTGTGCAGTGTTGGCGGCGAGCCGCGCCGTCGACACTGCACAGTTGCCATCGCAACGGCCGGCGTCATAATGACCCGCCCCGTTGTGACGAGACACAACATGTTTCCTCACGCTTGCCGAGTCACGTGACCGGCGATATCTCGCGCGATTTGAGCACAGCGCGTCTCCTGGGATTGTCAGGACTCACTCCCAGGAGACATATCGCCGTCGGGGGAGAATACACATACACGCCCACTCCCCGCGGTGGATTGTGATTGACAGGGCATAAACGGAAGCAGAAAAGGGGTAAGGATGTAAAAAAAAAAAAAAAAAATACGTATTAGTTACTTTTAATGCCTAGCAGTTTGATTGAGATAAAGTCCAAATTTAGGGTGAACCTCCGCTTTAAGTGTATCTGAATGTGGCCCAAAGACTGCAAAGGAAAGTACATTTCTAATACACACTAGCACTCTGTAACAGCCGATTTGCAATCTCATGTAGAGCTAGTAAAATCCTTGACAACCAACACTTCATGGGGTGACAGATGCTTGCGTTCCTCCGCTGACGGTTGGGCTGTCTTTGTTTCTCTTTTGTAATGTGTCTCTTTAATTTAATTTTTATTATTTCATGTTAATTAATGCATTTTTGCTTTAAGTGCTGTTGGACCTGACTAATAACCTCCTACTGTCTCCATACTGCCTTGGTACCATATACAGTAGGTACTGTAAAAAGATATTGGACAAAGGAATAAGCTCTCCCAGCCGAATACTAAAGTGATGGAATGTCACTCAAACCTCTACATGCAGCAAAGTTCATACATCTTCCTTGTTTAATGTTACCTTCAAAATAGCACTCTGGGTCCCCAGGTTCATTGGAGAGAAATATTAATTTCACACCATTAGCACAAAGTAAATTGAAAAAAAAAAATGAAGACAAATTTCATCAGTTATAAAGTGAAGGTTGATAATCAGCCTCAGTCCAAGATAAACTGACCATCTGTTGCTGCAGGATCAAAGCTCCACTTTTATCTGAAACAAGAAAGATTTAATTAACCGAAAGAAAAGATTAGAATTCGGCTCCCACTGTGGAATGCAAATGACTTTACTTATTGGGCACGGGAGCGGATACTAGGCAAAAACGTTAAAAAAAAAAGCAAAGTTGTAAGCAAATTCACAGCAGCTGACTAGCTCCCTCTTTTTACACGCTGACAAAATTCAAACTGTAATGTGCTTGACTTTTACATTTTTGTTAAATATTTCCCATGGATTTTAATATCTCCTGTCTCATTAAAGTGTCTTGTGCAGAAAGCTTTACCAATTACACTGGCACATGGGGTGCTTTGCAATGCATACAGCGGGGGACGGCTTGCCCCAGAGCACATTCTCTTTTGACACAAGCTGCGAGTTAAGTGTGAACTCAGAGCTGTGTTTACCTCTTCTTCCAGAGAAATCTGTCTGCTTTAATTATCGCACACATCACCAGATGTTATAATCAGAAGGGACAAGTTGAAGATTTGTCGACATTCACATTTCAGTATTGGGGTTGGATATAAGCAAGCCTTTGGTCTTTACCCTGGTTGACGTTTTATGTTTGGCTACTGGTTGTCTGCTTGACTTTACTTACGCAATGACTGCAGTATTTTTACTGTGTTAGCAATAATTCATAACAATGAGTGGGATTTTTTTTATTCAGTACTATATGTAGTCACATACATCCTAAAATTAAAACGATGGCAGGGTTCTGTAACTAAGTATCTGAACTATAAAATGTCAGTGTTGAAGAAAATACAAAAATAAAGGTGTTTAGTAGACTCAGGAAAAACAGGTTTTTGCTCAATTTTTTTCTAGTTTGTTGCCTACCACAGGGATTGCCTGATCCAGAATGTCTTTAGATTGAGTCTTTAGCATCTCTAACAACGTCTCACGTATGAATGATGAATGTGTCACGTACCTGGTAGGAGTCTGATGTGAAGATGTCGGCCTCCCTTGAATCTCCAACCCAGAACCCCTCTGAGGGTGAAACAGATGGCGTTCAGGTAGGAGGAACACGGGTGCCAGATGATGTTTTCTTGCAGTACCGCTGGATGCAGGGAGGGCAGCAGACCCTAAATGAGCAGCAGGCACAGGGCTAGGTGGTGTGGAGCGAAGAGCCTGAATAAAGGGGAACTCCAACCCCTAGCAAGTCCGGGTGACCCGTGGCAGGAGCCTAGGATGCAGAGGTCTAGGATGGCCGGGTTGGCAGCAAGCAGGCAGCGAAGTACAAAGGATTGAGCAGAGGCAAGGTCAAAGGTCACAGGCCGGGTCGTTAGCAGGCAGGCAGCGGAGTACACAAGGGTTAAGCAGGAGCAAGGTCAAGGTCACAAGCCAGGTGGTCAAACAGGAATCTTGGTGATAGATACGGGCGTCAGGAATTCAGGAACCGCTGAAGTCCGGTCAGCACCGCCCGGTCATCAGAGCGCCCTTTAAATAGGAAGGAAGGGTCAGGAATGCCCCGTGCGTGTGCGCGCTATCCGCCGCACCCGCGCATGAGCGGAAGTGCGCCGTTGCGGTTGGTGGATGCGCGCATGTGCGCGCAAATGCGCTCCATTGGTCAAAGTCGTATTCTGCGTTCCAGGTATGCGCGCATGCGCGCGTGTGCGTGCCAACGGCGTCTCTGTCCTTTCCTTGCATTGCCCCCCCCTTACGGGCAGCCTCTGGATGCCCCTCAGGGCTATCTTTTCCGGGTGGCGTTGAAAAAAGACTTGTACCAATCTCGGGGCATGTATGTTAGAAGCCGGTTCCCAAGAATTTTCTTCCGGGCCGTAACCCTTCCATTTGACAAGGAATTGAGTAAGATTATTCCTGCGTCTACAGTCCAATATAGACTCCACTTCAAATTCCTCATTCCCTTCGATTAGAACGGAAGGGGGAACTTCAGAGACTCGGTTGAGAAAGGGGTTTGGCATGGTTGGTTTCAATAGGGAGGCGTGAAATACCGGGTGCATCTTAAGGTTCTTGGGTAACACCAATTCGAAGGTCACTGTATTGATCTTCCATTTCACAGGGAAAGGACCCAAAAATATGGGACCAAATTTCTTTGAGGGGCAACTCAATTTCAGATTAGTCGTAGACAGCCAGACTTTATCTCCAGGCTCCAGGTTCAGGTTGCCTCGTCTCTTTTTGTCGAAGAACTTTTTGTGGCTTGCCTGGGCTTTGGAAATTGCATCCTGTAGCACCTGATTGTTGGTGGAAAAGAAGTTCAGACGGTCTTGAACAGCAGGTACGGGACTCTCAACAGGTCGTTCTGGTAAAAAGGACGGATGATAGCCAAGATTAGCGTGTATTGTGTTATTATACTCTGCCAGCGGAAGGAGAGAGAGCCAATCGTCCTGTGCAAAAGAAGAGAAACACCGCAGGTACTGTTCGAGGGTTTGATTTGTCCTCTTCGTCTGACCATTGGTTTGTGGGTGGTATGCAGAAGAAAGGCGGAGTTTAATATTTAGAGCTTCACATAAAGCCCTTCAAAATCTGGAGGTGAATTGTACCCCTCGGTCGGAAATGATGCTGTCGGGAATACCATGCAATCTGACGATCTCCTTGATGAAGGCCGTGGCCGTTTCTGTAGCCGAAGGAGTACCTTGCAGGGGTACAAAGTGGGCCATCTTAGTGAGGTGATCCACCACAACAAAAATGGTATTGAAGTCCTCAGATGGGGGAAGTTCTACAATAAAATCCATGGAGATCATACTCCATGGTTTCTTAGGCACAGGAAGGGGCGCCAGAAGACCCCAAGTCTTGGCTCTGTCCGTTTTGTTTCGAAAGCATGTAGTACAGGATTTGACATATTTCCTGCAGTCCTGCAGTAACTCTGGCCACCAGAAAGAGCAGGCGACCAAATCGTCCGTCTTACGGATACCATAGTGGCCGGCTAGAGGGTGGTCATGGCAACGTCCCAGGATGGAAGCTCTGAATTGTTCAGGGATAAAAACTTGTCCCCCATGGAGGTAAAGGCCATCCTTTAGTTGAAGCGCTAAGTCCTGTGGAGGTGGTTGGTTGACCACGCTTGCTCTTATTTGAGACATCAGATCTGCTTGAAGGATCAAAACATTTTTGGCCTGGAGGATGGTATCAGGCTCTGCAGGACTCACAGGGTCTTTAAACATTCGGGATAAGGCATCTGGCTTACCATTCTTAGAACCAGGGCGAAATGTAATGTGAAACACAAAACGAGAGAAAAATAATGCCCATCTTGCTTGTCTAGGTCTTAATCGTTTGGCCGTCCTCAGATATTCCAAATTCTTGTGATCCGTGAAGATGAGAATTGGATGAGAGGCTCCTTCCAGAAGATAGCGCCACTCCTCTAGCGCAGCCTTAATAGCAAGCAACTCTCGGTCCCCAACGTCATAGTTCCTCTCAGACGGGTTTAATTTCTTGGAGAAGAAGGCTACCGGGTGAAGCAAAGATTTAGGACCCTGACGTTGAGATAATATAGCCCTGACTGCATTTTCGGAAGTATCTACCTCCAACACAAAGGCCAAGGCAGGATCGGGGTGCTTTAGGATGGGTGCTGAGGTAAACAATACTTTTAATTGTTCAAAAGCCCCTTGCGCTTCGGGTGTCCACTGGAAAGGTGTATGCTGTTTGGTTAACTGAGTGATGGGAGAAATAATGCCAGAAAAGTTCTTAATAAATTTCCTATAGAAATTGGCGAAACCTACAAACCGTTGAACGGCTTTTCTGTCAGTAGGAGCAGGCCATTCCAGAACAGATGCAACTTTCTGAGGATCCATTGAGATCCCCTCCGTGGAGATAACAAGCCCAAGGAAATGTATCGTTTGTTTTTCAAAATCACATTTTTCAGCTTTTGCGTAAAGACAGTGTTTTCTGAGTCTGTCCAGGACTTTCTTCACATGGATCTGATGCGATTCGAGGGATTCAGAGAAGACCAAAATGTCATCCAAGTAAACTATGACGAATAGGTCAAGATAGTCCCGAAAAACATCATTCACCAGATGTTGGAATGTGGCTGGGGCGTTGCAGAGCCCAAATGGCATGACAAGGTACTCAAAGTGACCAAAGCGTGTTCGAAAAGCCGTCTTCCATTCATCCCCTTCCCTGATTCTAACCAGGTTGTATGCCCCTCTTAAGTCAAGTTTTGAGAATATCCGTGCCCCCCGTAGTCTCTGGAACAGCTCAGGAATCAGGGGAAGGGGGTACCTGTTCTTAATAGTAATCTTGTTAAGGTCCCGGTAATCAATGCAGGGTCTTAGGGAGTGATCTTTCTTCTCCACAAAGAAGATACCGGCACCTGCAGGCGACGTGGAGGGTCGGATGAACTTCTTTTTCAAACTTTCATCGATGTAGGCACGTAGAGCTTCCAGTTCGGGTTCAGAGAGGGGGTAAATTCGGCCAAAAGGGATCTCGGCCCCAGGCAAAAGTTCAATAGGGCAGTCATATGTTCTGTGGGGTGGAAGAGTGTCTGCACCCTTCTTGTTAAACACGTCCCAGGTATTCGTGGTAGGCCGGAGGTATCAGTTTAATGGTTTCAGGGTCAGGTTGGAGGCTCAGAAGGGGAGCAATACCCACAGGTTTTTCCGGAAAGCAGTGTTCCAGGCAGTAGTTGGAAGAGAAAGTGACAACCCCGGTAGGCCAGTCAATGTGCGGGTTATGGGCTCTTAACCATGGAACACCAAGGATGATGGGGAACATGGGTGAAGCTATAACATCCAAACGGAGAAATTCATGGTGACCTGAAGGGGTTTGGCAAAAAATAGGTGCAGTCTCCTGGGTAACCGGGCCAGATTTGATGCCCGAGCCGTCAGCCAAGTGGACAAGGAATTCTTGTTGCTTAGTACACACGGGAAGCTGATGTAGAGAGACAAATGAGGAGTCCACAAAACAGCTGCAAGCCCCAGAGTCTATGATTGCTGCCACAGGAAGCGTCTTTCCATTAAATTGGAGAATGACTGGAAGGGACAGTTGTGACCGACCCTCTCCAAGAAGATGTTCCAAGTGGGGTCTTCGAGAACGCACTCGGGTGGTCCTTGCTGGACAAGTCTGTAAAAAGTGACCGGTTTCCCCACAATAGAGACACAGGTTGGCACGTAGGCGCCTGAGACGTTCAGCCAGAGTGAGGGGAGCCCTTGGGAAGCTCCTGTGGTAGGCCACATGTTGAGCCTTCTGGCTAGGGGGTGAGGAAGATAGGTCGGGCCCAGCAGCCACAGAAAGGGTTCCTTCCGCTTTCTCTGCCTGTCGTTCGCGTAACCGGCGGTCGATCTGAGTGGTCAGATTAATCAAGTCCTCCAAGGAGGCTGGGATTCCGACTCTGGCTAGCTCGTCCTTTAAGGGGTCAGAAAGACCGTGGCGAAACCAGTGACGAAGGGCAGGACTATTCCATTGGGTGTCCGTACTTAGGACACGAAAGTCAGTGATGTAGTCCTCGACAGGTCTTGACCCTTGTTGTAACTTGCTGAGCCTGGATTCTGCCGATTGCTGACAGAAAGGATCGGCATAAATTTGAGCCATGGCTGAAAAAAAGGAATCGGTGGAAGCTAGGGCAGGGTCCAGCCGTTCTCGAAGGTGATGAGCCCAGGAAAGTGGTTCATTTAATAAGAGTGTGATTACAAACCCCACCTTAATGTCCTCAGAAACAAAGGTCCGGGGCAACAGGGAAAAGTTCACAGGAGTTGCGAAAAGTTCTAAACATTTTGGGATTTCCAGAGAACCGTTCGGGGATAGGAACCCTGGGTTCCGGAGGAGGAGACGAAGGAAATCCATAGGAAAAACTTGACTCAACTCGAGTAGAGGCATCAGCAACTGGAGAAGGAGTGGGGGCTGGTGCAACACTTCCTTGGTGTGGAAGTCGCTCATCCATGCGACTGAGGTCCTTCTGTAAGTTCTGCACCATATGAGCAAGTGCAGAAATGGTCTCAAGAATGTCTCTTGGCGGGGAGGCCTCCCTTCCAGACTCCATCCCTGGCTGACCGGTACTGTCACGTACCTGGTAGGAGTCTGATGTGAAGAGGTCGGCCTCCCTTGAATCTCCAACCCAGAACCCCTCTGAGGGTGAAACAGATGGCGTTCAGGTAGGAGGAACACGGGAGCAAGATGATGTTTGCTTGCAGTACCGCTGGATGCAGGGAGGGCAGCAGACCCTAGATGAGCAGCAGGCACAGGGCTAGGTGGTGTGGAGCGAAGAGCCTGAATAAAGGGGAACTCCAACCCCTAGCAAGTCCGGGTGACCCGTGGCAGGAGCCTAGGATGCAGAGGTCTAGGATGGCCGGGTTGGCAGCAAGCAGGCAGCGAAGTACAAAGGATTGAGCAGAGGCAAGGTCAAAGGTCACAGGCCGGGTCGTTAGCAGGCAGGCAGCGGAGTACACAAGGGTTAAGCAGGAGCAAGGTCAAGGTCACAAGCCAGGTGGTCAAACAGGAATCTTGGCGATAGATACGGGCGTCAGGAATTCAGGAACCGCTGAAGACCGGTCAGCACCGCCCGGTCATCAGAGCGCCCTTTAAATAGGAAGGAAGGGTCAGGAACGCCCCGTGCGTGTGCACGCCGTCCACCGCACCCGCGCATGCGCGGAAGTGCGCCGTTGCGGTTGGTGGATGCGCGCATGTGCGCGCAAATGCGCTCCATTGGTCAAAGTCGTATTCTGCGTTCCAGGTATGCGCGCATGCGCGCGTGTGCGTGCCAACGGCGTCTCTGTCCTTTCCTTACATTGCCCCCCCCCTTACGGGCAGCCTCTGGATGCCCCTCAGGGCTATCTTTTCCGGGTGGTGTTGAAAAAAGACTTGTACCAATCTCGGGGCATGTATGTTAGAAGCCGGTTCCCAAGAATTTTCTTCCGGGCCGTAACCCTTCCATTTGACAAGGAATTGAGTAAGATTATTCCTGCGTCTACAGTCCAATATAGACTCCACTTCAAATTCCTCATTCCGTTCGATTAGAACGGAAGGGGGAACTTCAGAGACTCGGTTGGGAAAGGGGTTTGGCATGATTGGTTTCAATAGGGAGGCGTGAAATACCGGGTGCATCTTAAGGTTCTTGGGTAACACCAATTCGAAGACCACTGTATTGATCTTCCGTTTCACAGGGAAAGGGCCCAAAAATTTGGGACCAAGTTTCTTTGAGGGGCAACTCAATTTCAGATTAGTCGTAGACAGCCAGACTTTATCCCCAGGCTCCAGGTTCAGGTTGCCTCGTCTCTTTTTGTCGAAGAACTTTTTGTTGCTTGCCTGGGCTTTGGAAATTGCATCCTGTAGCACCTGATTGTTGGTGGAAAAGAAGTTCAGACGGTCTTGAACAGCAGGTACGGGACTCTCAACAGGTAGTTCTGGTAAAAAGTCGTATTCTGCGTTCCAGGTATGCGCGCGTGTGCGTGCCAACGGGGTCTCTGTCCTTTCCTTACAGAATGTCTATGTCTCAAAGCCCTTGCGACAACTGCCTTGCATAGTTTTACATAAGTGAGTAACATTAGAAGGATGAAAAACGGAAAATTGTATACTCGCCTTTCCGTAATTTTCCTTTCCTGACGCATCTTCATGGCAGCACACACTGGGTTGTGACTCCGCCCCCACAACCTGACAGGATTGGTTAGCTATAAATTTGAAGGGGAGACGCCCCGCACCATTCTCTGTATATATCATCATTAAACAGTTGGGTGGGCATCTGTGTGCTGCCATGAAGATGCGTCAGGAAAGGAAAATTATGGAAAGGTGAGTATACAATTTTCCGTTTTCCTGACGCATTCATGGCAGCACACACTGGGAAATAACTTGCCAGTCGGGAGGGTGCAAGAAAACAGTAATATTTATTCTTTATAGCGCTGAGGAATTGGCTCTAACAACAGATCTGCCGAAGTCAGCAGTAGTCAGATGAGCAGAATCCACTCTATAGTGTGAAATTAAAGTGTGCCGGGAAGACCAAGTTGCTGCTCTGCATATGGTTTCCAGGGAAATCCCGCAATATGCTGCCCATGAAGTGGCCACTGCCCTTGTCGAATGAGCCCTGATGCCCTCTGGAGCCATAAGCTGCTGGATGGAGTAGGCCTCTTTCATAACTTTCACTAGCCAGGAAGCGATGGTACGGGAGGTAGCTGCTTTGCCTTGTCTGCTCCTGTGTGGGATAATCAAGAGAGAATCCGTCTTCCTCAGATGAGATGTAGCTGTGAGGTAACTGGAGATGGTTGACTTGACATCCAAGGCATGGGGCTCGCCTCTCTCGTCAGTGAAGGACGGAAGGACGATGTCCTGGTTATAATAAAAGGAGGAACACATAATCAATTAATCTGCATCTGGGCAGCCATTAAAGCATTGGGGAGATACAGCTGGATACATGATATGAAATTTGGTAGGTGTCCGATGCACCCACAAATCACATTGATCATCATTGATCATCATGAGATCAGTGTTGCTGCATTTACTACCACTTTAACATTTTATATATAGTGTGTATTGACAGGAAACTGCCCTAAACCTACAGTTATGACTGACTTGGCAATTCAAACATTTTCTTCATGCTTTAGGCATATGTACAAATAAAACTCTCCTCTAAAATAGCCATTTGCAAACCTGAATTTTGATTCTGCTTTGATTATGAATTCTGTTCCATAGTGTGACAGTGATTTGTTCTTAGAGCTCCCATAAGAATAGAACAGCTAATGAATTCAGCTGAATAGAAGTGAATTGTATTTTTTAGCCATTCCAGGTGATGTACAGAGACAATGGCAGTCAAATATTCATGGAGAAAGGTATAAAAATCAGCTTCTCTGGGAAAATGAGCTTCTACAATCTATCTTTAAATTAAAAAATGGAATATTTATCTGTCAGGCTGACACAAAGTAGTACTCCTCTCCCAGTGTCTATTCCCTACGGTCTATGGCTTGACCATGTCTTGTTCCTCAATGGTGCAATCTATCTCCATCCAGTGGAATTCAACTCGGAAATGTAATTATGCTAATTTATTTGTGGACAAAGAAAATGGAAAATCGTTAAGGTCAACCTTTAGACCTTGAACTTTTCTTTTGCCTCAGTTTTAAATAAGTGTTCCATATTAATCAGGCATTCTTCACTCTTCCCGGTTAAAATCCTTTACATTGTGATTACATGACAAGGATGACTAGTCAGACCCTCGGATTTCTTTCATGCTCCTCTGTTCACCTGGGACTTTTGTGCACATGTGGGCACTTGTGACTTTTTAACTTTTTATTTAAAGGGCCACTAAACATAAATTATAAGGTGGATGATGCAAAATAATTTTCTGTAATTATCTTGAATAAAAATTGAGAAGTTTTGTGAAATGATGAAAACTGAATATATTAAAAATTAGGTTCTCAGAGGGAAGATTGATATTGTTCAACCCATAGCTGACTTTCTTACCAGAAATTCATTAAATAACAATGCAAACTTCTTCTTTGGCTGAAAATAGCTGATAAAATAGAACAATAGACGACCAGGATTATATAAATGTGATATATTGCTTTTGTTTGCATGCCATGGGGCCAACATCCCTACCTCTTTATGAATGTTATTCATTCACAAAAGGAATTTGTCATTTAATGTTATTTAACCACTTGCTTACTGGGCACATATACCCCCTTCCTGCCCAGGCGAAATTTCAGCTTTCAGCACTGCGTCGCTTTAAATTAAAATTGCGCGGTCGTGCGACGTGCCTTACAAACAAAATTGACGTCCTTTTTTTCCCCACAAATAGAGCTTTCTTTTGGTGGTATTTGATTGCCTCTGCGTTTTTGTTTTTTTTGCGCTATAAACAAAAAAGAGCAACAATTTTGAAAAAAAACACAGAATATTTTTTACTTTTTGCTATAATAAAAATCCAATTTAAAAAAAAAAAAAAAAAAAAAAAATGTTTTCTCAGTTTAGGCCGATATGTATTCTACTTATTTTTGGTAAAAAAAAACAATTGCAATAAGCGTATAGTAATTGGTTTGTGCAAAGGTTATAGTGGCTAGGAAATAAGGGATAGAATTCTGACAATTTTTATTTTTTATTTTTTTACTAGTAATACGGCGATCTGCGAATTTTGTCAGGACTGCGATATTGCGACGGACACATCGGACACTTTTGACACATTTTTGGGACCATTCACATTTATACAGCGATCAGTGCTATAAAAACGCACTAATTACTGTATAAATGTGACTGGCAGTGAAGGGGTTAACACTAGGGGGTAAAGAAGGGGTTAAATGTGAGTCCTGGGTGTGTTCTAACTGTGTGGGGGGAGGGGGTGACTGGGGGAGGTGACCGATGCTGTCTCCCTATGTACAAGAGAAACAGCATCTGTCTCCTCTCACTGACAGGATGTGGACCTCTGTGTTTACACACAGAGCTCCACGTCCCTGCTCTAAAACTGCCGATCAGCGGGTACCTGGCAGACATTGCGACCGCCAGGCACGCGCATCGGCATCTCGGGGAAGTGCCGGGTGCGCATGCGCGCCGCCATCGGCGCGCGCGCGCCCCCCAGTGGCCGGAGAAAACGATGCCGTCAATTGACGGCAGCTTGGATATTCAGATCCCCTAAGCTGCTGTCAATTGACGATGAGCGGGGACTGAAGTGGTTAAATAAGATGAAGCTTTCATACTCTTTCTCTCTTTGGGAGAGAGCCATACAGGTCGAGGGAGATGCAGATGCAGCGACTCCATGGACACAGCTGCATGTTAAAATTTGATATCCATGCAGGAGCAGACGTCCAGATCCAAATGAAAACAGTAGGGTTGATTTATTAATCTGGAGAGTGCAAAATCTGCATAGAAACCAATTAGCTTCCAGGTTTTATTGTCAAACCTCAAATGAACAAGCTGAAGTTAGAAGCCAATCGGCTATCATGCACAGCTGCACCAGATTTTGCACTCTCCAGTCTTAGTAAACCAACACCAGTGTGGGTTCGGATCTGTGCATCAAGAAAACAGCAACTCAGCATTAAGGGCGGGTGCGAATGCCCATCTGAATGAGTTCTCAGGCCTACTTAGAAATACAATTCCTTAGCCCCCCCTTACATCAGAATCTCCAGTCCCCCCCTTCCACCTTAGATTCCTCAGTCCCCTTCTCTCACATCAGAGTCCTCAGTCCTCCGTCTCACATCAGAGTCCTCAGTCCCTCATCTCACATCAAAGTCCTCAGTCCCCCATCTCACATCAGAGTCCTCAGTCCCCCATCTCACATCAGAGTCCTCAGTCCCCCATCTCACATCAGAGTCTTCAGCCACCACCTCCACTTTTACATTAGAGTCATTAACCCCTACTTTCAGACTTCTCAGCCCCCCTGCACCATGGAAATACGTGACATTGTGCAAAAATACACACTGAATTTGGAAAAGCTGCCTTAGATTTACATGTGTACTCTATGTTAAGTCAGAGAACTTATTTGTGTATTTATTTATTGTGTTTCAAGCATGGGGTATAAATTCTAAAGCCTAGTACACACCAGTAGTTGTTCTTTCATTCAACCCAGCAGGGCCGAATGAAAAAAAAGCTGACAGCTCAGGAGTATCCCCTGTACTAACTATCTCACAGCGATTTCCCTTATTATTGAGTTCTAACAGGGGGACACCCGTCAGAACACTCCAGTCAGCCATTGGCTGAGAGTGCTGATCTGAAGCCGATCAGCAGACCATTTTCGGCCATGTAGCTATATACATGTGACAGGAAGTCAGGTGAATCTGTGTGTGTGTGTTGTCACAGACGGGAGATATATTTCTGCCTTGTTTAGACAATACCCCAATTACTATTAGGCGTCAGCTGAAGGGTCGTTAGAAGCCTTCAGCTGTTCAAAATGAAGCAATTAAAGCCCCTATAAAGATAGCCTAAGGATGACGACTGATTGCTGCATCCTGAGGCTTTGTGAGTGAAGGAGCAGTCACAAACTCTACTGAAGAGGTGAGGTGCTGATGGATATTTATGTGTGAGAAATATCAAAGAGACTTGTTTGATGTTTTCTGCTGTAGGACCAGCAGTGTCTGCCCAGCAGTAGGCTGTGCCAGACTCCATAGGTAGGTTCCTGTGTTGGGAAGGTAGACGCCCCAAGTAGTAAGGGTTTTTTTATGTTTTGTTTTGTTTATGCTGTTTTGATGCTTGCACATGTATCCAGCAATATGGAAAAATAAACCATATCATTTGTTTTTAACCATCCACTACTGCCTTTTTGTACAGTTCAGCGTGTAGTAAACCCATCCAGGGGGTCACCCCCAAAACCGGTACCGAGTTAATCCCTCACAATATATATATATATATATATATATATATATATACAGTATATATATATATATTGTAAATGATTAGCTCGGTAGCGGGTGTGTGTGACCCCCTGGATGGGTTCACTACACGCTGAACTGTACAAAAAGGCAGTAGAGGGTGGTTGAAAACAAATGATATGGTTTATTTTTCCCTTTGGCTGGATACACGTGCAAGCATCAAAACAGCATAACCAAAACAAAACATAAAATAAACCCTTGCCACTTGGGGCGTCTACCTTCCCAACACAGGAACCTACCCATGGAGTCTGGCACAGCTACTGCTGGGCAGACACTGCTGGTCCTACAACAGAAAACAAAAAGTCTCTTTGATATTTCTCACATAGAAATATCCATCAGCACCTCACCTCAGTACTGTTTGTGACTGCTCCTTCACTCACAAAGCCTCAGGATGCAGCAATCAGTCGTCATCCTTAGGCTATCTTTATAGGGGCTTAAATTGCTTCATTTTGAAAAGCTGAAGGCTTCTAACGCCCCAAACCTCTCTGGCCATCTCTGCAGCCGACGCCCAATAGTAATTGGTGTATTGTCTAAACAAGGCAGAAAAGTATCTCCCGTCTGGGACAACACACACAGATCTACCTGACTTCCTGTCACATACCCCCCCCCCTCTTGTTTAAATCCTAGGGTTGGGACACAGGTTGCCAGGCACGCATGCACTCGGGACAAACCATCTGCATTCCCCATTTTAACACCGGGACGATGCGGTACGACAAAACTAAATTCCTGAAGGGCCAGGAACCACCTATTTATTCTCCTATTGGTCTTCAAATTTCGGCTGAGGTACATAAGAGGGTGTTCCTTGCTCTGTAATATACTCATTTTCAGTTGTAAACCATGCAAAACCTTAATTGGTTTTTCAATGGACACAAAGGTTTCCCTCGATAGCTCAATCCCTGAAGAACTCAGCAAGTCATAACCAATACCAAGAGCTGATAACACTGTGCTCTGCAATGGATCATCCATGTGGATGCCTTCTTCAGATGTAAATCACTTTTGAAATTATGTTTATGGCTAGTTGTTCAACTATCTTTGTCTCCCAAAAATGTTTTAGTATTTGTTTCTTTGAAACTATAGACTATTGGACACAAATTCTCATATTCTTCATTCCTTTCAAGACATTTGGAAAAAGCATCCATTAAATTAGTACATTTATGCCACGTACACACGATCACTTTTTGTGATGTAAAAAAAATTCATTTTATCTCACGAAACAAAACGACGTTTTTCAAACTTCATTTTAAAAAACGACGTTGCCTACACACCATCGTTTTCTGAAAATGCTCTTGCAAAGCACAGTGACGTAAGACACGTTCGTACGTTAAAATAAACCCTTGCCACTTGGGGTGTCTACCTTCCCAACACAGGAACCTACCTATGGAGTCTGACACAGCCTACTTCTGGGCAGACACTGCCGGTCCTACAGCAGAAAACAAAAAGTCTCTTTGATATTTCTCACACAGAAATATCCATCAGCACCTCACCTCTTCAGTACTGTTTGTGACTGCTCCTTCACTCACACAGCCTCAGGATGCAGCAATCAGTCGTCATCCTTATGGCCCATACACACGATCCGAATATCGGACGAAAACGATCGTCCGATGATGGATCGTACGATTTTCGGATCGTGTGTACACTACTTTCGACAGCCGATCACGACCGTTCATCCGATTAAATTCGATCGGACAAGCGTGAAAATTTTTCTCGTCCGATGTCCGATCGTCCGCTTTTCGTTTAGTCAGTACAGCCGTCGTCCGACAATACAATACAAATACATTACAACACGTGACATCACTTCCGATCGTTTTTTTCTATCGTACGAGAATTTTCGTGAGTTTAAAAACCTATTTTAAAAAGTGGGAGAATAATCCGCGCTAGGACTGGGGATATGAGCTGCTGCCCTCTGTTTAATCTCTTATAAAGAGATAAGGAGTTGTAATATTTTAAGGTACAGATAGTTGGCGCTGCTGTATGAATTAAATTTTATATACCTTTTGTCGGGTACTCGTAGCCGGTGGGTTTATTGAAACAAAACTCCCTGCTTCACCAAGTAATCCCTTGTTTCTGATAATCCCTCAGGGGGATAAGGTTACTTTATTGTGTCCTGGTATGATCCTACTGGTGAGTCCCTGCGGAATTGGTAGTTGTAAAGCCTTTAGTAGAGTTTCTAATTCTTATTGGAAATGTGGTGTTGACAACTTAATTAATGGTATCACTCCAAGGTCCAAAATATTTTGTCAAAGTTTGAATAGAGAGGACAATATCCCTCATCAATAGTCTGTATATCTGACCTAATTGCACTCTTTTCAATCCTGTATTACGCCAAATAGTTAAATATGCATAGGGAATTGTAACTGTAAGCCCAGGGGTATCCCGATTTGATAGTGGGTTCTAAACACTCCCATAAAGGCGGATCACGCATGACGCTTGCATTATAAAAATGAGTGACGAGAGGGGCGGTCATCACCTTTGAAAACGTCCATAGACGAAACCGGTCAGGTGACCCACGCTCTTACGTCACACGCTCCGTTACGCTCAGCTCAGACCAGCAAGGACTTCCGGGTTGGGACGCGCTCAGAAGTGGAACGCAAACAGCAGGCACGCTCCACACGGAAAACAAATATAGAGGCTCCCACAACCTGACTGGTACAGCTCAGCACTCGGGACTTTTTACTTTAAGTTACGGTGAATTATCTTTCATCTTTTTAAACCATTATGTTTACATTGTATTTTACATTTTTTTGACCCAATTGGGAAACGGCTTTTTTATTAAATACCGGAATATACCACACCATGAGGATTTCTTCTCATTTTGCCTCCTTATAACTACCACAACCCTGAGTTTTGGGAGACATTGGATACACCTTAGGAACCACCACGCACAGTGATTGATTCAACACGAGGAACAACTGAATTCATCAAGTGCCGTAAATTACCTACTACGAATAGAGGTTGGTACACATCAACTACTACCCACTGATCCCCAAGGCTCCATACCCCCTCTGTGGGGACAACCATCTGGTAAGTGGGGATACATGTGGGGGGATAACTGGAATCTTGAACATCATCTGCAGTCCAATACCTGATAATTACACCACAGATGACTACGCAGCTGTTTATTTGAACTTTATCTATAATGTCACTGATGATTATGTGTATATACGGATATTAATTTATTTTATCATACTGGAAGATATTATGTAGTAAATTTCACTTCTTAGAACATAGAAACCTAGTATCTACTAAGAATAGCACTTAAAGCTGATCACTGAAATAGGAACTTTATTTTTCGATTTATTTTTGAATTTATTGCATATATTTACCTATTTGTATCCACCATCCTTCACTTACTTATTTATTATTTGGGTGATCACACCACACAACAGAGCAATTGCTCTTTTCAGTGATCATAGATCACATGCACTGGACCACAGAAAATTAAGGGTACATAGGAGGACCAAAACTGTTCACAAGTCACTAAATACTCACAACACAATTTTTGACGTCACGTTTGATTTATATTGTTATATAGCTTGTTGATTTATACAGCACTTTACAACAAAATATTGGACCTTGGAGTGATACCATTAATTAAGTTGTCAACACCACATTTCCAATAAGAATTAGAAACTCTACTAAAGGCTTTACAACTACCAATTCCGCAGGGACTCACCAGTAGGATTATACCAGGACACAATAAAGTAACCTTATCCCCCTGAGGGATTATCAGAAACAAGGGATTACTTGGTGAAGCAGGGAGTTTTGTTTCAATAAACCCACCGGCTACGAGTACCCGACAAAAGGTATATAAAATTTCATTCATACAGCAGCGCCAACTATCTGTACCTTAAAATAATATAAAAACCTATTTTATTTTACTCGAGATTATTAAGCGAAAAAAGTCGTACGATCCGTCGGCCGATATTTGGATCGTGTGTATGGGCCATTAGGCTATCTTTATAAGGGCTTTAATTGCTTCATTTTGAACAGCTGAAGGCTTCTAACGCCTCAAACCTCTCTGGCCATCTCTGCAGCCGACGCCCAATAGTAATTGGTGTATTGTCTAAACAAGGCAGAAAAGTATCTCCCGTCTGGGACAACACACACAGATTTACCTGACTTCCTGTCACAATACACACACACACAATATATATATATTGTAACCTGGGGGTAGCTCTGTAATAACCGCCAGCCAGTTTGATGAAAGCAAACAGTTCTTTTATTTTAATTACAGCTAAACAAAATGACAGCTTACTTCAGCCAAAGTAAATAAACAGTCCAAATCCTGGTAGTGGTAATTAAACGGACATAAATCTGCAATATACATTTAAACCACTGTGTGAATTGACAGCGCTATATATAGTAAGTACCTGATATATATATATATATATATATATATATATATATATATATATAAATATATATATATATATATATATATATATATAAAATATGTATATATATATATATATATATACATATATATATATATATTATATTAAATATTATATTACAATAATAGTACAATGAAAAGGCTGAACATGACAAAAAGGTAAAAGAGAGCAGCATCTGTGCGCTCTGTTAAAGCGGTAGTAAACCGCATCACATACTAGCACATTAAAAAATACTTACCTAGGAGCGAAGCCTTCCAGCACCATGCTGTCACTGCTGACATGCACTTCCATTTTCACCTGGTCTTCCTCATAGATTTGTGTCCTCCGGCCATCTGATTGGCCATCCCTTCAGAGCGTGTGTGCTGGTGACGTCACCGGCTGCATACAAAAATACAAAAGGAACTTGGACAGCCGCACTCAAAAAAAAAAACGTTCCTTTAATTAAAATGAATCACAAAAATAGACATGCCACAGAAAAACTGGAACAAAAAGCTAACGTTTCGCACTGTAGCTTAGTCATAGCTAGTACCCTACAGTAGCTACAGTGCGAAACGTTAGCCTTTTGTTCCAGTTTTGCTGTAGCATGTCTATTTTTGTGATTCATTTTAATTAAACAAACTTTTTTTGGAGTGCGGCTGTCCAAGTTCCTTTTGTATTTTTGCATTTCCATTGCATTGCCAGCACCCAAGGTTTGGATCCAGTGAAGAAGTTTTCTGATTGCTATTGAGCGGTATTTTCTCTCTCTATTTTCGTCTTGGTCTTTGCAACACTGGCTGCATACAGTGTGAATATCTCCTAAATGGTGCAGGTTTCGGAGATATTCACTGTACCTACAGGTATGCCTTACTATAGGATTTGTTTATTATACTAAACAAAGGGTTTACTTCCACTTTAAGCCTTTTCCCTGCATTGCACCGAATGGCCATGTTACCAAAATTTGTGGTCATCATAGAGCTCAGCATGCCTTTATTTTATGTTCAGCTAAATATTAGAATATTCTTCACCTTCACTTCTTCACTGTGTGAATGCTTATGTAGAAGTCATTATTTTGCTATTCCATGATGATGTGCAGAATTATTTAGCTTTTTTGTTTAGAATATATATATTACTTTTGGGTCCAATTTTAACTCTTGCAGCTTGCCTGCTATTTGTTAAGAAATCAGACCACACAGAAACAAAAAGGTTATGCTATTATATTCAATGATACAATGTCCATCTATGTATTTCTGCAGAGGGTTCTGTAACATGGGGAGTTCATAACCCTGTGTAAGTTAAGACTCTGGGGACTTTCATTTTACCAAAGGCTTTCCTTACACTGCCGGGAGCTGAATAGCAAAAGGAAAATATGTTTATGCATCTGTGGTGGGAAGCACTAAAATGAACAACTAGATGACTACCTAAATGTCTGTAATAAAATTAATTGAATATCCCTACGATATAAACTAATGCCCCGTACACACGACCAGAATTTCCATCGGAAATTCTGACCGTGTGTACGCCCAATCGGAGAAATTCAATCGGAAATTCTGATGAATTGCATCAGAGTTTAAATATATATTTTACTCCGATGGAATTCCGTCGGAATTCCGATGTGCTTTTGGCCGGGCAAAAGCCTGATCGTGTGTACGCAGCATAAGGATCCAATCCCATAGTCTGCATACAATGCCAACAAGCATCACACAATCCAGTTCCTTTATGTAAATTAGGTAACAATTCATTGTCTTCTTACAAGGTTTTTCCAGCAAGTTTACATGATATTTTGGGGATTTATGTACACAGAGCTCTTTTCATTATACCGTATTTATCGGCGTATACCGCGCACTTTTTTCCCAATAAAATCAGTGGGAAATCGTGGGTGCGCGTTATACGCCGATAACATACCTCGGAGGGGAAGGAGGGGGACGAGCGCCTGCCGGAAATCACGAGGTGTAATCTCCTCCTGGCTCTCGCTCGGCTGTCACGTCACACACGCACAGTCCTGCCTCCGCCACCCACATTGGACCAGTGTTCTGTCTATCACAGGAGATGGTCCAATGCCAATGGCGGAGGCGGGACTGTGCATGTGTGACGTGACAGCCGAGTGAGAGCCGAGTGGAGAGGAGATCACGGCTTGGTGATTTTTCCGGCGGGTGCTCGTCCCCCTCCTTTCCCTCCGAGGTATGTGTGTGAGAGCCGAGTAGACAGGCGATAATGGCGTGATTCCGGCGGGGGCTCGTCCCCCTCCTTCCCCTCCAAGGTATGTGTGTGAGAGCCGAGTAGGCAGGCAATGATGGAGTGATTTTCCAATGTTCAGGCTGATGATGGCGAGTTTCCAATGTTCAGGTTTCATTCATGCATTAATCAGGCTGCAGATGGACATTCATGGGCACTGACCCTTAGATTGCTTCAAAGTTGTTTATTTCAACCAGACCGGCTTCATGCCCGGTAAATCCACGGACATAAACCTCAGACGTGTCTTTACCCATCTCCAGCTCCCATCTGAGGTGAATGCCTCCCGGGTTTTGGTTAGCCTTGATATCGAAAAGGCTTTCGATACAGTTAGATGGTCCTACATGATGCAGGTTCTGGAGAGTTTTGGCTTTGGCCCTACTTTCCGGAAATGGATTGGTTTACATTACAAGGCCCCTACGGCTCATATCAAATTGAATGGCAGGCTCTCGTCCTCCTTCCTGATTAGGAGGGGGACGAGGCAGGGGTGTCCTTTATCCCCTGCGTTGTTTGCCCTGGTTATGGAGCCCCTGGCTGAGGCCTTGCGGAGGTCGAGCGAGGTATCTGGCATACGGGTTGGTTCGGTGGTCGAGAAACTGGCATTGTACGCAGATGATTTAATCCTCTTCCTCAGGGACCCTGGTCCCTCGCTAGTCGGGGCACTTCGGCTCCTGGATAGTTTTGCGTCCCTTTCTGGCCTCCGAACCAACTGGAACAAATCGCTCGTACTGCAGATAGACCCTGAGGCGGGGAGATTGAGGGACCCTGCTTCACCCCTGCAGTGGGCTGATTCTATTAGATACCTAGGGTGTAACGTTTGGGGCTATAGCTCAGCAGGGATTCAGTGCTTAAACTGTTGTTTTGGGGAAAAAAAGGCTTGTATTCACCGGAAAGAAAAACAAGTCTTTCTCAGCATGTCAAAAACTTATAACATAAAAGTCTGCTTGGCTCCAGCGTCAACAAAAAGTCTGCTTATATCCAGCACAAAACAGTGAAAGTAAAATGACATACGGTTTGTTGCAAAACCAATCTTCATCCCCTGCACTTCAAAAGTCCTCACTGTGCAGCCAGCAGACTTCCATCTTCCTCACAGGTGCACTCTCCAAACTCACTCACTACCTCCAGCACCACTTCCTGCTTTAATGGGTGGTTCTCTGTGAGAGTTAACATCTTGTGCGCTGACTCCCAAGGTTTAGGAGTGGAGGCTCCGTCCCACCCAAATAACACTTTGGAGCCTCCAAAATTCCAGGCCCCAAACTACTTTATTAAAGATAGAGAAGACTGCAAGCCAGTCCTCTCTGAATTAGCGCCTGCCTGAAACTTTTCACCCACTTTTGGGTGACCCCCTGAACCTGCTACCTCTATTTAAATGGACCATAGTCCAAATAGTGGTGCCGTATAGCACCCATCCAGGACCCAACCACGGCGTCCTGTACACTAGGGATTAACATTTCTTCTAATACCCAGGATTTTCTTAAGCTTAATTTGTCCCCGGCGCTGCAGTGGTGTAGATCAAAATTAAAGGCTTGGTCGAACCTCCCATTATCTCTTATAGGGAGAATTAACTTAATTAAAATGAAGCTCCTACCGGTCCTGTTGTATATTTTACGGCACTCTCCGGTCTGGATCCCGAAATCTTTCTTTCAGCAGCTAGACTCCTCGGTGGCCTACTACTTGTGGCAATCGCGACCGGCCAGATTCAGTAAGAAGACTCTGCGCAGGCCGTGGACGCAGGGGGGACTTGCCTGCCCTGACTTTCACACATACTACTTGGCGGCAATGCTCACCCATGCACACAACTGGCTGGTATCGGACGATACTAATGCGTCAGTCGTTCTGGAGGCAGCCCACTTGGGGTCCTTTGAGGCCCTTCGCAATGCCCTTTATAGGGGTTTGGGGGGTTCTCCTGTGATTCTGACAATGGCTATGAAAGCGATTATCAAAGCATGGTATGTGGTAGTGATCAAACCTAATTTGGCAAAGGCCAGATGGTCCCCCAATATGCCACTCTGGTGTAACCCAAGGCTATGGGAATTTCACTCTCTGCAGGATCCAGGATTGTGGGCTGGTAGAGGCATCAGGTATCTGAGGGACGTATGTGACGAGTTGGGTCTGTTTACATTTGATAGGCTTAAAAATAAATTCCAGCTTCCGAACTCTTTCTTCTTCAGGTTCCTGCAGCTCCGCCACTCCTTTAATTCACAGTTTAGATCACCCCGGCTTCAGCTGGAACTCGATGACTTGGAGGTTCTCCTGGTTAAGGTTGATCTCTCCAAGCCACTATCCCAAATTTATCGCGCACTCCTGCCATCTATTCAGGTGGGACTGGATGTTCTCCGCGATACGTGGCAGGCGGAGGCGGGAGAGCTGGATGGTGAGGATTGGGAAGATATGTGGGACTATCCATTCCAGCAGCTGGTTGCTACTAGGGACAAATTGATCCAATTCAAGATCCTCCATAGGATCTATTACATGCCCCAGCGCCTGCATGGCATTTACCCGACCCTGTCGGCCAGCTGCTGGAGATGCTCTGGTACCCCAGCAGATTTTGCGCACATATTTTGGGATTGCCCCCAAATTAGAGACTACTGGAGGGAAGTGACTCAATTCATTCACGGCTTAACCACCATCCCTATTCCCCTAACAATTAGTGTCTGCATCCTCGGCCTGGTGGAGCAATTGGCACTTGCTAAGGCCACACGCACTCTCATAGGTATCCTTCTTTTTTATGCAAAGAAAGCCATAGTCCTGAGGTGGAAGTCCACTACCCCCCCCCCACACTTTGACTACATGGAAGCTACATAGTCAATGCAACTGTGCCCCTTTACAAGGCGATGTATCTGTCCCGAGGATGCCCTAAAAAATACAAAAAAGTCTGGCATCTGTGGATAGACTCAGAATCCACAACAGACGACCGGCCCCCTGGGGAATAATTGCTCAGGTAAACTTCGCTGGTACCCACTTGTAACACTCGGTGTTGCGACCCATATTCTAAGCTGGTTAGGGGAGGCGATATATTGATGAGGTGACAACCGTAATTACTCCCAAGGGCCCCTGCAGCTACTAATTCAATTACTGAGGAATGGGAGGAGGTTTGACAAGATGCAATAGCTCCTTGTATATTCCTGACATGTGCAATCTGAGAGGTGTCTAGGCAGTGTGTAGTTAGGTATGCCTAGTGTAATGGTGTGAAGACTAATTGTTCTGTTGTTTTTGTTGTTTTTACTCTGTTCTTTTTTTTGTGCACGTCGCTACGTGCAATGTTTGGCTGGGGTATGCCCCTATGGCCCTGTTTTGTAACTCAAGACTTTAAAAATACCTTAATAAAAACAATGATAAAAAAAAAAGTTGTTTATTTCAAAAATTATTTTTTTTCCAGAAAATTCCCTCTTAAAAGTGGGGTGCGTGTTATACACCGGCGCGTGTTATACGCCGATAAATACTTTATATATATATATTTTTTATAAATTACTATGATTTATCAGTATATATCAATTTCACATATTTTACATTCTTCAACAAATATTCATTAAACTAAACTTTAATATGTATGCCAAACTACTGTATATAGACAAAAATATGAAGTTTTCTCATTTAATATGCATTTGGAAGTTTTTTCATTTTCAGTACTTTGTTTTACCAGTCCAGTCATGGGATAGATATTCAAAAGGTTTCTCCCCCCATAACCCACATGCCACAAAATGCATCAACTTCAATTCAATTCAATTCGTTGTTTGTCGCTTAACCTTTCTAGGACCATTATATAAGCAATCACAGGAAAGACATCCACAAGGTTGTACAGCCCACAATCAGCAGTGCATAGAATATATCAGCTTTACAAGTTCTTATTCATTATTCATGCAGAGATCATTTTGAGGACCTATTATGGGTGTTATATATGTATTTGATAATACAATCACAGAATAGATCTCCATAGATGTACTTCTCTCATGGCCCACACTGCAAGATTTACAATCAGTTTTTTAGCAATCCTTTTTAAAAAGAAAATTCTTCATAAGCATATTGCAAATGTTGTATGTATAATATCAATAATGTAGGTTGGCACAAACACAGTTCAGCATTTTTTCTCAACCATCATTAAAAAGTCAACAAAACTTCAATGTTCCAAATATTTAAATGATCTTCTAACTGACATATTCACAGCTATTTCTGCCTCCTTGTCGAAGTAAGGAGCACTTACCACATTTCTATTCCATATAATCAGAAACAAAGTGATACCTAGTGAAACATACCTATTGGTCCAATACATATTTATAAATGTATAAGGGTGTATCTCTGGGAGGTCATTAGGAGAATGGGTTTGCCTCTTCGCTTTATTCAATGGCTACGTTCCCTGTACAGTAACCTCACTAATTCCATTAAGTTAGGTGATTTTGTTTCCCAGTCACTTCATCTACACAGGGGTACCAGGAAGGGTTGTCCTTTCTCCCCAGCTCCTTTTGTCATTGCGATGGAACCAGTGGTGGAGGCTCTCTACACTTCCCCTCTGATTAAAGGTCTCCGTATTGGCTAGCTGGAGGAAATGGTCGACCTGTAAGATGATGATCAACTCTGCTAATAGATTTTTCGGAGGTGACTGGCCTCTGTGTGAACTGGTCTAAGTCATTATTAATCCCAATTGACCTGGTAGCATGTTCTCTTGCTTCTCCTGATGTTACCTACAAAGGGTTGACCAGTTTAAGTATCTGGGGGTTGTCATTTTCCATGATGTTAAACATTTTGTTGACCTGAATTTACTTCCTATATTGAATGATGTTAAGGTGCAACTAAAGGCATGGGAGAATCTGCCATTATCACTGCTAGGTCGAAGAATTTCTTTAAAATTACGATTCTTCATAGGTATGAGTTGGGTTGTGATGGTTTAGCATCAATAGTAATACTGATAGGGGTGTAGTCGGATCACGTCCCTATTAGTATTACTATTGATGCTAAACCACCACAACCCAACTCATACTTATGGAGAATTAACAATTCCCTTCTCCACAACTCCGCCATCACAAAATCTCTCCAACAGCGTTTGGAAGAATTCTTCTCCCTGAACTCCCAATCAGTGTCAGATCCGGTGGTTGTGTTGAACGCCCACAAATCCGTCTTTGTAATTTTACTGTCTGCCCTTATGTTGTAAAGCGCTGTGTAAACTGTCGGCGCTATATAAATCCTGTAAAATAATAAAAAATATTAAATAATAATGATATAAACAAGAAGATAACATTGTACATAGTTAAACTGAGTTTATTAACGTGTTGCATGCCTAAAGTGTCTTTATGCTTATGTGCTGTCAACAATCCATGATGGACTGTCAGCAGCATAGTGCTGTGTCATTTTAGGGTGCCATGTGGCACCTATATTAAGTACCGAAATGCAAATTATATTACCCAATGAGCATAACCTGCTCATTGGTCATAACCTGAAACATAAGTATGTAACACTGTGATAGGTAATACTGTAACTGGAGTGGAGCTAATAATGTAACTGGAGTGCTATACTTGCAGCTGATCAGGTGCTTTGTGCTAATGGTAGGTATACTCCTGTCTTTCCAAAGTCATTTTTTTGTTCTGCTTTCTTTCATAGCATTTGTTAAAAGTACAGGTTTTATACATGGAACATTTTTTTTAACTTCTGTGTCTCTGTCAAAGTGCTGCTTTATAGTGCATTTGATGTTGAGTCGGTATTGAGTTTGGAATGATCTTATTGGCACTGGTCAGTCTCAGCCCAGCTGCCCTCTGTGTTAATGAACAAGGAACAGCTGGGTGCCATTGCACAGCCATTCAAGTGGCAAAGATAAAAAGCATCTGGACTGTGGTAATGAACAAAATGCATAGGAAAGCTCTAACGGTGACATTTGAGAGCTCAAAGGTAATAGGCTACTGACAGTATACCTTACATGGCATGAGTAAAAGAATATAAGGATTTCAATACACAATATTGCCTTATATGAGAAATACATTATATTATACTGTCAGAAAGGCATCAGGTGGGTGCCTGGCTTCTTACACAAACCATATTAATAATGTGTGCTATCAGTATGTATTATCTATGTATTATCTATAGTAATGAATGCAACTTATGGTTAAGCTTCTTCATATCACAGTTATTGCCACTATATTTTATTTTTATATGCTCTCCGACCAGCTGAATTTCTTCGGTACAGGGAATGTATAATATTTTTGTTCTTTTTAAATAAAAAAGATCAGCTTGATTTTAATAATATTATCAGAGAGGGTTAAAGTAAAAAAAAAAAAAAACACAGAAAAAAAAAACATTAATATAAGATTTTTATTGCTTGATGATGTACAATAGATGTCAGAGTGCCAAAGGTAATAATCAGCTGAGCAGTAGAAATGTCTCTTATTTAAAGCCCACCTGTGCCCATACTATTGTCAGCAAACTTTTTTCATATTCTTAACAAGCAGTAAAAGAGCATTTGCCCTAACTTATCTCTGTAGCTACTTGTAATGTGAAGTAACTAATTCCTAAAGGAGAAGTTTAGCCAAGGTTTTTTGGCTGCCCTTGTGGGGTACTGAGGATCACAGGAGTGCAGTTCCTTCTGTAAAAGCCCGTAAAGCCCTCTGTCAGCTGACATCACCAAGCTAATCCATACCGGGGAAAAAAATTAGGATCCACCCATACGCATGGACTAGCAGCTGGCTCAGCCTCTCAGCGAGCCATGCAGAGAGTCAGAGACTGACAATCACTGGCTCTCTGCTCAGTGAAGACTGAAAAGTTGAGCCATAAGCAATCTTTGATTGGTCAGTTCTCAGGAATCGGCGGGGAACAGATGCAGCATCAGATCAATGCTGCATCCACCTAGGTGAGTATGAACATTTATTATTTTACAAACCCATACTTCTCTTTCAATGATCCTCTGCAAGGACACAAAAGTGAGGCGATGTTGAGAACTTAGAAGCATCTGCTGATTGCTTAAATAAGAGGGCTGGCAGGCTGCCAAGATCCTAGAAAAAAGCTGATATTTTCATTGCCCCGTGTTGTGTAATTTGAAAATAAATTTCTCCACAATGTCTATGGCCTCGTACACACGATTAAATGTGTCTGTTCAAGAATCGGTGCCCAGGGAATAACCAAGACCGACCGATTTGAACAGATCTGTCTGCTGGGATTTGTGGTTTGCTCGCGTGTAACACACGAGCAAACCAAAATCCCCGCCAGCAGCACAGCGCGCTGACGTGTCGGTGACTGTGGCGGTGACGTTGACGCTGCCACATCACCGCACCAGAAAGTAAAACACTTCCGCGCATGCTGTCGAAACGCATTCGGCGCGTGTGCCACAGAGAAGACATGTCTGCTGGTTAGCGTACTAACCAGCAGACATGTCGGGCGGACGGGTTCCCAGCCGACAGATTTGCAAAGGTGTTGGTGCACTGCTTTGAAATCTGTCGGGCTGGCCAAATCCGTCTGTTTGCCCGTACTTACACGATCGAATCTGTCTGCTGAAACGGTCTAGCAGACCGTTTCCAGCAGACAAGATTCTGTGGACTAACGTGTGTACGAGGCCTTAAGCTACAGCGATGAACCAGAACTTGTGTTAAAGCACTTTTACTGGTTGTTTGGAATATGTCAATATTTTTTATCCTAGAAAAAAGCTGATATTTTCATTGCCTGTGTTGTGAATTTTGAAAATAAATTGCTCCACAATGTCTAAAGCTACAGAGATGAATTAGGACTCGTGATAAAGCTGTTCCTTCCTACTTCCCCCATTTTATTATTTTTGTTTACAAAAGTTTATTAATGAAATATAAAAGTACAGAGTCATTGCATATAAATACAACATTGTTGTTCGTACAAAAGTCCGAAAAAAAAAGGATTTTATCTTGAAGATAACAGGCCATATATAATAACATAAGAAACATCATGGGAAGTTTTAAGCAGGTAAGGTGACACACTATGAACACATAAAATATATGAGATAGCCCACCCAGCATCATGGAGGAGACGGATGTAAAAGGGGAGAGGATAATAAGATTATAGTTGTGGGGTAGTATCCCAGAAAGACCATTTGGTGTTAAAAATGTGAATAGAATTGTTTAGTGTATGGTATATCCACTCTGAAAGTTTGATCATTTCCATTCTATCTAGGACTTGAGGCCAGGGCAAATTGCTGGTTTTCCAATTAAGAGCAATCATCCATTGGATGGAGCTACATAGGGAATGGAACAGTCTAGAGCATTGGATAGGGATATCTGGAATATTGGCATAAAGGATGCAAATTTGGGGGGAGATGGTGATCTTCTGACCCGAGGAACTCTCGAACCTGGCTATGGCTGCATCCCAAATCTGGTTTAGCATAGGGCAGTTCCAAAAAGTATGTAGTAATGTACCTTCCGCCTGGCAGCCTCTGAAACAGTTGGGGGACACTGCGGGGTAGAAGAAGTTAAGCTTGGAGGGAGTGAGGTACCCCCATTTTATTATATGGGTGCCACAAGGGTAGACAGTGAGGGAGATTCCCCCTAAAGAACAGAAATAAAAAAACTGACAGAAATTGAAATTTTTTTCTTTGTCCAAACAAAAACTATAGTTCTTATTACTAAAAAAAACTCAGGGTTAAAGTTTAACAATGCAATATTTACTCAAAACATTTTCTAAAAAAAATACACACTATTTTCTATTTGCAAAATTCTCTTTATACCACTGTAACAGCCTTTAAATTACATGCACTTCATTAGATACCAGGTGACCTATCAAGAGTGCAGCGCAGTTATGTGCAGTAATGCCGGTCACCCAGCATTTTGCTTATGATATATATTTGTCCCTAGTGGTTTATCTACAAATCCCTATATTTAATACAGAAACAAAATCATGCAAAAGCAAGCATTTAAAAGTTTGAAATGTGTGAACAAAAATGTGTTAAAAATAACCTTTTTTTAGCAAGCTTATTTTGAGCACTTGTTCTTTTCTCTTACTTGTTCCTTCAGCTTGTTTAAAAAATAAGTTGCATTGGGTACCTGTTTTGTGGATACCAAACCTACCCCCCCCCCCCCCCCCCCCACACACACACACACACGTTTACATCTTTACATCCCGAAGCAGATGTTCTTGGTCACCATTAGAAAAAAAGTTTAAAGGGGTTAAAACAAAAAAAAAACTGTACTATATTGCAGCTTATCAATGCTTAAATGTTGAGGCAATATATTTTTTTCTGTCTTTATTTTCACCTGGTGATCTGGCCAGTAACAAATCTCCTGTCTAATGCCGTGTATACATGGTTGGAATTTCCAATGGAAAAAGTCAGACAGAATATTTTCATTAGATTCCGATCGTGTGTATGCCCCTTCGGACTTTTTTCCGTCGGAAATTCGGACGTACTAAAGCCCCGTACACATGATCGGATTTCCCATCAGAATAAACTCTGTAGGGCTTTTCCTACGGAATTCCACTCAAGCTGTCTTGCATACACACAAACACACCAAATTCCGAACGTCGAAAACACGGTGACGTACAACACTACGACAAGCCTACAATAATTAAGTTCAATGCTTCGGAGCACGCGTCGAATTGTTTCTGAGCATGCATGTTTTTTCTCTGTCAGAATTCCATACAGACAAACGTAATTTCGGATAGAAATTTTTCCGATACTATTTTTTTAGGTGTCAGTGGGAGAAATACTGTCCCTTCATCAGTGTCAGTAAGAAGAATAGTGCCCCAAGGGCCAGATAGATGAAAGCAAAGGGCCAAATCGTGCCAGCGGGCTGCATTTTGGAGACCCCTGCACTAAGGCAACACACCTGCATTGCAGAGGGCAGCAACACATGGTATTACTCTACTATGCCATTGTTTCAAAGGCATGGGGTTTGGAACACGCTGTGGTGCATTGGTGGCCCAATTAAAGCGGAGCTCCACCCAGTATAACAACATTTTACAATGTTGTTTGAAAAAAATAAAATAAAAAAACCTGAAAAAAAAAAAAAAAATACTCACCCGAAATAGCTGTTGCTATGCGGAAGTCCGTAATCTGCCTCTTCCTAATCCGCGGTGTGTTTTCTTCTTCTTCTTCTCCTTGTGAATGGGCGCGCTGCTTCCTGGGAACTGTGTGTGTTCTCAGAGAGCAGCGCGCCCATTCACAAGCCAGCGTGAGACTCGCGGAGGCGCAGTAGGAAACGGGCAGTGAAGCCGTACGGCTTCACTGCCTGTTTCCCATATTGTGAATGGCGGCGCGGGACCGGGAGCGATCGTGGGACCGGCATCGGGGGGCCCATCAGCGCGGGCGCCTAGGACAGGTAAGTGTCTTTATTTAAAGTCAGCAGCTACACTGTTAGTAGCTGCTGACTTTAAAAAATTTTTTTACCGTGGCTGGAGCTCCGCTTTAAGATAATCAGGCTGCCTTAACTCAACATGGGATGGGGCATAACGTCAGGGCCGGCGCTACCACTAGGCGGATTAGGCGACCGCCTAGAGCGCACTGCCGCCTATGGCGCCATTACTAAACTCCTGCACTGTGCTCCGCTCCACAGAGCTTCAGGTTCCACACAATGCTGGCTGCATCCTCCGCCCTGACATCATGTCAAGGCTCAAGCAGCGCCGCTAAGCAAGCAGACAGACAACCCCCTATACACACCCAGCGCGGCTCGAGTTCTCCGCTCTGAGTCTGACACAGTGTCACATGGGAGGCATGGATAGGTCCGATCCTGGCTGCAAATCCCCCGCCCCCCCCCCCCCCCCCAGAGCGCTCTCCGCTGTATACGCTGTCATGTCCTGTGTGTGTCACCGACGCCGTGTTCAGGCCAGCCTTGATCCTCCCTGTATTCTCCTTTTCTGAAAGAGCCGACTCAGCCAAGGCAGCAGCAGCCCCTCCCTTCTCCGCTCTCTGTCCACACTGTGTCTGTGTGTGACATGTGTACAGCAGCACAGCCCCCTGGCACCCCCCCCCTTCTCCTGGCTGTGTTAGTCACAGTGTGGAGGAGACATGGAGGATGCCGCGCAATGCATCATGGTATAGTCTGGCGGCTCCCGGGTTTGGGGGACAGGTGGAGCATTGAAGAAGCACCGTGCGGCATGCCACCGACACAGAGGCAGAGGCAGGTTAGTTTAGGTACAACAGCAGAGATGTGAGCGAGGACCAGAAGCCACCACAGTGTTCACCGTTCATGTTACTGTGGTGAGTTAAAACTTTTGAACATTGTGTATGTGATGACAATATTTTTTTTTTAAATGTGTAGTGTATGTGTATAATAAAATATCTGCCCCCCCCCCAGAGCTTGATTTGCATTGATTGTCACTGATGTAGCAACATCTGTATTTGATAGGCGCGGGTGAGACTGTATTGGATGGGTGCAGGTGAGGCTGTATTGGATGGAGGTGGGTGAGGCTGTATTGGATGGGCGCGGGTGAGGCTGTATTGGATGGGTGCAGGTGAGGCTGTATTGGATGGAGGTGGGTGAGGCTGTATTGGATGGGTGCAGGTGAGGCTGTATTGGATGGAGGTGGGTGAGGCTGTATTGGATGGAGGTGGGTGAGGCTGTATTGGATGGGTGCAGGTGAGGCTGTATTGGATGGAGGTGGGTGAGGCTGTATTGAATGGAGGCGGGTGAGACTGTATTGGATGGAGGCGGGTGAGGCTGTATTGGATGGAGGTGGGTGAGGCTGTATTGAATGGGCGAGGGTGAGGCTGTATTGGATGGGCGCGGGTGAGGCTGTATTGGATGGGCGAGGGTGAGGCTGTATTGGATGGGCGCGGGTGAGGCTGTATTGGATGGGCGCGGGTGAGGCTGTATTGGATGGGCGCGGGTGAGACTGTATTGGATGGAGGTGGGTGAGGCTGTATTGGATGGAGGTGGGTGAGGCTGTATTGGATGGGTGCAGGTGAGGCTGTATTGGATGGAGGTGGGTGAGGCTGTATTGGATGGAGGTGGGTGAGGCTGTATTGGATGGAGGTGGGTGAGGCTGTATTGAATGGGCGAGGGTGAGGCTGTATTGGATGGGCGCGGGTGAGGCTGTATTGGATGGGCGCGGGTGAGGCTGTATTGGATGGGCGAGGGTGAGGCTGTATTGGATGGGCGCGGGTGAGGCTGTATTGGATGGGCGCGGGTGAGGCTGTATTGGATGGGCGCGGGTGAGGCTGTATTGGATGGGCGCGGGTGAGGCTGTATTGGATGGGCGCGGGTGAGGCTGTATTGGATGGGCGCGGGTGAGGCTGTATTGGATGGGCGCGGGTGAGGCTGTATTGGATGGGCGCGGGTGAGGCTGTATTGGATGGGCGCGGGTGAGGCTGTATTGGATGGGCGCGGGTGAGGCTGTATTTGATGGGCGCGGGTGAGGCTGTATTTGATGGGCGCGGGTGAGGCTGTATTTGATGGGCGCGGGTGAGGCTGTATTTGATGGGCGCGGGTGAGGCTGTATTGGATGGGCGCGGGTAAGGCTGTATTGGATGGCCGCGGATGGGGCTGTATTGGATGGGCACAGGTGAGGCTGTATTGGATGGGACCAGGTGAGATTGTATTTGATAGGCACGGGTGAGGTGGCATTTGATGGGCACGGTGAGGTGGAATTTGATGGGCGCTGGTGTAGCTTTATTTGATGGACGCGGGTGAGACTATTTGATGGGCGAGATGGCATTTGATGGTCACAGGTGAGATGGAATTTGATGGACACAGGTGAGGCTGTATGTGATGGGCGTGGGTGAGGCTGTATTTGATGGGCGCAGGTGAGGCTGTATTTAATGGGCACAGGTGAGGTGGAATTTGATGGGTGCGGGTGAGGCTGTATTTGATGGGCCCGGCTGAGATGGCATTTTATGGGCACAGGTGAGGTGGAATTTGATGGGCGCTGGTGTGGCTGCATTTGATATACACGAGTGAGACTTTTTGAATTATTTGATAATAAAAGCTGGTTTGGGGGCAAAACTGTAATTTGATGGGCACAGGTGAGATGGCATTTGATGGGCACAGGTGAGATGGAATTTGATGGACGCGGGTTAGTCTGTATTTGATGGGCACGAGTGAGACTATTTGAATTATTTGATAATAAAAGCTGGTTTGGGGGCAAAACTGTAAAATTTCCACAATTAGCTGGTCTAGCAAAGTGTTGCATGCAAAATAGTAGCAGTCATTAAAAAGGTGGGATGTACACGGGCAGGGCAAAGGGGGTGGAGCCAAGGGGGCGGCAAAATTAGGTTTTGCCTAGGGTGTCAAAAATCCTTGCACCAGCCCTGCATAACGTAATACATGTTAACACACCTTACAGCTTTAATCCTGGCAGTAAGATGTGCATAAGGCCTCCCACACAGCTTTGTCTTTTATGCCAAGACTAATCTGTTCCTCGACAATTTACAGTGATCTAAATGGGAACCATTAACACCAGTTTAGCCATGGTTTTGCTGTTTTAACATGATCATCTGACATGCTAATGTTTACGAAATTCCAGCATAAAGTGAACATTTGCCTGTACTAATTTTGTGTTCAGTCCATGACACTAATAATAATGCAAACAGTCCCTTGTATGCGCATGAGCACTAGCAGAAATAAAATAAAATAAACTGAATGTTCTGGCCACTGGCCTTTTTATGCTATTATACAATATTACATCCCTTTCACTGACATTGAATTCTAAGCACAGTAGTTTGCCACCATTCCACGGGCAGACACAATTTTAACCGAGGACCGAGCCTGTTTTTCAAGTTAAAAACATTTTTTTTGCTAGAAAATTACTTAGAACACCCAAACATTATACATTTTTTGTCTAGGGTTAGAATTATTGCTCTCGCTCTGGCAATATCTCAGATGTGTGGTTTGAACACCATTTTCGTATGCAGGCGCTGCTCACGAATGCATTTGCTTCTGTGTGTGAGCTCATCGGGATGGGGCGCTTTAAAAAAGAAATTGAAGAATGCAAACATCCCTTGTAACAGAAAAAAGCATGACAGGTCCACTTAAATATGAGATCTGGGGTCAAAAAGACATCAGATCTCATATTTGGACGTAAATGCAAAACAAAAAAAAAAAAATTGTCATTTAAAAAAATGACAACAAAAAAATGTCCCGATTTGACGTTGCTTCCGCCCTGCAGTGATATGGAGAAGGGTGTAGGCCATCTTCCACTCACTCGTCTCCATGCATATCAAGGGAAAATATCGGATCGCCTCTGCCGCTGCCGGTGGCTCCCGTAAGTGGTGGAGGGCACCAGAGAGCGGCGGGAGGGGGGCCCCTCTACCACCACCGATAAAAGTTATCTTGTGGCGTATCCGCCACAGAGACCACTTTTATCTTGTAGAGGACCACCCACTGAAGAAGAGGATACTGGGGTTATGGTAGCTGGGCGGGGCGGGGCGGGAACATTTGGCAGGTGACCACACATACGCCATCCTCCTGCCTCTGCTCGGCGCTCACATGGATTTAATGCAAGGTGCCTCAGCTCTCTCCTTCTTGTTTTTAGGGGGAATCCCTGAGAAGCTGTCAATAACGACCAACACAGTGAGTGGAGTTCTGGCACCTATCACACTGTCCCCCCCCCACCTGCACACTGGCCTCCCACCACCACCACCTGTACACTGGCCCCCACCACCACCACCTGTACACTGGTCCTCTATCACCACCAACCTGTACACTGGCCCCCCACCACCACCACCTGCACACTGGCCCCCCACCACCTATCACACTGGCCCCCCACCACCTGCACACTGGCCCCCCACCACCACCACCTGTACACTGGCCCCCCACCACCTGTACACTGGCCCCCCACCACCACAACCTGTTCTCTGGCCCCCCACCACCACCTGCACACTGGCCCCCCACCACCTATCACACTGGCCCCCCACCACCAGCACCTAAACACTGGGCCCCCCATCACCACCACCTGTACACTGGCCCCCCATCACCACCACCTGTACACTGGCCCCCATCAGCACCACCTGTACACTGGCCCCTCACCACCACCACCTGAACACTGGCCCACCACCACCTATCACACTGGCCCCCCACCTGTCACACTGGCCTACCACCACCTGCACACTGCCCTCCACCACCTATCACACTGGCCCCCCGCCTGTCAAACTGGCCCCCCACCACCTGCACACTGGCCCCCCACCACCTGCACACTGGACCCCCACTACCTGTCACACTGGCCCCCCACTACCTGTCACACTGGCCCCCCACCACCACCTGTCACACTGGCCCCCCACCACCTGCACACTGGCTCCCCCACCACCTGCACACTGGCCCCCTCACCACCACCACCACCTGTACGCTGGCCCCCCACCACCACCACCTGTACACTAGCCTCCCATCACCATCACCTGTACACTGGCCCCCACCACCACCTGCACACTACACTGGCCCCCCACCACCTGCACACCACCTGCACACCACCACACACCACCACCTGCACACTGGCCCCACCTGCTATCACACTGTCACCACCACCTGTACACTGGCCCCCCACCACCTGTCACACTGGCCTACCACCACCTGCACACTGCCCCCCACCACATATCACACTGGCCCCCCACCTGTCAAACTGGCCCCCCACCACCTGCACACTGGCCCCCCACCACCACCACCTGCACACTGGCCCCCCACCACCTATCACACTGGCCCCCCACCACCTGTACACTGGCCTCCCATCACCACCACCTGTACACTGGCCCCCACTACCACCACCTGCACACTGGGCCCCCACCACCTATCACACTGGCCCCCCACCACCTGCACACTGGCCCCCCCACCACCTATCACACCGCCCCCCCACCACCACCACCTGTACACTGGCCCCCCACCACCACCACCTGTACACTGGCCCTTCATCACCACCACTTCTACACTGGCCCCCCATCACCACCACCTGTACACTGGCTCCTCACCACCACCACCTGAACACTGGGCCCCCACCACCTATCACACTGGCCCCCCACCTGTCACACTGGCCTACCACCACCTGCACACTGCCCCCCCACCACCTGCACACTTGCCCTCCACCACCTATCACACTGGCCCCCCATCTGTCAAACTGGCCCCCCACCACCTGCACACTGGCCCCCCACCACCACCACCTGTTCTCTGGCCCCCCCACCACCACCACCACCTGCACACTGGCCCCCCACCACCTGCACACTTGCCCCCCACCACCTATCACACTGGCCCCCCACCTGTCAAACTGGCCCCCCACCACCTGCACACTGGCCCCCCACCACCACCACCTGTACACTGGCCCCCCATCACCACCACCTGTACACTGGCCCCCCATCACCACCACCTGTACACTGGCCCCCCACCACCACCACCTGCACACTGGCCCCCCACCACCTATCACACTGGCCCCCCACCCACCACCTGCACACTGGCCCCCCACCACCACCACCTGTTCTCTGGCCCCCCACCACCACCTGCACACTGGCCCTCCACCACCTATCACACTGGCCCCCCACCACCACCACCTGTACACTGGCCCCCCACCACCACCACTTGTACACTGGCCCCCCATCACCACCACCTGTACACTGGCCCCCCATCACCACTAGTGTTGAGCGGAATACGCCATATTCGATTTTGCGCTATTGCGCGAATATATAGAAGAATATTCGCGAATATTCGCTAATATCGAATATTCGTGATATTTTATCCAAAAAAAATTTGCGAAATTTCGCTAATGCGAAAATGATTGCGAAATTCTCATAAACGGAGATCATTTCCTGTATTACTAAACTAATATGCACTAAACACTAACTCTACACTAACTCTACTTAAAAGAAAGGAGAATAAGGGGGCAAAAGAAGGGCGGAGAAGATAATCGCGCAATATTCCTATTGCGCGATTATCTTCTCCGCCCTTCTTTTGCATCAGAGCCAATCAGAATAACTCGAATATTCGGCAAAAGGAATATTGCGCAATATTCCTTTTGCCGAATATTCGAGTTATTCTGATTGGCTCTGATGCAAAAGAAGGGCGGAGAAGATAATCGCGCAATATTCCGTTTGCCGAATATTCGAGTTATTCTGATTGGCTCTGATGCAAAAGAAGGGCGCATCAGAGCCAATCAGAATAACTCGAATATTCGGCAAAAGGAATATTGCGCGATTATCTTCTCCGACCTTCTTTTGCATCAGAGCCAATCAGAATAACTTGAATATTCGGCAAAAGGAATATCGCGCAATATTCCTTTTGCCGAATATTCGAGTTATTCTGATTGGCTCTGATGCAAAAGAAGGGCCGAGTAGCTGATGCGATTCTTTTATGTTGCCGAAAATTCGCAATGCGAATTTTCGGCAACATAAAAGAATCGCATCAGCAACTCGGCCCAGGGTCTCTCTCTAATCATACCAGCAATGCTTTTAGACGTCGATGGAGATCACTAGGATGTGATCTGTTTTAAAAATAAATTTGAAAAAATACGAATATTCGCCATAGCGAATATTCGCTGCAATATTCGAGTTATTCGCGAATACTCGAATATGCAATATTCGTAGCGAATATTCGCAATGCGAATATTCGTGAGCAACACTTATCACCACCACCTGTACACTGGCCCCTATCACCACCACCTGTACACTGGCCCCTCACCACCACCACCTGCACACTGCCCCCCCCCACCACCTGCACACTTGCCCCCCACCTGTCAAACTGGCCCCCCACCACCTGCACACTGGCCCCCCACCACCACCACCTGCACACTGGCCCCCCACCACCTATCCCACTGGCCCCCTACTACCTGTCACACTGGCCCCTCACCACCACCTGTCACACTGGCCCCCCACCACCACCTGTCACACTGGCCCCCCACCACCACCTATCACACTGGCCTCCCACTACCACCACCACCTGTCACACTGGCTCCCCACTATCACCTATCAGCCCCCCACCTGCCACCCTGGTCCCCACCTCCTGTCACACTTCCCCCTCCCCCACACTGTTCCCCCACCTGTCACACTGCTGGATTTGGATGACTCTTTGCTATATAGGGCTGAATCTGGTGGCAGGGGACAGTAGCAAGTGACACGCTGTAAAGTATAAATATTGTACTTTCATTCTTGAGAGTAGGTACGTAAATTGGGGCAAGCTTGTAGGGACCCCATAGCATTACTTTGCCCAGGGGCCCATGATGCTATTAAGATGGCCCTGCATGTAGGAGCAACATTTTTTAATTGGCCCGGATGTGAAGTGTTTAAATATTTCATGCCTATAATGCTTATTTAAAAAATCTGTTTCATTTTTACGTTTGAAGATCTCTTCCTCAATCTATTCCTCTGCCTCAGACTTTTTATTTCTCTTCTGTGTTTTTGGTTCTGCCAAGTGAGCTATTGATTTCCACATCAAACAACCAGCTAAACCTAATAGATTTTGTCTATTGCATTGAGATACAAGGACCTCACTTGTTGTGATGTTGATTTCCTAATTAATATCCTACAGATTTGCTTGTAATATGCACTAAAAGATAAAGTGAGACAGACATCCCATTAGCACAACATCGTGTCTCTGGAATATCAGGGCAGAATGATGTTATGCCGGATAAGATGCAGTCACTTGGATTTATAATACCAAACTAGGTAGTGCCAACAATGCAGAATAGGTGCTGTTCATATAACACTGATATAGTGTATATTCTGCAAAATGACATGCCTTTTCAAAACCAATGCAAACCCTATGCAAAAGCAAAACCATATAACATAGATGTGACCTTGATAAAACTTTAGGGCAAATAGCCAGCAGTTTGCTTATAGCAACATAATGGCCTGTCTGATTAATCTTGCAGCAACATTGCACAGATGATAGCTATCTAGGACTGCAGCCTCAGACAGTGGAGGTGGCAATGCTAGGGGAGGTTATGAATTATGAAGTATATGTCTATTTTAGCAGCGACTGGGGGTAATGGCGAGTCTTACGGTGTTGATGCTATTCGTCAACGACTTATGACGGACCAAAAAAGCAAAATCACTATAGCCTTTGGTAACACTAACTGGATCCAAGAGACAAAGCAAGGAGGTGTTCAACTCTCCTTTACTTACAGCTTTGGTTGTATCATCATCATATTCTTTATCCTTCTGATGTGGTCCCTTAACCTGATCTACTCCATTGGATTCACTGCCACAAAAACAAGACATTTTACTAGTCTTTCTGTCATAATATTGCCGTAATCAAAGCCTAAATCTGATCCACCTTGATGAAGTGAACGTTCATTCAGGCTTGTGTGCACAGACATTTGTCTGCTTCTGAAATCCTCCTTCCCATATGCAAGGCAATGTGAATAGAAAATCAGCTCAAAGCAACTCAGAAACAACCTGAAGAAAATCCTAAGGTAATCATAAGCAACCCCGGATGTGTGTTAAAAGCAAGTCTAAGCAACCGAAAAAGCCAAGTCAAAGCAAGATAATAGCATATTGTATTTGACAAGTTGGTAGTTACAGATATTGTACAATGCTAAAACAGTTTAGCAAAATGGTACATATGCAAATAGAGGTTAAAGGGTACAGGAGAGGGAATCTGTGAGTGATGGTACTATTGACAACATGATAATTTGCAGGTTACAAAAACTTTGGATGGAGAAGAAAATCCTGTACAGGCAACCTAGGGTAAGCTGTATCCTGCCATTAAAAGGTCAGGATAGTCTGTACTATTAAATACTTGCTGTACAGTCTGAGTGATTCAGCCATTTATGCCAATGCCTCCAGAAGGGCGCATGTTTATTTTTAACTACAAACATCAGTTCAAATTGTGTGCTAGTGTTCGGGTGTTGAAGAAACAGGGATCGCTCCAGAGGCTCAGCTCGTTTCCAGGCAGCCGCTATTCTTCTTCTGGCTGCTATGATGCCATGTACGAGAAAAGGGGTTTGTGTTGAGGCCCAAGATTCATGGTGTAGTTGGAGGAGTGCTGTTGCAGGGTTGCCTTCCACATGGACTGTTGAAACAGAGGATAGAAATTTAAAGAAATAATTCCAAAATGGCTTTATTACAGGACAGTCCCACTTTATATGTAGTAGGGATCCTTGTTTTCCACGTTCCTTCCAGCACAACGGTGACTGGGATGGAAAGAGCTTAGCTAATTTAGTGGGGTAATAGTACCATTTGTGGAGAATCTTTAGGGATGATTCCCAATGGGTGGCACATTTCGAGGATGTGGTAAGTAGTTGAGAGGCCTTTCGCCATTGGTGTATATTGAATTGTTGTGAGAGCTCAGCTTCCCATAATTCCATAGAGGAAGTTTTGTTTGAGAAAAGGTGGTGGTTGATAATCTGGTAGAGGAATGAGATGCCTTTGGTTTTTTGGGATGCGTCGGTAAAGAAGGATATTATATTCGTTGGTATGCAGTGGGTTTCTTTGGTGATAGTTTTAAAGAATTGATTATGTTTGGAGGAATATGTAGAAGTCTGATTTAGGCAGTCCATAAGTTTGTGGCAGGCTTTGGAAGGTGCGTGGTATGTTAGAGTCCATTAAGCAGTCCAGAAATGACATTCCAGCAGTCATCCAATGCGAAAGTGAAAGGTCTGGTGACAGAGGGTCTAGGGAGACAAGGGGTAGGATGGCTAAGTCTGATGAGTGTGATTTCAAGAGTTGGGGGTGCAGGTTCTTCCAGGTGGATAAAGCAGCTCTGATGGTTAGGTAAGGAGATGGTTGGGGAGTGAAACCTAGGAGTATTGCTCCTAGTGTACCTTGTAGTGATGATCCGAGTAATGAGTGTTTAATGGGACACCATATATGGTCCAATGAGGAGGACCACCAGAAATTTAGTTGGTCAAGAACAGCCGCTTGTTGGTAGCTTTTTAGGTTACGAACTCAAGGACAACTTTTTGCATAGACCTCACTGCCACTACCACAAGCATTGCTCATTACACTACTAGAGCCTTGGAGATGGAAAAATATTTGGATCTACAGTTTGATTATGCAGGAGAAATTTTAGTGAACGTATTTCCCTACATTAGGGAACAGACGATCACTGACATTGCCACAATGAAGAACGGGGACTATACGTATTGTGGTTCCACACTCCTTTAATATAACTCTGCAATCTGCTTGTACAAGGTTTATTTGGGGAGGTAAAAGACCTAAATTACATAGAATAAGTCTGTCCTATCCCAAAGCCAACCAGGTTGGTGAAATGGTTTCACAACTCCCATTCCTAGAAATGGGTTTTTATAGAGTTTGTTGATTGCTCCATATGATCTTCTGGCACTTCCTTAGATAGATTCATCTTTCTGTTGTCCACCAACCTCTTTACCTTTTCTTACATCTCATCTATTGAGAATTTGAGACAAGCTGCAATCTCAAATGTGACTCTCTTCCAAACTGGGCCCGATCACTCCCTTGTTTGGTAACTCATGGTTCCCACATGCCGTGGTACGGACGCACTTTCAGTCTTGGAATAAAGAGTCACGTCACTGATTATCCCAATTCCTTTGTCAGGGGAATCTCTCGCCTTTGTCACATTTAATCTCTATACAGCAGCATTCAATCATACACTGGTTGGAATATCAGCAATTATCGTCATTTCTTTCTTCACCAGATTTAATTACTAGGGAACCAGATACCTTTGAATCTCTTCTCGTGCAAGATTCTAAACCTGACCATGCTCTTTCAGTGATACATAAAGTTCTTCTCAGTAAACTTCATACAGATTTTCTAGAATATACAACTAAATGGGCATTAGATCTGAACAGTGAAATTACACCAGAGGAGTGGGTGAAATCGTTCACACTTACCCACTTCATGTCATTGGCAACTAAGGCTCATAAGACAAACTTTAAAGTGGATGTAAACCTGATTAATGAAATTTTAGCAGGGCGCATATATCTGCAGTGTTTTCTTATCTCTCTTCAAAGCCATAAGTCCAGTGGCTCTCTCCTGCTCTGTTCTTCTGTTATTTGCATGAGCATAAGCATCAGCTGTTCTCTGTCAACTGTGATAAAACCAGGCTGAATTTGGTCTAAGGTTGTGTTTTGCGTGAGGTATTGACTGGTTGTCCATACTTGACTGCCTTAGGCCTCCTACACAGGATACGAAAACCAGAAGGGAAAATTGATTCATAAGACGAGCTGTCTGTGGATTTTCAGATTGTTAGTATGGTGCTTTCGACAGCCAATTAGACTTTTTCGGCAGAGAAAAGCTGGATGTTCAGGCTATAACATATTTGTCAGGTGTGATCGTCGGATTTTCGGATGGTCAGTACAGGAATCATCACACAAAAGTCGAAAGTGCAAACACGCATTCTCGGAATCAAGGAACGACTACTGTTCATAATGTAGAATTAACATTCATGACGTGGCAAGTGATGAAATGTCGAAATGCAGCGCACATTCTTATCTTCTTTAATGGGATAATATTGAAGCTGTTTTGCTGGTGATACTGATGTAGTTATGCCAAACGTATTTTAAAAGAAATGTGTTTTGTACAATCTGAAAACCTGGAATTAACACTCACCAAACTTCTACTAGCACAAAATAAGCAGAAGTGGCCCAAAGAGTGGCTCTTGCGGAATGAACTTCCTCTTTATACTCTTGTAGTACGTCACTACGTTCGTGTTTGTCGAACAACAATTTGTGGATAGTTGGTATGCTAGACAAAATCCTGCACACGTGCTTTTGACAAAAATCAAACCTTGTGTTCGAGGCCTTAAGCCCTGTACACACGATCGGATATCTGATGGAATCTAATCCGATGGATTTTTTCGTCAGTCTTGCCTATAAACCATCAGTCCAAAATCCGACCATGCCAAAACGCGGTGACGTAAAACACTACGACGTGCTGAGAAAAATTAGGTTCAATGCTTTCGAGCATGCGTCGACTTGATACTGAGCATGCATGGATTTTTGACCGATGGACTTCCACACAGACGATTGTTTTTTTCTATCGGTTTTTTATCCATAGGAAAAATTTAAAACATGTTCTATTTTTTTCACCGATGGAAAACAAACCGATGGGACCCACACATGATCGGTTTGTCCGCTGAAAACAGTCCATGTCTGTTTTCATTGGACAAACCGATCGTGTGTACAGGGCTTTATAGTAATTTTTTTTGGTGTGTTTTGTTATTTACACCCTTTCTGGAGTTGATGATTAATGCTAAAGACTATGGGCCAGATTCAGGTAGATGAGAGCATCTTTGCTCTGGAGTAACGCATCTCATTTACGTTACGCTGCTGAAATTTTAGGAGCAAGTGCTGTTATTCATGAAGCACTTGCTCCTAAAGTTGCGGCAGCGCATTGCAAATGAGCCAGCGGAATTCAAATTGGGCGGATACGGGGCGTGTAGTATTCAAACTATGCGCGATCCTGCGGCGAACGTACTGCGCATGCGTCGAGTGTCAATGCATCCCAGTGCGCATGCTCCAAGTTCTGTCAGTGAACGTCAATGACGTCACGTCCCCATTCATGAATGTTTTACGCAAACGACGTGATTTGTTTTTTTTCCGACGCGATGACGACGCCTATACCTAACATAGGATATTCCACTAGGGGGCTGCTTTATCTTTACGCCGCGTATCGCTTCCGGAAACGTCGTAAAGTCACTGCGTCGCGCCCGAAAACGATCGTGAATTTCTGACTCCCGCTGATTAACATATTTTTTCAGCGTTAATCAGCGGGAACGCCCCCGGCGCCATTTTTAAGTTGAAGTAACGATGCGATGGCGAAATTCAATTACGCCGATCGCATCGGAACTCCAACCCGGCGTTTCTTGTTTTCTGGTTATAGAAAACAGAAACGCCGGCTTAAAGTGACAGTTAGGCTGGCGGATCACTGGATCCGCCAGCCTAACTCTTCATGAATCTGGCCCTATGTCTCGGACTATAACTTTTGCTTGTAATATGAGGCACTAATGTGTTTATCTTATTTTTCAAGCCTAACGAATAGTATTGCTTGGTACACTATCTTTAGTTATAGATATGTATTTATAGTGGTCTGTCCTCTTTACCAGCATTATTACCCATCCATATTTTCCATGAGTAATGGTCACTGGGGAATGTTTATATGTCATACATTATGTACACTTTCATAATGCAGTATTTTTTATTGAATTGTGAATACTTGTATTTTTTTTATTATTATTATTGTTTTCTATACCATTTTTGTAACTCAATATTATATGGTAAAAAGTTCTCAATAGATTGAACTAAATGTGGAAAGTGACAGTGTTTCTTTAAGACATCAAAAAAAACAAATCATTTATTAAAGTACGGGTTTAATTTAGAAAGAGAAGACAGAAAGATGGATCTTTTACTGCCGCTGCTGAAAGACCATTTAGGGGCAGGAGCAGCTCCTCTTATCTGTTGTCAAGTTCTCAGTCTCAAGATGGACTTTCTTCCTGAATCACTTAATGTGTTTTATGACCTCGACCAGCGCTGTCTCTTTGTCTCTTCTCTTCTACAGGATATAATGTACAATCAGTATGCAAAGTCAAGGAGCCCCTGGAGTCCTTAACTCAACTCTTATTTCATCCGTGGTTGGGGGAAATGCCCACTGGACAAGTTTAGAGTCTCTTCAATATAACTGTAGATTCTAGGTAATTTAAATCTTCCTTGCCTTAATTGCTCCATTAAAGCCCATGCTATTGCAGGATGTTACCTTCTTGCTGTATCATGTGGTTAATTAGTGGGGATATAAATGGAACCCTGTGAAGGACCTGACAATCCAGCAGCTTCCTAATTAAACTGTTTGATGCCCCTCTCTCTGAGAATTTGTCAGGGTAATTTAGAAAGTAATAGGTGACTGTTGTTAGTGCAGAATTGCAGCAGGGACGTGAGCAGGTAGTCCTAATGGATCTCCTTAATGCCTTTAAACTACCATCAACAAAACTTTCTTTTTAAAAGACACAAACCCGCAATTTACTTGACTTTTGACACAAACTCAATGCTAATAGACATCTTACACTTTTGCCTGTGCTGGAATAAACAGAAAATGCGGGACTTTTTTTTTTTATGCCAAATTTATATTTAAAAAAATGTTCTTCTGTATCCTGTATGTATGAGTGTTGCTCAACTCCACTCTTTGCTAGCACCTGGAAAACAGAAGTAATTTTTCTAACATCATTACAAAAACAGCTTTATAAATTAGTAAAGGGTTTGTACATAATTTAATCTTCCTCTATTTTTGATGTATCTGGCTTCCCTGTAATAATTTGAAAAAATACTTATATTATTAGGGAATATCAAGTAAATTTGTACAACAATTTTTTTTAATGTTTTAAATATTATGGTCAGGACTGAAAAGCACAGTTTTAAGGCCCCATTCACACGAACGGACCGTTCGGGTCCGTCTGTCAGTTTTGACGGCGGACCTGAACGGCCGCTCCATGCATCCCTATGGAGCGTCGGATGTCAGCGGAGACATGTCCGCTGACATCCGACCCTATCCGATCCACTAAAAACAGACGTATGGTGGGCACGTCCCCATCCGTCCATGGCGGATCATAACGGCTAAGATCTGATGAAAACGGACATCCGTCTTCATCAGATCGCTCCATAGGAGATAGCAGTGCCCGACAGTGAGTAGAGAGGAGCTTGTCATCCGTCGGCTCAGCTGAGATCTGCGGACTGATATCCCGCTGAGCTGGCGGGAGCAGGCGGACTCCGTCGCGACGAACTGCGACGAGTCCGCCTTGTGTGAATGAGGCCTAAAGATATATATATATATAGTAAAAAAAAAAAAAAAAAAAACAGATCTAAAACATAGGTTTAGAATAGGGCTGTTACTGATCAAAATTGTTTGTGTTCGATTAATTATAACGCACATACAGATCCAACTACTTTTAGCTGATTTCCTTGCAGGGTGATTCCCAGTGCAGCTCCAACCACTGGAAAAATGGATAGCAGGATACAAAAAACACACAGCGCTCAATGGGAATAGCATTAAAACTTTTATAGTCTTCAAGTAGGTAACCAAATAAATATTGCACTGGAGATAAAATCAATGTAGCTACATAAACTGTAAAAATGGTGCGAGTAATTCCAAACGGTACCAAATACAGTCATAAAAACATGTAGCTAAGTATGATACTGGTATAAAAATGTGTACAATGATGCCACTGCTGAATCCAGATGAGGAGAGGTTAACATCAGTCCGTCGGCATGTAGATGTTCCTTGAAGGAAACTATCACAACTCCCTATCACAACTCCCAGTGGATGGTTGTAGAATCCCAGATTAATAGAGGGAAGTGTAACAGCCCTTGCGTGTGGCGGATAGTAAGGTCCCGCCGGCATGCAGATATGGAAGGCACAGCAAAGGAGCCCTTCAGATTGACACGGCAAGCCCCGACTGTTTCAATGACGTTACCGGATCTCCGACGCAACTCCCTGAAGGCCCAGAAGCCGGCGGAGAGGTGAGTACCAATCAAAAGAATTTTAATCGATCAAAAAGATTTTGATCGATCAAAAAAATTAAAGATTAATCGATCAATTAAAAGTTAATTTGCACAGCCCTAGTTTAGAAACATATAAAGTTAAAACAATTTACATATAATTGTCAAATTTAAAACAATTCACATACCGTAGTTGTTCTGAAACCATTACAGGTCCCCTTTAAAAAAAAAAAATTTTAGGGTCCCAAATGTACAAACTTAAAACAATTCAAATAACATTTTCCCAGTGCCATTATAGGTCTCCTTCACAAAACTTTTTTTTAGGGCCAATTCACATATATGCATTGCGGTAATGCACAGTAAATTATGTTGGGACTACATACCTCCTCATCTCCTTAAAGAGGAACTGCAGTCTTCTCACATAATTTGTAATACAAACATCTTTGCCATTCTGAAGCTTCCCTCCAACCACTTTGCATAATATTTTATATATACTGAAATTCTGTACTTGACAAATATGCTGCAGAAATCTCCCTCCGCTAAGTCTGGCTGCAACCATTTTAACTGTGGACAGCTGAAGCTACTGCCTGTTCACTTTCTTCCTGGCAAACTCTCACAAGGGTGAGAAAGAGAGCTGTGCATGATGTCATAAACCCAGGCTAATGACCAGACAACAAAGAGGAAGTGGGCTGTATAAGGTATTAAAAAAAAAAAAAAAAAAATTCTGCCAGTTAACTATCCAAAGTTAAAACAACAAGGGCAGAGGATTTAATAGATGGAAAGTTTAAAAAATTACTGAAGCTCTGCTTTAATATAATAGGAGGAGTTGTTCTGTAGTCCAGAGACAGAACTCTGATAACAATATTTGATATTTGGGCTGATAACAATATTTGGGTGCATATTTGGGTGCATTACTTTCAACTAATTGGAAGTTAGAAGATCATTATATTTTTGGTGTCCAGTAATTGTATATTTAACCACTTAAGGACCGGACCAATATGCTGCTAAATGACCCAAGGGCTTTAACAGACAATTGCGCGGTCGTGCGACATGGCTCCCAAACAAAATTTGTGTCCTTTTCTTCCCACAAATAGATCTTTCTTTTGGTGGTATTTGATCGCCTCTGCGATCTTTATTTTTTGCGCTATATACAAAAATATTTTTTACTTTTTGTTATAAGAAAAATCAATAAACTAAATTTTAGTCAAACATTTAGGCCAAAATGTATTTAGCCACATGTCTTTAGTAAAAACAAATTGCAATAAAAAAAATTAGCTACCTAGCGGGAACAGCGACACTAATACAGCGATCAGAAAAATGATCGCTTAGTGATGCTGGCAATAGGGAGTGAAAGGGTAACTAGGGCGGTGATCAAGGGGTTAAAACTTTATTAGGGGGGGTACGGGGGCTACCCAGGACCTAACACTAACTGACTGTCACACTGACACTAAATACAGTAATCATACATGTATGATTACTGCATTCAGTGACACTGTGACAGGTGGGGGGCGATCTGGGGGGTTAAATGTGCATGCGTGTAGTGTGTGTCAGTGTAGTGTTGTGCAGACTTACTAGGTGATGTCTTCTCTCCTCAGCGGTGGTTGAAAAAACCGCCGAGGGAGAGATTACATCACTTCCTCCTTCCTGTGTTTACACAGGAGAAGGAAGTACAGAGCGGGGGGCGCGCGCATTGGCTGAGAGCGATCCGGAGGGGGCGGACAAAAACGAATAGCCGCCCCCTCTTGCCGGATCGCTCGTACAGCCGCGGGGACCGCCGCATGTACCGGGGGGGGTCCTGATCGGACCCCCGGCCCACCTCAAGGCACCAACGTATATATACGTTGATGTGCCTGTCGGTGCCATTCTGCCGAAGTAAATGTACATGCGGCAGTCCTTAAGTGGTTAACAGACCAAATGGGAGCAAATACGTTGTACAAAAAGTTCATTGTTAATGAATAAATGTACTTTAAAACAAAGTGCACTTATCCATTTTGCCTCTTTATCCTGACCTAACCTAATGCATCCTGATCCTCCTCGACAATACCTGTCCTTTAAGACTAGAGATTAAGAGAAAAGCCATGTTACTTTTTGTATTTGAATCTTTACATATACTGTATGACCTCAGTAAAAAGCTGAGGTTTAATTATAGAGCACTAGCTTTTTTTCTATGAGCACACAGAAAGGGGGAGGGGGGGGGTAGTGGGGAAAACATTGTGAAGAAAAAAAAATGATAATATAGTAGGGCTGGGGAAATTAAAGATTAATTCCTCGATTAATCTTTAATTTTTTTGATCTATCAAAATTCTTTTGATCGATCAAAATTCTTGATGTCACTGGACAGCCTGGACAGTGAGACTTACCCTGTTGGATGCGAGCAAACTGCACCCATTGGATTGTGATACCTCTGCATCTCTGGAGCAGGAGGATGCATCAGGCTCCATCAGGGGAAGGGGGCAAAAATAATCATAGTTTTCCTGTCCTAAGCAGTTTTGTGCAGACAATTCTTTGTGTATCGGCAACATCTGTTCCGTGCGAAAGACTGTTCAGTTCTTCAGGGTGTATTGTCAATAAAATGCCATCATGTCTGCTTCCAGAAAATTTAAACACTCTGGTATGTCTGCGTAACTGGCTAAAGTAATGCCTACTTGCCTACTATAAAGTGACAATGTCAATTTACTAGATACGTTTTATAATTAAAGTTAAACTAACTTTCTATGTTTTTCTTAAAGTTTAAAAAGGAAAAAATACTTGTGTCAGTGCTACAGTTTGAATTTAAAACGTATTTGTGTGAACTGTGAAGTTAAAGGGTCACTAAAGGAAAAACATTTTCGGGCTGAAATGACTGTTTACTGTTATAGAGACATAATAGTTAACTGATTCCTTTTAAAAATGATTAAAAATAGATAAAAATCAATCATATAATCAACCTACAATTCTAGTTTCATTTTTGCTGTTGTTTCCCGTCTCTCTGATGTACAGAGCCAGAGAGCCAATAGAGGGCAGTGATGGTTTGTCTAAAACCCCTCAGCCCAATCTAGTTTCAGTTTACACACAGTAATCACACCTCCTTGATTAGTGACCACAGTGAGAAAGCTCCCAGTACTGTGGTTTTAAGGAAACAGACAACCAGGAAGTGTCCAGAACAGAGCAGGATTACAGCAACATCAAAGCAAAAACGAACAATGAGGACATGAAAACAGCACTGCAGTAAGGTAAAGGAAGCTATTTAGCTAAAAAAAAAAAAATCCTTTAGTGACCCTTTAAGTCATGGATTGTGGAAACTAACTAGTGTCCGGTGATTGTATATAGTGTATACCTGTAATGTCACACCTTGCCAGTTATACTACAGAAATATTTTTTAAGGCTGCAGAGGTATCTCAGGCTTAACCACCAGTTCACTCTCAGATTCACAGAAAGTTTAGGGTTAATTCATCACAACCTCTGAAAGCAAAGAAATGTGGCAGCAAAGAAGCTAGCTTATTCCGACATAAGCATACCATAAAATTAGTAGGTAGATTACATACAAAGCAGGTAGTTATCAGCTGTGGATAAGACTTTGTTATTGAAGGGGTTAACGGTGTTAGTAAGTAAAATAAGATAGAGGTTAATGTTACTTCACATCAGCCATAAGGTAAAGCAAAGAGTTCCAATGATAACACAGACCAGTGTATTCAATTGTAATGGCTAGTAGCCTTAAACCTGGACACAGTATATAGCAGTCTATCAGGCTCGAATACTTGCGGTTTAGCAGATTTCAGTAGTGTATCCAGTGAAAGGAGATAATGCTGTTCCGTGATGGGGAGGTGTTCTAGAGATTGCAGGGTCCAGGTAGAGCAGAGTAGGATGCCAGGACTATTTCCAGAGTCGGTAGATCCAGTTTGCGAAAGCAGGGAACTACAAAGAGCTGTGTGCATCAAAAGGCTCCTTTGCGGGTGAGAGGAGTACTGGCTACATGACGGCAGGTGTCTGAACAAAATAGCAGAACACCCTGCCGTCATCTCAGGTTGTTTAAATACCCGCAATTCGCGGGTAAGTGAAGGTCTGCCCTCGGCACACTTCCGCGTTCTATGCTGGAACGCAAAGTCCGTGCACCGGAAGTGACGCGGAGGGGTGGAATTACGGAGCGCAGCTGTCTGGTTCAGCAGCAGCTGCGCTAGAGGAATCGTTTTTAAGCAATGATATTACATACTCCCCTCCTCAAGGGAGCTCCTACAGAGCTGCCAATAGGAGCGGGTCTGTTCGGGTATCTCTGATGAAATTGTCTGGTCAGTCGAGGAGCATGTATATTGGAAGAATCTTCCCAAGAGTCATCAAGTTGATCATAGCCTTTCCAACGTATCAAATATTGAAGGGTAGAAGCTTTTTTCCTAGAATCTAAAATTTTCTCAACAATGTATTCGGTTTCACCGAGAACCTGTACAGGAGGTGGAGGAAGTGGTTTCCTGTTTCGAAAGGGGTTAGAGATGAAAGGTTTGATGAGTGATACGTGAAATGAAGGATGTACTTTCCAGTCTGGTGGTAGGGTAAGTTTGACAGCATTGGGATTGATGATATGAGAAATTGAGAATGGTCCCGTGAATTGATTTCTGGATTTTCTGGATGGAATATTAAGATGGAGATTACGGGTAGAAAGCCAAACTAAATCCCCCACCTTGAATACTGGTGGTGTAGACCGGTGAGAATCATAATATTTCTTTTGTCTCGATTGCGCAACTTTCAAGTTGGTGCGTAGGAGATTGAGTGTCTTTTTTAAAGTATATAGATAATCTGTGACTGCAGGTACACTATTTGGGAGGAACGTGGAAGGTAGGTTGTTGGGGTGGAACCCATAATTGGCATAAAACGGTGAAAACCGGGATGAAGAACTAGTGGAGTTATTGTAGGCATATTCAGCTAAAGGTAATAGTGGATTCCAATCATCTTGAAGATGTGTACAGTAGCAGCGTAGATTTTGTTCCAAAATTTGATTTACTCGTTCTGTCTGTCCATTTGTCTGAAGATGGTAAGCAGTCGACATCCGATGGTCAATACGTAGAGTGGTAGTAAGGGCTTTCCAAAATTTGGAAATTAATTGAGATCCGCGATCCGAGATAATTTGGGAAGGTAACCCATGTAGTTTAAGGACTGTATCAATAAACGCCTTTGCTGTATCTAAAGAGGTTGGTAGTTTCTTTAATGGAGTAAAGTGTGCCATCTTTGTTAAGAGATCAACCGTAACCATAATGGTATTAGTTCCATTTGATCTAAGGAGATCTACAATAAAATCGATAGACACTACTTCCCAGGGTCTATTAGGTACTGGAAGAGGAGCCAATAAACCAAAAGGAGGTTTTCTAGATAGTTTGTTTCGAGCACAAGTGTCACATGAATTTACATACTGATGAACAGACTTAGAGAGAGAAGGCCACCAGTAATGTCTCTTGACAAGATGAATAGTATTAGTAATACCAGGATGGCCTGCCAAAGGGGAATTGTGAAGAAGTCTGAGCAGAGGAATCTGTAGCTTGGGGGGTACGTAAATTTTATCTTGATAGGTATATATCCCGTCAGGTTGTTTAATAAGGCCCGTTGGAAGGTTGAGAGTCTCTCTAGATAGTGTCTCCGAGAGTAACTGTCTAAACTAAGTGGTATTGCCAATGAAACGGTGTGAAGGGATGATAGAGACTGGTGGGTTCTCAGTGAATTGATCTTCAAACATTCGAGAAAGAGAGTCGGCTTTAATATTTTGTGAGGCAGGTCGATAGGTTATATGAAAGTCAAACCTATCGAAGAAGAGAGTCCATCTAACCTGACGAGCAGAGAGGGGCTTACAGGATTTCAGATGCTGTAAATTTCGGTGGTCAGTAAGTATGGTTATTGGATGGGTTGAGCCTTCAAGTAAATGTCTCCAGTTTTCTAAGGTATCCTTAATAGCTAGGAGTTCCTTTTCACCAATAGGGTAATTTCTTTCAGCTTGTGATAATGTCCTGGAGTAGAAGGCTACTGGATGCAAGGGCTCGGAGACAGTCGGACGTTGGGAAAGTACAGCTCCCAAAGCATAATGGGAAGCATCAACTTCCAAAGTGAAATGGTACAATGGATTGGGGAGTTGAAGTACAGGAGCTGAGGAGAAACAGCGCTTCAAGGTGTTAAAAGAAGTTTGGGCTTCTGGTGTCCAGGTGAAAGATGTCTTTGAACTAGTGAGGGCATTCAACGGTTTGACTATCGCAGAAAAATTTCTGATAAACTCCGATAATAATTTGAGAATCCAAGAAAACGTTGGAGAGCTTTTCTTGAGTAGGGAACTGGCCAGGAAATAATAGAATCCACCTTGGAATGATCCATCTGTATGCCCTGAGGGGTGATTTGGTAGCCTTTGCATATAAGGAATGTGTTCTGAGCCTGGCCAAAACCCAACGGACATGTTTAATGTGAAGCTCAAGGGAATCAGAGTAAATCAATATATCATCCAGATAAATTACTACGCAGATGTCAAGCAAATCTCTGAATATATCGTTTATGAACCACTGGAAAGTGGCCGGTGCATTACACAGGCCAAATGGCATTACAGTGTATTCATATAAGCCATATTTGGTCTTAAAGGCAGTCTTCCACTCATCTCCAGGACGAATCCTGATCAGATTGTACGCACCCCTGAGATCTAATTTTGTGAAAATCTTTGAGGATTGGAGGCGCTCTATGAGTTCTGGGATGAGTGGTAAAGGGTAGCGATTTTTTACAGTAATACTGTTTAAGGATCGGTAATCAATGATGGGGCGGAGAGAACCATCCTTATTTTTGACAAAAAACATAGCGGAACTGGCAGGCGAAGTGGAATGTCTGATGAAACCTTTTTTTAAATTCTCATCTACGTACTCCTTTAGGTGAGCAAGTTCAGGTTGTGAAAGTGGATAAATGCGAGCGGTTGGGATAGGACTATCCGGAATCAGATCAATTGGACATTCATAAATTCTGTGAGGGGGAAGTCTCTCCGCATTGGTCTTACTAAAGACATCACTGAAGTCATGGAGATAATTCGGGAGAACATTGTCTTGTTGCTGGATGCAAAGCACTGGGTAGGTGGTATAGCAATTCTGCTTACAGTATGAGGATTCCAATCTGAGGGATAAGTTAGCCCATATGAAAGTTGGTTGATGCAGTAACAACCATGGCAGACCAAGAACAATTGGGAATAAAGGAGATGGAATTATATCAAAAACCATAGTTTCTACATGGGTGTTACCACAAGTAACCAGAATAGGGATGGTTTGGGATAATACAGGACCTGAAGTGGAGGTAGAACCGTCAATGAAAGTGACAGAGAGTGGGATTTGCTTGAGTACAGAGGGAATTTTATTGGACTTTACAATCTCTAAATCAATGAAATTCCTGCAGGCTCCGGTATCAACCATGGCATCAATGGTAGTAGTACTATGATCCCACTGTAAAACAAGAGTAATGAAAGTGAATTGGTTAGAGATAGTGTGAGGGGGGTTTGTCTTACAAATATTAGAGACTGTACCTTCAGTATTCCTCTTGAGCAGAGGACAAGTGGATACTATGTGATCTGGCGATGAGCAGTAGAGACAGAGGTTATGTGCTCTGCGACGTTGCTTCTCTGCAGGTGATAGAGGGCCTTTAACAGTTCCGAGTTCCATAGGAACAGCCTTAGGTGAAGTGTTATACCTCTTGAGGGGTGAGACAGGATAGGTGGTGCCACGTTCAGCCTTTCTTTCTCTTAATCGTCGATCAATAGTGAGGGATAGTTGCATTAGATATTCTAAAGAGGGGGGAAGCTCAATGCGAGCAATCTCATCCTTCATGGCTTCAGAGAGGCCAATGCGGAATTGATTACGCAAAGCAATGTCAGTCCATTGAGTGTCTCTGCTCCAACACTTGAATTCTGATATGTATTCCTCAACAGGTCTCTTCCCTTGCTTGAGGTTTCTAATAGTATTTTCCACTGTGAGTTGTTTATTTGGGTCCTCGTATAAGAGAGACATCTCGTCTAAAAAAAAATTAAATGATCCTAGAAGGTCACCATGCTCTTCAACATAAGCGTCCACCCTGTCTGAGTAGTAAGTATGGGGGCGTAATTCATACATGAGACGACAGGAGCTGACGGTAAAGTTTTCGGTCCCCTGAAAAGGGTTCTGGGGGGCAAACCTTAGGTTCAGGCCTATCGCGGTGTTGGGCAAGAGCTTGATTACGTATCACTTCATTTTCTAAACAAAGTTCATTCATAGATGCAGTAAGGGTCTCTACTCTCTGTGATAATGCAACTAAATGATTGGCAAGGTCTCCTGGATCCATCTTAGAAGAATTTCTTTATGTGGTTCTGCTATTATGTAATGTCACACCTTGCCAGTTATACTACAGAAATAGTTTTTAAGGCTGCAGAGGTATCTCAGGCTTAACCACCAGTTCATTCTCAGATTCACAGAAAGTTTAGGGTTAATTCATCACAACCTCTGAAAGCAAAGAAATTTGGCAGCAACGAAGCTAGCTTATTCCGACATAAGCATACCATAAAATTAGTAGGTAGATTACATACAAAGCAGGTAGTTATCAGCTGTGGATAAGACTTTGTTATTGAAGGGGTTAACGGTGTTAGTAAGTAAAATAAAATAGAGGTTAATGTTACTTCACATCAGCCATAAGGTAAAGCAAAGAGTTCCAATGATAACACAGACCAGTGTATTCAATTGTAATGGGCTAGTAGCCTTAAACCTGGACACAGTATATAGCAGTCTATCAGGCTCGAATACTTGCGGTTTAGCAGATTTCAGTAGTGTATCCAGTGAAAGTAGATAATGCTGTTCCGTGCTGGGGAGGTGTTCCAGAGATTGCAGGGTCCAGGTAGAGCAGAGTAGGATGCTAGGACTATTTCCAGAGTCTGTAGATCCAGTTTGCGAAGGCAGTTAACTGCAAAGAGCTGTGTGCATCAAAAGGCTCCTTTGTGGGTGAGAGGAGTACTGGCTACATGACGGCAGGTGTCTGAACAAAATAGCAGAACACCCTGCCGTCATCTCAGGTTGTTTAACCACTTCCCGCCCGGCCAATAGCCGATTTACGGCCGGGAAGTGGTTATGAAATCGTGACAGGCCGTTCTCAAACGGCCTGCACGATTTCATGCCGCACGCGCCCGTGCGGGCGCGCAGCGCGGCGATCGGTGATGCGGGGTGTCAGTCTGACACCCTGCACCTCCGATCTCGGTAACGAGTCTCCGGCGGAGCCTCGTTACCACGTGATCAGCCGTGTCCAATCAACGGCTGATCACGATGTAAACAGGAAGAGCCGCCGACGGCTCTTCCTCACTCGCGTCTGACAGACGCGAGTACAGGAGAGCCGATCAGCGGCTCTCCTGACAGGGGGGGTTCGCGCTGATTGTTTATCAGCGCAGCCCCCCCTCGGATCGCCACACTAGACCACCAGGAAAATAAAAAAAAATACAAAAAAAAGACACAAAAAAATGACAAAAAAAAAAAGACAAAAAAAAAAGGCATGGTGGCAGTAAAAAAAAATGATGCCAATCAGTGCCCACACATGGGCACTGATTGGCAACATTGATCCATCAGTGCCACCCTCAGTGATCATCAGTGCCACCCCAGTGTCTGTCAGTGCCACCCCACAGTGCCAATCCATGCCCAGTGCCCACCTACCAGTGCCCACCTGTGCCACCTATCAGTGCCCACCTGTGCCGCCTATCAGTGCCCACCTGTGCCGCCTATCAGTGCCCACCTGTGCCGCCTATGAGTGCCCACCTGTGCCGCCTATGAGTGCCCACCTGTGCCGCCTATGAGTGCCCATCTGTGCTGCCTATGAGTGCCCAGTGCTGCCTATGAGTGCCCATCAGTGCCGCCCATGAGTGCCCATCAGTGCCGCCATGAGTGCCCATCAGTGCCCAATACCAGCGCCGCCTATCAGTGCCCATCAGTGCTACCTAATCGGTGCCCATCAGAACTACCTCATCGGTGCCCATCAGTGCCACCTCATCGGTGCCCATCAGTGCCACCATATCAGTGCCCATAATTGAAAGAGAAAACATACTCATTTACAAAAAAATTAACAGAAAAAAATAAAAACTTTTTTTTTTTTTCAAAATCTTCGCTCTATTTTTAGTTGTTGCACAAAAAAAAAAAAACGCAGAGGTGATCAAATACCACCAAAAGAAAGCTCTATTTGTGGGGAAAAAAGGACGCCAATTTTGTTTGGGTGCAGTGTAGCATGACCGCGCAATTGTCATTCAAATTGCGACAGTGCTGAAAGCTGAAAATTGGCTTGGGCGGGAAGGTGCGTAAGTGCCTGGTATGGAAGTGGTTAAATACCCGCAATTTGCAGGTAAGTGAAGGTCTCCCCTCGGCGCACTTCCGCGTTCTATGCTGGAACGCAAAGACCGTGCACCGAAAGTGACGCGGAGGGGTGGAATTACGGAGCGCAGCTGTCTGGTTCAGCAGCAGCTGCGCTAGAGGAATAATTTTTAAGCAATGATATTACAATACCACATTTACCACTGACTAATTCAGAGTTCCAATGCAAGAAGATCAGCTAAAAGTAGTTGGATCTGTATGTGCGTTATAATTCATCGAAATTGGTCGATTAATCGATTTAAAAAAATCGATTAATCGAACACGAAAATTTTAATCAGTAACAGCCCTATAATATAGTTTATGTGATTGGCTTACTGATTTTTACAAAAATCTGCATTCAAATCTTATGTAAGATTTTTTGACATCCCATGAAACAAAAATGTCATTTTTGATGAGATTCTTCCAATAGGAAATCACATCTAAAGGGATGCAGACCAAGCAGCTTACCTTATTAGAGCCATGCAGGTGCAGCAGCTACTTCATAATTATAAAGACACTCCTATTAGATTCACTGAACACATGGACGCAGACAAACATACATCTATTTCTTCAGTTTAACAAAAGGTAGGAATGTGCAACAAAGTTTGGTAAAATCCTTGCAATGTACATAGATCACCCAAAGAGAAAAATGTCTCTGATTTTCATTATATTATTTTTCTTCCTGCTTGGGTTTTGTGTAGATGTGTATGCCCTGTCCCATTGATGGTTAGACTACAGCTTTGGTGCTCTTTGACACCTGGGCTTGGGGTCACTGAGTGAAGTATTGTTTAATTCTTTTTACAACTCACGGTATACTTGTATAATGTTATTTGGGTTTGTTATTTTGGATTATTGTTATGTATTTTCTTTACATGTACTATGGGCTTACATGCATACTAGAATGCTCAGTAGGGTTGTCCCGATACCACTTTTTTGAGACCAAGTACAAGAATATTTTTTCAAGTACTCGCCGATACCGATTACCGATACTTTTTTTAATGTCATGTGACAGTGGCAGTATTTTTTTTTTTTTTAGGAGGGGGAGTGGATTGTCAGTGTGTGTTTTTTTTTTTTACATTTTATTTTAAATTATTTAAAAAATATATATATTTATTGCATTTTTTTTTATCAGCCCTGTTGGGGGTCTTTTGTGAGATATCAGGGGTCTTAACAGACCTCTGACATCTCCCCTGTAAGACAGAGAAAGGGACTAAGGACACAGATTCCACACTCCCTTTCTCAGCAGCCTCAGCTAAAATGAATGGAGAGATGCTAAGTTATGTGAATGGACAGAGTCAGTGATCACTGACTCTGTTCATTCAGAAAAGGTAGGAGCCGGGTTTAGCGGCTCCTACCTCCGCTCTCTATCCTGACAGATTGAGGGGGGAGAGCTGCACGGCCGGACGGACGGACGGAGAAGACGGCACGAAGGGGGAGAGCTGCACGGACGGAAGGGGGAGAGCTGCACGGACGGAGGGGGGAGAGCTGCACGGACGGGGGGAGAGCTGCACGGACGGGGGAAAATAGACAGCACAGGAGAGAAGACTTGCAACTCCCCTGCCTGCCCAGGTATCAGGTGAGGCATCGGAACATTTCCCCCGAGTACAAGTACTAGTATCGGTATCGGGACATCCCTAATGCTCAGTCTAAGTGGGGAAGACCAATTTCACCACTGTCTTATTTTCTTGTATTTGCAAATAATTTCATTAAGTGAAATAGGAATAGAGGGGGAAATTTACAGCAAAGACACCTGCTCCAGTGACAAACGTCTTTGCAAGATATTCCCCTCACCTTTTCTATATTGATCTTGGACAAAAAGTAAAGAGAAACAGCTAAATCAAAAGTTAAGAGGGGTTTTAACCCTTTTCTACTCAATCCAAACTTAAAACTAAGATTATTTATCAGATTCCTAGGTTAATATAAAAAAACTTTAAACATTTAATTAACTTATGTTAGATAACATTTTGAACTGCAGGTGTTCATTTACAAACTCATTAGGAGTTGTTTCTACTGGCAATCCCAACGTGAGCCAGTGTTTCAAAAGCACAGCAGACATGCCCTTATCTGAAAACTAGGCTGTTCTGTCTGATGAATGCTCATGTTCATTGTTATCTAGCAAAAATGCTGCAACCTTATTTAAATCTGTAAAAATATGAATACAGAAGATGCTTTGCACCTGAAATCAAAGGTCTGTTTAATTGTATTTTGGGATATGATGAGGGGCACATATCCTTCACTTTCTGAAAAGTTAAAACTTGCACAGAACTGCTTGGGATACCTTGAGTACAGGCAGGTAGTTAGTTAGAATGATTAGAGTCATAGGATGATGCTACAAACACCTAATGCCCCGTGCACACAATCGGAATTTCCGATGGCCCAAAATCTGATGGAATTTTTTGTCGAATTCCATTCAAGCTGTCTTGCATACACCATGTCAGACCAAATTCCGACCGTCCAAAACGCGGAGACATAAAACACTATGACGAGCCAAGAAAAATAAAGTTCAATGCTTCCGAGCATGCGTCAACTTGATTCTGAGCATGTGTGGGCTTTTTCTCCTTCGGACTTGCACACAGACGATAGGAATTTCCTATATTTTTTTTTTCCCATCGGAAAAAAAAAACATATTCTATTTCTAAACAACGATGGAAAAAAATCTGATGGGGCCCACACACGATTGGAATTTCTGATGAAAAAAGTCCGTCAGACTTTTTTCATCGGAAATTCCGATCGTGTGTATGCGGCATAAGGTTAGTCTTTACATGTTTGGTATGTGTTTGTCTTAAATGTTGCTTGTTATTGAAAAAAAAAATATCTTTCTGGTCTTTAGAATAGAAATTTAAAAGCAAAACAAAGCAGATTTGGTCCCAAAAATGAACAGTTCCTCAAAGGGAAGGATTTTTGGGAACTTTGCCTGCGGGATAGTAACAGACTGAAATTAATAATAAATCTTTTAACATTTTATTGTAATAAAGTATTTTTTTTTTTGCAGTTCTATCCTAGATTGAAAGATTTCTTATCACCAAACCCAGGCATTTGGGAATATGCCCCAGATCTCCAACTAGGTGTGTGGGATCTTAGGATATCAGGATTCTTAACCACTTTAGCCCCGGACCATATTGCTGCCCAATGACCAGAGCGCTTTTGTCGATTCGGCACTGCGTCGCTTTAACTGACAATTGCGCGGTCGTGTGACGTGGCTCCCAAACAAAATTGGCGTCCTTTTTTTCCCACAAATAGAGCTTTCTTTTGATGGTATTTGATCATCTCTGCGGTTTTTATTTTTTGCGCTATAAACAAAAATAGAGCGACAATTTTGAAAAAAATTCAATATTTTTTACTTTTTGCTATAATAAATATCCCCCAAAAATATATTTAAAAAAAAAAAACATTTTTTTTCCTCAGTTTAGGCTGATACATATTCTTCTTCATATTTTTCGTTAAAAAAGAACGCAATAAGCGTGTATTGATTGGTTTGCGCAAAAGTTATAGCGTTTACAAAACAGGGGGTAGTTTTATGGCATTTTTATTAATATTTTTTTTTACTAGTAATGGTGGCGATCAGCATTTTTTTTCAGTACTGCGACATTATGGCGGGCACTTCGGACACTTTTGACACATTTTTGGGGCCATTGGCATTTTTATAGCGATCAATGCTATAAAAATGCATTGTATTACTATTAAAATGCCATTGGCAGTGAAGGGGTTAACACTAGGGGGCAGGGAAGGGGTTAAGTGTGTTCCTGGGTGTGTTCTAACTGTATGGGGAGTGACCTTACTAGGGGAAAATCACTGATCTTCTGTTCATACATTGTATGAACAGGAGATCAGCGTATCCCCCGCTGACAAGACCGAGAGCTTTGTGTTTACACACAAAGCTCCCGGTCCCCGCTCTGTAACGAACGAGCGCGTGTGCCCGGCGGCGATTGTACCCGCCGGGCACGTGCACGGGACTCGGGGGCGAGCGGGGACACGCGCTCGCCCCCTAGCGGCCGCTAAAGAGCGGACGTATAGCTACGGGCTCTTGCCCAGCAGAGCCACCGTCCTGCAGTAATATGATGGCGGGCGGTCGGCATCTAGTTAAGGCCCGTAGACACGATCTGATATTCCGACAACAATTGTGTGATGGAAGGGTTTTATCAGATAATTCAACCGTCTGTATGCTCCATCAGACAATTGTTGTCGGAATTTCCGACAACAAATGTTGGATGGTCATGCTCTCAAATTGTTAGACAACAAATGTGTTCCGCCGGATTATCCAATGTGTGTGTACACTCAGAAAGAAGATACCCCCCACAATGCAGCTTTGTGTATGTTGGCTGAAAAAGTTCTGCCATCTGTATGCAGAACAAGTTTACGGCCAATGCTCTTCGGACAAAAATCCACAGATTTGTTCAATTGAAATCCAATCATGTGTACAAGGCTTAACTGTAGACAACAGTTGGATGAGTTATATGCAGCCTGAGGCTGCTTGATAGTTTGGACCATCATTTCCTAGAAATCTTGGGAACCAGGAGGACCTGTGCAGTTGGGTAAACATTAAAGCCCCCACTGACCACCAATGAAAGGAGACAATAACCACTAAGCACCGTTAAAGAACACTGCTTTCCTTTGGTGCACTTTGACCACCAATGAGGGCACACTAAACACCAGTGAATAGGGGAACATTAGATACCAATGTAAAGAAAGCTTATTCCTGGCTACTGCACTTTGCAAGCTGATTCGTGTAATTACATTGCCTAATCCCTGTACTCTAAACACTAAACTGTATGTACTTTACATAATCCTATCTAATGCACTGCATATGCTACATAGTTCTGACCTCTGCACTATAAACGCTTGATAGTCCTGACCTCTGCACTCTCTATGCTATGTTTTAAGTTACTCAATTATGACCTCAGTATCTGATGCGCTATGTTGTATGTTATACAGTCCTTATACAGTCCTGACCACTGCACTCTATGAGCTATATTAAATGTTACATAGTCAATTTTGGTCTGATGTGTACATGTCCGATGAAAACGGTCCGTCGGACCTGTCTCATCGGACATGTCTCCTCGTGTGCCCTGAACTCTAAAATCGACATGGTATGTTGAGGGTTATACAATCCTGAACTCTGCACTCTATGTGATAATATGTATGTTACATGTTCCCAGCCACTGCACCCCATGTACTATGCTGTATGTTACACAGTCCTGGCTGCTGCAATACCAAACGGTACCAAAAGCAGTCATAAAAACATGAAGCTAAGTATGATACTGGTATAAAAATGTGTACAATGATACCACTGCTGAATCCAGATAAGGAGAGGTTAACATCAGTCCGTCGGCATGTAGATGTCCCATGAAGGTAACTATCACATGTCCCAGTGGATGGCTGTAGAATCCCAGGTTGATAGAGGGAAGTGATAGAGCAAAGTGTAACAGCCCTTTGCGTCTGGCAGATAGTAAAGTTCCGCCGGTATGCAGATATAAAGGCACAGCAAAGGAGCCCTTCAGATCGACATGGCAAGCCCCGCTGGTGTCTGTGATGTTACTGGATCTCCGACGTAACTCCCTGAAGGCCCAGAAGTCGGTGGAAAGGTGAGTACCAATCAAAAGAATTTAATCGATCAAACAAATTAAAGATTAATCTATTAATTAAAAGTTAATTTGCACAGCCCTAGTTTTGAATAAAGGTCTGCGAGCTGGTCGGTAATTAAGCTTTGTTTTTTCCTTTGGATTTGCCCTGTTTATTTTGATTAAAGAAAGTATCCTTTGTCCTGAGGTTTATGTGTGTCTGTGAAACTGTGACTTGTGTCAGGCCCCGTACACACGGCCGAGGTTCTCGCTGAAAATCAGCGAGAACCTCGCTGGAATGCACATTCCAGCGAGGACCTCGGCCGTGTGTACGGTCTCAGCGAGCTTCCCGTCGGGAAGCCCGTCGAGCCGAAATAGAGAGCACGCTCTCTATTTCCTCGACGGCCCGCCTGGAAGAATGGCTGGTTGCCATTCCCGACGGGCGGGTCGCCGAATTCGACGGCCGGGAGAGAACCTCGACGGGCGGAACGATGTGTTCTGCCCGTCGAGGTTCTCTGCCGTGTGTACGGCACCTTACAGTTACTAAAGCATATTTTGTTGTAGCATCATATGTGTTACAGTGTAAATGGCAAGTAGACGTAGGCTCGATTTAACCATTCCCCAAAGCCACTCCCAATATTACAATTTTTAGATTTGCTTGTGTGTATATTTAAACTGTTGTAAGATAAGTTTATATTAAATGTGAAGTGCAATACGCATCCTTTGGAGCATTGATTATACTATAAAAATAATTCACTGAACATTTATTGAAAATGATTGAATACTTTTAAAGCCTGAATGCAGCCAAATCATTTATATTTATTTAAAAAAAAATATATATATATATATATATATATATATATATATATATATATATATATATATATATACTGTATTTGGATAGGATATTGTAGGAAAAAAGTTTGAGCCTCTGTCAGATTTTTTTATAGCTCTCTGTAATATCTTGGTATCTGTTGATATCTTAATTAACAGGGTGTCACTAAGAAATGAAATGAGGGGAAATGTATTTAATGGTGACACATGCATTACTAAAATTTCCCTATCAGAGGCTCTAGTCCCTCCCTACCCTGCCCAAAATTAAAAATAAATGAACGGTTGATTGTAAAAACCCTTTAAAGCTCAACTCCATTGAACCAATGTAAGTATGCATATCTCATACCTTAGGGCCATTAGTAGTTTGCACATTCTACACAGATAGCTACTATCTTTAAGGTCCTATGCCGAGCTGCATCCCCTACACACAATGACCACAGGGGGTCACTCACAAGACACTTCCTCCATTTTTTTGTAACTTTTTTTAATGTATGCAAGGTTATGAGGTGTAAGAGGTGGGTTGACGTGACACACTTCACCTCATACTGGTAATGGTGGCAGTGTCAGCGCAGGACCCAGTAGATAGTGACTATCACTGTAGTAGCACAGACTACTTAAGCCCCCTACACGCGATCGGAATTTCCGATGGAAAAAGTCTGACTGACTTTTTCCATCGGAAATTCCGACTGTTTGTATGCCCCATCAGACTTTTTTCCGAGGAATTCCATCAGAATTTAGATAGAGAACATGTTCTCTTTTACTCCGATGGAATTCAGTCCGAATTCTGATGTGAGTTTGGCCAGGCAAAAGCCTGATCCTGTGTACAGGGCATTAAATGATTGCCACATTCCCCAGTGGACCCTCAGGTATGAATAATGCATAACAAAATACATCCTGGGTGGCCGCATACTGTTGGAGGCATCTTTATTAACAAGCAGCTGAAGCGTTTCACATCATTTTATGCTTAGTCTAGCTATTACTAAACATCAAATTATGTGAAACGCGTCCGCTACTTGTCCCTGTTTCCTCCACACATGGAGTGACTGTACTGGAATTTATTTCATTAATAAAGATGCCTCCAACAGTGTGCGGCCATCCAGGATGTCTTTTCTTCTACAGGCTTATGCAAAGCCAGCACCTGTGAGTTCACTATAGGGCGGGGGTTTCCTGAAGGTTCAGGGCTTTGAGAGAGGCAATCCTTCCTTTCAATGAAATACGCATACTTACATTGGTCCAAGCTGGACCAATGGGAATATGCAATAACGATCATAACTAAATTCAGCTTTAAATATTTGTCCTGACACCTAAACAATTTGTTGAATATAGAAAAGCCACTTGTAACCAATAATACAATCCCCATAAACATACACAAGTTTATATAATTAAATATCTTGAAACAGAATAAGAAGCTGCATCCAAAAAAGGTTCATTTCCTCAGGAGGAAATTGCAGCGTTCATTTGTGTAAAACTCGCTGATTGCAGTTGGTTATTAACATTAAAAAATCATTTTGTTGGATTGCTGCCCTACCTCCAGACTGATGACTCACAAATTGCTCTCTGCGGCAGGTGTGAACTTTGGACAGAGTGGAAGGGTCTTTTAAGTTTCCGAAGAGGTTTTTTTTTTACCTTGTGCCAAAGATAACAATCTTCTACACCTATTAAATATGCCAGGGAGTAATTACTTCAACAGTAAACAATTCAAAGTCTAATCAAAGCGAGTGAGAAGCAAATTAATGTGTCCGCAGCGTGGAATACTCTGATGCTCAGCAGTAATTAAACCTGAGAACAGGACTGGTGGATGAAAGAAAAGAACAATGACCCTCTGCTTAACCTTTTGCTGGCAGTATGTCTGTTAGACTTAGTTTATTGCCTGTTTATTTAAATCTATGAGTACTATGTGTAGATAACATGATTTGCGTATAATAACACCTTATTCTATTAAAGAGCAACTCCAGCCAAACAGATAACTATACCGTTAAAACTCATTTATAAGAACAATTTCATTTGCTAAAGGATAAGCAAAGCAATGTGACCATAAAGGGAACACACTGGGGCGCCAGAATAAGCGTAGCAGATAAGCCTGAATGGATGTCCCAAAGTCATCTGTGTTGGTCCCGAGATGTTCAGTGTTCCTAACTCTGGCATTACCGTTAGAAGACAGAGGAATACCAGATGACTTCATCTTCCATGTACTACGTTGGTCACCACTGCCTCTGACTAGCTTTCTTCTGTCTTCCAACAGGCACAACAGGCTTAGGAGCACCAAACATCTCGGGACCTACACAGATGACTTTGGGACATCCAGTAACATATGCCTCAGATACAGAGATATTCCTCTTTGTATCTGAGGCAGATATTCCTCTCTAGCTTGCTATAGGTGTAAGTTTCCGGTTGGCTTTTAACCACTTAAGCCCCAGAACCATTTGGCTCGCCAAAGACCAGACCACTTTTTGCGATTTGGCACTGCGTCGTTTTAACTGACAATTGCGCGGTGGTGCGACGTGGCTCCCAAACAAAATTTATGTCCTTTTTTTCCCACAAATAGAGCTGACTATAAAATTTGTCAACCTTGGCCCTTTAACCATTCTAAATACCGACACAAAACTGCATGACAAGGGTTTAAATGGCCAAAGCAGACCTTTTATTAACAAATGAAAAAATAACATCACTTTTCAACAATCAACAATGCAACCAAGAAGGGGTCTTTGGTTGTCCTTAAGGCAAACTTTATAACTGTTATTGCCCATGTCCTCAGCCACATCCCAACCGGCTCAAAGACGTTACGACCTTCTTACATTTTTCCCAGGGGACCTTGCTCCTAAAATGACCACCGATGACTAACCAGGTAGGAGCACCATACTTTATATGGGCCCCCATATTTGTAACAATATAGTTACATATTTAACCCCCCCCCCCCCAAAGACCCCCTGACCCACCAAACTGCTGTGACAAAAAAAAAACTGCTCAAAAACCCAGGATTCCGGGGAGGAAGGGAAGTGTCCTCTTCACCTGAACTTTCCAGAATGAACACTTGGCATCCCTTGCATGGACCCCCATTTTGGCTCCTCCCTGCTCAACTGACCTACTGCATCCAATAAGGTAAGACTACGCCCCCTGGAATACCCTTTGACAACGTGTTTGCACACGAAACGCGTCAGGGAAGACCCTACCGTCGCCACGATTCTATTACAAGCGCTTTTTATCATCAATTTATGTAAGTGCAATACTTATTACATTTTTATTTATCCTTATGTTATTACACTATATTGCTCCTTTTTTCTCCAACGTTCCCACTCTTATGCCGCGTACACACGGTCGTTTTTTGCGATGAAAAAAAACGTTGTTTTTTAAAACGTCATTTAAATTGATCGTGTGTGGGAAAAACGTCGTTTTTTGTCTTAAAAAAAACGACCAAAAAAAAATTCCAACATGCTTGAATTTTTTGTGTCGTTTTTCAAAACGTCGTTTTTTGTTTCACAAAAAGTCACCGTGTGTAGCAAAAACGTTGTTTAAAACAACGTTTTTCAACCCGCGCATGCCCAGAAGCTAGTTATGAAGCGAGCTTCAATGGAAAAGAGTGGTTAACGTAACCTCGCTTTTTGTGAAAAAAACGATGGTGTGTAGGCAACATCGTCTTTGAAAAGTGGCGTTTCAAAAACGTTGTTTTTTACTTCACAGAAAACGTTGTTTTTTTTCATCACAAAAAATGATTGTGTGTATGCGGCATTACTCACGGAGTGTCAAGCCTTGAACACCAGAGCTTTCATTTAACCACAGTGTTGATGAACATCTTGTTACCTGCAATCCGATGAGGTCCCGACCAAAGTCATCTGGTGTAAAGCTCACATGACTCTAAAGTTTATACAACTTGTAGAGTCCATATGTTCCGGTAAGCCTTCATTTTCAACGGGGTGACGGGCTTTCCTTCTCACTTTCACCGAGCAAGATACCTTTTAGGACACTGCTTGCCTTCACAGAGCATTTTTTGCTCACCAATAATTGGACACATATTTACTGTCTATATTTGGACATATTTTTTCACTTGGTGTATATTGACTTTATTCATAATTCACCTACATTGTTAACCTCCCTGGCGGTATGATTCTTTCAGATTTTAGGTGCTAAAAGCGGTACCATTATTTGCAAGGGAATTTGGCGTTTTAGATTGCAGGCTTGCAATTCTTAGGAATAACTCACCTAAATCTGTCCAAACCAGAGTCTCTAGTAGACTATGACAAAGTTTGAAACACAAAATCATAAATTATAATATAATAAATAATAACAAATAATAATTTAATAATAACAATACTTTTTATTCAATAAATTTTAACAAATAATATATTCATAAACTCAGATTTTTTGGGGGGTAAAAAAAGTGTGCAAAATCATTATTTAGTAAATGTCTCGGGTATGAAATTCTTTGAAGCAAGGAATGGCGCAAAGTCCAACGTCGCAGTCGAGACAACTGAAACGCGTTTCTTTGCGTATTTTGTTTCCGCTGTTGTCGCGCTTGGAGCAGCAAACCACACACATCCGTGAGGGTGCTGATTTTTTTGCAGTGGGTGGTACATAGTCCATGAAATGACGACCAGTCAGGCGCTCAGGATTTACAACACCAGAAGCCCGTCGTCCAGAACGGTTTACCGCCGTTGGCGTCTGGCGTTTTAGAAAAATTTGTTCTGCCACCTTCCACATAAAGTCTGCATGGACCATAGACCTGGCATTTTTTTTTTTCAGCAGGATGAATGAATTCCACAGACATTGCTCCAAGAGATGTCTGAAAATTTTTTTATAATATTTTTTCTGCTGCTTTCGCATAGCTGGATAAAAGGTCATGGCCTGGTCAGCCCTGTCCACACCTCCCATCGTGTGGTTGTAGTCCAATACAACTTGGGGCTTTCTCACATCTTTTCCACCTCTGGTATGCACCATGACGGTCGAGGTGTTGTGCACTGTGCTCATCAGGGAAATGTCCTTTTTGTCCCGCCACTTTAGTGCCAACATTTTCCCTTTTTGCCATGCAGCAACTTCTCCTTTATCTAGCTTTTTGTTGTAAAATCCTGCCGGCATGTCCCGCCGGTTAGGCCTCACGGTTCCATAAGCGTCCGTCTTGTTCATAAGCAGGAACTCGTACAGTTCTGGGGAAGTGTAGAAATTGTCTGTAGTGAGACAGTAGCCCTGGTTGAGCAAGGGCTCTATCAATGACAGAACCAACGCGCTTGCCATCCCAAAAAAACTAAACCTCGGGAGAATTTGGTCCCTTTCCCAGTGTACATTACTGTGTTCCAAATATACCCAGAGCTGGATTCACACAGCATAAAGGATTTGATCCCAAAGCGAGCGCGCTTAGACGCAATAAATTGTATCCAACTGAGCCTACCTTTATAGGCCATCAGACTTTCGTCAATAGTAATGTCCCGCTCAGGAATATAGGTCCGCTGGAAGTTCTGCAGTATCATTTGGTAAACATCCCAATTTTTTTTTAGCTTTGGAGCTGGATGGGATTGTTCGTCGAATTCCTCATTATTTGCGAAGTGCAAATACTTCATAATTAAAGAAAATCGATATTCGGACATTACCGATCCAAAAAAGGTGTGGCCAATAATTTATTTGTGGTCCAGTACCACTTTTGGAGTGGTTTCCCCACCACTCCCTGTAAAATTAGGAGGCCAAGGAATTTCCAGATATCATCACTGGTCACAGGCTCCCATTTTCTGCGCCGCGAAAATAGCTGATGGGTAGCAGCTTGCTGATCTTGATACCTGTTAGTCTCCAACACTATTTTGTCGATCACCTCATCCGTCAAAAAAAGCCGGAGGTAATCCAACGGATTGTCACCCTCTATGTCCATTTTTATCCCAGGTGATCCTGTGAAGGGAAACCTTGGGGGCGCTACGTGCTCTGTAGCGCAATCAATTGCGCACCAAGTCCGCACATCGCTGGGCACAGGTGCAGGATCGTCACTCGCATCACTTTCTTCATCCGATGACGAGCTTTCCCACGCGTCGCTGTCGCTCAGCTCCTCCGCAAGGGATTCTGCATCACTGTCGCTGTTTGGCAGCATGTCGCATAGCGATTTGGATGTAGAGGCGCGCTTTGCCATGATTGCAGTACCAGTGTCTGTATACTGAGCAGCAATCTGCAGACAGGTCACTTGAGAAAACACTGGGGGGGGCAATCAAAGGTCACTGTATTTTTTTTTAATTTTTATCAGTGTGTTTTTACTGTGTTTCACTATGTTTTTCTATTTATACATTTGAATTTGGCGCCGTTCCCCCCCCCCCTTCCGCCCCCCTGCGTCGCGACGCTCGCAGGGAAGGGAATCGGAGGTACACAGCATCAGGCGGACATCCGGCCGCCGTGTACTGCGGGGATTCATCGCTGGATCGCGGAGAAAAGGTAAGAAAAAGATTTTTCTGCATCCAGCGAGGAAAAGCGTGTGTGGCACGGGGTTACCGATCGTAGCATGAAAATCTCACCCCGTGCCACACACGTGAAGACCGCCAGGGAGGTTAATATATCTACGTATTGTATTTCATTTTATATATGTCTCTATTTAGCGCTACACATTTTGTACCCAAGGTAAGACTACGCCCCTTCACCACTGAATGACCCAGATTTAACCCTTTCCAGACCTGTTCCTCACGTCAGTCCTGCTGCCCCTCTGTCCATTCTCTCCTCTGGGTCGCATCACACTAAAATATGGAAGAGTAGTTAGGTACAGTAAAATGGTCATAGTCACATTAAAAATGCCTTCAAGGTAAACATTGTAAAGATAATTTAACATATGCACTTATATAATGTTATATTTTCCCTTGAAGAACAGTTAACTAAATAAATGAAATGGAATGACGAATCCTTGATTTTACACTTACAAAAAGTGTGCAGTGTTGCTTTAATGACATCTTTTAAATCTGCTGTGCGCACAACCAACTTGTATAACCTTGCATTGAGTTTTTACAATTTACACAATGAAAAGATATCAATGTGATTTATTGACTCAAAAAACCAACAGTTGTTTCATTCCCCCAATAAGAAAAATTACATATTTTTTTCTCATTCAAGAATACAGCTAAAAGCCATTAGAAGTTTCCTTGAAAATCAGGCCTACCGATGACAGCTTAAAGGGGTAATTCCCCCAAAAACCTTTTTTTAACATTGATTGAGGCTCGTTATGTCAAGGGGAATTGGGTGGTTTTTTATTAGAAACGAAGCAGTACTTACCGTTTTACAGATGCATCGTCTCCGTCGCTTCCGGGTATGATCGTCTGGTCTGGGCGTGCCTATTTGATTGACAGGCTTCCGACGGTCGCATACATCGCGTCACGAGTAGCCGAAAGAAGCCGAGCGACGGTGCGGCTCTATACTGCGCCTGCGCACCGTCGTTCGGCTACTTTCGGAAAATCGTGACGCGATGTATGCGACCTCGGAAGCCTGTCAATCAAATAGGAACGCCTATAGTCGGAGACCATACCCGGAAGCGTCGGAGACGATGCATCTCTAAAACGGTAAGTACTGCTTCATTTCTAAAAAAAAACAACCCGATTCCCCTTGACATAACGAGCCTCAATCAATGTTAAAAAAAAGGTTTTTGGGGGAACTACCCCTTTAAGTTCCTGCAGTTACATTCCTGTGTAATATACAATAATGATGTATTTCTATACACTCTGGCTAAAGTTGTGTAAAGGGATACTGCCCATATGCCTCTACATGTGTCCTGATGACGCATGTGTGCATGCGAAACATGTAGAGGCATATGGGCAGTATCCCTTTACACAACGGATTTATCACTAGTCTCCTCCATTGCCAACATTGAAACTTCCGCCCGTTGAACCGCATCCATAACGAGGCTTGGAACGCAAGCCGCACGTTGCGCAAACAGTAACGCTGGACTAGCTAATGCCAGCTGGGCATTGCAAAATGTGAGTGAGTTTTTTACTTTCTTAAATAAACCATTGGTTTAAAACTTTACTACACCATAAGAGGCTTTTTTTCTTTTTGGGGGAGCCTCAAAAGGTGGAGAGTCATTCGGGTCTGATACACAGGATAGAGGATCGTGCAGAACCGCTGCTTAAAGGATATCATATGCTGTTTCCCTTATGTGATCTGGTGAGCGCGATCTTTACTAGAGGTGGTGGTGACACTAATTAAGGGTGTTAATTCACGGAGAATATACTTGATTCTACAGCATAGAGCACGTTTTTCACTTTGGAACAAGAAAATTAAAGGATTAAGGACTGTTTTCAGGTGCAACAGCACGCACCAACAGGATTTGAACTTTGCACAATATTTATATGGTTTAAATTAACACTGGTCTTCATGGACATTTGTTTATATATATATGTTATATGGTTTTTAGATAATCAACACAGGAGTATATGCCACATATACACAATCCACATTTTCAAATAACCAGATTAGACTTCACCTTTATGTTATGTTCAGTTATGAAGGTCCTACGCACGTTGTCGTTCAGTCTAAAGGTGATTGAACAAATTTACTGTAACATGTATGGTCAGAGCTTTTTTTCTCAGAAAATAGGTGCAGGAACTCAACCACGACCCGTTCAGATTTCACAAACAGTAGAAGGGTCTTAAAGGGGCATTAAATACCAGAATTGCATTACATACAGTGTGCAGAGTTCAGGGGGTTACAAAGCAGTCACTTGTAAACACAGAAACCAGACTTCTGTGTTCACAAGTGATTGTGGTGAGCGGGCACCAAAGGGTCTGAGCCAAAGGTGGTGGAACTGAGTTCCCCCAAGTTCCCCCAGAAAAAAAGCCCTGTGTATGGTGAGATTTAGCTCTAAATAGCTTGATAGATTTTTATTCTCTCAATAGTTTAAGCTTATCTCCTTGTTGACTGATTTCTCTTTTTGCTGCACATTGAAATCATGGCATAGAAAATAAGATATGGCCAAGAAGAAGCTACCAAGCCACTAAAAAAAATCTCCTTTGTAGTTTAGGCCTTAGGCACACCCCTTCCCGTTCTCTGATTTTCTGAAGTCCCTGCAGCCATCTGCTATGATCAGTCTTTTTTTCATCTTTTTTGCTCCAGAGAAACATAGCTGTCTGTTTTCACTGCTACAGTAAATTGGCATAAACACGACAGTTCTCAATAAAACTCTCTATATATACCAGAACATACCAAAACTGTATCATAATTGGCCTTTAAAACAGTGCTGCTTTGTGCCCTTCATTCTTGGAAGTACTGAGTATTGGACTTTGCAATGGTAAAGTCAATATAAGCCTTAGGTGATGGGTAGGGAACAATAAACGTACTACTTTTGATGTTAAGAACGTGGATGCAGAGGTTTGTGTAGGGGAAACATTGATTGTAAAGTTTTTAGTTAAAAAAAAAAAAAAAACATGTTATACCTACCTCCTCTGTGTTTTGCACAGAATGGCCCCCCATTCCTCCTCTTCTGGGGTCCCCCAGCAACGCTCCTGGCTCCTCCTTTGCACGGAGAGTCACATTCCATGGGGGCATTTGTGCGGGCGTGCTCCCGAGTCCTCCTGCTGTGTCTATTGACACAGACAGCAGGACTCGGCCCCGCCCCCGGCTCCCGTGTCACTGGATTTAATTGACAGCAGCGGGAGCCAATGGCTCCTGCTGCTATCAATCTATCCAATGAGGACCCGAGACAGCTGCTGGGCTCATTCTCGTTGCTGAAAAGATCAGGTTCAGGTAAGTAAAAGGGGGCTCTGGGGGGGCTGCTGCACTACAAAAGGTTTTTCACCTCAATGCAAAGAATGCATTAAGGTGAACTACCTTGAGACATTACGACTCCATTAAAGTGGATTTAAACTCCGGAGCATCTATCTTCTTCCAGGTTTGGTTTGTTCGGCCGCTTGAATTTTCCATGGCCTCAATGACATCACTCCCTGAATTTATATCATCACAGCATAGAGGGGGTGCTGTAAATGTATGCTGAGCGTCGCATGCGTGTCTGAGTGCACACTACTGCTAACAGACAAGGAGAAGCATTTATGACAGCAGAAACTAATATTGTCACTGTGGTCTAAAAAAAACTACCTGTCCGCGGTTTTAATTTTTTACAGTTCAATTCTACTTTATCCACTTCCGGACCTCCTTACAGCAGATTTACTGCTATAGGACAGCCCTCCTGTGCAGGATCACATACATATATATACGTGATTCTGCACTTCCACCTGACGTGGTGTCAGTGGGACACTTCTGCTGTGAATTATCACAGCAGAAGCCGATCTGCAGGTGTCAGGCACCCGCCAATCCTCGGTAAAGCACACAGAACGGAGATTTGTCTATGTAGACCAGGCAGATCTCCGATCTGACAGTGGGGAAGGTATGAATTTTGTGCAAAGCAGGTAGTAAAATCCATCTCTTGTGAACAAGTGAAGAAAAAAGGGGCGCTATCTACTAATATATTGAACATATAATATGCAACATAAAAGTGAACAATAAAGTATGGAACAAAAAATTTTTTTTTTTTTTTTTTTTTTAGTGGCACAACAATATGAGCAAATAAATATCATACAAGTGAATACTATATACGTGCAAATAATTATAGTAATAATAAAAGTGAATGTCTGCACAAAGTCCTCAAACATTAAGATGTGCATTGATGTGCTGAAAAACAAGTAACTTAAAAAGTGCTTTGTGTTGGATATCCAAATATAGAAATCCACCTTCACAAAGTGCCACCCAGTGAGGATAGATGGCTCCTTACCCGAGTGTTGACCTATTACTTAAAATAAGGTCAAAAAGCTCGAGTGTCAGCGCTGTCCACGGGGGGCTCATAACAGACCCAGTTGGTATGGGTTTCATATAATGAGAGAAATGGCTTCCATAGTATAAAACCTTTTATTTTAAAATAATGTCAAATAACAAACAGCCAAATGCCTCTTACTTGTTGGTGCCCGTGTGCCCGGCACTGAGGCTGTAGGCTGTGAATATGAAGGGATGTGGAGAGAGAGAGATGAGGTATGCTGGTAAAGCCGGCGTGCGTTCCACCGCCGTCAGCTTGAAAACCAGGAAACCGGAAGTGGCTAGTATTGCGTGCCCAGGTACCGCCTCGACGTACGTTTCGTTATGTCGTCATCAGGAAGCGTGAATTTATATCATCACAGCATAGAGGGGGTGCTGTAAATGTATGCTGAGCGTCGCATGCGTGTCTGAGTGCACACTACTGCTAACAGACAAGGAGAAGCATTTATGACAGCAGAAACTAATATTGTCACTGTGGTCTAAAAAAAAACTACCTGTCCGCGGTTTTAATTTTTTACAGTTCAATTCTACTTTATCCACTTCCGGACCTCCCTACAGCAGATTTACTGCTATAGGACAGCCCTCCTGTGCAGGATCACATACATATATATACGTGATTCTGCACTTCCACCTGACGTGGTGTCAGTGGGACACTTCTGCTGTGAATTATCACAGCAGAAGCCGATCTGCAGGTGTCGGGCACCCGCCAATCCTCGGTAAAGCACACAGAACGGAGATTTGTCTATGTAGACCAGGCAGATCTCCGATCTGACAGTGGGGAAGGTATGAATTTTGTGCAAAGCAGGTAGTAAAATCCATCTCTTCCCCTAGTAAAAGAAGCACATACAGGCCTTGCTAGCGTTCGTATAAACCAAACAATATATGCTTATTGGGAATTCTTTTTTTTACAAAAAACACGTAGGAGAATACATATTGGCCTAAATAAATAAAGAATTTTTTTTTATTGGATATGTTTTATATCAGAAAGTAAACAATATTGTTTTAAAAAAAAAAAATTGTCGGCCTTATTTTGTTTATAGCGCAAAAAAAAATAAAAAAAAAACCACAGTGGGGATCAAATACCACTAAAAGAAAAGTCTATTTGTGGGAAACAATAAAAACAAAAAATGTTTTTGGGTACAGCGTTGCATGACCAAGCAATTAATGCAGTGCTGTATCGCAAAAAGTGGCCTGGTCATTTAGGGGAGTAAATATTCTGGAGGTCAAGTGGTTAAAGGTATTTATTACCTCCCAGTGCTACCTCTGCCAATTCCTTCATTGACTTTTCTCTACAAAAATAAAGCCCTCTTTGCTCAGACATCATCCAGAGTGTTTCATTGGTTGGGTTCACAAATGTCTGACTCTGATCAGTCGCCAGCTACAGCCTCTAAGCAAGTGACTTGGTACAAAGGTGAAATGTTGTTGAATGGGATGTGTGTATATTGTCTGCTTCTGAGTTACCATTATAATCTGACTTTGCAGTACTATTGTTTAGAGAAAATTGTGCATCTATTTATCATGCTTTCCTCATGGCCAATTAAGCTTGGTAGGACAACCTTAGCACAATGCTATAAATTAAGATAAGAGTAGCTCTGGTTCAACTCCTTGCTGCTGTTCACATTATCCAAGATAATGTTGGCTGCCCTTCTTCTGAAATGTGCAGGTAAAAGGTTATTTAAGTGCTTTATAAGAATTAATACCTCATTAGCTGACCTAGTAATGGCAATCATTTTATCTATAAAAGTGTTATCACCTTAGCTAATTCCCTGACAAGTGATGCCCTCTAACAGGCAAAAGGTTCAGTATCACTGTATGTTAAAGGAAATCTTAACCTTTAGTGAAGTTGTCCTATAACAAACCTCCCCATCTTCCTAAGTGTAAACCACCTGAAATAATACCTTTCTCCCCAGTCTAGTGATTCTATGTCTGATAAGGTCTGGTCAGCTCCCCCTCATACTGTGCGCCCTCATTCATTTCAATGGCTAAGCTACACTCATGGTGGCCTCCAGTGGTCCCTCAGAATACAACCTACTCATGAGAATGATTCGGGCAGCATTGCACATGCTCAGTATGATGAGGAGCCTAGGTCTGGGACCTTGACGGAGAGAATGACAACATTATACTTTCTGAAGTAAATTCACTGAATTGTTGTCACTCTGTGGACAGGGTAGTCTTAGATTGACATGTCATTTTAACCACTTCAGCCCCGGAAGGATTTGCCTCCTTAATGACCAGGCCATTTTTTGCGATACGCCACTGCGTTGCTTTAACTGACAATTGCGCCATCGTACGACGCTGTACCAGAACGAAATTTACGTCAATTTTTTTCTCACAAATATACATTTCTTTTGGTGGTATTTGATCACCTCTGTGATCAGAGGCGGACTGACCATTTGGACACTCAGGCACTGTCCGAGGGTCCCATACCACTAGGGGGCCCCATCAGGGTTGCCAGACTCAGTAAAAACAGGGACAGTATGTAAAAATCTGTGTTTTTAAAAATCAATCCCAAGATTATAGCTGCCCCGCCTCTCCAGTACCTTTTCAGTGTGTGTATGTGTATTCTGTGTGTATACTGTGTCTATATATACTGTATATGTGTTTGTGTATACTGTTTGGCCCCATAATCTCCTATTGCCCACGGTCACTGCACCAGCTACACGCTTTTTTTGCACCTGCCTCCTGGGCCGGGCCTTTTGGCCAGGACCGGAGGAATTTTTTATTCCTGGCCGGAGGGCCTGGTCATTGTTGATCACAATGACCACTTCTTCACTCTCCTCTTCACTATCCCTTTCTTTTTTGTCTTTTTTTGTTGTGCACGTTTTGTACACAGTGTGATTAGTAGGGTGCCGGTCCTCGGGCCAGCCCTGAACGTCTTGGGAGTGGGTGGACATGGCCTTTTGGCTTAGCTCACCTGCTCTCATGGGGTCTCCCTTCGGGGGAGTCCCACCTAGTACTTGGAGGGTTCTGTTTCGGCAGTCTCTCCAGGGAAGTTGGGTCCGAGTCGGCTTCGGTTGCTCGGACCACAGTAACTCAGTCCCCGTCTGGAGCCTAACGCCCCGGGGGATCAGGGTTTGGGTCCCTTCTGCACAGAAGGACCACTTGACGTTGCACCCGTCTGCACGTTTTTGTGAACACTCTTTATGTGTGTGCACATTTTTTCTGCACCGGGTGGAGTTTTTGAGTGTGTTTCACACGCCATAGGCTTTTCAACAAAAAAAAAAAATCTCCTATTGCCCGGGGGCCCCATAATCTCCTATTTCCCGGGGGCTCCATAATCTCCTATTGCCTGGGGGCCCCATGAGTTGTCAGTCCACCCCTGTCTGTGATTTTTATTTTGTGCGCTATAAACAAAAAAAAGCAACAATTTTGAAAGAAAACCAAAATCTTATAATTTTTGCTATCATAAATATCCCTCAGTTTTTTTTTAAACAAATGTATTTATCAGTTTAGGCCAATATGTACTCGTCTACTTATTTTTGTTAAAAAAAAAAAAAAATGCAATAAGCGGATATTGATTGGTTTGTGCAAAGGTTATAGCGTCTACAAAATAGGGGATCCATTTATGAAATTTTTATACAATTTTTACTAGTAATGGCGGCGATTTGTAAGTTTTGGCGGGACTGCGACATTTCGGCAGACAGATCGGAGACTTTTGAATTTTTTGGGGAACCATGGACATTTATGCAGTGATCAGAGCTCAAAATAGCCACTGATTACTGTATAAATGTCACTGGCAGCGAAGGGGTTAACACTAGGGGGTGATCAAGGGGTTAAGTGTGTCCTAGGGAGGTGTCTCTAGCTGTGGGGGATGTGTGGGGGCAGTGCAGTGCAGTGATTGGGAGTAGAGCGATATCGCTGTTTCTAGTCACTAGAAACAGCAGATCTCTCTCCTCTTCCTGTCTGCCTACATTGACAAATCCCGCAATCGAGGATGGAGGGCAGACATCATGGCTGCCGGGCACGTGCATCAGCTTCTACGTCATGCGACGGGCATGCCTGCACCTGCCACAGTATAATGACGGTGTAGCATAACAGGTTGCAGGGGTCACAGTTGCAACCCCACCCCTAGCTCCAGGGAGGCCCAGCAGCCTCCCTGTCATATTATCATATACTCCACAAAGTCCAGCTCTGATCTGCTCTAGGGCCCCACAGCCACACTCCAGTACTGGGCTTCTACTTTGCCTTCCACAGTCCACACCCCTCCAATCTCATTGGCTGGAGAGAAGCTGTGAGGCATTTCCTGAAGCGCCCAGAAGCGATTCAGTTTGCATGTGTCGCGCTATATAAGTTTTTCATTCATTCATTCATTCATTCAGAGGAACACATGGTGAGAACAGCCTACGATGGGAAAGTGTCTGTGCTGTGTGCTGGCAACATGGAATGGTAACTGTACTTAGCGAGGCAAGAGGTGGAGAGTTCCATTCTGTAGCCATGATGGGACCGATGTCACTGGTGAGGTAAGACACCCCTCAGTGTCTCCTAGTCACCAGCTGGGATTCTCTGTAACCCACCCAGGGATGTTGTCAGGGAACCAACAGCAGAAGAAGGGTTTTAGGACCCAGCATCTCTGGCAGGAGAAGGACTTTAGGACCCAGTATCTCTACCAGCAGGTCACATGGGCCTATATAATGACGTCTGCTAGTGTCTGCATTTGCTGGTTGATCTTCGGCTCCTCCAGTGTGTTATCTTGGTGATATTCCTGTTCCTGTGTCTCCTGTTACTGATCCGGCTTGTCCTTGACCTGTCTCCTGTGTTCGACTCCAGCTATCCACCTGACTACGTCTGCTCTGATACCAACCTGGCTCACGACCTAGGCTTTCTTCTGACCATGCTCCAGTCACAGTATTATCTAAATCTTGCAACACCTCATGGTGTCACCTGTCTGCTGATTCTACGCCAGCACACCAGCTGTAAACTAGAACCTCCTGCATACAGTGCAGCAGGCGACCCGTGCTTCTTTGGGCCTGACCTTTCCTGTTTTCACCCCCAGGGGGTTCTGGAACTTAGCCGCAAGGGAAGCCTTCTCTCTCCATTGGCCTCCAGTACCAGGTACGTGATAGATGTCCACTTACCCCACTTCCCTGACAACTGGGGTAAAGACACACACGTCCGGGAGGTGACCTTCCCTAAACACCTGCCAACACTGACAGAGAAACGTTCAGAAGGTCAGAAGGGCAACATAAAAGCCAGAAACAGCCTGTGAAGAATGACAGACTGTGTGTAAAGGAATGTAATTTCAGCCCTGTGTAGTGCAGGGGTGGAAGAACTGTATACAGTGCTGGGATGGGAAAGGAGCTCTGCCAAGTGACCTGCCAGGGGTCCCTGTCCTCTGATTCTCCAGCCATGATCCCTGTCCTCTGATTGTCCAACGGTGATCCCCGTCCTCTGATTCTCCAGCAGTAATCCCTGTCCTCTGATGTAAAGAGGAATTCTGGGAAATCAAAAGTCTTAAGCCACTTTGAGTATATTGGTGTGCGGTGAATGTATCTGCATTCACGGTGGAAATGGTGGGTGGTAATGGGGGGGCCCAGGTCAACTTTTGCATCTGGGCCCACAAGCTTCAAGCTATGCCTCTGCTCCTGGGCATGTGCAGGAGTACAGTCATCCTGCACCGGCCAATATATGCTGGAGAGGAATCATGTGGGCATCTCACTGTTGGAACTAAGGTATTTTTGCCTTTAGTTCCACTTTATTTTTTTATTTTTGGAAAACAGGTTTAAACCAGGTGAATAAAATCTGATTATTGCAAACACCTGCTAAATTCTGTATTGTAAAAAAACAAAACAAAATAAATATCAGGTTGGAGAAAATCTATTTCTAGATTGACAATTATAAATGGAAGTTTGAATATGTCCATTGCCAGTGCACCTGGTAGTGTCTGTCAACTGAGCCAAAATAGGACGGCTCAATTTAGACACAGTGAACATCTGAGCATCTCTATTGTCTACCATGATTGCTTTGAATACCAATTTTTAGTTATGGGTGGATCCTGCTCATTCAAATTATGCACTGGTTTCTTCTTTCACTTTAAAACAACTGTAGTTCGATCATAGGTATTAGAGCTTTGTTCCCTATGCTTAATGTGGCCTTTATTTTTTACAATTGTCAGAATCAGGCTTGATCCTCTACACTTAGTTGGCAAGGTTGGATTATTTGGCTGGTGTTTACCCTTGTACTTCTCAATTATGTCAAGCATTGTTTATGGCTATTGCGTTAATTGGCATAGTAAATGGCAGTAAGTAGTAATACCCCAAATTACTACATGGCATGGGCGCATGCCTCTGGAACACTCAAGGGCAGTTTATGAACTTAAAGGGTTTGTAAACCTTTCTGTTTTTTCATCTTAATGCATCCTATGCATTAAGGTGAAAAAACATCAGATAATTACAGGCCTTCTAGCCCCCGGTTTTACTTACCTGAGCCCTTGAAAGTCCTGCATTGAGAACGTGCTGAATCTCGGCCCAGGCTTCTCCAATCTTTATTCGATAGATTGATAGCAGAGCAGCCATTGGCTCCCGCTGTGGTCAATCAAATCCAATGACGCTGGCACCGGGGGGAAGGGGCCGAGTCCGGCATTCGTGTCTATAGACGCAAATGCTGGCCTCAGGAACATGCCCGCAGGGTAACCCCCTTGGGAAAGCGCTTCCCAGAGGGGGTTATCTGATGCGGGCGGAGCCGAGATAGCCGCTGAGGGACCCCAGAAGACGAGGATCAGAGCCACTCAAAACGGGCTGCACAGTGGGAGGTAAGTATGACATGTTTGTTATTTAAGTTTTTTAAATTTCAAACCTTTACAATCACTTTAAACCACTGGACAGCATGCACATAAGGAACACTCAAGCTCAAATACTGAATTCTAGGTCAAGCTGCAGCAGGCTTTAAAACAGGATTTGAAGCAACATGAGCCATTACATCTTTTTTAATAAATATACGAGGAGCCAACCCTCACTGACTCCAGGGTAACCCATCTTAAATGTTACAACCAACCACTTTGTGACCATGCTGTATGGGCCTGCACACAAAGACATTTTTAACCCCATTAATTATGACCCCCTATGACGAAACTACAAAATACAATGTGTTAACCCTAACTTCACTAAAAATGCAGATGGCTCGGACACCTTTCAACTGCAATTCAATAGATAGACCATCAGCACATTTTATCTCTTTATTTCTAATCTTTTTCAGGCCTTCTTCACTCCTCTCTAGTTATAGCATTGCTTAGTCAAAGCACCAGACATACATTATCTCCCCTATGAAAAGCATGCATGGTCCTATCTTAGTCTGATCATCAAAGCTGATGCACAGATTGAATTGCATATGGTTATCATTCCTCTTTTGATCATCTCCTAAATATTTGTCTCAGAGTTTGTTCTAAAGTTAATCTTTTTGAGATAACAGCAAGAGTAGTGATAACAGAATGAAATGTCAACCTAGCCTTGGCTGCAACTGCTCTATTAACTAACTGAATAGCTTCACTAAACACAAAATTCTGATTAGACGTTAGCAGGAAGCTTTATAATGCTCAACCCTACCTGGTAACATAGAGTTCATAAATTTCACCACCTGTTCGTTCTTATAATTCTGTAATCTCTTACATATGTCACTGTGTAACAGCTCCCCGCAGCCTCAGAGCTGGCAAGATACAGTCATAAAGGCAAATAAGAAAACTAATGTATATCACTAAGGGCCTTCTTCATTAAACAGTCAGATTTGAGGCCTGTAAGATTCATCTAGAAGGAAGCTACAGTAGTATGAAAAATATGGACGGCTTGTTGTGCTGGAGCGTTCCTTGGGATTCTGATGAACTTTACTGTCTCACTATTCATCCTTCGCTGGCACAAATATCCCAAAGCGTAAGATATTGTAGGAATCCAATTTACAAATTCATATCAACATCAGGATATAATGCAGCTGAAGTCAATTCTGTTGCATCTCTAGGGAGTTCCATGGGGAAATGTCCCCTGCTTGTCAGATTCATAGAGATATATGAGCACACGTTTGGCCTATGTATACATTATAGAGGGAACGTACAAATGACCATAGTGAACACAGATTTCCTGCATGCATAAAAATGTATTGAGTCTTCACTATACGGTAAATAGCTTTACAACTGTCTGAAATGTATGCAAATAACTTTAACACTAATGTGAAAAATTAAGTATACCCCATAGAAATTGTAGACTTTTTCAACATATTTGAACAGGAAAAGATTGGATATTTATTCAGTGTCTAGAGATAAAGAGGTTATACTTGAATAAAAACACAAGGAAATTTCCCTTTTCAATCATTTCTGAGCCATTCTTTGGGGGAGCCAGGGCCGCCATCAGGAATTTTGGGGCCCCTTACACAGCTTCAGGCATGGGCCCCCTGGAGCAGAGAACCGGGGGGGGGTGCTGCCGCATGAAATTGAGAAGCGGGGGGGGCTGCTGCCGCGAATTGAGAAGCGGGGGGGGGCCCTTTACAAAAATAAGAAATAAAGAAAAATATATATAATAAAGGGGGGTAGCCATCCGGGGCCCTGGGGACCTCTGTGCCCTTTAATATAAAGAAAAAAAGATATATATATATATATATTTTTTTTATATATATATATATATATATATATATATATATATATATATTTTTTTTTTTTTAAAGGGTGGTTGCCAACTGTGGCCCCGGGGACGTTATTTTTTTTTTATAAAAGGAAATTACAAAAAAAAGGGGGCTTTCCATTCGGGACCTCTGGGCCCTTTAATAAAAAGAAACCTCTGGGCCCTTTAAAAAAAAAAGAAAGAAAGAAAAAAATATATATATAAAAAATAAATAAACATTTATATTTAAAAAAAATATAAACAAAAATAAAAAATACAATTATAAAAAAAGGGGGTTTTACACATGGGGCCCTGGGGACCTCTGAGCCCTTTAATAAAAATACATCTATATATTAAAAAAAAGAAATAAAATAATATAAAAAAAGTAAAAAAAAATTATAAAAAAGGATAATATAAATATAAAAATAAAAGAAATAAAAAAATATATAAAAATTATATATTTATTTATAAAAAAAGGGGGGGTTGTCATCTGGGGCCCTGGGGATCTCCAGGTCCCTGTGGACCTCCGGACCCCTAAAAAAATAAAAGAAAAAAAATTGGCCCTTTAATAAAAAATAAAAGAAAAATATATTAAAAAAAATATTTTTTATAAAAAAATATATTTAAAAAAAAAAAAAAAAAAAAAGAGGGGGTTGCCATCTGGGGCCCTGGTGGCCGACGGGCCCCTAGATCCCTAAAAAATGGCCCTTTAATAAAAAAATAAAATAAAAATATATTAAAAAATCTATATATTTTTTAATAGAAAATAAATAAAAAAAAGGGGGGTTGCCATCCGGTGCCCTGGGGGCCTCCGGGCCCCTGTGGACCTCCGGACCTCTAAAAAAATAAAAGAAAAAAATTGGCCCTTTAACCACTTAAGGACCGCCTCCTGCAGATTTACGTCGGCAGAATGGCACGGCTGGGCACATCAACGTATATATACGTTGGTTTTAGTACCCAGCCGTGGGTCGCGGGCGCACGCCCGCGACCCGGTCCGAAGCTCCAGGACCGGGACCGCGTGATTCGCGGACCCGATCGCCGCTGCAGTGCGGCGATCCGTCCCTGGAGCGGAAGAACGGGGAGAGCCGTGTGTACACACGGCTTCCCCGTGCTTCTCTGTGGCCGGAGCATCGATCGCGTCATCCCTGTAATAGGGGGACGCGATCGATGACGTCACACCTACAGCCACACCCCCCTACAGTAGTAAACACACACATTAGGTACACATTCCCTACAGCGCCACCTGTGGTTAACTCCCAAACTGCAGCTGTCATTTCCACAGTAAACAATGCAATTTAAATGCATTTTTTGCTGTGAAAATGACAATTGTCCCAAAAATGTGTAAAAATTGTCCGAAGTGTCCGCCATATTGTCGCAGTCACGAAAAAAATCGCTGATCGCCGCTATTAGTAGTAAAAAAAATAATAATTAATAAAAATGCAATAAAACTATCCCTTATTTTGTAAACGCTATAAATTTTGCGAAAACCAACCGATAAACGCTTATTGCGATTTTTTTTACCAAAAATATGTAGAAGAATACGTATCGGCCTAAACTGAGGAAAAAAAATGTTTTTTTATATATTTTTGGGGGATATTTATTATAGCAAAAAGTAAAAAATATTGCATTTTTTTTTAAATTGTCGCTCTATTTTTGTTTATAGCGCAAAAAATAAAAACCGCAGAGGTGATCAAATACCACCAAAAGAAAGCTCTATTTGTGGGAAAAAAAGGACGCAAATTTTGTTTGGGAGCCACGTCGCACGACCGCGCAATTGTCTGTTAAAGCGACGCAGTGCCGAATCGCAAAAACCCCTTGGGTCATTTGCCAGCGTATTGGTCCGGGTCTTAAGTGGTTAATAAAAAATAAAAGAAAAATATATTAAAAAAATATATTTTTTTATAAAAAAATATATTTTTTTATAAAAAAAAATAAAGAAAAAAAAGGGCTTGCCATCTGGGGCCCTGGTGGCCTCCGGGCCCCTGGGGACCTCTAAAAAAATAAAAGAAAAATAATTGGCCCTTTAATAAAAAAATAATAAAAATATATTAAAAAAAAAAAAAAATTTTATAAAAAAATATATTTTTTTATAAAAAAAAAGGGCTTGCCGTCTGGGGCCCTTGGTGGCCTCCGGGCCCCTGGGGATCTTCGGACCCCTAAAAAAAAAAAAAAGGGTGGTTCCCATCCGGGCCCCTGGGGACCCCCGGGCCCCTTACAGGTGTAATGCCTGTACCCCCCTGATGGCGGCCCTGGGGGGAGCTGTTAGCATTCTTTTGATCATTATCATATTAAGCCTAGGTTCACATTGGAGCGATTTGTCATGCGATTTGAGAGATCAACTCGCATGACAAGTCGCAGCCTATTGGCGGCAATGGCACTGTTCCAATCGGTGCGACACCAATTTTGCGGTCCCGCACCGATTTGAAAAAGCAGTTCCTGCACTACTTTTGCCGATTTCAGGTGCGATTTCTATAGACATCTGTGTATGAAGCAACACAAATGTCTATCAAGTAGCACCTGAAATCGCGCTGACCTTGCTACTTTGAAATCGCTCTACTTCAAGTAAAGTAGCACGATTTCAAAGTAGCATCAGTGTGAACCAGGGCTTAAAGACACATTTCTGGTTAATTTTCAACTTACTTACAGAATGTCTCAAATTCTTATCAAACACTATATGATTTAATGCAAAGCTGTCCAGGCCCTGAAACTATAAAGCAACCCTAAACCATAAAATGCCCACCACCATGCTTCACAATTGTTGTGGGTTTCTTCTCAAATGCTGTCTTAGGTCTGTGGCAAAAATGTCTACTGATATTGTTATTAAACAACTCTATCTTTGATTAATCAGTCTTCAACACAATGCTATAGAAGGCCTGCTCTATGCATATATGTGAAAGACTGTTGTCTTGCTCTAATGTTCTTTATGGACAAAAAAGGCATTTTCTGCAAGAGTTTTTGGAGTTTTTTTTTAGCATTGACAAACTAGATGTTGTTTGACATCCATGCCACAAATAGATTATTTTCCTTATAGTACAATCATTTATTCAAAATTGTTTGGCAATTTATGTTTATTTTGTTTTATATGAATCTAAAACTTTCTTTCTGATGGCCTTAGCAAACTCTTTTGATCTTGGCATGAAGACACCACACATCAATAGCAAAAAGGAACACAAGATGTTTGATGTTTAACAAATTGAGAACACATGCTAAAAAAAATTATCAAAACTTCAAGTGCAAGTCCCCATCCTCCTGACACATCAATGCTAACTGTATTTTGCTGTGGACACACATTACCAAATTGTTGCCCTTCCCTTTAGCCTGTCCACTGTATCTTGGGTCTATTCTAGCCCCTGTTCTTGCGCTGCTTTGCTCTCAGGGCATCTCCATAGTGGGATGACTCCACAACCTTCTTTTAAGGGATACGGTTCTGTCAGCCAACGTCTAATGGACTGGGGGAGGTGCTATGGGTTTGGGGGTTTGCTTATCAACATGTTACAAGTTTATCCATAAATACAGGTTTAACATAACATGTTAAAAATGTGGAGCTAGCCTTTAAGGGCTTATTTATACCATAAAGTGCATTTTAATGCATCCTGACTTGCATTAAAACATGTGTTCCCACAGTGCATTGTAATTTATTGTAGACATGCATTGCTGTGCCTTGCAAGAAAAAAGTTAAGTTCACGTGACCTTTTAAAATAAATGCTTATAATACACATGTAACATGTTTGATGTATTTAGGAGGCAATTGTAGAGTATTGTTAACATTTTCAGATTGTCTTGCTAATTTATTTAATTTTTTTCAAGGAAGTTGCTAACTCCTACCAAACTCCTACCAAACATTGCATGAAAAATCAATAAAAAAAATGTGCAACAAAGTGTACTAGGCGCTTTACTTTTATTTTTGAGAATAGGTATTGGCTTTGTAAAGCATTTCAAAAGCCATTCAGATATATGTGTGCCTTGGGTTGGCCTGGACTAAAGAAACATTTTGCAGAACTTATTTTTTGTGCATTGATGTACACTGACAGACCAGTTAAGGTTGTGTTGCAACATACTGAATTATGGAGAGAAAGTGAACATTTTTACAGACTCTACCCTATTTCTGTTCTGTCACTTTCTCTTTCTGGGTGATAAGTGGTGATCTCTCTCTAAAAACATTATATTATGGGTGTTGTAAGAAGAGAAAAACTGCAGGGAAAAGCAGTAACCCAATCAAATGTGCAGAAAATTACATTTGTCAGAAAGCAATGGACATTATTTTTTTTCTGCAATTTAGAAAATCATAGGTGGCTACAGATCAAAATGGAAAATTTGTTTTTAAACTCGAAGCAGAAAAATATTGAATCTAATAGTTATGTAATACAAATTGTTACATATATTTAAATGCAACTATCGTAACCAATGCACCTGAATTTGTCTCAATACCATCCTCTTTTATTCCATGTACAGGTGATTTTAACAAAATTGTAGTTAACGTCAAAAGTGTGGAACTGGAGCACAGGGAGTATCGACAGCTCTTGCTATAATGTGCAAGCATGTACAGCAAACTGGCATATTATGATTGACTTACCTTTCAGTTTGCCCTCCTCCAATGATAGCGGGGCCACACTTCCTGACCTCGCTTCCATCTTTTTCTTCCGCATCCAAAGTCTTCTCTCCTGAGCCATTGGGTGTCCACTGATGATGTACTGTAATTTCGCATACACACAAGCATTTTTAATGTCATGGAAAAAAAAAAAGTTTTTCTCGATGTGATTCTGGTCAAGCCTGTCTTGCATACACACAATCGTGAAAAAAAATGCTCAAGCAAAGTGTGGTGATGTACAACACGTACGACGGTACTATAAAGGGGGCTCGTAGTCCGGGATTCGGCTGTTACCTCTCGCAACGAGAAGAAAGTGAGTAGGAAGCTACTGAGAATCGGAAAGTGTTCAGAATTGTGCATGGACTGTCTGGCAATGGGGGAGTTAAACCTGCATCGCTGAGCTTGGGCGTACATGTACCGTGACATGCACCTGCAACGTGCCTGGACAAGTTCTTCCAAGTGGGAGGAGACCCCCAACCAACCCCTGCGCGCCATGTGCAGAGTAATTTCGCGCCACCTGGAGAGGGAACGCCCACTGGCGCGCCGGACTGCCAGAGCCATTTTCTTTTCTGCCTGGAGCGGTTCGGTACGGAAGATGTCTGAGACTCTGGAGAACTTGACTGCTCTAAGGCATCCTACTACTATGCCAAAGCTGCCCGATGAACCCTCGGATCCCAGGATGCCTGTGACCGACACAGGAATCCGACTGTCTATGGCGGGACAGTTTGCTCTATTGACCTCCGGCGGAGCGGAGATGTTGGGCCTTCTGTGCCCTAGATGCGAGGGACTGGCTGTCTGCCTCCTGCCATTTGCCCGATGCCAACAATGTCGGGCACCCCTATTCACCACCATGCCAGTGGTTGGAGCTCCGCAAGAGTACCGCGTGGATGAGTCATCGGAAGCTATTACTCGGGAGGTAGAGGCCCCATGGCCGGAAACCCTTTCCCCTGAGGTGGATGCGGAACCAGGCGTCCCGAAAGAAGGGAGCGCTCTTGGCCTGCCCCTGAAGGTTTCCCTGCCGACCGCTTGGACTGTTTACCCCCAGGAGGTGAGCCCTCTGAGTCAGGGAGACTGGACGATTTTATGGCCCTTGCGGCCTGTATACGGGTGGAGCCCACCCAAAAGGCCACTTAAAAGGCCACCCTGGTCGGTATGACCTCGGCCCTGAAGGCAACCATTGACTGGAAAAAGGTGAGAAGTTTCATCGGAGTCCATCGGGTCGCCTCCTGTTCGTCCTATCTTTCTGATGGAGCTGAAGACTTGCTGGCCCTCGATTTCCAGTCGGACGGTTCCCACACGGGATGACGGCGACCTTCCCGACTGCCTCTTTGAGCCAAGGTTTCCTGAGCAGCAAGGTTTTGGGGGATGTTGGGGCTCTGCCCAAAGAAGGCGGCGGAAGAAGCGCCCTGTTCAAGGCACACCCAGAGGTCCGTGTTTGCCATAGAGAGTGGGTGAGTCTGCTGTGTGTCAGTTGTGTTAGACTCACCGCTCCTACAACCTGGGACATATTGTCCCGTCTGAGCCCGATGTGCCATGCGGGCCCTGTACCGAGATTGGGGTGAGGTGCTTAAACGGGGTGCTCATCCATCAAGGGAAGTTACGAACAAGAAGTTACGAACTGCTTTCTAGCCAGTCGGCATGCTAGGGGAGGTGTTTTTACCCCTGGGTGACAGTTGGCGCTGGCTGGAAGGGGTTCTGACAGACCCATTTTCTCCCAGCAGCCAATCAGAGGAGGATTTCCCTCTAGACATGCTGGCAAGAGAGTATATCTGTGGCAGAGAAGCGTGCGACGTTCTAAGCGGGGCCCGCGTTCCAGCTGCGGCATCCACTGCGGCATCAACCTTCAGGACGCATGCATCCATGGGCCCCGCCAAGCTGGGTGCTGTACGGTGAGGGATTGGCTCGGGAGACCCAAAGGCAGAGGTTGTCCACGAGGCCTAGGCAAACCACCGGGGATCCGGTCATCACTACATGAACTGATGACTCTAGAAAAGTGACTTACTGGGAGGATCCATTAGTTCTACCCCTTTGAAAATTATGGAAATTCCTCAGGCCTGTGGCAGAGGCCCAAATTCCTCCCAGTGACTATTGCAAATGACCTTTCGGCTGCCAGGCCAAAGTTAAACGCCTGTTCGGGGCACTTTACCCACTCCGGCGGGAGTGGCGACGATTAAGTGTGACTGTACTGAGAGCAAGCTGCTCTCTATAATATCCAAGGCCTGATACTGCAGTTTTCTTCCGCTCATCAACCTTTCTCTATAGTGTGCCATGTTGATGTTGGACATGTTGGGCCTTGGAATAAAACTTTGAAAACACACTCTGATGTCTGGACACTCGCTTTATTCACTTTCCACAAGTATTCACCCCTAGACAAGTGTAATTGGTAACTTAATACGCCGACCCCGAAATCAACCAGCGGCTCCTTCGGGGGTGAGCGCTACATATATATATATATATATATATATATATATATATATATATATATATATAGGGATAGGGGCGCTTAAATATATATATATATTTTTTTTTTATGTTGTCACTTTAAAAAAAATTTGATCACTTTTATTGCTGCCACAAGGAATGTAAACATCTCCTGTGACAGTAATAGGTGGTGACAGGTACTCTTTATGGAGGGATCGGGGGTCTTTAGTATTCAGATCGGCAAAAGCAGAGATTCGCAATACTGTAATTTTTTTTTAAATGGTGCCATTGACACCCGAGTAAACTGGGAGTGACGTTGTGACGATGCTTCCGTGTTTACACATTGGAGACTGATACGAAGCCATTTGGAAGTGCCAGATTGTGGATCAGGTCTCCCGGTGAAACAGGAGGCCCGGGAAGAGCGGCGGAAGGCGGCGGGAGGGGGGATGTCCCCTCTCGCTCCTTTTAGCCGCATCGGTTGTTATCCCTGAAGAGCCGCCCGCCCGCCCACTCTAAAAAACTGTACCAGGATGATGTATGCAACTGCATGCATCATCCCGGTATAACCCATAAAACCGGTTGGCGCTAAGAGGTTATGTTACAGGCAGTGAAAGCAATGAAAAAACTTTTCTCAATGAAGTAGGAAGAAGGAGGGAGGTACTTCCTCATTGGGAACTTTTTCACAGCAGCTTCACTGCAGACCTAAAGCCATTAATCTTCACAAACCCAGAATTTCAGAGGCAGGAACAGGACCAGGAATCCCTGCAATAAAGATTTCTATGGGATCCAGCTGCCAACAAAACATTGGACATACTTCATTATAGACAACTTAACCACTTAACGACCGAAGGCCATTATTTAACGTCCTTGACTTTGTGCGGTGATATCTGAATGATGCCTGCCGCTACAGGCATCATTCAGATATTACCGTCTTCAGCTGCCGATTCTGTGCACGATACGAATGATCAAAGCGGCAGTTCCGTAGCTTGATCGTTCTTAGAGGCGTTATGATGTCACGCCTGATACCCGGAAGTAAACAAAGCCACAATTGCGGCTGTCGGCATGTGATCAGTGAATTCTCTTTCACCCATTTCATGCTTGTAAGCCTGGAGGAGAGATGTGAGGTCTTATTGACCCCACATCTCTCCATAAAGAGGACCTGTCACACACTATTCCTATTACAAGTAAAATAAAAATATATATTTTTTTTTTTTTTTTTTTTTTAAACACCCCTGTCCCAGGTAGCTTGTGTGCAGAAGCGAACACGCATGCAAGTCCCTCCCACATATGTAATCGCCGTTCAAACCCCACATGTGAGGTATCGTCGCGTGCGTTAGAGCGTGTGCAACAGTTCTATTACTAGACCTACTCTGTAACTCTAAAATAGTAACCTGTAAAAAAGCGTTGCCTATGGAGATTTTTAAGTACCAAAGTTTAGCGCCATTCCATGAGGGAGCGCAATTTTAAAGCGTGACATGTTAGGTATGTATTTACTCGGTGTAACATCATTTTCACATTATACAAAAAAAATTGGGCTAACTTTACTGTTTTGTTATTTTTTAATTCATTCCATTTTATCCTCTAGGGTTTCTGCTAAAAAAAAATATAATGTTTGGGGGTTCTGATTAATTTTCAAGCCAAAATCCATGAAGGAGAGAAGTGACAAAATAGGCACGGTTGTCAAGTGGTTAATTTACTATAACTATAGAGAAGGTTTTTCTATGGTAACCCTAATAGCAAATTGTGTTGTGTATCAATTCTGGAATAATTTTTGAAGGAAAGTGGAGCTTTTCTTTACCCATATTGATTAAATTTGAACATATATTAATTGACAAACATGCGGTGTACAAGATGCAGAAACCCAGAGCAAATATATTTCAATTAACTGTAGTCAGACAAGGAAAATATGAATTCTAATTCTCTATAGGTCTGTATAATTTGCACACATTATTTGCAGAAGTTTCTAAGCAAGTTTGTATGTGTTATCCATATTTAATTTATACACATCCCTTTTCAAAAACGTATTTTAATGCATTATTTTTATATGCTGCTTTTTAACCTTGCACCGCATTATCTCACCTCCATAACCACAAACTCAATTATTCACTTTTTTTTTTAACAGTTGTCATTGTTACAACAAATTCAACTTCACAGCCTTGACATATTTGTGAACTCTCAAAAGCTTTACGCTAAAAGGAAACTTACTAAAATCCATGTTGTTGATAACATATTGTCCACACTGTAATTTCCCGGTGTTCCATTTGCAAGGAACATTTGACCTTTCAATGTAATGTGTGTGTTTGTAAGCTAAAATTCATTTAGCTAACCTTCTTGCATTGCTAGGGAATTATGGTGACTTTGAGCTTCAAAAAAACAAAATAAAAATGCCACCCACCTAGAGGTGAAATACAAAGGCATAGAGCTTGCCAAAAAAAGGTAAATAAAAATTAAATATTTTATGCAGCTGTGCAAATGTGAATTAAAATGTATGGGCCAGATTCTGGTAGATCCTGCGGCGGCGTTGCGTAAGCTATTTACACTACGCCGCCACAACTTACAGGAGCAAGTGCCGTATTCTCCAAGCACTTGCTCCGTTATTTGCAGGGGCGTAGTGTAAATGGCCCGGCGTAAGGCCGCGTAATTCAAAGGGGGCGGCTTGTATTTAAATTAAGAGCGCCCCCGTGCCGAACGAACTGCGCATGCTCCAGCCTTAAAAATAGGCCACTGCGCATAGTACGCCGCAAATACATTGATTACGACGGCAACATAATTAACGTACAGGCCTATTCGCAAACAAGTTACGTAAACAACGGAAAAACACGACGCTGTTCCGAGTCCATACTTAACATGGCATACGGTGGACCGACGTAAGGTTACCCCTCATATAGCAGGGGTAACCTTACGCTTACAGAAACTACGTAAACTACGGCGAAGCGGCGCAAAAACTTTCGGGAATCGGCATATCACGCTCATTTGCATATTCAACGCAGAAATCAATAGGAACGCCACCTAGCGGCCAGCGTAACATTGCAACTTAGATCCGACGGTGTAAGTGACTTACGCAAGTCTGATCTAAGCAAAATCTATGCGTATCTAAATCTAATGCCGCGTACACACGGTCGTTTTTTGCGATGAAAAAACGTTGTTTTTTAAAACGTCATTTAAATTGATTTTGTGTGGGCAAAACGTCGTTTTTTGTCTTCCAAAAAAGTCCAAAAAAAAATTCCAACATTTTTTGTGTCGTTTTTCAAAACGTCGTTTTTTGTTTCACAAAAAGTCACCGTGTGTAGCAAAAACGTTGTTTAAAACGACGTTTTTCAACCCGCGCATGCCCAGAAGCTAGTTATGAAGCAAGCTTCAATGGAAAAGAGTGGTGAACGTAACCTCGCTTTTTGTGAAAAAAACGATGGTGTGTATGCAACATCGTCTTTGAAAAGTGACGTTTCAAAAACGTTGTTTTTTACTTCACAGAAAACTTCGTTTTTTTTCATCACAAAAAAATTATCGTGTGTACGCGGCATAAGAATCAGGCGCATAGATGTACAGCCCCGCAAACAGAGATACGACGGCGTATCAGGAGATACGCCATTGTATCTCCTATCAGAATCTGGCCCTATGTGTTTATCTAGTTCTGCATTTTGTGGTTTTGTGTCAACTTGACTGAGTTTTAACTAATGGAAGGCTGCAAAAGTAAATTTGTTGATTAACCCCTTCTATTAGTACTGAGATTTTAACTACTGGAACCTTTCTATTGACAGTGACACAACACTATAATAGGCAGCCCTACTAGCCAAGAAGGATGCGTAGAAAGAAGGGGAAGTCTATCACTATCAGAAAATGTTGGCATTGCTTGCTACAGTGCCTTGAATTTTGGGGATCTGAGAACACTATAAGGAGAATTTTAAGGCATGTGATAGGACTGTTGGAGTTGAAGTTTTGATATGAACAAGAGCAAGGAAAAATCCCAGGAAAGGTCCAAGCTTACTTACCAACCAGCCCCCTGACAACCGTATCAACCTATCTAACAGTATGCATTAAAACAGGGGTTTAGTCTGCACACATTTGCAAATACATGTGTAAGCCTCAGAGCCTTGCCACGGCACCCTGGTATCTGTGGTCCTATTACTAGCTTATGAGTGACTCCACAGTGGAAGCACATGCATTCTGATAGAGAGATGGAGGGTGGGTGGACTGAAGGGAGCCCGCCCCTTCTTAAAGGTACAGGGGCACACTGAACACCCAGAAAATCACACAATGGCTGCGAAGGTGTTAATGTGTTGCCTGACCAATATAACAGTAATACAAAAATGGTGTCCACTCCACCCACCTATAACTGGCCATTGCAGCAAGTAGCGTTGGAAGGCAATGCATGATTAAAAACAAGGTGATTAAAAACAAGATCAAAAACATGGTTAAAAACAAGATAAATCCAAGGAAAGATCCAAGTTTACTCACCGACCAGCCCACTGACAACTGAAAAAACAGTATGCATAAAAACAGGGGTTTAGTCTGCACACATTTGCAAATACATGTGTAGTGATACTCCCTCAAGACCTGCTGGATAAATGTGGGAACGGCATATTTAAAGTTACCTTTGACGAGTCTAGGGAAATTGATTGCAGTCACTGTGAGAGCAATAACAGAATGTCCAAGCCGAAGGTTGACGCTTTCTAATGCTTTGTTCCTCGGCCGAACATGACCAACATCAACAGGAGGTAGACAGGACAGGTTGATGAAGTGAAGGAACTTTGCAGAATCAGGCTTGGATAACGTTGAAAACAAGCCTGCTTTCAATAGAAATAATCACCGTTCGTCGCCACTCTAGCCAGAGTGGGTGAAGTGCACCCGGACAGACTTCACAAGCCTGGCAGCCGAAGTGTCACTTTAAGGCGGCGTACACACGGCCGAGGTTCTCGGCAGAAACCAGCGAGAAGCTCGCTGGGATCCTCATTCTGCCGAGAACCTCGGCCGTGTGTACACTCTCGGGAAAGCCGACGAGAGAAAATAGAGAGCAGGTTCTCTATTTTCTCGGCGGCCCGTCGGGATTAACAGCTGGTCGCCTTTCCCGACGGGATGGTCGCCGATTCTGACGGCCGGCCGAGAACCTCGACAGGCGGAACGATGTGTTCCGCCCGTCGAGGTTCTCATACGTGTGTACGGGGCCTTAGTCACTGGGAGGAACCAGGTCCCTGCCACAAACCTGGCTCTAAGGATGCCTCTGCCACAGGCTTAGTACTTTGTGATTCTTGATTAGATGAGCAGATCCTCCCAGTAAATTTTAGTTAGAGTCACTGATCAGCAGTTTAGATATATCTGCAGTATAAATGGAGACCCAGTAAATCACTAAGACCCCTTGTCAGCATCCGCCCAGAACTTCGCGTAACATGTGGGCGCCGGCCTGGAAGGCCATAACGCCAGGGTTCGTTGGATGTGCACACCCTAAAGGTGGGTGCCGCACCTTGACCTGGAACCTGCGAAGAACCCCGGAAAATGGCATCTGCCACAAATATACGCCTCCCCAGCATGCCCTGCGAGGGAAAAACTCCTCCAATTGGCTGCTAGGGAAAAGCGGCTCTGTTAGAACCCCTCTAGCGCCACCTGTCGTCCGGGGGTGAGACCAACACCCCACGGAGCGCAGACTGACCCACAGGACAGTTCCAAAATTGACAGCAACCCAATCTAACAAAATTAACAGTGAAAGCAACATAACTCTCTCACTCCCCACTAAATTTAGTGTAGTGCCCATACTAAAAGTAAGGGGGCACTACATATCCCCCCACTTAAATTGACACTGTCCTAAAGAATGCAAGCCTGAATGCTAGCCTGATATCTGGTAAATGACAGGAAAGTAGGAAAAGAGAAAAAACATAGGGCCAGATTCAGGAACAGTTTGGCTGGCGGATCCAGTGATCCGCCAGCCTAACTGTCACTTTGAGCCGGCGTTTTTGTTTTCTGTAACCAGAAAACAAACGCCGGGTTGAAGCTCCGATGCGATCAGCGTAACTGAGTTTCGCCATCGCATCGTTACTTCAACTTAAAAATGGCGCCGATTTCCGCTCAAAAAATATGTTAATGAGCGGAAATCGGCAATTCACGAGCGAATTCCGGCGCGACGCAATGACGGTACGACGTTTCCGGAAGCGATACGCGGCGTGAAGAATACCTACATGGGGTTGGAGTATCCTATGTTAGGTATAGGCGTCGTCATCGCGTCGGAAAAAAAAAAAAAAACGTCGCTTGCGTAACAAGATCATGAATGGGAATGTGACGTCATTGACGTTCATTCACAGAATTTGGAGCATGCGCACGGGGATGCTTTGACACTCGACGCATGCGCAGTACGTTCGCGGCGGGATCGCGCTTAGTTTAAATACTACACGCCCCGTACCCGCCCAATTTGAATTCCGCCGGCTCATTTTCGTTACGCTGCCGCAACTTTAGGAGCAAGTGCTTCGTGAATGACAGCACTTGCTGCTAAAATTTCGGCAGAGTAACGTAAATGAGAAGCGTTCTACCTGAATCTGGCCCATAATGTGTAACAATAAGCTGCAATGTATTAACAACTTTTAGGTAACACATGACATACAAACATACACAATCCTAGCTATCTATGCTGCCCATTCTCCCCAGTGTTGATAGTAGGTGGGTCCAGAAACCTGCATAGGAAATATAAAAGAGAACATACACAAACATACATCCTAATATAATATATCTAATATAAATCTCTATCTACTGTATGTACAATCTCCAAGGTCAGAATTGAAACTGCACGCTTCCATTAGAACGCAAAATTTCCCTTCCTCCCAAGGAGTTTTAAGTGCTGAAACTCTGTTGCAAGAATATATATATAAAAAAATGTATATACATTTCTCTCTGTTCTGCAGGGGACGTTGCAGAACACTGCCCCTAGCTGTCAGTGCACTGGTACTACGGCAGGCAAAGCTTAGTGCAAAGAAGAAAATAAATAGGGAAGCAAAGACATACAACAGTTCTTCCACTGAATCTTCCGATGCTGCATAGAAGTTGGCAAGGCCCCACTCTCTAACTGACTGAACCCAACCCCTCCCAGAGTTCTGCACAAGAGTGTCCATGTGGATATGGAGGATCAGGGGGAAGGGGAAACCAGGAAAGAAGCAACTTGAGTGGGGGCAAATCCCCTTGTCCAAACTTCTGAAAAGTATTTAGGCCATGCCAAGCCTACATGTATTCTACTTATAAAATCGGGGGTCAGGCAACCAAATAGCGTCCCCTCTGGTGGTTGTGGATGTCACTGAAAAAGTCTGGTCTTCCTTCCCAGGGCACTTCAACACAACCCAGTCCCGATAAATATGCAGGCCCTAGCTCCAGTCTCTGTGGCAGTCCTCGAAACGTTTCCCCACACAAACAAAGGCATAGGGGGTTTCACGTTCTTCCAGCAGGACATTTAAGCGGCTCCACACAGCGCTCATAACTGGGGTCTGCCACAGATATACCCCTGCCCAGCATGCCCCACGAGGGAAAAATTCCTCCAATTGGCTGCTGGGGAAAAGCGGCTCTGTTAGTGAGTGAGTGATGAACTTATATAGTGCAGCACATGCAAACTGAATCGCCTCTGGGCGCTTGGTGTCCAATTTCTCCTTTGTCCTCAGAAGAGATAGGTCTTGATCTTTTTTCCTAAAGGCCAAGTGGTTCTCCTCCAACCGAATGCTGGTTGGTAAAGCGTTCCATAGTCTGGGTCCTTGGACCGCAAATCTTCTTTCTCCTTTGGACTTGTATCTAGCTTTGGGTATCTGGAGTAGATTTTGGTTGGTGGATCGTAGAACGCGATTGGTGTTGTGGGCTTTTAGTTTTTCGCATAGATATTGGGGGGAATTTCCCAGAATACACTTATGCGTCAGACAGAGTGCTTTGAATGTAATTCTGTCTTTTACTGGCAATCAATGAAAGGATCTCAGTGAAGGTGAGATTTATTCCCATGTTTTTTTCCCAGTCACCAGTCTAGCGGCCGTATTTTGAACGACTTGTAGACGAGTGATTTGGTACTTTGGGAGTCCAAGTTAGAGGGCATTTGCATAGTCAAGTCTGGAGTTGATAATTGTTCCCACCACGACTGCTATGTCTTCTTTTGGGATAAATGGAATAAGTCTGCGTAGTAGGCGCAGCAGGTGGTGCGATCTGCTGACTACTGACCCTATTTGTGCATCCATTGTCATGTAGGAGTCAAAGATGACTCCTAGACTTTTGACTTTGGTGCTAGGGGTGATGGTTTTGCCCTGAATGGGCGGGGGTGTCCATGTTATTGCGGTATGATTCTTTTGATTGGGGTGAAACAGGAGAAGTTCTGTTTTCGAACCGTTGAGTTTAAGATAACTCTTTGTCATCCAATTTTCTATAAGAGTGAGACATTTCTTTAATCTGAGATGGTGATCCTTTTTGTTGCAGATGCGAAAATATAGTTGTGTGTCACCTGCATAAGACTGGTATAGTAACTTCTGGTTACTGATGATTTCAAAGAGAGAGCGGAGATAGATATTGAACAGAACCGGCGACAAAGGGAATCCCTGAGGGACTCCGCATCACACGGTGTGTTTTTCAGAAGTGAAAGGTCCCAAAGTTGTTAGAACCCCTCTAGCGCCTCCTGTCGTCCGGGGGTGAGACCAACACCCCTGCAGCACAGACTGACCCACAGGACTAACCCAATCTAACAGAATTAACAGTGAAAGCAACATAACTCTCTCACTCCCCACTAAATTTAGTATAGTGCCCATACTAAAAGGAATCGGGCACTACATATGCGTTAAACCAAAGAGCCTCACCACGGCACCCTGGTATCTGTGGTCCTATTACTAGGTTATGAGTGACTCCGCAATGGAAGCACATGAATTCTGATGGAGTTAAAGTTTTACCTGTACTCGTCAAGGTCCTAGTTATGCTAGAATTAGGGGCCTGTTTGCTCAAAATATTTGGAATTAATCAAGGAATTTCACTGAGGATCTGGTCTGGAGCATTCATGGAGGAATGTCTGACTGATATTGGATGGAGGCATCCAAGGATCCTGGTGATTGTTTGCTTTTACTATCCCTTGAGTATCAGTACTAGTGCTTGCCTAGCCCATGACATTTCAGTGTTGTCTACTTCTACTAGATGGACTGTTCTATGAAGTAATGACAAAGTGAAGAATGTCCAGTTACTGTTCAATGTTAAGGTGGTATTAAAGGTTCGACTTTAAATAAAAAGACTTTCATACCTGCTCTGTGCAGTGGTTTTGCACAGAGCAGCCATAATCCTTTTCTTCTCAGTCCCCCCGCCAGTGCTCTTGGCTCCTGTCCCTTGATCCGTGTCCCCAATAGCAAGGCGCTTGGGGCACTGATGCCTGCTCGCTCCCAAGCCCTGCTCTATGCCTCCATAAGACACATAGTGCTCTGACTTGGCCCCGCCCTGCTACCGTCTCAGTGGTTCATTGGCTGTAATTGACAGCAGTGAGAGCCAATGGCTCCCACTGTTGTCTTAGCCAATAAGGAGAGGGAGTCCAGGGACATTCAGCCTTTACAAACACTTTAATGAAGTATGCCATGTGCACTATCCAAGTTTATTCAGCAATACATCTCAAGAAAAGGTGACCCCAGCACTGTCTGCGCCAGAAAAAGTGAGTGTTGCTGTGTGCCTGACTTCTGCTGGGAGAGGAACCTATGGCAAATCAGTGGGCCCTTTCGGGGGTGAGCACTACAGTTATGTACTGAAATGTTGTACTTTAAATTGTCTGTCCACATGGGGTACAGAATGTGTAGAATTCATTGGGGTCATAGATTTCCTTTTTTATTTCCTAGCTGTTTGATCACACATGGAGCTGTAGATTAAATCAGATGGTTATGTGGGACCTACATTTTTTATGAAATCACAGGGGCACATCAAACTTCTGTCCTTTTTATAAAAGCAATTCCGGGTAATCTCTTGGCTAACCATTGTCAAATTTTGTCTTAGATAAAAAAGCTAACCTAATCTTATATGCAGTATATACTGTAGGATCAGCCTCAAAAGCATAGTCCTCAGAAAGGTAGTCCAGACTCCAAAGCTTGTTTAAGGGCTTTCTGCGCATGCTTATTTGTCCCAGGTGGGTCTGTTTTAGCACAGTTCAATAAACAACAAATTGTTTAGCATCCTGGCTACCTATGAAATAAATTAGCTTAGTCCGGCAGGCCTGTTATAGCACAGCTTGCATGCAGAATCTCTAAGGCCCCATACACACGAGCGGACAGATTTGTTCAAATCTGTCCGTCCGACAGATTTGAACAAATCTGTCTGCTGGGATTTTGGTTTGCTCGCGTGTACACATGAGCAAACCAAAATCCCCGCCAGAGAGCGCGCTGACGTGTCGGTGACGTGGCGGTGACGTTGACGCCGCCACGTCACCGCACCAGGAAGTAAAACACTTCCGCGCATGCGCCGAATCCAGTGCGGCGGCGGAGCGGGACGACATGTCTGCTGGTAAGTGTACTAACCAGCAGACATGTCGGGCGGACAGATTCCCACCGGATAGATTTCAAAGCATGCTTTGAAATCTGTCGGGTGGACAAATCTGTCCGCTAGCCCATACACACGATCGGAGATGTCTGCTGAAACGGTCCATCGGACCGTTTTCAGCGGACAAATTCGATCGTGTGTACGAGGCCTAACACACCTCACAACAAAAAGAACATTTAAATTAAACCCCAGGTGGGGGAAAAGGATGTGGCCAATGGCTAACCCCCTGCCTACCTCATAAAATGTCACAGGTTCCATTGTTTTGCACAGGTGATTTGATCAGTTTCACTGCCTTAGTAATTACGACAGCTGTTTCATCTCAGGGAAATCCTTAAAACATGACCTGTTGGGGCGCCTTGAGGACTGGAGTTGATAAACACTGGTCTAGGTGACTGGTAAATCTCACCCACCACTGTCTCTTGGGCCCAAAGGGTCCGTTTGTGGCTATATCAATTTTTAAAGACTTTGTGGACATTTTCCTTAAAATCTTTAGTGCAAATTTAAACCTACAATTTGTAGTCACAGGCTCCAACCCACTGCAATCACTTACAAATTTTGTAAAAATTAGTCACATGGTTCGAAAGTAAAGCCAAAAAAACACAGATGTACAAAAGCCTTACCCAGTGCCCCCCAGCAGAAGTGCAGCAGCCATCTTTAACCACTTGCTTACTGGGCACATACACCGCCCTCCTGTCCAGGTGAAATTTCAGCTTCCGGCACTGCGTCGCTTTAACTGACAATTGCGCGGTCGTGCGACGTGGCTCCCAAACAAAATTGACGTCCTTTTTTCCCCACAAGTAGAGCTTTCTTTTGGTGGTATTTGATCGCCTGTGCAGTTTTTATTTTTTGCGCTATAAACAAAAAAGAGCGACAATTTTGAAGAAAAATACAATTTTTATTATTTTTTTTTTACTAGAAATGGCGGCGATCTGCGATTTTTATTGGTACTGCGACGTTATGGCGGACACATCGGACACTTTTGACACATTTTTGGCGCCATTCACATTTATACTGCGATCAGTGCTATAAATGTGCACTAATTACAGTATAAATGTGACTGGCATTGAAGGGGTTAACAATAGGGGGTGAGGAAGGGGTTAAATGTGTATCCTAGGTGTGTTCTAACTGTGGGGGGAGGGGGGTGAACGGGGGGGTGACCGATCTGTGTCCCTATGTACAAGGAACACAGATCGGGCTCCTCCTCTCCAGAGACAGGACGCTGTCTCTGTGTAAAACGGCAATGAGAGATGATCTATGAGATCATCTCTCATTCGCCCACAGATCGCATCGCAAACGGCCACTCTGACTGGCCGTTCGTCGCGATCTGTGATTGGCCGTGTCCAAGGGACACGGACAACACAGGGCTTCCCCGCAGCGCGCTCTACAGCGCGCGCTGGGAACGCCCAAAGGGGCGGCCGTAAAAAGACGGCATGTTGGATATTCAGACCAGCGCTGGTGCCGTCATTTGACGGTAGCGCGGGTCTGAAGTGGTTAAGGAGACTGCTTTGCAATGCTCATCTATAAGATGTCTACAGTGCAGGGGGCAGACATCTTGGTTGGGTCTGGATCAATCATGGAGTAAGGTGATTGGCTGATGCAACAAAGCAAGGAGAAATGTGTTTGCAGGATGCTGGGAGAAAAAGAGAGGGCAGTCTTAAAACAATCAGGTGAAACCTCAGAGAAGCAAAGAGACTGCTTATCACACAGGACCTTGCCCCAGAGACCTTCTCCCTGTAAGTGTGGTTTGGATGTCTTGTGAGTTTAGACTGTACTAGAGAGCACTCCTGCCACTTGTAAGGAAGGAAAATAATTGAAAGAGAGATGCCTTAGACATCTACAGTATTAGACATATATTTCAAATAAATCAGAGCACGTGTCTGCAGGCCCAAAAAAGGAGGCCCATGATTATTTTTTTTTCATCATTCAATGGCTAGTTGGATGAAACAAGGACTTTTATAGCAAGTCAGGATTGTCTTTATATACTGTTGCTAGGTAAAAGCAATTAACTTCTGTTAGTTAATGATAGTCAGAATACTGCAGGTGTTTAACTACTGTATATACAGTATATCTCAGTGCAGGTTCACACAGGGGCAACCGGGAAGTTGCCCAACTTAAGGCGCGACTTTGCAATTCGATTTCATGAGACTTTAGCGCGACTTAGCATGACTTTTGTGGGACCTCCATGGCAGGCGACTTTGACTGTGGCCAATCTAAGAATCAGCTCTTGTGACATCATTCCTTTTCCAGTTCTTTTCCTGGCTCCCTGTTTTTCAATCCCTGTGTCTTGTGAATTCCTCTTGTGAGCCTGTTTGTTTGGTCAGAAACAATGTTGGCCCTATCTAATGACAGCTGTCATAACAGCTGGTGTGGCAGTATTGATGGAAGAGGAAGAGAGTAAGTGGAGGATGAGGATGAGAAGAAGACGACGCTACGGGGATCCATCCAATCATTGCTAATAGAGATTGTAGAGGCCAGTTCTGGGCCATGTATGACAATTTTTGTGCTATGAGGAAAAAGTTTTCAATTAAACCCAGATGTCCCTGACAATGTACATATACCAAATGAGGATATGCACATATTAATGTGTGCATACAGCTACCATTGGCTGATATGTCTTATTTTGAATGTAGCAAATGGCCTTTATTCATTTTTTTAACAGTTTTGACAAATTGGTTGGTCTGCTTTCCATCTATCTGGAGTGACAGAACACACCATATCGGAGGAGTATCTTTCCTACTGAAAGAATGATTATCACACTAAGGTAAACTATAGTATTTTTTTATTTTTATATGCAGAAAAACAGTAAAATGTATTACACCTTTGGCAGAAATGTAGAGGTTCTGAAGCAATCTCAGTTATCCCAGCATAATATTAAAAAAAGTCCTGCAGCTTCATATTGCTTAATAGATTTTTGGCGTGTTTTGTTTTCTCATCATTGCTGCAGCAGATTATGCACCATGCATATTTTCAACATTCAGTATATCATGTATTGCACAATATAGCACCTAAACATCAAATAAATTATGAAATGCACCATAATTTTACTGTAAGTGAACTTTTATTAAGGTTCAGTATTTCTTTATAGAAATTCTGGGTACATCAGGAAAAAAAAAAACGAAGAAAAATAACACGTTGGATCATAGTCACTTAAATATAGATGAGGATCCAGCTTTGAGGCAACTTCCATTAAAGTCTATGGGCCAGATTCAGGTAGAGTTAGGCTGGAGTATCAGTGATACTCCAGCCTAACTCTCACTTTGAGCCGGCGTTTCTGTTTTCAGTAAGCAGAAAACATGAAACGCCGGGTTGGAGTTACTATACGAGCGGCGTAATTGTATTTCGCCGTCATATCGTAACTTCAATTTTAAAAATGGCGCGCGGGGCGTTCCCGCTGATTAACGCAGAGAATATGTTAATCAGTGGGAATCGGAAATTCACGATCATATTCGGGCGCGACGCAGTGACTTTCCGACGTTTCCGTAAGAGATACGCGGCGCAAAGATAAAGCAGTGGAGTATCCTATGTTAAGTATGGCCGTCGTCATCGCGTCGAAAAAAAAAATCGCGTCGTTTGCGTAAAACGTCCGTGAATGGGGATTGACGTCATTGACGTTCCCTGAAAGAATTTGGAGCATGCGCACTGACAGTCGACGCATGCGCAGTACGTTCGCTGCGGGATCGCGCATAGTTAACATAATACACACCCCCTACCCGCCCAATTTGAATTCCGCCGGCTCATTTTCGCTACGCCGCCGCAACTTTAGGAGCAACTTTAGGAGCAAGTGCTTTGTGAATAACAGTACTTGCTCCTAAAGTTACGGCGAAGTAACGTAAATGAGAAACGTTACTCCAGATTAAAGATTCGCCCATCTACCTGAATCTGGCCCTATGGGTACAAGTCAACTAGAAGTCACCTTAAAGTAGTACAGGAACCTTTTCTAAAGACAGAGTGACTTCAGTAGTCTACGTTAAGATGGCTCTCAAACACTTTAATGGAATTTCTAATGTCAAGCAACTTGGGGCCACTTGAGGTCTGACAAGTCGGATCCCAAGTTGCTGTAGTGTGAACCGGCACTAATGTTGCTGTCCTAATGATTGCTTGTATAAGTACACTTGCTAATCCTCTTTTCTTTTAGACTACGATTGGTCTAATACATTTTTTGAAATACCTTAACCACTTGACCACTGGGCACTTAAACCCCCTTCCTAACCAGACCAATTTTCAGCTTTCGGTGCTCTCACAATTTGAATGACAATTACTCAGTCATACAACATTGTACCCATTTGAAATTTTTGTCCTTTTTTTTCACACAAATAGAGCTTTCTTTTGGTGGTATTTGATCACCTCTGGGTTTTTTATTTTTTGCGCTATAAAAGAAAAACGACTGAAAATTCTGTAAAAAAAAAAAAAAAAAAACTTGTTTCTGTCATATTAGCAGGTTATTTCTCACACACAGCATATGCATACCACAAAATACACCCCAAAACACATTCTGCTATTCCTCCCGAGTATTGCGATACCCCATGTGTGGGACTTTTACACAGCGTGGCCACATACAGAGGCCCAACATGCAGGGAGCGCCATCAGGCGTTCTGGAACACCCAGACCAATTCTGACATTTCTCTCCTACATGGAAAAATCATAATTTATTTGCTAGAAAATTACATAGAACCCCAAAACATTATATATGCTTTTTTAGCAAAGACCCTAGAAAATACAATGGCGGCCGTTACAACTTTTTATCTCGTACGGTATTTTCGCAGAAATTTATTGAACGCGTGTTTTTAAAAAAAATGTTTTGTGCTTAAAACAAAACAGTAAAGTTAGCCCAATTTTTTTTCATAATGTGAAAGATGAAGTTACGCCGAGTAAATAGATACCCAACATGTCACCCTTCAAAATTGCGCACACTCGTGGAATGGCGCCAAACTTCGCTACTTAAAAATCCCCATAGGCGGTATTGCAGAGTATCGCGCAGGGTATTGCAGAGTATTGGAGTATTGCAAAGTATCATGCAGGGTATTGGGGTATTGTCGAGTATTGGGGTATTGTCGAGTATTGGGGTATTGCCGAGTACTGGGGTATTGCCGAGTATTGGGGTATTGCTGAGTACTGGGGTATTGCCGAGTATTGGGGTATTGCCGAGTACTGGGGTATTGCCGAGTATTGGGGTATTGCCGAGTATTGGGGTATTGCCGAGTATTGGGGTATTGCCGAGTACTGGGGTATTGCCGAGTATTGGGGTATTGCCGAGTACTGGGGTATTGCCGAGTATTGGGGTATTGCCGAGTACTGGGGTATTGCCGAGTACTGGGGTATTGCCGAGTATTGGGGTATTGCCGAGAACTGGGGTATTGCCGAGTACTGGGGTATTGCCGAGTACTGGGGTATTGCCGAGTACTGGGGTATTGCCGAGTACTGGGGTATTGCCGAGTACTGGGGTATTGCCGAGTACTGGGGTATTGCCGAGTACTGGGGTATTGCCGAGTACTGGAGTATTGCTGAGTACTGGGGTATTGTTGGGTACTGGGGGGATTGCTGGGTACTGGGGGGATTGCTGGGTACTGGGGTATTGCAGAGCTGGGATGGATTGAGGGATAGCTGGATCTGTGACTGCATTTGTCACAGATCCAGCCACAGCTCAGCTGCTGACACCCCGTTCCCCCCCCTCTCCTCGCACACAGTACAGAGAGGAGAGGGAGGAGAGGGAGGAACCGGCGTCATGACGCCGTCATGACGCCGGTTTGTTTACAAGTGATCGTGCCGTCATTCGACAGGGCGATCACGTGGTAAACGGCCGCGATCAGCGTCAATTTACCGTGATCCGTGATGCGCCGGGTCTTCTAGACCCGGCGAGCACGGACACTTTCGCGAGCGCGTCCCAGGGGACGCGCAATCGCGAAAGTGAAGGACGACGTCCCAGGGACATCGTGTCAAGATAACCCCGCCGCGCCGTAGCAGTAAAATGCTTTATGGCGCGGTGGCAAAGAGGTTAAAGAGGAATGTAAACCCAAAAAAAAAAAATATAATATTTTGTATGTCACAATGTAGAGTATAATATTTCCTATCATTTGTGCCCAGTCTTGCCACACAGAGTTAATCCAGCGCTGAGTAATCCTCTTTTATGTTCAGTGAAAACGAACAGCCTTCCAGATAAAACCCTGCCTAAATCAAAAAGTCCGGAATCTCTCTTCTTGCTTTGAGTGAGAGGTTATTTACAAATATAGCTAGGACATGTTTATCATACGTTATGTTTTGTTTATCATAACATGAGGTGATATAACATCATAACACATCCTAGTAATATACAATAAACTTTGGATCACCTCTTGTTATGATAAACATGTCCACGCTATATTTGTAAATAACCTGTTACTGAAAGCAAAAACAGAGAAACGGACTTAACCTAATTTGGCAGGTTTTTATCTGAAGTCCGGTTAATTTGCACTGGACTTTAAAAGAGGATTACTCAGCGCTGGATTAACTCTGTGTGGCAAGACTGGGCACAGATGATAGGAAATCTTATACTCTACATTGTGACATAAAAAAAAAAATTTTTTTGGGGGTTTACATCCACTTTAAGGTATGTCACTAAGTGCTGGGTGAGTGAGCGGTGTCATCTTCAGGTGTGCAGAGAAATCACAAAAGCATTCAGTGGCTCCTCAAGTGCCTCAAAGTTTATTCCATCTGCCTATCCATTTCTCTGGCTATCTGTATTTAGAGTATATCTAGATGTTCTTATTATAATCCACCAAAAAATTGATGGCACCAAAAAATAATACCTCTCTAACTAGGTCACTTTATGTATTAACTTTGATATAAAGTGAAACTTTTCTGACATCTGCTCCTATGTAAATTAAACAAGCCGGTGTGTGGTCATTCAGCCGGAATTGCAAGAGTCAATCAACATAGTAGTTCTCCCACGCTAGCCTACTGGCTTATCCTGTGAAATGAGTTTCCTTTTGCTTAGGGGTGTCCTCCACACAGATTAGACATCAGAAGGAATATTTTAATCTGCCTTTGGAACACATTTACACGGGTTGTTGCCTGGGCTTCACCTTATCAATGAATTATATTCCTTCACGGAGGATGACCAACCACAGTCTGAGCTGCCTTGAACCGCAGTGTACTACAACATCAGAACAGGGATTGCTACAAATGGATATTTTCAAACTTATTAACTCTGGATGCACTTGCGTTACCGCCTTCCAGACTGGGCTTTGATATATATCCCAGCCTCAGAAGCATTTACATTAATAGATTTTTATGGTTTCTTTTAGAAAAAAGCCTGCACATTCTTAATAAGTTGCACATTTAAAGGTATACTATCCTCAATGTCACACCGACTTCTTCTTGTTTATGCTAACCATTCTGTGGTGTATTATAAATGTTTAACTTAAAGGAAAACTACAGTTTCTTTATAAATTATACTTTATATAGCACGTATATAAGGCACTCTGTAATTTAAGACTCTCTGACACCAACCTAAAAAATAAAAGATAAAAGCACTTGCATTGACTTTCCTTTCAAAAATTATATTTTTTATTCTCTCGCAATGTACCATCAAACTGGCCAGAACATTTGACTTCTTAAGGAAGGAATTCCCTAGCAAAGCCCTCTCCCTCTTTGCATGTGGTTGCCTAAAATACTTTCTTTCCTGGTCTGGCTCTACTGCCCTCAACCCTTCATCTCCCTACATTAACCTGTATGTAACAGCTATGCTGACATCACATTCAAGATGTTGCCAACCAGCAGTGACAGTCATTTTAGATGTGTATATATAAGGAGGTTTTTATAGGTAAATACCAAGAATACAATATGTTAACCACTTAAAGTGGAAGTAAACCCTTCAATTTGATAGTTACAAAAAACAGTTAACATTCCCGGCATGCCGGATATGCTAGCTGTCACATTTGCATGTGCTCTCAACCAAACTGTCAAACCATCCAATGGCTGGTTTCATAACAGGTCACATGTGCAGCATCATGGCAGTTGCAGATTAAACAGAGGTCAAGATGGCCCCTTCCTTGGCTGAAAACGATAGGAGGGTTTACTACCACTTTAAGGACCGCCTAACAACAATATACTTCGGCAGACGTACAGGTATGTTGCCCTTTTAAGGGGAGTTCCACCCACAATTTCACTTTTTAAATATAAATACCCCTGTAATACACAAGCTTAATGTATTTTAGTAAAGTTAGTCTGTAAACTAAGGTCCATTTTGTTAGGTTGTTACAGCATTTAGATTAGTTTAACATCTAGAAATAGACCGTGGCCATCTTAAGTGTGGGCATCATAAAGCCAGACTGTATGACTTCCTGGATTTCAGCTTTGCATATCTCGTACATGCTCAGTGCTGCACAAGCAATGTAATAGGTTTCAGTCAGGTTTGCAAGGACTACTGGGAAACATGATACCTATCCCAGAAACCCTTGCAAATAGCCTTGTGACTTAATAGCCTAGGCTAATAAGGAGGAGGAAGTAATGAAGGACTACAAAATAAAGGTATTTACAAGCAACAAAATAAATAAAAATTGTCCATTCTGGACACTATAAGATTAGGGCATGCAGCACAGACAAACATAAAAAAAATGGGTGGAACTCCACTTTAAGTGCCCAGCCGAGGGTCGCGAGTGCGCCGCGGTCCGAAGCTCCGTGACCACGCCTGCGAGACCTGCGGACCCGATCACGGCCGGTGTCCCATGATCAGGTCACAGGAGCTGAAGAACGGGGAGAGGTAAGTGTAAACACACATTCCCCGTTCTTCTCTGTGGCTTGTCACTGATCGTCTGTTATAGGGAACGATGATTAGTAACGTCACACATCCAGCCACGCCCCCCTACAGTAAGAATTACTCCCTTTAGGGTACACTTAACCCCTTAGCGCCCCCTAGTGGTTAACCCCCTTCACTGCCATTGTCATTTTCACAGTAATCAGTGCATTTATATAGCACTTTTCGCTGTTAAAATGACAATGGTCCCAAAAATGTGTCAAAAGTGTCTGATGTGTCCGCCATAATGTCGCAGTCATGAAAAAAACGCTGATTGCCACCATTACTACCGTGTTTCCCCGAAAATAAGACGTACTCCGAAAATAAGCCGTAGCGGGATTTCGACACAAGATCGAAATATAAGACACCCCTCCGAAAATAAGACGTAGCGATGGCGTGTCGAATCCCCGAAAAAAAAAGACGTAGCGATGGGCGTGTCGTATGCGGAGCGGTAAACAACACGTGATAGGCGTACTGTACTGGTGCGGAGCTCAGGAGCTGTAAAGAAGTGAGGAGAAGGACGCTCTGTAAAGCTGTAAAGCTTCTCCCCAGCACTGACCAGCAACAGTCTCTCACCCCACACAAACACCAGGGGATAGGGGGAAAAGCCGCTACCGTACTGAGCCCGAAGAGATCACCCCAGCTCCACTGTGCTCCACATCAGCTTTGGTGGCCTATCTTTCTGTACAGCCAGACAAGATGAGTGCAAAGAGAAGAAGTTGGATACCCGAATGGTCCAAAAATGGCGTGCAGAATACGATAATCTCAGTCTACAGGTGGACAGAGGAAATGCTAAGAAGCGCAAGTGTGGTTCAGGTAGGCAACCTTTATTTTCTGTAATAAAAATAAGACACCCCCCGAAAATAAGCCATAGTGTGATTTCTTGAGGAAAAATAAATATAAGACGGTGTCTTATTTTCGGGGAAACACGGTAGTAAAACAATTATTATTAATAAAAATGCCATAAAACTATTCCCTATTTTGTAAACGCTATAACTTTTGGGTAAACCAATCAATAAACGCCTTTTGCATTTTTTTTTTTTTACCAAAAATAAGTAGAAGAATACGTATTGGCCTAAATTAAGGGGGGAAAAAAGTAAATAATATAGCATTTTTTTTTAAATTGTCGCTCTATTTTTGTTTATAGCGCAAAAAAGAACAACCGTAGAGGTGATCAAATACCACCAAAAGAAAGCTCTATTTTGGGGAAAAAAGGGACACCAATTTTGTTTGGGAGCCACGTTGCATGATCGCGCAATTGTCAGTTAGAACGACGCAGTGCCAAATCGCAAAAAGGGGCCAGGTCCTTAACCTGCATATTGGTCTGGGTCGTAGTAGTTAACTGCACATCACAAAGGAAGATTTTTGTTAAAATTAATGATCTGGCGACAAGGTCTCCTGACTTAACCTTAGAAGGTGGCATTGGTCTCTACAGTAGATGCCATCCGGTACCTATGTGCATTCTTGGTTGCCAGATTATAAAAGTACAGAACCCATCTTCCATGGCCGATCCTTGGTACACCTCTAGCCTTTGCACCATCATATGAAGTGTCATATGAAATGGGCTTTTTACTTGCTAGTAGGAAGGATTGAAGGGTGGCAAGAGGCAGGCCAGAGATCCTCCATGCAAGTGGTAGTTGGCATGTGTATGAAAGAGCACCTGTATTATAAATAAATGCCACAGAATACATACATGTTCACTTAAACCCTGTTAAACACTGTTAAAAATGACCTTTCTATTTAATTTTTCAACCTGCTATGATTTTATCCAACTGACAAAAATACCGTTTGTCATCCTTGTAAACATGGTGACATTTTAATTTGTAGCCAGGATCAGCCAGAATCCTTAAGCTCCTGCTTCTGGAACTGGTTCACTGCTTCTCCCTGATGTCTGATGTGCTTGCGGCAGGTCACCAGCTGCCCAATGCAAAAGAACAATGTGTGGAGGTTTCTAATGTGTTCAATTTCTGCCAATAGCATTATCACAGCGCTCATGGTAGCAATGGCATAATACAGGCAAGAATAGATATTTTAGGGTATTATCCAAAAATTCTACATCATTTCACATCTGCTAATGAATCTTGTAAGAATTACTTTTTTGCACTGCAGAGTGCGGTTCGTCTCTAACGTGACATCAGATACTTGGCATCTCCTTTTAATCAAAAATCCAGGGAAGGTTTGTGCAGCATCTATGGAGTACACATTAACATCATTGTGATTTCTGACAATAATGTCTGATTATTAGACATGTGCAGACTGGAATATTTTGTTTCGTTTATTCGTTTGGAAAATACATTTATTTAGTTACTCCCGAAAATCGTTTTGATTTATTTCGTTTTTCGTTGGGGAATAGCTTTCGTCCGAAAATCCAATAATACTTGGTTTCTGTCGATGGGCAAAAGAATATTCAACGGAACGTCGAATCTTTACGTCGAATCGTACATTTCCGTTCGAATATTCCGCCTACAAGAATTCTAATGTTGTATGACTAGTAATAATGTCGAATCTATTTCTCATAAATCGAAATCTAATCTCTGTAATGTCGAATCTATTATTTCTATAGTGTTGAATATTTTCTCTATAATGTCGAATCTTTTCCCTATAATGTCAAATCTCTTTATATCGAATTTTTACCGCAACGAAAACGAAAATAAAGCATTTTTTATGTCGGATCTTTCGGTTTTCGTTTCTTGCGCTATCGTTATCGTTTGTTAAAACGATAACGAAAAAACATGATTTTCGGACGAAAATGCATTCTAACGAAAACGAATGCACATGTCTACTGATTATCAAGGTATCATAAAAGACATATAACATATAAAAACCATGCCCTTGGAACATTTCAGGTTTAGACTAATATATGTTCTTTTTGCAGTAAAGCAGATCCAATGTGATGTCTCGCAGATGAAAAGTAAAGCAAGGTCAGCCCAGGATAGAGACTGTTCTGAGGAAGAGGAAGATCGTTTCCCCTTGCCTTCTATTTTATTACCCATGACAATCAATAGATATATTTGTGGCTGCTACCAAGGGAGGCCTGTATGGCATAACTCACATCAGGTGGGAAACCAAAAGGATAAATCTGTCTGGGTGTCACTGGATTTCACAGGTTTTTGAAATTAAAGCTGTAAAAGGCAGATCAATGGAGAAAACATTGTGAGGCTCTCAGTGTTCATCTACTGCTGTCTATCTATAACATGTAACAGACAGGCTTTTGTGAACTGTTAGTGCGCAATACATCACTGTATTTTTTTATGTAACTACGTTTAGTCTGCGGAGATACACATCATCATATTCATATAATTTGTGTGATCAATCATAATATTATCACTCAAATTAAATTTTACATTGCTGCTGCAACATCATTGGCATGCGCTAGCTAAAAATATGAAATAATCTGTGACAAGTGTCCTTCCAGAATAATGTTTTATCAGAGGTAAACGTGCATTGACAGCCCTGAGGCTTCTATTATGACAAGCCATACTTACAAGCAGAGTTCCACCCTAAAAAAAAAAAAAACTGTTCATCAGCAGCTTCCCTTTAATCTAAATATAAACCATCTGTAAAAAAAATATATATTTTTTTTACCTTGTAAATTGCTGTTACCATGCGGATTCTATAATCTGCCAAGTTCCTATTCCACGGTGGATGTACTTCCTTTCCTAACCCCCCCCCCTCCCCGTGGCCTCCTGGGAAATGGTGACACTCATTTCCCAGGAGTCTCTGGGCATTACTGTCCCGAAAAATCGTGTTATTTCCATACAGGAAGCGACGCGATTAAGGCGAATCACAGGAAGAACGCCCCTTTGTTATGTCCAGGGGTCAAGTCCTCCCACTCAAGATCCACTCCCCCATAAAAAAAAATGATACGCTCATATCCATAATTACTAAACCGCACCACAGGAAGAACGCCCCTTTGTTATTTCCAGGGGCCAAGTCCTCCCACCCAAGATCCACTCCCCCATAAAAAAAATGATACGCTCATATCCATAATTACTAAACCGCATGTTTTTTTTTGTTTTCGATCCACTGTACCTTAGTAACCCTTTATGTTACTTTATGAACTTCTTTCTAAATCCTGCGATAACTCGCGGCAGACCTCCACAACGTCTCCTGGGAACAATGACAAAAGCTCCCAGGAGACATTGCGGCATCGAGGAAGTGACGGAATATCCGCACACTACCCAATGAATCCATATACAGGAAGCGGGCAGTAACATAAAGGATTACTAAGGTTCGCCTGCCCCTGACAGTGACTCGAGCTGGGCATCGCCACTTAGTGAAGGATTGGCTCAGGCGGCTTAGGTGCTCTTGGCTGCTCTAGTCCTGCAAAGGTAACTGCGTTCCTGCTGTGAAAAAAGTGCAGGGACTCCGTTCCCACACATTCTCGCAGGACTTGAGCCCTGGTTATGGCATAACACAGGTTGATGGAGAAGAGAGAGAACACATGCTGAAGGTGGTGTTCGCGGTTTTCCAGGAGCTGTTTCACCCAAAAGACTTTCACAGAACAGGTAAGAGTTTGTAATGTAATTCAGCTAACTAACAGCGATACGAGCGCCGTTCTACTGCGCATGCGCAAAATTTGTTATCGGTGTTGTCATAACAACGGGCAGGACGTTCCTACGTCGCCGCCTGTTGTCATGACAACACAACAAACTAACGGCGATACGAGTGCCGTTCTACTGCGCATGCGCAAGGTCAAGAGGTGCATGCTGGTCACCCAGAATGCTTCTCTCTCTGAAAAAACAGGAAGACACAGGAAATGGGCTTCGCATGCCCACATCTATGATGGAAACGCCCACAAGATCTCAGAGAGGATATCAGGTAAGTGTTTTAACCGATTTATGCACTGATGGTGAATTTTCAATATGTTTTTTGCCATATTAACTGTAATTAAGTTTATATTTAAAAAAAAAAAAAAAATGCCCGAAACCCCGCTTTAAGTGAATTCTTAAAGGGATTGTATAGACTGGTATGGGTAAATTTGAATGCCTGAGGTGTGTTTTTTACAGAAGCGTATCTAGGGTATGGCAGCCATGGCACGTGCCATGGGCGCCATATGAAAGGGGCGCTGTTGGTGAGCTGCTGGGCAGCAAGGCACTTACCAGGGTCTGAGGGTCTCTTCTTCCCTCCTCCCCAGCATAGGCAGGATCTCCTTTTCAGCACCTTTGCTAATGGACAATGGCAGCACTATCCCTGCTGCGTTCAGCCACAGCCCTCCCCTGTTCTCCCATTCTATCTGGCCAGATTGGCAGCGCACAAAGAAGACAGAGGAACATCCGTTTCTCCCTCTCCTCTGAAAACCGAGGCCTTAAGTGATGAAGATTTCATCACTTCCAGTATTGGTTCTGCATTTACCTGGCCTTGGAGGGCAGAGGAGAGATCAGGGGTCTAATAAACCTCAGATTTCTCAATAAATAGGATATGTCACTACCCAAGGTATCACAAGGGATGATAAATATCACTAGTTTTGTTGGCTATTTTTTTTGTTAAGGTTATCTGAAAGATGGGTTTCAAATGTTTCGACAGGGGAGCAGTTTCAGTGCTTGCCATAGGCGCTATTTTCACTAGATACGCCTCTGTTTTTTTAGGATACTTAAAGTGTTACTAAACCCACTACAGTAAAATCAGTCTGTATATGCAGTAAAGCATGCTGGTTATACTCACTTTGGAACCTAAGGGGTTATTCCTCCACATTGTGTAAAAAGGCTGTTTGATCCCGTCTTCTCCGATCCTCCATCCTTTCACTATCCCCTAATAATTTCCTGATAACACAGAGTCTATAGAGTCAGGATGCACATGCTCAGTTCCGTGTGTATTGCTAAAGAGTTTTTTTTTTTCTTGGGAGGGTGCATGTGTTCAGCACAGAATCAATCAGCATTTATATCTTTTGACACTTTGTTACAATGTAAAGTAGTGAGTGTACAGCTTGTATAACAGTGTACATTTGCTGTACCCTCTAAATAACTCAACACACAGCCATAAATGTCTAAACCACTGGCAACAAAAGTGAGTACACACCTAAGAGAAAATGTCCAAATTGGACCCAAAGTGTCAATATTTTGTGTGGCCACCATTATTTTCCAGCACTGCCTTAACCCTCTTGGGCATGGAGTTCACCAGAGCTTCACAGGTTGCCACTGGAGTCCTCTTCCCCTCCTCCCTGGTGACATGGAGCTGGTGGATGTTAGAGCTCTTGTGCTCCTTCATCTTCCGCTTGAGGATGCCGCACAGATGCTCGATAGGGTTTAGGTCTGGAAACATGCTTGGCCAATCCATCATATTAACCCTCAGCTTCCTTAGCAAGGCAGTGGTCGTCTCGGAGGTGTGTTTGGGGTCGTTATCATGTTGGAATGCTGCCCTGCGGCCCAGTCTCAGAAGGGAGGGGATCATGCGCTGCTTCAGTAAGTCACAATACATGTTGGCATTCATGGTTCCCTCAATTAACTGTAGCTTCCCAGTGCCAGTAGCACTCATGGAGCCCCAGATCATGCCACTTCACCACCATGCTTGACTGTAGGCATGACACACTTGTCTTTGTACTCCTCACGCTGGACACTATCTGAACCAAATAAGTTTATCTTGGTCTCATCAGACCACTGGACATGGTTCCAGTAATCCATGTCCTTAGTCCACTTGTTTTCAGCAAACTGTTTGCAGGCTTTCTTGTGGATCATCTTTTAGAAGAAGCTTCCTTCTGGGATGGCAGCAATGCAGACAAATTTAATGCAGCATGTGACGTATAGTCTGAGCACTGACAGGCTAACTCCCCGCCCCTTCAACCTCTACAACAGGGGTGCCCAACCAGTGGCCCGGGGGCCACATGTGGCCCGCGGAGCCCTCTGATGTGTCCCACGACCTCCTGCTCTGGGATGGAATATAATATAATAGAAGTCTATTGCAAAGTGCAGAAAAGCCAAAAGGTACACTTCATTGCACCCGCGGTGCGGGTAAACTGCATTGCATCAGTGTAAAAGCAACCATTGGCCCCTTTCACATGGACAGTCCGACCCAATTGGACCCTCCATTCACCTCTAAGGAGTGGCAGATGTAAACCTACTTGTGTCCTACCTCCAAACTGAGCAGGCTGTGTCTGTGTCCGCTCTGCCATCCGCCCGCTCCACTGATTGTGGCCCGCGACCAGTTACCAAGTCGCTTAAGTGGCCCTCGCGCTTCAAAAGGTTGGGCACCCCTGCTCTACAACAATGCTGGCAGCACTCATACTTCTATTTCCCAAAGACAACCTGTGGATATGACGCTGAGCATGTGCACCTAACTTCTTTGATCAACCATGGCGAGTACAAGTATGAGAGAGCGAGACCAATAACACCAAAATTAACAAACCTGCCCCCTCATTCACACCTGAGACCTTGTAACACTAATGAGTCACATGGCACCGGGGAGGGAAACCGGCTAATTGGGCCCAATTAGGAAATTTTCCCTTAGGGGTGTACTTTCATTGCCAGTGGTTTAGACATTAATGGCTGCGTGTTCAGTTATTTTGAGGAGACATCTAATAGTTTAAGTGCCATGATCCACATACAGAAATAGAAGAGACAATGTCAATTAAACAGTGCGGCCCAGATTCATAGAGAATTAGATTCTCGTAGCGTATCAGAAATACACTACGCCGCCGTTTTTTACCTGGCTCTACGTGGAATCCAGGTAGATTTTGTCCAGTAAACGACGGCGGTGTAGTGTATTTCTCCCGTCGCAATCCATCTACGCGAGTAGGGGGCGTGAAGGATTTAAAATAGGTGCGCTACCGCGGTGATCGAACTGTGCATGCTCCGTTCGCAAATTTCCCGCCGTGCATTGCGCGAAATCACGTCGTTACGTCATTCGTTGTTTGAGTAGCGTCGTTTACGGACATTTCTATTCCCGAACGAGTTACGTAAAAAAAAAAATTAAAATTAAATTTGACACGGGAACGACGGCCATACTTAACATGGGCTACGCACCGTTAGACCAGCAAAAAGCTGGTCTAACAGTACGTTAAAAAAAACAGACGTAAGCTCGTATCTTCGTGGATCGCCGTAAAAACACATTTGCATATCCCGACGCATCAAAACGACGCGAACTCCTCCCAGCGGCCGCAAAAATATCGCAGCGTAGATCCGAAGGCTTACGAAGACCTAAGCCTCTCGGATCGAAGCCCGAAGCCGCCGTATCATGGTTTGAGGATTCAAACTAGTGATACGGCGCACAAAATTTTAAATTACTCCTGTCTAACACCAGTTAGACAGGCGTAATTGCTTTATGAATCTGGGCCTGGGTGTTTAGTATCACTTTAAGATGCCAGCACCAGCAACAGATCAAGGGAAGGTGGGTAAAGTTCTGCTTTTAAAGCTGGATTGTCGAAGGGTGTCTCCCTAAGCTCCATGTACAGAGATGACAACATATTATTTAAAATTACTGCATTCTTTATATGAATATATAAAATTAAATGTTGCCACCCTTCGTTCGGCCTTATGTGTATTTCCACAAATCCAGGCTTACAAATGAAGGGCGAGACCATTAGCCGATAAACAGTAACACTGATGCCGTGTACACACGATTTTTCGGCATTAAAAAAATTTTGTTTTAAGAAAATTTCATTTAAAATGATCGTTTGGGGGCTTCACATCATTTTTCGGGTTCTGAAAAACGAAAAAATTTTTTTCGAGTTAAAAACCTGTGCATGCTCAGAAGCAAGTTATGAGATGGGAGCGCTCGTTCTGGTAAAACTACCGTTCATAATGTAGTAAGCACATTCATCACGCTGTAACAGACAGAAAAGCGCAAATCGTCTTTTACTAACACGGAATCAGCTAAAGCAGCCCCAAGGGTGGCGTCATCCGCATGGAACTTCCCCTTTATAGTGCCGTCATACGTGTTGTACGTCACCGCGCTTTGCTAGAGCATTTTTTTTAAACGATGATGTGTGGGCAACGTCGTTTTAATGATGAAGTTGGAAAAACTTTGTTTTTTCTACATGCCGAAAAACTTAGTTTTTTTTTCTTTGCGAAAAATGATCGTGTGTACGCGGCATCACTACCGGTAGTTTGTTTGATCTTCATTCCATATGCATAAGTCATTGTTTGAGTGAGAATCATTACAATAGCGAATTTCTGTGCAAACCGACACATAAACCTCAAACAAATTACATCCATGCCATTGTCAAGCCTGTTTCCGAGTCATGTCAACAAAAAAAGCAGATGGTATCATTTGCATGGTAATAGTCATAAATATGCACATTTTTATCTCTTACCAAACACGGCTTTGATGAATCAGGCAATATGAGGGTTCTTAGTCTATGAATCTTGCGTGGCTAATGTGAAAAAACATACTCAAGCAAATCTGCATGCAGTTTGGTTTCACAGAGCATTTGAATGCAAAATCCTTAGCAGACATTTGCACATTTGATAAATGTTCTTTTGATGAATAGTTCTCTCCAATTATGTAAAACAGAGGTACGAATACATTACAATCAATGCTGCATTAGGTAGCACAGGAATCCTAGAGGTAAGTCCATGTGTCACAACAAGGCCATACACATTACATGTGCTCTACGCTCATATTTATGCATTCACGTTAACTAAATTTGAATACACTAGATGTATGGACCCTATTTCATGTTGGAATGTAACTGACAGTCTGATATTTATTCATGTTTTTCAAGGAAATCCAATGTCATTATTCCATTCTAGTGTGGCATGTTGCTACTTCATTTTTTAAAAGGGGTTTCAATGTAACAATGGCAAATGTTTTATGTCATTTAGCAGAGACCAATAATAAGAGATCCATCTCATGAATCCTCAGCAGTCTTTTCAGTGAGCACTACATTTTTCTACCAGGTTCTTAAGTGTTTTTTTTTAAATACTGAAGAATGCCAGAACAACCGCAATAAAAATCGGCAATGTTTTGCTTGGTTTTTATTTCGACCAAGATCAAGATTTAATGCTCAAACACAATCACACTTGAGTCTAAGAAAAAGTCAGTTATTATAACATAACAAACAGGTCAACCTACCATTAACACTAAAAAATCAACCCATACAGCAATAAAGGTAATGAAAATAAACAACAAATGGGCAGACAGAATCCCTTATAATGGGATTTACATTACCTCAAGGAATGGCAGATCTGGGTCTGATTATCCTTGCAACAATTATCTAGCAACATAAGCAATTTCATATACAGTATGTATCATCTCAATATCTGAATTGTTCATATTTATTTTGCCGATCAAGCATAACCTTAAGGCTACCATCCAATGAGTAGATCCTCCTTTTTGCCACTAAAACAGCCCCTTCTGCTGCCAAAGCAGCCCTGACCCATCAAGGCATGGACACCAAAAGACACCAGGAGCTATGCTGTGTTATCTACCACCAAGCCGTCAGTATCAGAGTCCTGTAAATTGTGAGGTGGGTCCTCCATGGATTAAACTTGGTTTTTCAGGGCATCCCACAGATGCTCAATTAGATTACGATTGACCTTTGAAAGGCCAAATCAACACCTCAAATTCTTTGGGTTCCTCAAACCATTCTTAAACCATTTTTGACGTGTGGCAGAGCACATTTTCCTGCTGAAAGAGGCCACATCAGAGAATACCATTTCCATGAAGGGGTATGCTTGGTCAGGAACAATGTTTAAATATGTAGTATATGTCAAGGTAAAAACCACATGAATGGCAGGATCCAAGGTTTTCTTGCAGAACATTGCCCAAAGCATCACACTGCCTCTGTTGGCTTGCCTCCATCCCATACTGCATCCTGGGGCCATCTCTTCCCCAGGCAAGATAAGGTACTGCATTGGGCATGGTCCCTAACCACAACTTCTCATAGTTTTACCAGGCTTATGAGAAGTTGTATACTCATTGTTCTTGCTATGCTGTGTATGCAGTCATCAGAACAAACATAACATTATCTGTAGCTCTGCTATATTTTACAAGAGTTTAATCCTTCACTACTCTGAAAACTTGTATACCTTTCATAGTTGAGTAATGTTTTGAACAAGCTCAATGGGAGACACAAACCAGCAGGGATGTAGTTTCTAAATGAGGAAATAAAGGCAAGAGGCTGAAAAGATTTCAGACCTATCATTGCATCACAGCGTGGTAAAAACTGGCCACAGAGGCTAAAGTATAAACTATGTCTTTCTCTCCACCTGGTAAGTGCAGAAAACATCACAGACTCGGGACAGAAAACGATTTGTATTTAATAAAAAATATCTGTAGAGCAGATGTATCCTGGAAGAATGAACCAAAGAGAGTGCAATATAATACATTAGACATGTGTTCCAGTGTAGAGCTTTCATTGATTTCAAACTACACACTGAAAAGAGACAGTACCGCGCCTACATAACAATGTTATTAGAAGACACAATTGCAGTAAAGATGTGTAGAGAAGCTACAATTTTCTTTATGGTCAAAGTAGCTGTTTCAGTCCTCTGCTACCAAAGAGCAAACCCCCTGCCTAAAATAGATCTTCAGCCAAATATCTGAAATATATACTGTTTTATCTGCCAAACAATTGATAATTCTTTATGCCCTGTACACACGACCGGTTTTCCTGACATGCCAAAACCTGACATTTTCCTGACGTGATTCCTCTCAAGCCTGCCTTGCATACACACGTTCAGTCAAAAAAACGCTTGACCAAAGCACGGTGACGTCCAACACGTACAACTGCACTATAAAGGGGACGTTCCATTCAAATGGCGGCAACCTTTGGGCTGCTTTTGCTGATCCTCGTGTTAGTAAAAGTTTGGTGAGATACGATTCGCGCTTTTCAGCCCTGTCTGTGCTTTTCAGTCTGTTACAGCGTGATGAATGTGCTCCCGTCTCATACTTGATTCTGAGCATGCTTGTTTTTTATTCCCTCGTAAAAGCATACACACAAGTGGTTTTTCACCACCAGAAAAAGTATGACGGGAAATAATAGAACAGGTTCTAATTTTTTTGCGGGCAGTTTTCTTGTCTGGAAAAACGGTCGTGTGTACGAGGCATTATAGTTAGTCTTGCAAGTTAAAAAGCTGACAGAAGTATCATTTACTTGACTGTGTGTTGTGGTGTAAGAATCATAAAAAGTGACCAAACAGATGGATTGGCAGGTAAACAAGTATTGAGCTGTTGGTCTAGATCAGGGGTGTCAAACTCAATTTCATTGTGGGCGCATCAGCATTATGATTGCCCTCAAAAGGGCCGGTTGTATCTGTAAGATTAGATGTCCAGCGCTTCCCCTCCCCTTTACATGAGATGTCAAGAGCCATCAGAAGTTGGGTCCCCCGCTCTTCCTTACATCACAGTGCACCCCCTTTCCTTATGGTGCTGCTGGGAAGAAGCTGGATGCATTGCTTGAAAGCAGAAAGTAAGGGTCTGTAGTAGGACCAGAGGAGGGCTGGAACTCTCCTGCAGCTGCAGGAGAGCTGCGAGGGAATCTCAATTCCCGACGTCTTACACTTGCTGTCTTTTAAAGGGTAAGTGCACTTTAATACAAAGTACACTTATATTTTTTGTCCGACTTCCCTGACCTAAGGACCTGTGTTGGTAGGCTTTAGGTTTGTGCTCATGGCATCAGTTTTAGATACTTTTGAGATCATTCAGAACTCAGGGATAAATGCGCAGGACCTGCAATTGAACTTTATTTGACCTGTTTCAAGTGAGTTTTGCATCCCCATACACTTACATAGGGATGCAAAACCTATGTTATGCAAACAAAAGCCCACTGGCACAGGCCCAGAACTATCCCACCCACCCCAGATGCACACTTACCACAGAAGGGCCTCCAGTGTTTGTGTACATCCTGTTGTAAAGTCTTGCTGGCTATGCCTGCATAGTAGCTCCCTTAGACATTTAGAGGGCAATCTTCAAAAGTATCCCCAGCCTCTGGACACAGCCCTAGGGAAGTCTAATGCCTCATACACACGGCTGGACTTTCCGAGAAAAAAGTCAGATGGGCCGTGTGTAGCCTCCAACTGACATTTCTCGGAAGTCCGACGGACCTTAGATAGAGAACCAGTTCTCTTTCTTTCCAACGGGCTCACGGCTGACTGTTGCACGGTCTTCTCTATCTTATAAAATGTTTTTTGCTACCTTTAGATGATTAATGGTTAGGCACGTTTTACAAAGCTATATTATTCTATATAGCATACAAGTGAGGAATCCGTATGCCACTCATATCTTTCATCTCTAAAGTGACCATTTTGATCCTTTTACCAGTAGAGCTCCTGGGTTTGTAGTGTTCCCTTTACATTTTGTGTATAGAGAATTTATAACTTTTCAGCAACGTTCTACAAAATAAACCTCTTTAAATACACAAAGCTAAAAAATAGGTGGAATTCACCTCCCAGCAGGAATTCAAACATCAGTTTATTTGAAGTGAAATCCTCTTAGCAGGTGATAAATTCACTCTGCAATCCATTTCAAGTCCGATCATCTCCCTAATATTGCAGAAGGCATAAAAACTGTCTATTGGACAAATGGGGAGCTACGCAGTTGTGAATAGCCATGCATCACAATGATAAGTTGTGTTCATGATTTTTACATTGGGAAGAAGATTGCAAAACATAAGCAGGAAATCTTTTCTTTTCTGTGTGCAATAAACACAATCCCTTGTCTGTGTACTACATGCTTATCCAAACTTTACTTTTCATAACATAGCACCTAATGCTTTTTATGACTTTCAAGAGGGATATTTTATGCCAGATAATCACCCCCTAGAGTTAACCCCTTCAATGCCAGTCACATTTATACTGTAATTAGTGCATATTTATAGCACTGATCGCAGTATAAATGTGAATGGCGACAAAAATGTGTCAAAAGTGTCCGATGTGTCCGCCATAACATCGCAGTACCAATAAAAATCGCAGATCGCCGCCATTTCTAGTAAAAAAATAAATAATAAAAAATAATAATTCTCTCCCCTATTTTGTAAGCGCTATAACTTTTGCGCAAACCAGTCGCTTATTGCGATTTTTTTTTTTTTTTTACCAAAAATATGTAGAAGAATACGTATCGCCCTAAACTGAGAAAAAAAAATGTGTTTTTTTTTTTTTTAATTGGGTATTTATTATAGCAACAAGTAAAAAATATTGTATTTTTCTTCAAAATTGTCGCTCTTTTTTGTTTATAGCGCAAAAAATAAAAACCGCACAGGCGATAAAATACCACCAAAAGAAAGCTCTACTTGTGGGGAAAAAAGGACGTAAATTTTGTTTGGGAGCCACGTCGCACGACCGCGCAATTGTCAGTTAAAGCAACGCAGTGCCGGAAGCTGAAATTTCACCTGGGCAGGAGGGGGGTGTATGTGCCCAGTAAGCAAGTGGTTAAACACAGCAACCCAGCTGGAGGGAAATAGAGGAAAAAGCAACACATAGGCAAACAACGCAGAGTCCAAATGCTCTTTGGGGTCTACCCTTGTCACTTACTTCACTCTGGAGTCCTTAGCACAGAGGTGAGAATAATCAAGAGGGGCAAAGAAATAAAACAGACCCACTCTATATGAAGTATTGTGTGGGTTCAAGGATTGCAGGCTGTATACAGTGTACACCATGTGTAGATTTGTTGGGGCCCTTATATGTTGGAGTTCTCACTCTCCAATTAGAGGGATTTGCAAGTGTCCTAATTGAGGTGAGGTTTTATGCCACACATCCTGTGCTACCCTCCTCTGAGGCAGTGGTGAATAGGGCTGCAATCATCTTCTGGATGGTAAGCTCTCTCTCTCTCTCTATCTCTCCCTGGGAGCCTGGCACAGCAGCCTAAATAGCCTGGAAAAGTGGGCCTCTGAAACAGCTGCGGAGGAACACCGACTGTGGGAATGTGGATAGTGGGCAACTGACCTCTGCATGCACCCACAGTCTACACAGATACTCTTTTGCCGCGTACACACAATTGGAAATTCCGACAACAAAACCGTTTTTTTCCGACGGAATGTTGGCTCAAACGTGTGTTGCATACACACGGTCACACAAATGTTGTTGGAAATTCCAAACGTCAAGATCGTGGTCACATACAACACTACGACAAGCCGAGAAAAATTAAGTTCAATGATTCTAAGCATGCGTAGGATTTTTGTGTGTCTAAATTGCATACAGATGATCGGAATTTCCGATAAGAACTTTTGTTGTCGGAGAATTTGAGAACCAGCGCTCAAATTTTTGTTGTCGGAAATTCCGACAGCAAATGTCCAATGGAGCCTACACACGGTGGGAATTTACAATAAAAAGCTCACATCGAACATTTGTTGTCGGAAATTCCGACCTTGTGTAGGCGGCAATAGATTAATACTCAGAGACCACCATACAGTGCCTGGAGGGTGCTGCACAGTGTGTGTGTCAAGTACTCACAGTTTGCAGACTCAGCCTCTGTCTTCAATAGGGATGAGCCGAACACCCCTGGGTTCGGTTCGCACCAGAACCTGCGAACAGACCAAAAGTTTGTGTGAACTTTAGAACCCTGTTAAAGTCTATGGGACTCGAACGCTTGAAATCTAAAGTACTAATTTTAAAGGCTAATTTGCAAGTTATTGTCCTAAAAAGTGTTTGGGGACATGTATCGATGCTAAAAAAAGTTTTAAAAACAGCTGTTTTTTCACCAGCAGTGATTTTGATAATGCTTAAAGTGAAACAATAAAATTGAAATATTCCTTTAAATTTCGTACCTGGGGAGGTGTAAAGTATGCCTGTAAAGTAGTGCTTGTTTCCCGTGCTTAGAACTGTCCCTGCACAAAATTTAATTTCTGAAGGAAAAAGGTCATTTAAAATCACTCACCTTAGGGTCTGGTATGGATATTAAGGGGAACCCTGCGTCAAATAAAAAAAAATGATGTGGGGTTCCCCCCAAATATCTATTCCAGACCCTTCAGGTCTGGTATGGATTTTAAGGGGAACTCCACCCCAAATTTAAAAAAAAATGCCGTGGACCCCCACACATTTTTTTTTTATGAATGACTTTTCTCTGTATTCCTGGGAGCCGACAATTCATTATAGCCGTGAGTGATTTTAAATTACTTTTTTTCCTTCAGAAATGACACTTTGTGCATGGACAGGTCTAAGCATGGGAAACTTTACAGGCATACTATACACACCCCCCCCCCCCCCCAGGTACGAAATTTTAAGGAATATTTATTTCACTTTTATTGTTTCACTTAAAGGAATTATTAAAAACACTGCTGCCAAAAAAACTGCAGTTTTTAAAACTTTTTTTTGCATTGATACATGTCCCCTGGGGCAGGACAATGGTCCTCAAACACTTTTTAGGACAATAACTTGCATATTAGCCTTTCAAACGTTCGAGTCCCATAGACTTTAACAGGGTTCTAAAGTTCACACGAACTTGTCGCGAACACCCCAAATAGTTTGCTGTTCGGCGAACAGGCAATGTTCGAGTCGAACATGAGTTCTACTCGAACTCGAAGCTCATCCCTAGTCTTCAGATGTACCCACAAACAACAATGAATATGGCCGTGGGCAGTGTAGTTCTTCTACCCCCCTCTCCAGCTGCATGTGTCTCCTCTCTTGATCCCTTGGTAAGGTTAGGTGTCCTGTATGAGACTGCAATAAAAGATAACTGAAGTCTTTCCTGTGCTTGGTCTCCAAAAACATGGGCATCACATCTCCATGCTTTGGTGACATTTTCACTTTGAACACTGTTCACCAATGCAGGGAGGGAGAAATACACTGTAACCAGCAACGACATTCTGCAAATGAGGTAAATCAGTCCTAAACGCGGTTACATTTATTACAGCATAGGCAGATTGAAATAGAAGATTTTTTTTAACTAATGTGATCTACAAAATGGATTTGAAGCAGTTACAGTATATATGTTATTCATTTTATTTGTAAATTTAGTTTTGCATTAACACTTGTTTTCATTTAGAAAGAGACAGAACCAAAAGAATGCACTCTGAAGCATATCCAAGCCTCTGAGAAGTTTGTTTATGATGAAATGCGTCAATACAAAATTATCAAGGGATAGATAGCCCTGGCATGTAGCCGTAATGGAGTCGATATTTGGAAAGCTTAATTGATAGTGCTTACATTTTATAACTTTTACAGTTTCAGGAAATGGTTCATGGTGGATTGTATAAAGGGAAGAGTACAAAAGGATTATTGTAGTTTATACATGAATCTTTTCATGACTTTATTTAAGAATTTGGAAATTATAATTTTTTTTATATGCAACATTGCTTTATTTTTATACTGGTTTGTTTATATTATATTGGATTGAATCATTAATGAGGACTCTTCATGTATTATTTTAAACAAAATAACATTATAGCCAGTTTTATAGTTCACTGGACTATATAGCTGGTGTAGTTGTTTCATCGTGTGTGTATATGTGCTTGACTAAGAATAGAGAGTGAGCCGCATACACACTATTAGTTTTCCTGACGGTTTTCTCTTCAGGTTTACCAAAACCATCTAATATGAGGTCAAACCTCAAAAGTTTCAATTTGTATGCAATCAGGCAGGCCCTTGCACTAAATGGTTTTGGTAAACCTGATGAGAAAACCGTCAGGAAAACTGATAGTGTGTATGGGGCTTCAGAGAAACACTGGCTGCAACTGCTCTATGTAGCCACTGCCCTGCAGTGCTGAACTGGTTACAGCTGTATCAGCAATCTGTAGTCCAGAGAAAAGAGACACTACCATAACCAAGAGATTTTGAACTGCATTTCCCAGAAAGATTGCCAGGAGGCGAAAAGGGGGCTGCATTTTCTCTACAAAACATACGTAACTTCCTTTTGCTGCGAGGGAGACCAGAGAGCGCACATTGCTGTCCAGTGTGCACAACCATTACTGCATGTCGGTGGCCTGAGCCGGATCCGGAATGCTAAGCTTGGGATTGCCGACAGTGAGGCCGCGTACACACGATCGAATTTGTCCGCTGAAAACGGTCCGATGGACCGTTTCAGCAGACAAATCCGATCGTGTGTACGGGCTAGCGGACAGGTTTGTCCACCGGACAAATTTCAAAGCATGCTTTGAAATTTGTCCGCTACAAACCTGTCCGTCGGATATGTCCACTGGTTAGTACGGGAAACCAGCGGACATATCCTCCCGCACATGCGTCGTATCCTGTGAATGGATCCGATGCATGCGTGCGGAAGTGTTTACTTCCTGGTGCGTGACGTAGCGGTGACGTGGCGGCGTCAACGTCACCACCGTGTCACCACGCTGTCTGCCAGCGGGGATTTTGATCCGATGGTGTGTACACGCCATCGGACCGAAATCCGATGAGACATGTCCGCTCTAAACTGTCCGTCGGACAAGTTTGAGCGGACATATCTCATCGTGTGTACGAGGCCTCAGAGTCAACCTGATGCAGAGCAAAGAGTGGACTAATTTATGGTGTGCTGCAATATCGCCAGGACTGGTAAGCTTCTACTAGAGGGTGAGACTGAACCTTAGGAACTAACCATACAGTCATATATTATTGCTGCCTGCAGGATTGACTGGGATGATTCTCATGTGCACCAATGGTACAAATGGGCCCCGATGCTAGCAATCGGAAGAGTTAGGACTAAAGACTGCCCTTTACAGCTACTGCACAGGGACCTTCACCTATTGCCTATGCTAAGTGGTACCTCACAGGGGACATTGCACCATATCCTAGCCATAGTCCTGGAGTGCACTCTAAATTAGTAATAGTAATATTATTCACATTGCAGTTAATGTTTATATGTATTGTCTATTGTTGAACTTGCTGATTTATGAGTTGATTCCAGTCTAGCGGTACAGAACTCTAACCTAAGTCACTTCAGCATAGAGATCACATTATTTAGTAGACTGTGTCTGAAACTTCCCTCTGCTCATTTATGCTCAAACCCCTATTTACTCTAACCCCTACCAATACATTGAGTTAATTTACCATTAAACAGTCTTGTGTCTATTTCCTGATACTAATACACAGTCAAGATAAAAGTATTCAAACTTGTGTTCCTATAAGTGCTTGCTGTAACTTTCACTCAGCCAGGTGTGCCAGAGGAGCTGAGGTTACCCAAATTACCAAGCCACTCCTTTGGGGGTAATGCTACACATATACAGTAGGAATGTTTTTTCAATTTAATTTTATCCAATCAAATGAAGTCACTGCTCCAGTATTCTGACAGTTGTGGGTGTTGGCAGTTAGAGTACAATAGCCGGCAGGAGAGCTTCCTCCGGCCATGCTGTATAACATTAAATGGAGGAATATATTGGATTTCTTTCATTCAGCCTGTATCGCCAACCTTAAGATGAGGTTAACTTCCACCTTTCACATCAAATAAGACATGCCCATTGACCAGGCAATTCCACCAATCAGTCCCTGCTTGTAAAATGCTGCTCAACCTACAGGGACCTGCAGGCTGGCTAGCTACGTCTCTCTTCTCAACAGCTTCCCAGAAATTTAAATGGTGTCACATCTAGTTCTTACATAAGTTATTCTCCTAGCACTATTGTAGTAATTTATGTAGAAATTAAAATCAGTGTAGCTAATTTACTTGAAAAATACACTAACATTTTTGGTTCAACAGTGTTACCATGTCTGTCCAAGATTTTGTTGATTAAAGTGTTCTACCTAAAAAATATTTGGTGCACTAACCCATAGCAGGAAATCAGGAGCTGTCATTTAGTGGTCCGCCTTTAGCAGAATTAATTCTATTTGGCCAAGGTCAAAGGTTGCCTTGTATAACGCAGTATGTTTTTTTAAAGATTTTACTTTGTCCATGCAAGACAGACAAAGTAAAGGTTTATTGTATTTGGCCCATATTTGCTGCTCAGACTTGCCTTCTATTCAATCCACGGCCATCCATGCATCTGCTTAAAGCAGAGCTCCACCCAAAAGGGGAAGCTCCGCCTGTGTGCACCCTCCACTGCCACATTTGGCACTTTTTGGGAGGAGAGGGGGGAGCAGCAGGTATCTGGTTTTCACAGGTACCCGCTCTTACTTTCGTTTCAGATCGCTGTGGCGAATAGAGACAGAAGTTCGCCCCCCTCCTTCCCCCGCAGTCTTCTGGGACACGTTACAGATCCCAGAAAACGACCATTGACAAGAAGCAGCGTGTCTCGTGCATGTGCAAAAGGAAACAGGATGTGAAACAGGCCGCAAGGCTTCACTTCCTGTTTCCTTTACTAGAGATGCGGGTGCATAAACTTAAAGCTAATAGAAGAATCAGTCGTGTTGAGGACATTGCGGGATCCCTGGACAGGTAAGTGTGCTTATATTAAAAGTGAGCAGTATTTGTATCTGCTGACTTTTAATTTTGTCTGAAGAAGCCTGGAGTTCCTCTTTAACCACTTGCCGACCAGCCACCACAGTTTTACTGCGGCAGTATGGCTCGGCTGGGCAAAACAACGTTATGTTACGTCGCTTCGCCCTGTGGCTACAAGGGGCGCGTGCACTGCTCGCCCCCGGAGACAAAGGGAGTGCCCGCCAGGCACCCGCAATCGCTCGAGGTGATAAAATACCACCAAAAGAAAGCTCTATTTGTGGGGAAAAAAAGAATGCAAATTTTGTTTGGGTACAGCGTCCCACGACCGGGCAATTGTCAGTTAACCACTTAAGACCCGGACCAATACGCTGGTAAATGACCCAAGGTGTTTTTGCGATTCGGCACTGCGTCGCTTTAACAGACAATTGCGCGGTCGTGCGACGTGGCTCCCAAACAAAATTTGCGTCCTTTTCTTCCCACAAATAGAGCTTTCTTTTGGTGGTATTTGATCACCTCTGCGATTTTTATTTTTTGCGCTATATACAAAAATAGAGCGACAATTTTGAAAAAAAAACACTATTTTTTACTTTTTGTTAAAAAAAAAATCAAATAAACTAAATTTTAGTCAAACATTTAGGCCAAAATTTATTTAGCCACATGTCTTTAGTAAAAAAAAAAATCGCAATAAAAAAAAATAGCTACCAAGCGGGAACAGCGGCACTAATACAGCGATCAGAAAAATGATCGCTTAGTGACGCTGGCAATAGGGAGTGAAAGGGTTAACTAGGGCGGTGATCAGGGGGTTAAAACTTTATTAGGGGGGGTGGGGGGGCTATCCTGAACCTAACACTAACTGTTTTTTACACTGCCTGTCACACTGACACTAAATGCAGTGATTAAATCACTGCATTCAGTGACACTGTGACAGGGGGGTGGGGGGGGCGATCACAAGGGGTTAATATGCCTATGTGAGTGTGTGTCAGTGTTGTGTTGGTGCACACTTACTTGTGATGTCTTCTCTCATCAGCAGCGCTGGGAAACAGCGCTGCGATGAGAGAATACATCATTTCCTCCTTCCTGTGTAAACACAGGAGGAGGAAGTGACAGGCTGGGAGCGCGCTCCCATTGGCTGGGAGCGATCGCGGGGGGGGCGGATATCACGGACATCCGCCCGCAGATCCCGGATCGCTCCCAGAGGTAGGGGGACCCCCGCACGCCGCGGAGGGGGTCCCGATGGGACCCCCGAACCGCACTCAGGCGGGGACGTAAATTTACGCCCTTGTGCCTGTACGTGCCATTCTGTGGCCGTATATGTGCGTGCGGGGGTCCTTAAGTGGTTAAAGTGACGCAGTGCCAAATTGTAAAAAGTGCTCTGGTCAGAAAGGGGGTAACATCTTCTGGGTCTGAAGCAGTTAAAGATAAATTTAACTCCCCTGGTCCTGTAAAAAAAAAAATGTAACTCCTCTTTAATCTATCTCTTTTGCTGTGGTATTCTGGTATCCACAACAAACATACCCACACACCCAGAAAATCATCAGCGTTCTGTAGTAATCTGCCACTACGCTGCTGCACATCAGCTTTGTCTGTCAGTAAGGCCTGAAATTCTACAGTGACAGAAAGGTCCTGGAGACTGAAAATGTTTTTTTTAATCACATCTAGGTGCCTAAATACTATGGGCCAGATTCAGGTAGATGAGAGTATCTTTCCTCTGGAGTAACGCTTCTCATTTACGTTACTCTGAAGACCCTTTCAGCGCAAGTCCTGTAATTCACATAGCAGTTGCGCGTAAACTTGCGCCAGAGTAACGATAATGCGCTGGCGTAACCCGACGCAAGTGGAAGTGGGTGTGATCATATGTAAATGATGGGCGGAGCCCAGCGCAGAGGCTTACGTTCAGCGCATCATCCAGGGAGCATGCGCAGTGAGTGCGGCTCCACTCGCCCCCCTTGTGCGCATGCTCACAACTTCCGTCGGCACCACTTCCCGGGAAACGTCAGCGCAATGCCTTCCGTTGGGCGTTTAAATGCGCCCGTAGAAGCGCCATTCCGGCACTAAAGTATATCCTGCTCCCCCTCCCCGCAGTGATGTTACTTTTGTTCTGAGATGGCTGCTCCCGTTCCCCGCAAACACAAAGGAGAAGGCTGAACTTTAATGGCCAGGAGCTGACAGCCGTCATCTCGGCTATGGAGACCTATGATGTCTTCCTCCATGGCTGTAAAATTTGACAGACAAGCATGGACAGAGGTGTTGTCCTGCAAGTGGGGGTGCTCAGCTAGCTCTTATCGTCGGTAACGCTGCTGTAGCTGCTCTCCTGCTGACCTGTGACCGTCTGGAGTAAAGATAAAGCAGCCTTTTGTAGAAATAACTTTGCGCCGGACGGACGAGATACGCGCGGCGCATGTAGCCAGCGTATGGTGCTAATCCGTTCGTGAATTGGGAAAAATCCCTCATTTGCATATTTGCAGGGGAAATCAATAGGCGCGACTGATGCGCCCAGCGAAATTAACCGCTGACGATACTCTGGCGTCGGAAACGTTCCGCCGGTCGCAAATGACCCGTTATTGGGCGCATCTAGTTTGGTGGGTACGGGCACATAGAAACGACGGCGCATCATCACAGTTACGCGGCGCATATCGAAATACTCCAGCGCAAGTGTTCCTGAATCTGGCCCTATATCTGCATCACCTTTCCACCAGTGACAGGGCCTCTTGGTTGTGCTCTCTGACCAATATATACATTGGAAATAACTTTAAATACGTTCAGTTTGTCTCATCTGTTCTAGCATTGTGACTCCCGTTGCTATTCAACTTGACTGAACAGATTATATTTGATTTGCAAGGTCAGGGAGATATAAGAAGACCAGCAGAATGAGACTGATGAGCATTGCATGGAACCATGCACAGAGCCAGAATACAGTAGCTCAGCTGCAGGAAGTGAGATAGGAGGATGACAACTGAACTGGATGACACTATATAAAATGATTAATTCACGTACAGGCTGCAGAGTCTGTACATGTGCAGACACCTGAGCACAAATGTATTTCTTTTGTGCAAAAGATGATCCAGTAAATAGATCCTGCCAACAAGGCTTTTTGAACAATGTGTAACAGGCAGGTTATAGAGAGGTGAAATTGTGCATGTCAATAGTTACCCATCTAATTAGTATGACAATAACAAACCTGTTTGCTTTTGCTGACCATTTCACTTGTGAAAAACAAATATCTTTGATTAAGAAGAATTGTGCAGAGAGATTCGTGTTTCAGTGTAAGGGTCCTTTCACACGGAGCGGACCATTTTTCAGTCCGCTCCGTGTGTGTCCGTCGGCTCAGCGGGGATCATCCGTAAATCCGCGCTCAGCTGTCGGCGGACAGGGCGGTCCCCGTACACTGTGAAGGGACCGATCTGTCTCTCCTCCGCTCTCCCCTATGGGGAATCGGATGAAAATGGACCGTTTGTCCGTATTCATCCGATCCGTTCCGCCGGACGGAAGAAAAATAGGGTTTTCTTCCGTCCGAAAAACCGGATCCAGACGGACAGGGTTAATTGCGGACATTAGTGGATGCATCATCTGCTAAGGGACGCGACCCCATAGGCGTCCATTACAAGTCCGTAAACGGACTTTTAAAAACGGACGAACGGAGGCAGACATGTGAAAGGGGCCTAAAAAATAATTCTGTCTGTAGGCAGGTGCAGTCTATTCTCTCCATTGCAGGTGATGCTTGTCCACAGTGGCAAAGCAGGTGGAGGAGGAAGTCAAGAGGAACCTAGTTCCTCAATGGCTTCCTTGGTCACAGGGAGGCAGCATCCGATTGGATGCTGGCACTCCATGTGACTCTGGCAGCTATCTTAGGTCAGGCAGAGTCTATTTAAGTCCCTGGCTCCTGGGTTTGGTGCAATATTTTGCGAGTGACAGTGTAGGGACAGGATACCCATCTGTCAGAGACAGTGCTCAGCATCAGGGAAAGGTTTTGGAGGAGTTTGGAAAGTGCAGGGACACACCATCTTTCATAGCATCTTCCCCATTCGGTTAAGGAAAAGCCCACATTCTGTTCCTCAAGACAGATGCTGTTGGCTACCCTGCAACTTCCATCTACTGACACATCATTGTTACATCTTGTGAGTGCTCCCAGTCAGGTTGCCTTCAGGCCTTTTTGCACCTGGACTCTGAGGCCGCGTACACACGATCGAACATGTCCGCTGAAACTGGTCCGCAGACCAGTTTCAACGGACATATCCGATCGTGTGTACGACCTAGTGGACAGGTTTTTCCAGCGGACAAATTTCAAAGCATGCTTTGAAATTTGTCCGCTGGAAACCTGTCCGTCGGACATGTCCGCTGGTTAGTACGCCTAACCAGCGGACATAAATCTCCCGAATGCGTCGAATGGATTCGACGCATGCGTGGAAGTATTTTACTTCCCGGATTGGTGACGTGGCGGCGTCAACGTCATCAGCACGTCACCGCGTTATCCGTCCGAGGGGATTTTGGTCCGATGGCGTGTACACGCCATCGGATCAAATATCCGAGGAGACATGTCCGCTGGAAACGGTCCGTCGGACATGTTTCGGCTGACATGTCTCCTCGTCTGTATACTGTTTATCATACTAAATGTATACATTTGCTGCCATCATGGGCGTCCGCAGGTAGGGGCAAGGGGGGGAAATCTCCCCCCTGGAATCAGGGATTAGCAAGGTGTCCACCATAAGCGAGCACACGGGTTGTGCCCAGGCACGCACACCCTAATCACCCGAGCACAACGCGCAGACAGTCAGCAGGTGCTGGAACGCTCTCTGTGTACCAGCACCCGGCACAGGAAAGAAGATTGCTCTGTGGGCGGCAGCCGGCAGGGCTTTTTATCGTCCGATATTAAGTTAGCGCTGGTTTCTAGCATCAGGAGTCAGCACACACAAAACCCTTCCTGCTCTCCCAGCTCTGCATATACCACAGAGGAGGGGCGGGTTATCCACAGCCCCTCAAGCCTGCAGCGTGCATCAACAGGAGCCTATGCCAGGAGCCTGACCTGTCATTGTGATTTATAGGCAAATCTCTTCTGTAGGGGAAACAGAGCTCTGTGGGGGGATTCGGTATGCATACTGGCATAGCACACACCTGGAATATTCACCCTGTACATAGCACACGCCTGGATTGTGCACCCTGTACATAGCAAACGCCTGGATTCTGCACCCTGTACATAGCATACGCTTTAATTCTGCAATCTGTAAATAGCACATACCTGGAATAATGTCTTCTGTTTCCCCTTTAAAAATAAATCCTTGCGATTCGCGGCTAAGCCCCCCCCCCCCCTTCATGACATTGTGAAAAGGTAACCGACATGGGTAACCTTAAAATAATGTCTTCCTAAAAAAATGTTCTGCGGACGTCCATGGCTGCCATCCCTCCCGCAGTCCCCCCCAGCCTATTTCAAGTAACAGGACATCACTTTGGCAGAGGGACACCCCTACTTCTATATCTGTGTCTGTCTAATGCATCCTTATACCCATTTCTGTACACACACAATGCCACCTCAGCTAACAATTTCTCACAGCAGTTGTATATTAATTATTTACTCTGTCCTGTCATGTACGGTAATAGTTTCCTTCTGTCCTACTTTTAATCTCTTTATCACACGGCTCATCCATACACCAATCTCTCTATTCTGCATTTTTTATACCCAATAATATTTCCGAACCTTCGTTTTTCTTCTTCACCACGTCAATTTCTTAACATTCCTATAAATGTCCGATATTCTTCCTCTGTCATTTGTACATGCCTAGCCTTCTGTATCTCTGATTGATTGTTGTTACCTTGTCTACTCATTGCTTGTTTCCTTGACAATGTTCACCCCCATACTGTTCCTTTAACCACTTCCTGACCGTAGGACATCCTTGGGTGGGGGTGGTTATACCACAATGATGCCTGTAGCTACAGGCAGCATCCCAGAATCAAAATATGCGGCCACCCATTGCCTTCTAAGCAGAAGTGATTCAAGTGGCTGAACAGTCACTCGATCACTTCTGGGGGACAGTGAAAGTGCATCTGTGTCTGATCAGCTACAAACGAGACCAGAGGAGAGATTTGGAGTCTGATAGACCCCAGAACTCCCCATACAGAGGACTTTTCACAGCCCATGCTGTCACAGTTAATACAAAAAATAAAACAATTAAAGAGATACAATGAAAAAAAAAAGATTTAGATAAAATAAATATGTGTTAACATGCAAATGTCAATGCATACACAAGTCCTGCGTACATATGCAAATTATATTTTCACCACATTTGTTTGCGAACGTCAAGGCAAGAGAAATAAATGTAGTGACAGACCTCCTGTGTAACTCTAAGCTGGTTACCTGTAAAAGCATTTAAATCTTTGCCTATGGAGAATTTTATGTACCGTAGTTTGGCGTCATTCCACGAGCGCACATCATTTCAAAGTGTGATGTGTTAGGTATCTATTTACCTGGTGTAACATCATCTTTTACATTTTACTAAAAATGTGGGTATTATATTGTGTTTGTGCGCAATAAAATAAAAACAATTGCATTAGAAAAAACACTGTGCAAATACCCAAGGCCGCTGATAGGGGGGGACCACCAGTCCTCCTGTAGGGGGCCCAACCACATAACGGGGCCAGAACAGCAGGGGGAATTGGTGTGGTCAGGCGGAGGGGCAATTACAGAAGGATGTCCTGTGTGGCTCTCTGCAGCCTGCCAGGTAGGCTGTATGGGGCCCCATGATTTCTAACAGCAGCCCTGCAAATACCATGTGACATTAAAAAAAAATTGCAATACCCATCATTTCATTTAAAAAAAAAAAAAAAAGTTTTCATGTATGTGAGAAGTGTCAGAATTGGCTCAGTAGTAGGGTGACCAATCATCCCCAGTTTTAGGGGACAGTCCTCTGGCTGAGGACACTGTCCCTGGATCAAGTCTGTCCCCAGATTGGATTTAATAGGGGGCAGAGGCAATTTCAAAGACAATCAGTGCAGAATTCAAATTAAAAAATTTGAATTACACACCCCCACTCCACCGTGCCTACTAGCATAGGGGGGTTGTATTTTTCCCATTATCTGTGCCCCTTTCTGATGATCATGTGCTGGTCAGAGTGGAGGGAATATTTCTTCAGTTTTGGGCGCATGCCCATTCAGCTTCGCTTGCATGTTCTTCTTCCTTGATTCAAATCCTGGCCAGCCACCTCCCTATCTCCTTGCCTTCCCTGGCGGAGTGATCTTTCTCCGCTCCCCATCCAGTAGTAGCCGAGGCCCGAAGAGTAAGACTTGGGAAGGCTGTGAGGCGGGCGGCGACGGGCAGAGAGTCGTTGGTTGTTGCCATTACTAGAAAAAGAAAAAATATGTCCCCGGATTTCATTTTAAAATCTGGTCACCTTACCCAGTAGGGAAGTAGTTAATGAGGCTATAACATGGTGGGCATCTGCACAGGAAGTTTCTGGCCCAGCAGTGTTTGGACATCCCTCTTCTGCTGAAATGTGAACTGCGTGCTGCTGAGTTGATTACTACTAGCTCAGTCTCAAACCTCCCAACATTTTGAGATGGGAATGAGGGACACCTACTAACAAATGTATGTAGACATAGGACGCGCCCCCTGCCACATCCCCTTAAAGGAGAATTAACCAAAAAAAAAGGTTAGAAAAAAGAACAAATTGGGGGTATGGGATTTTGTGGGTGCTACTAGAAAGTGAAACTATGTCACAACTCATATTGTATAAAATTGTACTTTATTACAAAATTGAAAAAAGTTATGAAAAAATACATAAAGATTGCACGTATAGAGAAATAAAATACACTTCCTCCAATGTTTCCACACTTATGTTCTAGATGTTTTGCCTTATAGCTTTCTCAGCAACATGCAGAAACAAAAGGTTAATTAAATCCACAAGATCTTTTTACCACTACTATACCTTTATATTGGCTTTTAAAATGTACAAATGCAGCAATTTAAAATGTATATGAAAAGTTTAGCACTGGGAAACACCTTTTGAAAGATAAAAAGTGAATTTTATATACAACTATACAGATCAGACCAAAATGAGGGACAAATGAGGGGGAAAGAGGGACAAAGGGACATTGTTCCAAATCAGGGACAGTTCCTCGAAATCAGGGACAGTTGGGAGTTATGCAGTCTGTCAGTAGTCTACTTCCTATCCAGAATTGGGATGTACTACAGGGGGCTGCTAGTAGACCAGTGCACAGAATCAACATTTGATTTTTTTTTCTATTCTTTTTACCAGCTGGGCCAGTCAAATGAGGCTTGTCGACAATGCTAATATTAGAAAGAGATCATAAGGCTGATATTTTTACTCCCAAATAGATGCAACCTTGTAGGTACAGGTATTTACCACATTATAAGGTATGTTAAAAGGAGGGAAGCTTGTTAGTTGAAGAATGGGGACATTGTTTTGTTAGGTGGGCAGGGGGCAGCAGGCTGCCATGCATAATTATTCACTACAGTTCAATGAACACAAGCCAGCCCTGGAGGGACAAGCCTCTTCTGAAAGAACTTGGCAAGCCCTGCCAAATAAAAAAAAAAGCCTTGCACTCATCAATATTATTTGTTCATGTAAAATTATATTCCTGTTATATAATGAGGCTATATTTGTATAGCTACGCCAGTTTTATATGCTGACACAAAATCCTGTCCACTGGCCCTGGACAAAGGGGTAAGGCATTTTGCTGTGTAACACTGTTTAGCACCTAACATGGAAAGCGTTGACTGCCAATGAGTAAAAAAATAAAACCGAACGATACTTTTTATAGTAAAACATGGCATTTTTCGAGCCTCAAATCTGCAGTTTTAACCATCCCCTTCACGTTTTAATCCACAGCCCCAGAGGATGAAATTGTAGAGAGCCAACACTTTCAACTTCATTCTGATTGCTGCAGAGAACTTGGACCACTCAGTGTGACGCCAACGGCAGTTTGAATGAAGAGGCGCTGAACGCTTTATCGATTTCTTTCTCATCCGTGAATCTTCTGTGGGTCAGCTTGAGTGACCACACTGCCAAGGACAACATCATTAATATGCGTCTCTGCCCTCCTCTGGTGCCTAACCCCCGGAACGGTGCGCAGAGAGAGGAAGAGGGAGAACGCAGCTCTTTTCTGCCAGAATGCCTGGCCTCATTGTGCAAGAGAGATTACAGCCCATGGATAAACTAAACAGGCTTATTTATAAGCTGTGAAATACTTCTGTGCTTCCCTGCTAATTTAACGTGAGAAGTCATCCTGTAGAGCTTGAAATTTCAGTCAGCAATTTATCCAGGACAAACGTCATCACAAGACCTGCGTGTCTGTGGCTAAAAGGAGGTAGAAAGAGGACAGATGTATGTGAAAAATGATGAAGTATAAGTGATAAGTGTAGTTTGGTGACAAGTGCTGAACTGAAATAAAAGACATAACAAAATGACTATATCGCTTTAAAGATAGGTTCAATAAACAGTGGCTGCTGGTGGGTTTTTCTTTTGGGGGGGCAGCAAGCAACCCCCCCTCCCCGGCGGCGTAGCATGGCACTAAATAACCCCCCGGTGTTCCCTCCTTTCCTGGAGTGTGGGCAACTCCTGTGTCCTTGCTCCAGTGTCATCCTCCACCGTGTGTCTGCTCTTTCATCAAAGCGCTAGCCATCCAAAAGGATCACCTGACGCTTTGGCCAATCAGACCTGCCTCCTGATTGTGTGAAGATAGCAAAAATGTTATTGCTATGGTCACACAACTGGGAGGCCACCCTTTTTTGACGCCTATTAGAGCCTCTGGCTCTAATTAGGTTCTTCAAAAAACAACCAAAGCAAACCCACGCAGGCACAGGGAGAACATGCAAACTCCAGGCAGATGGTGTTGTGGTTGTGGTATTTGAACCTCAACCATACTTCACTGTTGACTATGAACAGTCATTATTGTACCGCTCTCTAGCCCTTCAGTGAACAAACTGCCTCCTGGGACAGCTAAATATTTCAAATTTTGACTCATCAGTTGCCGTTTTTCTGCACCCCAGTTCCTATGTTTTTGTGCATAGATCCAGGGCTTTTTTCCAGCTAGAACTTGGTGGAACTCAGTTCCAGCACCTCTGACCACTATCACTTGTAAACACAGAAGTCCGGCTTCTCTGTTTACCAGTGATAGCTTGTCTCCCAGTGGCTCTCACAGATCTGATCTCCTGAGCAACTCCCACTGAGTGCAGAATGGGAACAAGGGAGATGCAGGTGCCCGGGGTGCATGGTGGATGCAGACACGATGTGGTTGATTTCCTGCATCTATTTTCTTAGAATAAAAGCCCTGCATAGATTAGGACGCTTGGCCTTATTTCCATTTTAGAGATATGGCTTTTTGGCTGCAATTCATCCATGAAGACCATTTCTGGCCGACTTCTCCGGAAATAAGATGGGTGTACCTTGGTTCTACTGATTTTCGCCAGTTTTATGCCGATGGCTCTGCTGGACATCTTCTGATGTTGAAGGAAATTAAGCATTATGTGTCTTTTCTCTGCCGCATTAAGTTTTCTTGGCTGACCACTGATTCTACGGTCCTTAACATTGCCCATTTTTTGTGTTTCATCAGAAGAGCATAAACAGCAAATTTTTAAACTCTGCTCTGCTTTGAAATCTTTGCCTGGAAGAGACCTTGCTAGTGCAGTATATATACTTTGGGCCAGATTCAGGTAGATGGGCGCTTCTTTACTTTGGAGTAACGTTTCTCATTTACGTTACTCCGCCGACACTTTCGGCGCAAGTACTGTTATTCACATAGCACTTGCTCCTAAACTTGCGCCGGAGTAACGAAAATGCGCTGGCGTAGCCCGACGCAAGTGGAAGTGGGTGTGATCATATGTAAATGATGGGCGGAGCCCAGCGCAGAGGCTTACGTTCAGCGCATCATCCACGGAGCATGCGCAGTAAGTGAGGCTTCACTCGGCCCCTTGTGCGCATGCTCACAACTTCCGTCGGCACCACTTCACGGGAAACGTCAGCGCAATGTGTTCCGTTGCGCGTATAAAATCGCCAGCGGAAGCGCCATTCCGGCGCAAAAGTATTTCCGTTTCCCCCCACCCCAGGGAATTTACTTTTGCTCTGTTATGGCTGCTCCCGCTACCCCCAAAGAGAGGAGGAACCTCAATTTTAATGCCCAGGAGGTCTCTGTGGTCATCTCTGCTATGGAGACCCACAACGATGTCCTCCATGGCAGGAAAAGCCGAAATGACCACCCAGGAGAGGAAGCAGGCCATCCTGGCAAGCATTGCTGCCAGGGTTAATATTTTGGGGTACTCCACCCGGACTGCTGGCGATATTGCCAAGAAGATCAACGATCTACGGCGCAAGGTTCGGGGCAAGGTGGCCACCATTAGGAGGCATGAGAGTGGCACGGGTGGTGGACCCTCATGTGCGGTCAGCCTGACCACAGAGGAGGAGGTGGTCGCCCGCTGCCTGGAGAGGGAGCAGTTGGAGGGGGTCCCTGGATATGACTCCATGGAGGAAGGCTCCAGGACAGGTAAGTGTTTTTTAACCCCTATTTGGTGTGTTGCATGTGGGGGGGGGGGGTACATGTGCCAAGTGTGTTGGACCACCAACATGTGTCTGCTTTGTGTCATCCACAGATGACGGAGCTGGGCCATCATCTGTCGGTGGCCAGTCCACCCCATCCCCCCAACGGCACCCAGTGCCCGTGCCCCTGGGTGGTGAAGACACCGAGGTGGAGGAGGAGAGTGCCCACACCTCACCTGCAGAGGTCGTTGATGAGGAGCCTGTTGGGGCAGAGCAGGACATTATTTTATATTTGGACGAGTCCTCCTCTTCTGCAGGGCCCTCTCAGATCCCCTCCCCCATCATAGGAAGCCCCTCAAGGGCGACTCCATCCCCCCGGGGACAACCATCTACTGGCCCCAGGAAGGCCACCTGTAAGACCAGGGGGGCTCTGATCTGGTCCAGGACCAGGTGGCGAGGGATCACGCCAGGCAGACCCAGCAAATGGGGGACATAGTTGGGCACCTGGACAGAGTGGCTGACAGCCTGTGCTCCGTGGCCCAGATTTCTTCTGCAGTGCAGGATGTGAGCTGCAACTGCGCTGCAGTGGTGACCAGTCTGGGGGAGGTGCAGGGTGACATAAGGGACCTCACTGCAGCCGTCCAGGCAAACACTGCTGCCATCCAGGCAAACACTGCTGCCATCCGGGACCAGGGGAGGCAGAGTCAGCGGGCCCAGCATTACCAGGTCACCCGGCAGCTCAGGATGCAGGCCCAGACCAACTCTTACCTCGGCCGGATAGCCATGGCCTTGGAGGGCATGCAGGCCACACCTGCCAGGAGTGGCCCACCCGGGGATCAGCCACCTCCAGATGCCCCCCCACCCCCACCCACTCCATCCAGGCAGCTGAGGACTGGAGCCAGAGAGGGGCCGCCAGAAGAAGCCCCCGGCATCCCAGATGATTTATTTTTTGTTTTTTTGATTGATGCTCAGGACATGAGTTTTGTATTTTATTTCTTCTTAATGCTCAGGTTATGAGATTTTTATTTTATTCTTAATGCTCAGGTTATGAGTTATTTTGTTTGTGATTATGCTCTGGATATGAGATATATATTTTTTTGATACTGCACACGTTGCAGTGTGAATGGTGTGTGAATGTGAGGGGGTGGCACTCCTGCCAGTAAGGGGTGTCACCCTCGGCCGTGGTGGTGAAGTTAACCCCACGGCTGTATGAATGACGTGTGAAAGGTGTATGAATGGACAGCGACATCATTGGGGCCTTGACGCTGGCGTTGCTGCTCCCAAGTCCTACATGCTGGACTTGGGCTAATCCAATGTGATGTGGATGTGGTGTGTGTGATCTAGGGACATCAGTGGTGTACACGCGTGCACTGTCTGTGTGATTAATGTTTTGGTTTATTGTCCAAAGATGCCTACGGCGAGGACCCTCCTGACTGCTCTTCCATCAGCAGACTGGGTCTCCTCTGGCAGGGGGGGGCTGTCTGGTTGGGGGGTCAGGTCATCACGCATGTCAATCTGCAGGCCTTTTCTCATGGCAAAGTTGTGCAGAATGCAACATGCACCGATGATCTGACACACAAAGGTAGGGGAATACAATAGTGTCCCCCCGGACTTATCCAGGCAGCGGAAACGGGACTTTAGGAGCCCAAATGTTTGCTCCACCACTGCACGGGTTTTGATGTGTGCTTCATTGTATTTTCTCTCTCCTCTGGTTTGGGGGTTCCGGAAAGGAGTCATTAGATGGGGTCCCAGTGCATATGCAGAGTCACCTGGAAGGGAAAATACAGGAGGATGTTAGTCATGCATGTGCCACTTGTGAGGTGTGCATCATGGGAGGGGATAGTCATGCCTGCCACCCATGTCACTCACCAACCAGCCAGCTTTCCCCATACATGTTCTGCTCGAATTCTGCTGGGATGGGGCTCTGATTGTATATGAAGCTGTCATGGCTGGACCCAGGGTGTTTGGCACGGACGTGCCATATGAGGTGTTGGGCATCGGCTATCACCTGTACGTTGATGGAGTGCCAATGCTTCCGATTGCGGTATATGTGCTCTGTGGCACTGGGGGGCTGAAGGGCCACATGTGTGCAATCAATGGCCCCCACAGTGCGTGGGAATCTGGCAATGCTGTAGAAATCTGTCATTGCCTTCAGCCGCAGGTCCTCAGTGGTGGGTCTGATGAACTGGTTTGACATTCGTCTGAGGATTGCAGGGACAACCTGGTGCACACATCTGCTCATGGAGGACTGTGACATCCCAGCCACCACTCCACTTGTACACTGGAATGATCCACTGGCAAGGAAATGAAGTGTTGCCAGTACCTTCACCAGTGGCTGCACTGCTTGTGAGCGGTGTGTCTTGCTGGTGATGTCATCCTGCAGGGTTGTGGTTAGTTCAAGTATTGCATCTGGGCTGAATCTGAAGAGGCGATACACCTCCTCATCCCCCATGCCAAAGAGGCTCATGCGCGTGCGGTATATCCTCTCACGTGCCCGCCTCCTCCGTACCGGGGGACCCAGTACTAGTGCTAGGACCGCGACTGCCCCTGGCATGTTGGCACACAGAGGGGTTGTCCTTGCACGTGTGGTTGTTCAGCTTGCTAGTTTCGTCGGTAACGCTGCTGCTGTAGCTGCTCTCCTGCTGACCTGAGGCCGTCTGGAGTAAAGATAAAGCAGCTATTTGTAGAAAAAACTTTGCGCCGGACGGACGAGATACGCACGGCGCATGTAGCCAGCGTATGGTGCTAATCCGTTCGCGAATCGGGATATCTCCCTCATTTGCATATTTGCAGGGGAAATCAATAGGCGCGACTGATGCGCCAAGCGAAATTATGCGCTGACGAGACTCTGGCGTCGGAAAGTTAAGCCGATCGGAAAGGCCCGTTTTCTGTCGCATCTAGTTTGGTGGGTACGGCCACATAGAAACGACGGCGCATATTCACAGTTACGCGGCACATATCAAAATACTTCAGCGCAACTCTACCTGAATCTGGCCCTTTGTGTATTGTTGCTGTGCTCAGACTTGCCATGGTGTATGACCTGTAAAACTGTCTTCCACAACCTCACCTTAGTAGCAGAGTTTGACTGTTCCTCACACAGTTTTAAGCCTCCTACACAGCAAATTTTGTTACAGTTAATGACTGTTTCAACCTAAATATGAAATTGTAACATCAGGGGTTAACACTGTGACAGAACCCACTGTCACTGTGCGTTTTGGAAGTTTTGGACTGGGGACGGGCCTCTTACCCACGGATTATGGCCCAGAAAATACTGGAGACCTGAAGACAAGCTGGCATTGAGATAATGTAATGCTACAGCCCTCCCCCCCCCCTTGTTGCTGTGCCTAATTGTGTTGGTTCATGACACATAGACAATGGTCTGGACTGGAGACATCTCTCCACAGGGGGTGTGTATTGAGAGGCTGCCTGCTTACCATAATCTCATTAGGTTTATCTGTAGCCTGTTTCAATGTACAAATGTTCAGTTCCCATTGGTTGTTCCTTGTCCCCCTCCCCTCTTAGACAAGGCTAAGGGGAGTGTCCCTAACTGTGTGTAAAACTGTATGTTTTGGATTTAATAAACAGTTTAAGCTCTGCATGTTTAACCCCCTACACATGTGTGGATTGTCTCGTGATTGAGGGGTTAAGGGCTGATTATGGCGAATCTGAAGGCTGTGGGTGCGTTTGGAGGACAGGAGACACAGGTCTGGCGGATGTGCCTACCTTAGGTATCTGAGATCCGTCACAAACACTGTTTACGATATTCCATTCCACCAACCCACAACAGCTTATCCGACACTCCGACAATCCAGCAGACATGACCCATTCCATTCCCCAGAAGGACGAGACACAAGCTCTGTTCACTGGGTCAAACAAATGAATACTTTAATGGTAACTCAGCTTTGTTATATACAGTTAGAAACCAAGAGTGAACAATGAATCAACACCACCCCCAACATGACACAAGGAGCTTCAATACACATTCTTTTAGCTAATAACATTCCACATCTATCATCAATAGAATTCACACCAAACAGTATTAGCATCACACAATGAGTTCCTAATGAGTCCCCCTCAATCCACATCTTAGACAGACGTTCTGACTCCGCGATAAGCTATTCACCTGCTACATAATGCACAATTCTTTGTAGACGTAATTGACATGCCCTACACCTGAGAAGTCAGACATCTAACCTTTCAGACTGCCAACACATACTGTATCTATCATCAATAGAACTTCCACACAATACAGTGAAATTAGCATCACACAATAGACAATAAAATATTTTTAGGAGCCCGACTCAATTAACACCTCAAAAGTATGTGTCCCCACATGAATAAATACTGTCCTATTGACCTGTTGGGGTCAGAATAAACAACTTTATATTTCAAGATATCCTGCAATACACGAATTATCATTAATGTCCCATTATTCAAATAAGGAAAAATATTGCGCTAACCAGGGTAAAAAGAAAACTATAAATAAAACTAAAAACTAAAGCGGCTACACTACAATTTGACAAAGATTGAATAGAAATGTGGAAAAAATGTAGCGCTGTGAAACATAAAAATAATAATGACAACATAAATGCTGAATGAATGGTGTAGTCCCAACAAACCACGTGAGTGGAAAAAATCCTGGTAGGGAAATGTTGAAATACATCAATAATAACACAAAAAAAAACCTATATAAAAGTCCATCCACGAATGGGAAATCAGTAGATGAAAAAAGCACTGTACTTCATAGATCCTCGGATAGGATGACACTTGAATCAAAAAACAGAAGTGGTATGCTCTTACCGGAACAGTAGGACCTGTCTGTCATGAACAGCAGATCGGTACAGCCTGAGAACTCCTTATGGCACAGTCAGCTGGGCTCACTCGAACACAGTAGAAGCGATACAAATCTTCAATGAAAAGCCGGACATGCACAATGTCTTGGTGGAGTTCTTGGAAGAAATGGGATGGCAGTAATGGAACTCTTGGATGGATAGGGTGGAAACGGCCGGATGGCTCCAAGCACCATATAGAAAGGGAGAAAAAACAAAAACAAAAAACGCAACCCAAATGGTGCAGATAAATGAGGTAACGGTTTTATTTTAATAAAACCAATGGTATAAAAGTGATCACAAATAAAATGAAAGCAATGCGGGAAAGGGTAATAAATGCCCCAGTTGAAGTCCCTCTAGGACGAAACGCGTAGGGCTTGGTTTATTACCCTTTCCCGCATTGCTTTCATTTTATTTGTGATCACTTTTATACCATTGGTTTTATTAAAATAAAACCGTTACCTCATTTATCTGCACCATTTGGGTTGCGTTTTTTGTTTTTGTTTTTTTTCCCTTTCTATATGGTGCTTGGAGCCATCCGGCCGTTTCCACCCTATCCATCCGAGAGTTCCATTACTGCCATCCCATTTCTTCCAAGAACTCCACCAAGACATTGTGCATGTCCGGCTTTTCATTGAAGATTTGTATCGCTTCTACTGTGTTCGAGTGAGCCCAGCTGACTGTGCCATAAGGAGTTCTCAGGCTGTACCGATCTGCTGTTCATGACAGACAGGTCCTACTGTTCCGGTAAGAGCATACCACTTCTGTTTTTTGATTCAAGTGTCATCCTATCCGAGGATCTATGAAGTACAGTGCTTTTTTCATCTACTGATTTCCCATTCGTGGATGGACTTTTATATAGGTTTTTTTTTGTGTTATTATTGATGTATTTCAACATTTCCCTACCAGGATTTTTTCCACTCACGTGGTTTGTTGGGACTACACCATTCATTCAGCATTTATGTTGTCATTATTATTTTTATGTTTCACAGCGCTACATTTTTTCCACATGTCCCATTATTTCCTGGCTCAATCTGTGCCCAAACTTTACAGAAATGAATGATCATTAGCACCTGCTTGGTATGAGTCAACGTGTAGTCACAGTTAATACTGATTTGATGTAGATTTTTCGCTTACTTTGTCTTCTGTAAATTAATAAAAATAAACAAAATATATATTTATAAAAGCATTCTTACTTTACAACATATTTTTAACATCTCTGTAATACAAGCATATTTCCCAAAGTTGTATCCCTTTAAACACACTGCAAGCAAAGACAGAAAAAACACTTGATGTGCCAGAAATACATTGTGCTCATACCTTTCTCTTTGACATTACATTTTCAGCACTGAAAACCAAAACATCATGCTCTCAGCCATGCCTGCTTTATTTCTGATACATTACAAAGAACACCTCTCCTCATCTCTCCCTCGTCTTCTCCCCCCTTCCTTCCCTTCCCATGTTTCCATAATCCCTCCAGAACAGAAAGAAAGTATAGGAATTTATCAGCCCAAAGTAAGTATTTTTATACGTATTAAATGGATATAACAAAAACTTCCAATGATACATTTAGCATTACAAACGGAAGCAAATAGGAGAATTTCTTTGTTAGGTTTAAAAGGGGTTGTAAACCTTCATGTTTTTTCACCTTAACGCATCCTAGGCATTAAGGTGAAAAAACATCCGACGATTAAAGGCCCCCCGGTTTACTTACCTAAGCCCTCGAAAGTCCCGCGTGGAGAACACGCTTGATCTTGGCCCGGTCTTCTCGGCTCTTCATTGGATAGATTAATAGCAGCGCAGCCATTGGCTCGCGCTGCTGTCAATCAACTCCAATGACGCAAGAGGGCCGGGGGTGGGGCCGAGTCCTGTAGTCAGTGTAATACAATGTATAAAATAACTGACTCCATTTTAAGTAGAAATAATTTTTTCTATATGTGTTTTGACATACTTAGCTTAGCTAACAGTTTGTATGGAGACACACCCTGCTACTCATAGTCATTGTGGTTAAGCCTATTCATGGAACAGCCTGATTGTATAAGCAAAGTCATATTTTAGCCATTGTTAAATTCAGCAAGTTTAAATCATGATACGAATATACTGAGTTTGTATAATATTTAGAGACATATGCATTAACACACAGCCCCTCCTATCATGCTTTTGCATATAAGCCACTCTGGGAGTAAAATAAACCCTAGAGATCTAATGAAGACTCACTTCTGTTTCCTTGTGTTTCATTTTGAGTTCTCACGGAATTCCGGGGGTTACTGAAATTTATCCTGCATTTACCTGAAGTACACCTGGGTGGCGGTATTACCTGCTTCAGTCAGCGGCCTTGGACGCCGAATACAGGACTCCGGAGCGCGCCCGCAAGGTAACCCCTTGGGAGAGTGCTTCCCAGAAGCGGGGAGGAGCCGAGACAGCCACCGAGGGACCCCAGAAGACTTGAATCGGGGCCACTCTGTGCAAAACGAGCTGCACAGTGAAGGTAAGTATAACATGTTTGTTATTTAAAAAAATAAATAAATAAAAAGGTTAAGCTTTACAACCCCTTTAAATACACTTTAACAACAAAAATGTATATCTTATAGTGCCTGTGTTGTACAGACCGGAAGTTGAGCAGAAAAAAGAGTGGCTCTAAATGTACTGTAATGGGACTACTTGCAGTGTGCCTTAACCCTTTCACTGTTGCCTTGGGCAATCCAAGAAGCTCCTGCAATTCTCTAGCATGGGACCCACAAGGGTCCATGTGGTTACTGGGCATAAAACCTACACACCTCTCCCCCTTGAAACACCCTGTGGACAATCCAGCCTTGCCCTACCAGAACCCAGGACCTCTATCCAGCCCACTCTGCTCACCTGCATAAGACCCAATCGTTTCTATGAGCACACGCCCAAGTCCACACCAGGAATCTTAAAAACAGTGAACAGTCTTTACTGATGGGTAAGATGATAGCACATGCTTGGTTAACAGATCCCTGTTCCTTAGAAACACAGAGAAAATGTGGAAGGAGAGACCTGTGTACTAGCAATAGGCTAGATAATGTTGTGGCATGCCTCTGAAGGAGGAATGCAATTGGCTTTACCTTACATTGCAGAAGAAGTCTTTACGCTTCCATCCTAAGCGAGAGCTCATACTGACTATATCTTGCTTTTAAACTGCTCAAACAAAGAGAATGCTTTTCCAACACTTTAGAAGATGATGGGTTAGTTGGCAGACTTTCCAACCCCTAAAGGGCTTTACAATATTCCATGCCCATGATGCAGTGTTGCCAACCGTCCATATTTTTAAGGACAGTTTGTAAAAACAGGTACTTTTCCCCCCTGTTCGTAAATGTCATTGGTTGCAGGAATGTGCCAGTAAAAATAGCCGAGATCGGTTCAGCTTGGAACTGCGCATGGAGATTGGGGGCAGGGGGTGATTGGAGGCAGGGGGTGATGGTGGCTGCAGTGGCACTGCAGAGGGGGATGGAGGCAGGGGGAAATTGGAGGCAGAGGGTGATTAGAGGCAGGGGGAGATTGGAGGAAGTGGGAGATTGGAGGCAGTGGGAGATTGGAGGCAGGGGAGATTGGAGGCAGGGGGTGATTGAAGGCAGGGGGAGATTGGAGGCAGGGGAGATTGGAGGCAGGGGGTGTTGGTGGCACCGCAGAGGGGGATGGTGGCACCGCAGAGGGTGGGGGATGGAGACAGGGGTTGTTGGTGTCACCGCAAAGGGAGATAGAGGCAGGGGGTGATTGGAGGCAGGGGGCCTGGGGGTAGTTGGAGGCTGGGGGTGATTGGAGGCAGAGGTAGATTGAAGCCAGGGGGAGATTGGAGGCAGGGGGAGATTGTGGCACCGCCGAGGGGGGTGAAGGCAGGGGGTGTTGGTGGCAGAGGGTATGGAGGCAGGGGGTGATGTGACTAAATAATTTGCCCTTATTATATCGAAAATAACAAAAATATGTTTTTTTTATCTTAATATCTACCTTAAATCACATTGCTTTTTGCCCAGCGTACATGTTTGTAGCCTAAATACTGAAATTTGCACCTAAAAATGTAATTTAGTAACTTTTGTGAAATGCCAGTAAAAACGTGGCTGCGCCAGTAAATTTCGGGTGTCGTGCCAGTAATGTTAATCTGGTAGGTTGGCAACACTGCAATGCTGCAAACATCTATAGCTACTTACCATGGTCATCTTGTGGTGGCTAAAGGTGCTACACAAGAGAATGCTTTCTTGCACTCTTCTACATAAACTCCAACCACTGTGGAATTCCTGGTCTCTCACTGCACCCATTGGTCCAATTCATAGGCCCCTATATCACTACTATGTCCTCTAGTGATATAGGAATTTGCAGGAGGAACCACAGAGCACAACAAGGGGGAAGGAATCTGACACTCACAGAAGTGTCAGATTATTAAGATTTTTTGAGTGGCAGTTTCGGGCAGCATGAGAGGTGAGTATTAACTATCTACTTTGCAGGCACATTATTATACATATTTATTTTACATCAGAGTTGCTTTAATGGCACCTCCATTCTCTTGTTAGCAGCCAGTACTGAAATACAAGGCACATGGTTACTGTCAAGGGGTGGGAAGTGTTTTGGGTAGAGCCGGCGATTGAACATTGTCCTTTTTTAATGGCACTGTGACTAGGGTTGCCACCTTTTCTTCAAGTCAAACTCGAACACTTATGCGGCGCATAGCAAACTTTTTTTTTGTAAGAACTATACATATATTTTGCAATTAAATAACATTTCTAATCAAATTAAGTTAATCACAAGAGTCTCCCTTTGCATCAGAGTCCACAGAGTTCCCTTTTTAGTTCTGAACTCACATAGTTCCCTTACACTGTAAGACTCTGATGTAAAGAAGAACTCTGGGGCCTTTAACATAAGGGATGCTCTGTGAACCCTGATCTAAGGGGGAACACTGAGAACTCTGATGTACGAAAAGGACTCTGATAAGGGGGAACACTGTAGCCTGTAGTGTAAAGGGGAACTCTGATGTAAGGGGTGCTCGAAGAACCCTGATTTACCTTGGTGTACTCACTCAGAGGCAGGAGAGAAAATGGGGGAGAATTCAGTCACAGACAGGGATGGATGGCTAGCTGACACACCCCTTGGAAGTCAGCACCTCCTATCCAGATGTAGCTGAGGCTGCTGAAGTGTGGGCAGACACAGAGTTGTAAGGGCGGGAGGAAGAGTAGCAGATCAAGTCCTTTCTCCTCTCCTGTCTGTGTGGGGAGGGGTAATTGTTAGTGCTGGCTTTGGGCAGTGTGAAAGAGTGTAATAGACACTCTTGGCTTACACAACTGCAGCCAGTAACCCTGCTGGGAAGCCATAGTGTGGTCTGGATAATGTGTCCGGGTTTCAGGCGGTCTGAAACCCAAACACATGATTCCAAATTCAAACTGTCCAGGTGAATACCGGACAGGTGGCAAACCTAACTGTGACCAATCCCTGCAATTGTGCCATGATGCCAGCTCTTGGGCTCCTTATTTTATTTGAAAAGGGATGTAAAATATGAAGCATGATGACAACTGTAATGAAGTTCAACAACAAGCAGCAAGCCATAGGTAATGTAAGCCTTGTATATGTTATGTTTTTAGTCCCTGCGAGGAAGACAGAGATGAAGGAAGGAAAACTCAGCTGCATCCCTCCTGCCTTATACACCATTCTCCTAGTTAATCTTTCAGCAAACAATAGCATTCTGTGTGCTCGCAGTGTAATTGAAGTAATATTCCTGGCTGCTCTGCTGTTCCATTGTTAAATGCCATTATTTTGCCTTGCCTTTATTACTATATATGAACAGAGAATGCAGAAGATGGAGCCCCGCAGCTCACAGATTTCACATCAAAGGAGAGTCATTGTGCCTTAATGAAAAAGACAGGGAGCACTGCTCCTCTATCAGGACGTCTAAGCACATGCATATGAATACAGACTTTTAAAACACCAGGATTTCTATAGCATAATCGCGCTTAATGACGCTGGCCGCAAGTGCTTTTTAAGGGTTGTCCACGCCATGGGTTTTAAATACTTAAACAAGTATGTTAAAAAGTTGCAGTACATATACCTACTGGTCGCAGCGCAAAAGCAGCTGGCGGCTGCGTCTCATGCAGGTTGGTCTCTTTTTCATTTACATAAAACCGCAGAGTATTAGGTCAGTGATTAGCATGATTATAGCTAAGTGCCAACAGTGGCAAGAAAGACTTGTGAACTGTACACCAATTTATTCTGTGCTGTGCCGAGAGTAATTGAGTTGAATTGCGCAGCTTCGTGACAGACTCCCAGGCTTATTCGCCAGTGCAAAAGGCAGAACTCAAGTGAAGTAGTAACTAATAGCAACCAATTACATTTTGATTTTTTAAAAGGGGGGTGATTGAAAGAAGAATCTTAAATGGCAGATTTTTGTTTGTCGTGAATAAATAAACCGCCTCTAATAAATGACAAGTCCACATTATCGAAAAAAACAGCTCAAGAAGAATGGCTTCTGATTAAAAATGTCTAGGAGAAGTCTCTGCTATAATTCATCCCAAAGGTGTTCTATCGGGTTGAGGTCAGGACTTTGCAGGCCAGTCAAGTTTCTCCACCCCAAACTCGCTCATCCATGTCTTTATGGACCTTGCTTTGTGCACTGCTGCGCAGTCATGTTGGAGCAGCAAGGGGCCATCACCAAACTGTTCCCACAAAGTTGGGAGCATGAAATTGTCCAAAATGTCTTGACGCCTTAAGAGTTCCCTTCACTTGAACTAAGGGGTCAAACTCAACCCCTGAAAAACAACCCCACACCATAATCCCCCCTCCACCAAATGATTTTGACCAGTGCACAAAGCAAAGTCCATAATGACATGGATGAGCGAGTTTGGGGTGGAGGAACCTGACTGGCCTGCACAGAGTCCTGACCTCAACCCGATAGAACACCTTTAGGATGATTATATCAAAGACTGCGAGTCAGGCCTTCTTGTCCACATCAGTGTCTCACCTCAGAAATATGCTTCTGGAAGAATGGCCAAACATTCCCATAGACACACTCCTAAACTTTGTGGACAACCTTCCCAGAAGAGTTGAAGCTGCAAAGGGTGGGCCAACTCAATATTAAACTCTACGGACTAAGACTGGGATGCCTTTAAAGTTCATGTGCGTGTAAAGGCAGGTGTCCCAATACTTTTGACAATATAGGGCCAGATTCAGGTAGATGCGTGCATCTTTTCGCCAGCGTAGCGCAACGCATATACGCTGCGCTGACGCAAACTAGCGAGTGAAGTACAGCATTCACCAAGCGCAACCCGACGCACGTGGAAGTGGGTGTGATCATATGTAAATGATGGGCGGAGCCCAGCGCAGAGGCTTACGTTCAGCGCATCATCCACGGAGCATGCGCAGTGAGTGAGGCTTCACTCGGCCCCCTGTGCGCATGCTCACAACTTCCATCGGCACCACTTCACGGGAAACGTCAGCGCAATGTGTTCCGTTGCGCGTATAAAAGCGTCAGCGGAAGCGCCATTCCGGCGCAAAAGTATTTCCGTTTCCCCCCACCCCAGGGAAGTTACTTTTGCTCTTTAATGGCTGCTCCCGCTCCCCCCAAAGAGAGGAGGAACCTCAATTTCAATGCCCAGGAGGTCTCTGTGGTCATCTCCGCTATGGAGACTTATAATGATATTCTGCACGGAAAGAAAAGTCGGAAGACCAGCCGGGAGAGGAAGCAGGCCATCCTGGACACCATTGCTGGCAGGGTGAATGTGTTGGGGTACTCCACCCGGACTGCTGGTGATATCCAGAAAAAAATAAATGACCTGCGGCGCAAGGTCCGTGGCAAGGTGGCCACCATTCGGAGCCATGAGCGGGGCACAGGTGGTGGACCCCCATGTCCGGTCAGCCTGACCACAGAGGAGGAGGTGGTCCCCGCTGCCTGGAGAGGGAGTAGTTGGAGGGGGTACCAGGCTATGACTCCATGGTGGAAGGCTCCAGGACAGGAAAGTGTTTTTTATCCCCTATTTGGTGTGTTGCATGTGGGGGGGGAGGGTACATGTGCCAAGTGTGTGGGACCACCAACATGTGTCTGCTTTGTGTCATCCACAGATGACGGAGCTGGGCCATCATCTGTTGCCGGCCATTCCACCCCAACCCCCCAACGGGATCCTGAGGACGAGCCCCTGGGTGCTGAAGACACCGAGGTGGAGGAGAGTGCCCACACCACTTCTGTGGAGATGGTTGAGGAGGAGCCTGGTCCTCAGCAGGAATTTTTTTTTTAGTTTTATCTGAGTCCTCCCCTTCTGCAGGCCCCTCTGTCATCCCCTCACCCATCCTCGGTAGCCCCTCAAGGGCGACTCCATCCCCACTGGGACAACCTTCTCCTGGCCCCAGGAAGGCGACCCGTAAGACCAGGGGGGTGTCTGATCTGGTCCAGGACCAGGTGGCGATGGACCATGCCCGGCAAACCCAACAGATGGGGGAGATTGCTGGCCACTTGGACTCGCTGACAGTCTGTGCTCCGTATAGCAGCTGCCCAGTGGTGTGCAGGACGTTGTCACCAGCCTGGGGGAGGTGCAGGCTGATGTACGGCACCTCACAGCAGCCGTCCACGCCAACACAGCTGCCATCCGGGAAGAGGGGAGGCAGCGGCAGCGTGTCCAGCGGCATAATATCACCCGCCAGATGAGAATGCAGGCCCAGACCAATCATTTTCTGAGCCGGATTGCCGTGGACTTGGAGGGCATGCAGCCAACAGCTGCCAGGAGTGGCCCACCCGGGGATCAGCCACCTCCAGATGCCCCCCCACCCCCACCCACTCCCTCCAGGCAGCTGAGGAGCCCGAGAGTGCCCACAAGGAGGAGCCCCCGTCATCCCAGATGAGGGTTTTTTTTGTTTTTTTTTTTACTCAGGTTATGAGTTTATATTTTATTTTATTACTCAGGTTATGAGTTTATATTTTATTTTATTACTCAGGTTATGAGTTTATATTTTATTTTATTACTCAGGTTATGAGATATTTATTTTAATTTTAACTGCACACGGTCAGGAGTGCAGGGGACAGTGTGAATGGTGTGTGAATGTGAGGGGGTGGCACTCCTGCCAGTAAGGGGTGTCACCTTCGGCCGTGGTGGAGAAGTTATCCCCACGGCTGTATGAATGACGTGTGAAAGGTGTATGAATGGACAGCGACATCATTGGGGACTTGACGCTGGCGTTGCTGCTCCCAAGTCCTACATGCTGGACTTGGGCTAATCCAATGCGATGTGCATGTGGTGTGTGTGATCTAGGGACATCAGTGGTGTGCATGCATGCATTGTCCGTGTGATTAATGTTTTGGTTTAGTGTCCAAAGATGCCTACGGCGAGGACCCTCCTGACTGCTCTTCCATCAGCAGACTGGTTCTCCTCTGGCAGGTGGGGACTGTGTGGGTCGGGGGTCAGGTCATCACGTATGTCAATCTGCAGGCCTTTTCTCATAGCAAAGTTGTGCAGAATGCAACATGCACCGATGATCTGACACACGAAGGTAGGGGAATACAATAGGGTCCCCCCGGACTTATCCAGGCGGCGGAAACGGGACTTCAGGAGCCCAAATGTTTGCTCCACCACTGCACGGGTTTTGATGTGTGCTTCATTGTATTTTCTCTCTCCTCTGGTTTGGGGGTTCCGGAAAGGAGTCATTAGATGGGGTCCCAGTGCATATGCAGAGTCACCTGGAAGGGAAAAGACAGGAGGATGTTAGTCATGCATGTGCCCCTTGTGATGTGCATCATGGGAGGGGATAGTCATGCCTGCCACCCAGTGCCAATCCTGACCTCCCTGGGGCCCTAAGCAAAATCTGACAACAGTGACATGTATCATTAAAGAAAGTTGAGAAGCGGGGAGAGGGGGTGTTCTGCTGTCGGAAATGACTCAGCCAGCGAGTTTAGAAGCCGGATGAGGGTGCGAAAATGACTTCTCACCAGGCGGGGCCTCTAGTAATTTTGGGGGCTCTTTGCAGCTTTGCGTGGCCCTAAGCGGCTTGCATAGTGTGCCTATAGGGAGGATCGGCCCTGCTGCCACCCATGTCACTCACCAACCAGCCAGCTGTCCCCATACATGTTCTGCTCGAATTCTGCTGGGATGGGACTCTGACGGTATATGAAGCTGTCATGGCTGGACCCGGGGTGTTTGGCACGGACGTGCCATATGAGGCGCTGGGCATCGGCTATCACCTGTACGTTGATGGAATGCCAATGCTTCCGATTGCGGTATATGTGCTCTGTGGCACTGGGGGGTTGGAGTGCCACATGTGTGCAATCAATGGCCCCCACAGTGCGTGGGAATCTGGCAATGCTGTAGAAATCTGTCATTGCCTTCAGCCGCAGCTCCTCAGTGGTGGGTCTGATGAACTGGTTGGACATGCGTCTGAGGATTGCGGGGACAACCTGGTGCACACATCTGCTCATGGAGGACTGTGACATCCCAGACACCACTCCACTTGTACGCTGGAATGATCCACTTGCAAGGAAATGAAGTGTTGCCAGTACCTTCACCAGTGGCTACACTGCTTGTGAGCGGTGTGTCTTGCTGGTGATGTCACCCTGCAGGGTTGTGGTTAGTTCAAGTATTGCATCAGGGCTGAATCTGAAGAGGCGATACACCTCCTCATCCCCCATGCCAAAGAGGCTCATGCGCGTGCGGTATATCCTCTCACGTGCCCGCCTCCTCCGTACCGGGGGACCCAGTACTAGTGCTAGGACCGCGACTGCCCCTGGCATGTTGGCACACAGAGGTGTTGTCCTTGCACGTGTGGTTGTTCAGCTTGCTAGTTTTGTCGGTAACGCTGCTGCTGTAGCTGCTCTCCTGCTGACCTGTGGCCGTCTGGAGTAAAGATAAAGCAGCTATTTGTAGAAATAACTTTGCGCCGGACGGACGAGATACGCGCGGCGCATGTAGCCAGCGTCTGGTGCTAATCCTTTCGCGAATCGGGAAATCTCCCTCATTTGCATATTTGCAGGGGAAATCAATAGGCGCAACTGATGCGCCAAGCGAAATCATGCGCTGACGAGACTCTGGCGTCGGAAAGTTAAGCCGGTCGGAAATGGCCCGTTTACTGTCGCATCTAGTTTGGTGGGTATGGCCACATAGATACGAAGGCGCATATTCACAGTTACGCGGCGCATATCGAAATACTCCAGCGCAAGTCTTGCTGAATCTGGCCCATAGTGTATATCACAAATGCAAGTATATGATTGGTGGCTGTGAATAGTATAAGAGTTCTTATGCTTGAGATTTAATGTTAAAATAATGGTGAATTTAAACACACATGACCTTTAATGGCATCCCAGTCTCCCAGTCTTAGTCCGTAGGGTTTAATATTAAGTTGGCCCACCCTTTGCAGGTATCACAGCTTCAACTCTTCTGGGAAGGCTGTCCACAAGGTTTAGGAATGTGTCTATAGGAATGTTTGACTGAGTTCCCCCAGGACCCTCGGGTGCAAGCCACACGGTCCCAGTGACTTATTAATGTTAAGTTTTCCAAGTCTATTTCTAATTCTGTCCTCTGTTAGCCATGAGGGTGCTTCCTGTGATGTGTCATGAGGATAAACACTGCAGTGTTGGTTACTGAAGCCCCCTGATTCCCTTGTGTTGACTGAGGAGAAGAATAAATTCAATACCTTCACCATCTCCCCATCCTTTGTAACCAGATTTCCTTCCTCATTATTTATGGGGCCAATTTGGTATGTCCTCCCTTTTTTACTGTTTATCTACTTAAAGCGGAGCTCCAGCCGCGATTTTTTTTTTTTTTAAAGTCAGCAGCTACTAACAGTGTAGCTGCTGACTTTAAATAAGGACACTTACCTTGTCCTACTTGCCCGCGCTGATGGGCCCCCCGATGCCGGTCCCACGATCGCTCTGGGTCCCGCGCCGCCATTCACACTATGGGAAACAGGCAGTGAAGCCGTACGGCTTCACTGCCCATTTCCTACTGCGCCTGCGTGAGTCTCACGCTGGCTTGTGAATGGGCGCGCTGCTCTCTGAGAACACACACAGTTCCCAGAAAGCAGCGCGCCCCATTCACAAGGAGAAGGACAAGAAGAAAAGGCACCGCGGAGTGGAAGAAGCAGATTACGGACTTCCGCATAGCAACAGGTATTTCGGGTGAGTATTTTTTTTTTTTTTTCAGGTTTTTTTTATTGAATTTTTTTAAACAACATGGGAAAATTTTGTTTTCCTGGGTGGAGCTCCGCTTTAAAGAATTTCTTGTTTATTTTTTTGGTCCATGTTTTCTGTTGTTCTTATGTGTGTTTCATGTTCTATCTTAGCCGCCCTAATTGCACCCTTACATTTCTTGTTGCATTCTTTGTAAAGTCTGAATGCTGATGATGATCCCTCAGCCTTGTATTTTTTCAAGGCCTTCTCCTTTGCTTTTATATGCATTTTTACATTGGAGTTAAGCCATGCAGGATTTTTTTTTTGCTCTTTTCAATTTATTTCCCAATGGGATGCACTGGCTAATGTCCTTATTTAATATGATCTTAAAGCAAACCCATTTTTCCTCAGTGTTCTTTGTTCCTAAATTTTTTACCCCAATTTATATCTTCTAGTAAGGTTCGTAGTTTGGGGAAGTTTGCTCTTTTGAAATTCAATGTCTTTGAATTCCCCTTATGTTTCCTATTTGTTTGATTTATACTGAAGCTAATTGACCTGTGATCACTGTTTCCTAAATTGCCCCATATTTCCAAATCCGTGATCAGGTCTGTATTGTTGGCAATCGGTAGGTCTAGTAATGCTTTGTTTCTAGTTGGTGCATCTACCATCTGACCCATGAAATTGTCCTGCATGACATCTAGGAACTGGCGAGCCTTAGACGAATGCGTGGTTCCTTCCGCCCAGTCTATGTCTGGATAATTAAAATCCCCCATTATGATTTTACTTCCCATCCTTTCTGCTAATCCAAATTGTAATAGGAGGTCTGTCTCCCTCAGGTTAGGGGACCTACAGCATATTTGTACCTTAGTTTTATTCCTTTTGGAGCTTTACAAGGCAGGATGGATCCGTACTTTCATGTTGTTTACGCCAAATTCTGACCCTACCACCTGAATGTCGCAGCTGAAATCAAGACTGATCAGACCAGGCAACGTTTTTAAAAAACTTGTATTATTCAATTTTGGTGAGCCTGTTCAATTGAAGCCTCAGTTTCATGTTCTTGGCTAACATGAGTGCCACCGGTGTCTGCCCATTCTTTTTTTGGACCATTCTCTGTAAACCCTAGAGATGGTTGTGCATGAAAACTACAGTAGATCAGCAGTTTTTGAAAAACTCAAACCAGTCCATCTGGCACCATCAACCATGCCATGTTCAAAGTCACCAAATCCCCTTTTCTTCACGATTCTGATGCTCAGTTTGGACTTCAGCAATTTGTCTGCACCACGTCTAGATGCCTAAATCCATGGAGTTGCTGCTATGTGATTGGCTGACTAGCAATTTGTGTTACAAAGCAATTGAACAGGTGTACCTAACAAATTGGCCGGTGAATGTATATCTGCAGAGGACTGACCCCGGAGAGAGCGTTCAATAGGAATAAATCAGTGAGGAGCAACTGCTGTGATGTGATTGCTCATCTTTATTATTTTTTCCCTTCTATGGGCCCGCTCCTCAGGGATCTACACACTAAAGACTTCTGTTGCTATGGACTTTATTTATTTCAGGTATGGGCTGCACTATATTGCTTTGATCATTCTCTAAAGTAATCGCTAGGAACAGTGTTTATTAGCCACAGCACAGCTATTCTATCTCAGCCATATTGTACAGCCAATTGTATATAAATGATTGTACATGTATGTGGACAATGTCTAAAGAATAATGTTAAATGTATATGCGACTCTCAAGCTCGTCAGTAAAGGAACTTTATTTAAGAAGTTATCCATGTCAGTTACTGAGAGAAATGTTCAAGTAAAGAATTAGAGTAACCTTAGGGCCAGATTCAGCAAAGAAGTACGCCGGCGTATATCCAGATACGCCGCCGTAATTTCAAATGTGGGCCGTCGCATCTTTGCACCGATTCACAAAGCGAGATACGCTGAAAAACATGGCTTCAGCCTTCCGACATAACTTGCCTACGCCGGCGTATCATGGGCGCATAGTTACGCTGGACGCATTCGGCGTTCCCATTAGAAATATACAAATGAGTAAGATACGCCGATTCACGAACGTAGATGCATCCGGCCGCTTCATATACGCGATTTTCGTAAGGCTTACGTCCGGCATAAAGTTACTCATGCTATAGCAGGCGCAGCTAATGCAAAGGTATGGGCCAGGGAACGACGCAGTCAAATTTTACGTCGCATACGCCGTTTACGTAGTACTACGTGAATAGGGCTGTACGTAAGTTACGTTTACGTCATAGGCATTTACGCCGACGTATCTTAAGGAGTTTATGCGACGTGATTCTGAGCATGCGTGCACATGCCTAGTTCAACCGGCCATTCATTAGCATGGGGTCATGCTTAATTTAAATAGATGCCACCCACCTCCTTCCTACTTTGAATTAGGCGGGCTTACGCCGGCCGATTTACGCTATGCCGCTGAAAGTTACGGAGCGAGTGCTTTGTGAATACAGCATTTGCCTCTCTAAGTTGCGGCTGCATAGCGTATATTCGATACCCTACGCTACCTGAATCTGGAGACATAAGCATGGAAGTTAAGCCATACAACCCTCTGGGTTCAAGTAGCCTTGTGCTGCTGTGAAGCATTTGTACCTGGTTAACCCTTGTAGCTTAATATATCTGGGAAGAATACACATTTTCTTCCAGATTGGGAGACATTACATATAGTAAGCAGCCTGGATAGGAAGCAGGTGACTGTGGTGGGTAACGGCGACCCTTATCGGTGAGAGGACAGGTGGACTTCATGTCCCTCAACTTGTGGCTCACTCCCATATTGGATCCTGTTGTGGTCTTAAGTTGGCCTAGGACCTGGCCTGGGGAGTCAGGAGAGCAAGTCCTTGCGTTAATAGAAACGTGGTGGCTTTGTGTGAGGAGTGCCTATGAAGCAAAGTGAATTCTAAAAACACTAATGTTCATGTACCAGGAAGAATGCGAGTGACAGGAATGTCTGGAGAGGTATGGCTCACATTCTGCATCCCTAACCTAAAACGCTAATGCATTCAGAGGAGAGAGACTGGGTCCTCAGTGTTTGTTGGTTTCAGGAATAAAGCGATTAATACCTTGGGAACCAAAGTATAGAGAATACTTTAAGTGCTCTAGGATGTGAGCTCCCTGTCTTGGTAAACCCTGCCCACACATGGGAGTTACTTCACCCTGCCACTGATGGCATGGCTAGAATGTTCACTGAGCTAATCATGCAACAATTAAAAAAATTAGGCAGGGATGGAGCGTTTATGGCAGAAGAGACATACAGAGCCTCTTCTAAAATAAAAGCCTGCCTGCTAGCAATTTGTCTAAATATGCCTTTAGTTTTATATAGACATTGGAATGAAGCAAACAACATACATACATGCCATATTTGACCACATAAGCGTGTGCAGGGGATTTGTCGGGTGTGCCTGGGCACCCCCTTATCACTGGTGCCCATAAGCTCTGTGTGCAGTAGATATGTGCATTCCCGTTCGTACGAATTTTATTTTCGTACGAAAATGTTCATTTTCGTACCCGCGGGATAATGTGTACATACGAAAACGTTAAAGCACCAAAATACGAAAACGATGGGATTAGGAATGAGCCGCATAACGAACGACCGCAAATACGAACGAACGATCCGACGGAAATAAACGGCAAAACGAAAACGGCAAAAGAACTAAAATGAAATCTATAACAAAAGATTTGCATTCTGTATTTTGCTTGAATCCGTTTTGTGTTCGTTTTCAGTCGTATGTTCATTGTTCAATGACATCTATAACAAAAGAATTTCATTATGTATTATTTTGAATTCCTTTTTTCTGTTCGTATTGTGTATTCAAAATACTGAATGCAAATCTTTTGTTATAGGTGTCATATCAACATACGAAAATAACAAAAGAAAACGGATTCAAATGCAAATCTTTTGTTATAGATGTATATATCGTTTTGAATGGCCAGTGAGTGAGTGTAGTGAAGCAGCTTCTCTTTTGTGCTGAGAGTACACTAGTACAGTGAGTACTAGTACAGTAAAGCCAAATAAACTTTTCTGTGGATTTTCATCTGAAGGGAGATCAGTTGGCCAGACTTTTGAACCCAAAAATGGTTTTCTGATGCAGTTTTATGTTTGTTGTTAAAACAGTCTGACCAAGTGTATGGGGCTTAACAATAGTTAATATGGATGAGCCGCGTGTTGAAAGTGCCGCGAATCCCGCGATATATTTAGGAAAGTACAAAATGACGAAAATCCTTTTTCTGTTCATATTTTCAGTCACATGTTCATATGAACAATTGAACATGTCACTGAAAATATGAACAGAAATAGGGATTTTCGTCATTTTGTACTTTCCTAAATATATCGCGGGATTCGTGGCACTTTCAACACGCGGCTCATCCATATTAACTATTGTTAAGCCCCATACACTTAAGCCCCATTTTTTCTGTGCACATGTCTAGTGTGCAGGTTCTCTATCAGCACCCCCAAACTCACAGTCCATGTTTGAGTGTGTAAATATTTTTTTAATCACTTGTCCAAAATAATCAGTGTGGTATATGTAAGGCAGGGGACTTTCTTTTAATTTGTGGAGGGATACAGCAGCTCAAAGCTTCAGAATTCGATAGTGCTTTCATAGTTCCGGCTGCAGAGATCAGGGTTGGCACTTACATTGAATTGAGAAGTGTCCCTTTATTCCTCTGCCACCATACCCATACATACACGTGTGTTTGAGTTTTGGGGGGCACACCCTATTGCAATAGGCTACGCACACATATGTTTGACCATCATAGTTCAGTGGGTCACCTCTGATTTTATGTTTGTTGCTTATGTTATTGCTAGCAGAAGTATATTTTCCCCTATAACAGAAACTGCAAAGGACCATGTATGTACAAGTGACCATGCAAACATGACATTAAGAAGCTATGTCATCATATAACAAACAAAATTCTGGCATGCAATAAATAATTAAAAACTAGAGTTAAAAGCAATATGTTGACGATAACATAAGGTGGTAAGAGACTGCCCAAGGCCTTTCAATTTAGCAATGTAATATGAAATGTAAAGGCACAGCAAGAGTAGAAAAAAATCTATTAGTATCACACTGGCATTTAACTATTAAATAGAATAAATCCAGACTGGCCCTGAGGGGGTAACATAATTGGGAATTTCTAGTCTATGTGGTGTGTGTGCTCTGTAGATCAACACCTCTGGGTAGAGGTCACCGATCATATGCAAACACATATCACTCTGAGGCCTGAAGCTGCCCTGCTAAATATGTCAATAGACACTTCATCAAGGCTGCAAAACGGATTTGCCCGACACAAATGTAACAACTCATTTGTCACTAGCTGTGCAATAACACACAGTTCTGCTTTTCACAATTAAATGTCAGCACTGTGCTATAGGTCTAATGTGCCTAAAAGTCATGTATATGGCAGCTGTACACAGATGGCAGGTACATATATCAGTTTGCCAAATGAAGTAGCACTGATCCTGATCCGCTATACCCAGGAGAAGGCATCATGGCCAACCAACTATAGGAACCAGGTATCATAGTGTACTTCTCTTATGGCAGGCCAAGGCTTTCCATAAGGATTTTTCTCTCTGGCAAAGCTGATTTTAGACAGGCTCTTATGCCACGTACACTAAGGTGACCAGATTTTTAAAATAAAATCCAGGGACATATTTTTTCTTTACTAGTAATGGCGGCAATCAGCGACTCTCTGCCCGTCGCCCGTCGCCTCACAGCCTCTCAAGTCTTACTCTTCGGGCCCCGGCTACTACTGGATGGGGAGCAGAGGAAGATCACTCCGCCAGGGAAGGCAAAGGCAGGTGGCTGGCCAGGATTTGAGCCAAAGCAGAAGAACATGCGAGCGAAACTGAATGGGCATGCGCCCAAAACTGAAGAAATATTCCCTCCGCTCCGACCAGCATGATCATCAGAAAGGGGCACAGATTCTGGGAAAAATACATCCCCCTATGCTAGTAGGCACGGCGGTGCAGGGGTGTGTAATTCTAATTTTTTTATTTTAATTCTGCCCCTGCCCCCTATTAAATCCAATCTGGGGACAAAACCAGGGACAGACTTGGTCCGGGGACAGTGTCCTCAATCAGGGGACTGTCCCCTGAAACTGGGGATGTCTGGTCACCCTAGCGTACACACGATCACTTTTTGTGATGACATTTTTTTAAATTTATCTTCATGAAAAAAAAAGAAATTTTTCCAACTTCATCATTAAAAATTATGTTGCCCACACACCGACGTTTTTGAAAAGTGATGAACAAAGCGACGGCACTCTAAAGGGGAAGTTCTATTTGCCTTGAGGCTGCTTTTAGCTGGTTACTTGTTAGTAAAAGACGATTCCTGCTTTTTTGTCTGTTACAGCGTGATGAATGTGCGATCTCCATTATGAATGGCAGTTTTACCTCCCGTCTTCTAAGGCGCCGTACACACGGCCGAGGTTCTCGCTGAAAACCAGCGAGAACCTCGCTGGAATGCACATTCCAGCGAGGACCTCGGCCGTGTGTACGGTCTCAGCGAGCTTCCCGTCGGGAAGCCCGTCGAGCCGAAATAGAGAGCACGCTCTCTATTTCCTCGACGGCCCGCCTGGAAGAATGGCTGGTTGCCATTCCCGACGGGCGGGTCGCCGAATTCGACGGCTGGGAGAGAACCTCGACGGGCGGAACGATGTGTTCTGCCCGTCGAGGTTCTCTGCCGTGTGTACGGCACCTCACTTGCTTCTGGGCATGTGCGGGTTTAAAATGTAGTTTTTGCCCACACACGATCATTTTTTATGACACAAAAAATGACATTTTAAAAAAATGACATAAAAAATTTAAGCATGTTCGAAAAAAAATTTGGACGTTTTTCAGAAGACATAAAACAACGTTTTGCCCATACACGATCATTTTAAATGACATTTTTAAAAATGACATTTTTTTTCATCACAAAAAGTGATCATGTTCCGCGGCATAAGCCTCTCCACATATTTAGACTGTATAGCCTCGTAAACACGGCCGGGTTAACTGGCGGGAAAACTGCAAAGAGAGCTTTTGGCCAGGAATCCCGGACGTGTGTATGCTCCTCGCAGTTTTTCGGACAGGAAAACTGCCCAAAACCGCCGTACAAAAAAAGAGAACCTGCCCTCTTTTTTCCCGCAGGGATTCCCTATTGAAAAAACTGCGATGGAACATACACACGGTCAGGATTCCCAACAAAAGCTCTCATCTCAGTTTTCCAGATGGGAAAATCTCTCGTGTGTAAGGGGGAAAAGTTATTGAGCAGGTTCTTGGTTTTTCCCCCAGGATTTCTGACGGATCTTTTCCCGTCGGGAATACCGGTTGTGTGTACGAGGCATACGTTTTGTGCACTCTGCCACCGCTGCATTAGAATCTCATGTAGCATTTGCCCGAGTTCTCCTCCTAGACTATAGAATACCTACCACTTATGTTATGGAGATTGGGGGGTGTATTGTAGTCCACAGGAGAGAACTAGGCATGGCTGATAACTCTGGCTTTTTCACTGCAGAAGAAGCAACATTTATAAGCTCAAATAGGTAGTTAGACGTACAACTGATATCTAGCAGATCAACAGGTACACTATATTGGCAAAAGTCTTGGGACGCCTGCCTTTACACACACATGAACTTTAATGGAATCCCAGTCTTATGCCGCGTACACACGATCACTTTATGTGATGAAAAAAAAACGACGTTTTATGTGACAAAACAAAACAACATTTTTCAAACTTCATTTTCCAAAACGACGTTGCATACACACCATCGTTTTTCCAAAATGCTCTAGCAAAGCGCAGTGACGTACACCACGTTCGACGGCACTCTGTTCCATTGAAGCTCCGTCTCATAACTTGCTTCTGAGCATGCGCGGGTTTAAAAACGTTGTTTTCAACATCGTTTTGCCCACACGCGATCATTTTTTATGACACAAAAAATTACATTTTGAAAAATTTAACTTTTTGGTTGTTGGTCATTTTTTTGAAGACATTAAACAACGTTTTGCCCACACACGATCATTTTAAATGACGTTTTTGAAAACGTCGTTTTTTTTCATCACAAAAAGTGATCGTGTGTACACGGCATAAGTCTGTAGGGTTTAATATTGAGTTTTCCCGCCCAGCTATAACAGCTTTAACTCTTTTGGGAAGGCTGTCCACAAGATTTAGGAGTGTGTCTATGGGAATGTTTGACCATTCTTCCAAAAGCACATTTGTGAGGTCTGGCACTGATGTTGGATGAGAATGCCTGGCTCGTAGTCTTCACTCTAATTCAACCCAAAGGTGTTTTCTTTCAGGTTGAGATCAGGATCATGCCAGGTTGGGTGCAGGCCAGTCAAGTTTCTCCACCCCAAACTCGCTCATCCATGTCTTTATGAACCTTGCTTCGTGCACTGGTCCAAATCATTTGGTGGAGGGTTTATAAGTTCCAGTGAACAGAACTCTTATGCCGCGTACACACGGTCGTTTTTTGTGATAAAATAAAACAACGTTTTAAAAAACGTCATTTAAAATGATCGTTGTGTGGGCAAAATGTCGTTTTATGTCTTCAAAAAAACGACCAAAAAAAATTCGAACATGCTTGAATTTTTTATGTCGTTTTTCAGAATGTCGTCTTGTTTCACAAAAAATGATCGTGTGTGGGCAAAACTACGTTTAACACGACGTTTGTAAACCCGCGCATGCTCAGAAGCAAGTTATGAGACGGTAGCGTCAATGGAACAGAGTGTCGTCGAAAGTGTCTTACGGAACCGCGCTTTGCAAGAGCATTTTCAGAAAACAATGGTGTGTATGCAACATCATTTTTTAAAATGAAGTTTGAAAAACGTTGTTTTTTTTTGTGAGTTAAAACAACGTTTACATCACAAAAAGTGATTGTGTGTACGCGGCATATAGGTGTCTGCATACCAAGATATTTTGAACAATTTCATGTTCACAACTTTGTGAGAACAGTTTGGTGATGGCCCCTTCCTGTTCCAACATGACTGCACACCAGTGCACAAAGCAAGGTCCATGAAGACATGGATGAGCAATTTTGGGGTGGAGGAACTCATCCTGCACACCTCAACCCGATAAGGTATTTGGGATGAATTGGTGCAGAGACTGCAAGCCAGGCCTTCTCGTCCACATCAGTGCCTGACCTCACAAGTGCACTTCTTGAAGAATGGTCAAACATTCCCATAAACACACTCCTAAACATTGTGGACAGGCTTCCCACAAGAGTTAAGCAATTATAGCTGCAAAGGGTGGGCCAACTCAATATAGAACCCTACTGACCAAAACCTTTGGCAATATAGTGTATTTTCTCTGCCTTTTTAACAGACAAAGCAAAGAGAAATGTGCATGTATTCAGGGTTGTATTGCATATCTTTTATTTAGTTTTGGCCAGACATATAGTTTAAATGTCATTAGAAAGAGGCATGGCTTTCTGAAGCTGAGCTTAGAGATAAACTGAAGCCCTAAACCCTGAGCCTAGGATCCAATAGTTTCACTAAAGCTGGCCATAGATGGTTCAAATCTCGGCCAGTTTAGCAGGGACTGGGCGAGATTCAATCCATGTATGGGCAAGCTGATTGTATCCAAGTCAAACTGTTGATCGGCTTTGATACAACCATCATGTCAGATTTTTATATGAGATTATTGCCAGTGGCTAGCAAAAATTACTGTATTCTCCCAGTAGTGATAGCTCCCCATGCCCCCCCACTGGGAGAACGCAATAGCTCCGCAGGATGGATTCCCCCATAAGCACTGACGGGGGAATCTACCCCTGGTTGTGGGAAAGAAAACCACATCATTTATGGCTTGCCCTCAAATTGGTTGTAAACCCAACCAGACAACTTGCACCTACAGGTAAGCCTAGATTAAAGCGGAGCTCCAGCCGCAATTTTTTTTTTTTTTAAAGTTGGCAGTGTAGCTGCTGACTTTAAATAAGGACACTTACCTTGTCCTACTTGCCCGCGCTGATGGGCCCCCCGATGCTGGTCCCACGATCGCTCCGGGTCCCGCGCCGCCATTCACACTATGGGAAACAGGCAGTGAAGCCGTACGGCTTCACTGCCCATTTCCTACTGCGCCTGCGTGAGTCTCACGCTGGCTTATGAATGGGCGCGCTGCTCTCTGAGAACACACACAGTTCCCAGAAAGCAGCGCGCCCCATTCATTAGGAGAAGGAGAAGAAGAAATCGGACCGCGGTGCAGGTGAGGCAGATTACGGACTTCCGCATAGCAACAGGTATTTCGGGTGAGTATTTTTTTTTTTTCAGGTTTTTATTTATTTAATTTTTTTAAAGAAGATGGGCAAAATTGGTTTTCCTGGGTGGAACTCCGCTTTAAGGCTTACCTGTAGGTGCAAGACATATCTCCTTAACCTACATGGTTAAGGAGATATTTGCAGAAAACACTGCACCGATGTCTACGGCGCAGGCACACTGAGCATGCCGGTTTTCTGAATGGGATAATGCCAAAAACCTGTGCATGCATGAAGCAGCGATACAAGGAAGATAATCCGAGGAGACATAGCGGATGCTATGCATACTAGCTCATTATGCCTTTTTCTTGCAGGTTTTTTTTTTTTACAGGAAAACATTTTTGGGGTTTATTTCCTCTTTAATAAAAGGATTGATTTAAAGAAAACCCAAATACTTGCAGGCATTTCAGTATTGTTAGCTTAAAGTGATACTATGGGTTCCTTTTTTTCTTTCTTTTTTAATAAAAAACAAGTCATACTTACCTCCACTGTGCAGTTCGTTTTTCACAGAGTGGCCCCGAACTTCCTTTTCTGGGGTCCCACGGCGGCTCTCCCGTATCCTCCCCCTCTGGGAAGCTTTCTCCCAAGGGGTTACCTTGCGGGCGCGCTCCTATTTCATACAATCTGCGTCCATAGATGCCAATGACTTGCGTCATTTGTTCATAGCGCCCCCCCAGCCCCTGGACCCGGCCCCCATGAGCCCCCTTTGGCCCCGTTGCACCTAGCCCCCCCCCCTCGGTGCCAAACCTAGTATTCGGTTGAGCCCCTTAGTATAATGTGAGTGGTTGCACCTAGAGTAAAATTAGCTCTTGTAATGTGAGTGGTTGCACCGCACCTAGTATCCCCCTTGTAATGTGAGTGGTTGCACCTAGTATCCTAACATGAGAGTCCCTGAGCACCTAGACATGACAGCCCCTTGTAATGTGAGTGGTTGCACCTAGTATCCTAACATGAGAGTCCCTTGTAATGTGAGTGGTTGCACCTAGTATCCTAACATGACAGCCCCTTGTAATGTGAGTGGTTGCACCTAGTATCCTAACATGAGTGTCCCTTGTAATGTGAGTGGTTGCACCTAGTATCCTAACATGAGATCCCCTTGTAATGTGAGTGGTTGCACCTAGTATCCTGACATGACAGCCCCTTGTAATGTGAGTGGTTGCACCTAGTATCCTAACATGACAGCCCCTTGTAATGTGAGTGGTTGCACCTAGTATCCTAACATGAGAGTCCCTTGTAATGTGAGTGGTTGCACCTAGTATCCTAACATGAGAGTCCCTTGTAATGTGAGTGGTTGCACCTAGTATCCTAACATGAGAGTCCCTTGTAATGTGAGTGGTTGCACCTAGTATCCTAACATGAGAGTCCCTTGTAATGTGAGTGGTTGCACCTAGTATCCTAACATGATGTGAGTCCCTTGTAATGTGAGTGGTTGCACCTAGTATCCTTGTAATGTGAGTGGTTGCACCTAGTATCCAGTCCCTTGTAATGTGAGTGGTTGCACCTAGTATCCTCCATGTGAGAGTCCCTTGTAATGTGAGTGGTTGCACCTAGTATCCTAACATGAGAGTCCCTTGTAATGTGAGTGGTTGCACCTAGTATCCTAACATGAGAGTCCCTTGTAATGTGAGTGGTTGCACCTAGTATCCTAACATGACAGTCCCTTGTAATGTGAGTGGTTGCACCTAGTATCCTAACATGAGAGTCCCTGCATAGAGAGTCCCTTGTAATGTGAGTGGTGCACCTGCACCATTAGTAAACATGAGAGTCCCTTGTAATGTGAGTGGTTGCACCTAGTATCCCTAGACTGCATAGTGCTTGTAATGTGAGTGGTTGCACCTAGTATCCTAACATGAGAGTCCCTGCACCTAGATGTCCCTTGTAATGTGAGTGGTTGCACCTAGTATCCTAACATGAGAGTCCCTTGTAATGTGAGTGGTTGCACCTAGTATCCTAACATGAGAGTCCCTTGTAATGTGAGTGGTTGCACCTAGTATCCTAACATGAGAGTCCCTTGTAATGTGAGTGGTTGCACCTAGTATCCTAACATGAGAGTCCCTTGTAATGCGAGTGGTTGCACCTAGTATCCTAACATGAGAGTCCCTTGTAATGTGAGTGGTTGCACCTAGTATCCTAACATGACAGCCCCTTGTAATGCGAGTGGTTGCACCTAGTATCCCATGTCCCGAGTGGTTGCACCTAGTATCCTAACATGAGAGTCCCTTGTAATGTGAGTGGTTGCACCTAGTATCCTAACATGACAGCCCCGAGTGGTTGCACCTAGACATGAGAGTCCCTTGTAATGTGAGTGGTTGCACCTAGTATGTAATGAGTGGTTGCACCTAGCATGAGAGTCCCTTGTAATGTGAGTGGTTGCACCTAGTATCCCATGAGAGTCCCTTGTAATGTGAGTGGTTGCACCTAGTATCCCTTGTAATGTGAGTGGTTGCACCTAGCCCCTTGTAATGTGAGTGGTTGCACCTAGTATCCTAACCCCTTGTAATGCGAGTGGTTGCACCTAGATGAGTCCCTTGTAATGTGAGTGGTTGCACCTAGTATCCTAAACATAGCCCCTTGTAATGTGAGTGGTTGCACCTAGTATCCTAACCTGAGATCCCCTTGTAATGTGAGTGGTTGCACCTAGTATCCTAACATGAGAGTCCCTTGTAATGTGAGTGGTTGCACCTAGTATCCTAACATGAGATCCCTTGTAATGTGAGTGGTTGCACCTAGTATCCTAAGATGTCCCTTGTAATGTGAGTGGTTGCACCTAGTATCCTAACATGAGAGTCCCTTGTAATGTGAGTGGTTGCACCTAGTATCCTAACATGAGAGTCCCTTGTAATGTGAGTGGTTGCACCTAGTATCCTAACCTGAGATCCCCTTGGTCTTTAAATTTGTAGGGGAAGTGATGACGTGCTAATTACACACAGGTTTGAGTAAGCCCTGCTTTTAGAGTGAAAAGTGTTAACTTTTTGTTTTCCTGCCGTAAATGTGATTTATTTTTTAATACATCTATAAAGATATTGAGGGGTGCAGCAAAATTGTGGACTTTTCACATTTTCACTTGTGTTAATTAAATATTTTACTAAGCTGTGAATTTCTCTAGAAAATAAACTATGACTAACAATATAATTTTACAGAATTCTTTTCACTTTCCGTGACTCCACATTTTAGGTAGATTGATTTAGATTTGATCAGAGTTCCAAAAACTCCTATCTAAGGGTGAATTTGGATATAGACTTGTGATATTGTGGGGAATTCAGCTCAGTGGTAGTAACAATTCCAACAAGTCACACCAGTCCGAACTGTGGTGTTAGAGCTTGCCAGCCCATTCTTATTGAAAAAAAGAAAAGGAAAAGTTCTTGCATCAGGTTTTCCCACGCAGAAGTTTCAGCTTCAAAAAGCATCAGTTTAACACAAATTATGCAACTTCCCACTCACCTGCCCCAGGGTCCAACGTTGCGGGGGAATTGCCCCGCTCGTCTCCCCTTCCTCTCCGCTGTGCTGGCATCACTACTGTGGGCGCCCAGCGAGCCACATTGCACACCGTGATTGGCCTAGCAATCATCTGGGACCTGTGACGTGTTCCAGATGATTGCAGAGAGGGAGGGAGAGAGGTGACCTTCCTTTCCGGCGCCACGGTGCCCAGGGTAGTGGCAGCTAAAACCCTCTAAAAAGAGGGTTTCCGCTCCCCACCCAAAAAAAAAAAAATACATGCCAAATGTGGCACGTCAGGGGGTCACCTTCCCTTAAAGCGGAAGTTCAATTTTTAATGATTGAGGTTTTTTTTAAATCTCTAAACGTAATTGTCCATCTCTCCTGTTTGTTTACTGGCTCTGGGATAGCTAATAGGCACAATATGGTTTTCTATCTCCTAAATCTCTGACAGGTCTACTGTCTGTTTGGCCCTTTCTATACGTTAAGATGATTGGCAGTGGCTCAATGAAGCACAACAAAGGATGTTAAAGTCAGGCTTCAGTCAAATTTGCTATCATTAGAATTCTTGTTACACATAACATTCTACTGTTATCTGAGCTATCAGGCAGCCAGTTATTTCAGTAGTCATAAATGAGTTAGCACCAGGAGGCATCTATTACTTGAAAGATTTACAGCTCTTACAGCTCAGTGCTCATCTAATGGTGGCCTGATAACAGCAAGCGATGCTCCTGGATTTGAGCATTACTTGTGATGATCAGGCAGTATTTCTAGGAAGTGATAATGAGCACCTTTGCTGGTCAGCTAGCTCTTTCATGCTCAAGAAGGAAGGAAGAATCAAAGTACCACATGTGTATTGCTGCAACCAATGGGTGAGAATAGAAATAGTTAACCCTCTGTGTCTCCCAAATACTGTATGAGTTTATAAATTGATGTAAGATCCAAAGAAAGTCCAGTCTTCACCAGGACACATGAGCCATTGATCTTGAGAAATTCATTTGCCTATGGAGTGAACCACAGTCTTGCCCTGCTGGAAAAAGGTGACTATGAGAAGGACCCAAAACTGAAGCACCAAGTCAACTGGCGAAAGCTTAGTTGAGGACAAGCCAAAGGTCAGGGCAGGATGGACAGTAAACACAAAAGCTCACGGACGTTGTTGCTCATGCATCTTGCTTGCCACAGGTGTTTATGGGAAATTCCAAGTGAGTGGACACACACCAATGGAACAATAGGCTTATGAGGATTGGCACTGAAAGAGGACATTTCAGAAGAGGCTCATGGGACAGGACAAGTGAAACAGGAGCCAGGGAAGCAGATCCTGTTTCACTTGTTCAAGAATGGGCAGATTTTGTTTTTGTAGTTGTTGGGATGATATCTGCCCATCTGTAGGCAGCCTGAGCACTCACATGAGTCCTGGGGTGGTTATTCATATGTTGCAGCACCTTATTGCTTATCTGCCTCTCCAAGCCACACAGCCAACACTTGGACACTCAGCAACTTGCATGGACTATATGAAGTATACAGGGCTTTTTTTTAGAGAGAGAATAGGCGCAGGAACTCTTCCATTACAAGTCATCCCTTGGCTCTGCCCCCTACCTATCTCCAAGCAACCATTTCTTTGTCCACCCCTTTAAAGAGTACAGAACCAAGTATCATATTGTGGTGCCAACATTTTTTGTATGGAAGTTGCTAATGATAACAAGAAAGGCAGTAAAATAAATCTAGCAACGATGGACACTCCAGCGACAATAGATCCACCCTAGCAACAATGGGCTCCCTAAAGCCACCCTCCAACAGCCAGGAACATTAGAAACTAACCTCAACAGTAGATCCCTCCCAGCACTGATTGACCCCTGCAACATAAGACCCACCCCAGCAATAATAGATCCTCCAGCAGCAACAATTGACCCCACTGCAAAAATAGATTCCCCAGCAGCCAGCATCAATAGACCCTCAAGCAGTCAGCAACAAAGACCCCTCCCTCAACAGTAGATCTCTCCCCGCAATGATTGACCCCTCCCAGCAACATAAGACCCAGCCATAATAGATCCCCCACAAGCAACAGAAGACCTCCCCAGCAACAATAGACCCCCTTCATCTCCAAAAAATAGATCCCCTCCAACAACAATAGATTCCCCCGCATCAATAGACCCTCCAGAACAGCCCAGCACCCATTGCTATTACATACATTTAGTGCTGGAGGTGCCGGAACTGTGTTCCCCCGCTTTCCAGCAGAAAAATAGCCCTGGCAGTATATGCATATGCTGGTAAATACACAATGCCCTGCCACAAGTCCCACTTGTCAACCTTTTATCTAAATTGATTTCCTTTTCATGCCTCTCTTCCTTTATTTCCACCTTTCATAGTTAGATAATATTTCTCTCTAGATGAGTACAGCTCTATGACCTCCTCATGTAAAGCCACATCCAATTCTTGGTGACAATATCAATATCAAGATAATGGATAAAAACATATATAGTGTAAGTGTAAAAGAAGGGGGTGTTGTCTGCGCTGAAAGTGAACAGGGGGGGAGGAGGGGGGGTGTGGGTGATAGGGGTGAATGGATGGGACGGGTGGCTGGATGGGTGGATGCAGGTGGGTTTAGGACAACATGATAACCAACATAATCGAAACAATGATGTGAATGAATATACACATAAGGGTGATACCAATAAATACAAAAATTATTATTACAATAAGGAAAAACCCAACACACTAGCCAGTGTAATGTGAAACCAGTGAAAAACAATCCTAAATCCAAACTATAAGACCAGAGAAAATTCCATGAGGAAATGCCTCTGGATGGAAAAAATGTGAAATAAATAAAGTCTCTAGTGAAAAAACCCAAGAGTCCAGATAAGTCCAAATTGAAATGGTGGTGCCAGGAAAGGGTGACAGCAGAAAGCACCTCAGGTGGTCCCCAGCTCCTCACCTCAAGGCTATAGCTCGGATAGCCTGCAACAGCACCTCCCGGTGGAGGACAGTGATCCCTCGGCAGGGCAAGCAGCAGAGGCACTCCTCAGCGGTAAAGGTAAAGCAAAAAAGAAGAAAGCAAGTGAGTGACAATAAAAGACGTCTAGTAGGCAACTAGTGTCACTCGTACATCCACTCACCACGGGGTGATGGATGATGGGCCTATCTCCCACGAACAGCGAGTTCGTACTTCTAATGGCAGATATCCTCTTCTAAGCTGGCCAGATGGTCACTCACAACAAGGGATCTCTCAGATGGCATACATGATAAAAGAAACAGACCATAGCGCAATCCCGCAAGGTAAAAAACACATTTAATAAAAAAATAAAACTCACATTTAAAACGATCCAAAAGGCACAAAACAAACAGACGTCAGGAACACACTGCGTCAGGCGTGTGGACTCTGTGGCTCCTAGGATCCCTACGCGTCTCGTCACACCTCGTGACTTCCTTAGGGGATAATGCTGGTGAGACTTCCTAATCTTAAATACACTGCTCAGTTGTCTGCTTTCCTGGACGCATAGCGGCCATTTTCCCGTGCTGTTGCAGGCTATCCGAGCTATAGCCTTGAGGTGAGGAGCTGGGGACCACCTGAGGTGCTTTCTGCTGTCACCCTTTCCTGGCACCACCATTTCAATTTGGACTTATCTGGACTCTTGGGTTTTTTCACTAGAGACTTTATTTATTTCACATTTTTTCCATCCAGAGGCATTTCCTCATGGAATTTTCTCTGGTCTTATAGTTTGGATTTAGGATTGTTTTTCACTGGTTTCACATTACACTGGCTAGTGTGTTGGGTTTTTCCTTATTGTAATAATAATTTTTGTATTTATTGGTATCACCCTTATGTGTATATTCATTCACATCATTGTTTCGATTATGTTGGTTATCATGTTGTCCTAAACCCACCTGCATCCACCCATCCAGCCACCCGTCCCATCCATTCACCCCTATCACCCACACCCCCCCTCCTCCCCCCCTGTTCACTTTCAGCGCAGACAACACCCCCTTCTTTTACATATACATTTTTCTCTCTGCCCAGGACAGAGTGTCAGGAGTCTGCTGCAGAATCCCCAGTCCACCTTCCAGCCCAATTCCACTCCCACCCATCCCCCTTGGTAGCGCAGGAGTCTTTCCATATATCCATATATAGTGTAAGGCCCCTTAACACTGAGGCGTATTTCAGGCATTTTAGCACTAAAAATAGCGCATAAACAACACCTGAAATAATCCTGCCACAGCATTTTCAATGTGAAACCAATCAATAAGCATATATTGATTGGTTTGCGCAAAAATTATAGCCTCTACAAAATATGGGATAGATTTATAGCATTTTTATTATTATTATTTTTTACTAGTAATGGCGGCGATCAGCGATTTTTATCGTGACTGCGATATTGCGGCGGACACATCGGACACTTTTGACACATGAAAATGATTCTTAACTTTTTATGAAAAATAGCAGTGCACTTTTTGTGTCAAGACAGTCTTGTGCCTTGAGCCTCAAATATATCGGGCACTACTGTCTCAGGAAATCTGATGAGGTGTTACTGTGCTGCTAACTGTTCTCCTTGCTGGAGAGGCAGCTGTACCAGAGGATCTGCAGTAAAAGGATCTCCCTGTCCCTGCTGTATTTATTCTGTGGATCGGTGCTTCCTCCAACTCTCCTGCTGCTGCTTCCCTCACCAATCATCAGATCACAGAGCGGACAGTTGTGATACGAGGAAGACAAAAATCTGTCTGTCATAGGCATTTGCACACAGACTATTGTCCTGGCTTTGATTGGTGTGTCCAATAGAGCCCAATAGACACTGATTTAATCACTAAAGCCCTGATATGAGGAATTGTTTTGGCCCCCAAAATACGTTACTTGCTATTGTATTCCTTTTCGGTCATTTGTGAAATCAAACACTTTTGAGTGTCATAAAACGTTTGTTTGGCACTTCTGCCTTAATGATACATAAATTACTCAATTTGTGTGACCTCAGTGTAACGTACCTGGTGGTGGATGGAGCCTGACACGTGGATGTGGGCTTCTCTAACACTTCTAGGTCAGGAACCCTGGTAACATGACAGGAGCACCAAGTGAGCACGAGTGCCTGACTGGTCTTCCATTGCAGGACACTGAACAGCAGTGCATGCGTTTCTGAAGAGCAAGCCTTGAGGCGATTTAGTTTGCATTTGTAACGCTATACAAGTTACTCATTCATTCATTGCAGCAGAATCAGATGCAGGTTAAGGGTCGGGCAGTCTGGGTCGGCAACAGAAAGGCAGATCAAGTACAAGCGGCTGGCAGAAGAGTAATCAAAGTCAGACCAGGGTCAGTAACGGCAGGCATATGGGTGGATAAGCAGAAGAAGCAGGCAGAGACGAAATCCAAAGACAAGTCAGGGGTCAGTGCAGGCAGTGTTCAGGCAGAGTCAGGAGCAGATCAAGTCAGTAACAGGGAGCCAACACAGGAACAGGTAGCAGCAGAGGTGTATTTAGGTTTTCTGCTGCCCTAGGCCTGACTAAACTCGTGCACCCCCTAATTTAAATATGACCCATCCCTTCCTGTCACGGCCACACCCTGTGTTTAAGACCCACCCTGAAATTTTCAAGTGAGGACACTAGTTCTGAGGGCCTGGGGGGGGGGCAATGGATTCCCTTAATTTACTTAGATTTCCTCTTACTTTCTGGTTGCCCATAGAGCAGGAAGTGAAGGGAAATCTTCGCAATGGGACAGGGATGGTAAAAGTGTTGCCTATAGTTCTACTTTAAGTAGATGGTGCAGCAGAAACATAGCACAGTGAGGAAGGTTTGTGGTCCAGGATGACAAAACAGTCAAAATTGAAAGCGCCCCCCCCCCCCCCCCCACAGTTGTAGAATGCCGGCCGCTTTATGGGGGCGCTAGACTAATTTTCCTAACAGTTTAGCGCAAGCCGGCGGGGACCCTTTTTGTGCTGCCCCCCTGCAAAGTGCTGCCCTAGGCCTGGGCCTTGTTGGCCTAGGCCAGGATACAGCTCTGGGTAGCAGGTATTCAGGAAACATAGTAGACCAAACGGCAAAGACCCAAAACCCTAGTGTAACTTAAATAGCCCGTCTGGTGTTTGTGCACAACCTATGTTTGGATATCTACAGCGGACCAATCTTCTGTGGACAGGAATGCGCCTTTCCTGTAAGTCAGGTTTTTCTGAGGGGCCTCTGGCTTTTTTAGAGAGTGGCAAAACATGGACCATTGGCTTGAGCTATTGAATTGTATTTATATTGTTTACAGATCCTTGTCTAGGCCCTCGCCCCTACCTCTCCTTTAGATTTCTACCAAGATGACCACCTTCATACAGAGACACAGTGTGGAATAAAGGATGGTAAGTCAGTATTGCGGAAAAGATCAGATACATGGAGACCATAAGCAATACTGGTGGCTTTATCCTCTGCTAGACTTTTTTTGGACACAACTTCTGCAGATCAGGTTCTCTTTAACTGCCAAATGTGTTGGGACTTGCAGATACCTGACATGTGAAACACTAAAGCTTGAGGGACCTGGCTTAGGTCTATTGGTTTGCATAAACCAGAGAATATCACATATCCACTCTCTATTAATACAAGGATCATTCACTTTCTTTTCAGCTGGAACAAACAACAGATAATATTTTTCTAAGTGGTATTATTGCTATGCTTTTTGAACATATTGAAAAAATCCAATACAATCAACAAACAGCAGTTTAGATTTCTCTCCTGGTACAGACAAGTTCAGTTAAATTAAAGGCATTGTATTCCATTAGAATATATATACATATATGTAAATGATAATTCTATCACAGCTCATTGCGGTTTGTATATAAGCAGTTGAACATTCTATTTTTACATTTTATTCTGGTGTTTCATTTCCAGCCTGAATAGATCACCTAAGTGTCAGGCTGTGGTGCTTTTTTTGTTGCCAGTACGTTAGCACCACCTAGTGTTGTGATGTTTAAATGCAGCACTTGTGAAAATAATATTACAATGTTCTAATTGGAGAAGGCAATTGCATGGTTCTAAAGGCTGCATGTACTAAGGATAAACAGCCAATAGCACACAGAGCCCACCAGCCTATTTTAACTCTCCCAAGTTGCCATCGACTGTGTACTCTATGCTTAGGCTTCCTTCATATTATTTCTGATCAAATGTTCTTAGCCTATAGAGTTATGGTGCCCATACACCAGACAAAAAATCTTATTTGTTCTTTTTTCGTCCGGTTAATGTCAACAAAATGAAAATCTGTTGTGACATTTTTGAGACCAAAAAAATAAAATAAAAAATCTAAATTGCTGCATTTGTAAATTCCAAAAGCCAATATAAAGTAATAGTGGGGAAAAAAGCACTTGTGGGTTTAACCAATCAGTTTGTTTGTTTTTTGTTCAATTCTCCTTTAACCACTTCGTTTCGCTGTCACGTCCAAAGACGTGAACAGCGCAAACCTGAGGCGCCGGGTTGACGTCTTTGGACGTGACAGCCTTTCCCCGCTCCCAGCGCGTCCTCGCGAGCGCGCATCGGCGAAAAACTGTGTTGGCCGTGTCCCTTGGACACAGCCAATCACAGATCGTGCTGAATGGCCAATCGCAGAGGCCATTCAGCACTCGATCCCGCTATCCAATGAGAGATGATCTCAATTGTAAACAAATGAGATCATCTCTCATCGCCGGCTTTCTCTCCTCACACACAGCCAGCGTGTGAGGAGAGAAAGAGTGACAGCAGTGACAGTGAGTGTAAAAAAAAAAGAAGTTAAAAACAGCGCCAGTGTCTCTGCCAGTGCCACCTGCCAGTGCAAACAGCCTGTGCCACCTGTCCCTGCCATCCGTGCCACCTGCCCCCAGTGCCATCTGCCCCTGCCCCCAGTGCCATCTGCCCCTGCCATCAGTGCCATCTGCCCCTGCCATCAGTGCCATCTGCCCCTGCCATCAGTGCCACCTGCCCCTGCCCTCAGTGCCACTTGCCATCTGCCGTAAGTGCCATCTGCCATCAGTGCAATCTGCCGTAAGTGCCATCTGCCATCAGTGCAATCTGCCGTAAGTGCCATCTGCCATCAGTGCAATCTACCATCAGTGCCACCTGCCAGTGCAATCTACCATCAGTGCCACCTGCCAGTGCCACCTGCCTGTGCCATCTGCCTGTGCCACCTGCCATCAGTGCTATCTGCCCGTGCCACCTGCCCGTGCCACCTGCCCGTGCCATCTGCCATCAGTCATCAGTGCCATCTGCCCGTGCCATCTGCCCGTGCCATCTGCCCGTGCCATCGGTGCCATCTGCCATCCGTGCCATCCGCCCGTGCCAGCTGCCATTAGTGCTACCTGCAATTAGTGTAATTTGCCATCAGTGTCACCTGCCAGTGCAATCTCCCATCAGTGCCACCTGCCAGTGCAATCTACCTTCAGTGCCACCTGCCTGTGCCATCTGCCTGTGCCACCTGCCATCAGTGCTATCTGCCTGTGCCACCTGCCCGTGCCATCTGCCATCAGTGCATCTGTCATCTGTGCCATCTTTAGCCAACAATGGCTAAAAGATCCTTTTCGCTCGAGGAGGCATATGAAATTATGGCGGCTGACGAGAGCAACGGGGAGCTCTGCGATTCAGATTCCACTGAAAATTCGGACAATGAATCTGACATCACCTATGAGCCGATAGTCAGCAGTGGAGAAGAGACATCCGAGGAGGAGGAGGAGGAGGAGGAAGAAGAAGAGGAGGAAGAGGAAGAAGAAGAAGAGGAGGAGGGTCCACCCGCCAGAAGAAGGCGTATTGCTAAGGAGGCAGTGCCATCCACCAGCACCGCTGTGCCATCCACCAGCACCGCTGTGCCATCCACGAGTACCGCAATACCTCAGCAAGCAAGGTCACGTACCAGTGGGGTGTCACCTCAGTCCCAAAGGGTTAGGTCCCATGCCAGCCTTCCCTATTCCCTTCAGAACCCCCTGTGGCTTCCTCCTAATTCAGGAGAAGCCAACATTCCCCCTTTCACTGCCCAGCCAGGAGTCCAGGTGGACACAGAAAATTTTGCCCCGATTAATTTTTTTAATTTAATTTTCACCGACAACATGCTTGCCTCAATTGTTACCCAGTGCAATCTTTATGCAGAACAATTTATTTCCAGTAACCCCACATCCTATTATGCCCGTCCCTTCGAGTGGAGAGCCCTAACAGTGGAAGAGTTTAAAATTTTTTTGGGCCTCATATTCTGTATGGGACTAAACCACAAAAACCAGATACGTACCTATTGGTCAAACCGCCCCATCTACCACATGCCCATCTTTTCCTCAAAAATGCCCAGGACCAGATATCAATTGATAATGAGATTCTTACACTACAACGATAATACCCAGTGCCCTCCCCGAAATGACCCAAGTTTTGATAAACTTTATAAAATTCGGCCACTACTAAATTATTTTTCTGAAATTTTCCCCCAGTTGTTTACCCCGGACCAACAAATATGTGTAGACGAATCCTTAGTAAAATTTTCTGGCAGGCTGGGCATAAAACAATTCATTCCCAGTAAAAGGGCCCGCTATGGGGTGAAGCTCTATAAATTGTGTGACCGAGCCACGGGGTATACGTATGCCTTCAACGTATACGAAGGAAAGGACAGCCAGCTACACCCCCCTAATTGTCCAGACTATGTAGGAACCAGCGGGAAAATTGTTTGGCAACTCCTGAACCCACTCCTGGAGAAAGGATACCACTTGTATGTGGACAATTTCTACACAAGTTTGCCCCTGTTCCGAAACCTTTACCAAAAAAATACCCCAGCATGCGGCACCGTGCGATCGAACCGGAAGGGCTTTCCTCAAAGTCTTGTCGTCAAAAAATTAGAAAAAGGGGAGACGGCGAGTTTACGTACAGAGGAAGTTCTGGCTGTGAAATGGAGGGACAAAAGGGATGTGTTCGTGCTTTCTACCATCCACAACAACACATTCGTTGAGACCAGAACGAGGAATGGGCTAATCCAGAAACCAAAATGTATTCATGACTACAATAAGTTCATGGGGGGTGTCGATTTGAACGACCAGATGCTGGAACCCTACCTTTCCACAAGAAGATCATACCAGTGGTATAAAAAAGTTTCAATTTATTTGTTTAATTTGGCCGCGTACAATACCTACGTAATATATCGGAAATCCACTCCAAGACCCAAACCCTACCTTTTCTACCTGGAGGAAATCACCACTGCCCTTTTATACCCCAGCAACCCACCAGCATACATTCGATCCGATGTGGTTAGCCGACTCAACGAGCGCCACTTTCCAGATAAACTCCCTCCCAGACCATCAGGCCACAAATGCCAAAAAAGATGCAAGGTGTGCTCCAAAGCAGGAGTGAGAAGCGACACCATTTATTTTTGTCCTAAATGCCCTTCCCAACCAGCCCTCTGCGTAGTTGGTTGTTTCGCCCCGTTACCATACCTCACTAAATTATTAGTCACTTTCTGCCATTTACTTTCACACCCCTTATACCTCTGCTTATGACCCCGGCTTGTTATTTGACCACGATTCTGCCTACCGATTCTGTTTATACCTCTGCCTGATCTGGAACTGACCCTGGACTGTTATTTGACCACGCTTATGCCTACCGATTCTGTTTATACCTCTGCCTGATCTGGAACTGACCCTGGACTGTTATTTGACCACGATTATGCCTACCGATTCTGTTTATTACCTCTGCCTGATCTGGAACTGACCCTGGACTGTTTGACCATTCTTTTTGCCTGCCTCTTGGACTGATCTTTTACCCTGCCAGTGGTCTAGTGGGATTCATAGCACAGGGGTCTCACATATGTGAGGGGCTCCAGAATTTGTTTTTCTGGATGAAGAAAACAATTTTTTGTTTTCTCATTCTAGATTAGGGTCTGGTTGCCCGGAGGCTTCAAAGAGATTTGGGTGGGAGAAGCCTCCACCCCTGTCCCCATTCTGTCCTGAACGAGGCCCTACTTCTGCCTGTAGGACCTATGCCATCATGGGACAGTATCCCTGCCTGGACAATTGTGTATGCCGTTGCTGACCAAGTCCCTGCCTGCTGCCTGGACCAGTGCTATCCTGCTGTGTAGAACTGCGCTACTATTACCACAGGTAATCTTTTGTTTACGCTTTGCTCAGCATAATGTATTTTGGGGTGTAATTCTTGGTATGTGCATGCTATGTGTCTCTGGAACACCGGACCGTGTTCCTTGCATGTTTGATCTCTGTATGTGGTCAGGCTGTGTAGAAGTCTAACACATGGGGTATCGTTTTACTCAGGAGGAGTAGCAGAATGTATTTTGGGGTGTAATTTTTGCTATCTAAATGCTATGTGTTGGAAATATCTTAGAAACGCACAACTTTGTGTAAAAAAAATGCGTTTATTTTTTTTCCACGTGTTCCAAAAACTTCTGGAAAACAATGAACCGTTCAAAAGACTCATTATGCCTCCTAGATTATACGTTGGGGTGTTAGCTTTCCAAAATGGGGTCATTTTGTGGGTAATTTCATTGTCCTGGTGTTCCAGGGCCTTCAAAAGTGTAATAGGTAGTCAACTAGTTAGATGTGCAATTTATGCTCCTAAAACCCCGGATGGCGCTTCCTGCATGTTGGGCCTCCGTATGTGGCCAGGCAGTGAAAAAGTCTGACACATGGGGTATCGTTTTACTCAGGAGGAGTAGCAGAATGTATTTTGGGGTGTCATTTTTGCTATCTAAATGCTATGTGTTGGAAATATCTTAGAAACGGACAACTTTGTGTAAAAAAAATGCGTTTTCATTTTTTTTCCACGTGTTCCAAAAACTTCTGGAAAACAATGAATCGTTCAAAAGACTCATTATGCCTCATAGATTATACGTTGGGGTGTTAGCTTTCCAAAATGGGGTCATTTTGTGGGTAATTCCATTGTCCTGGTGTTCCAGGGCCTTCAAAAGTGTAATAGGTAGTCAACTAGTTAGATGTGCAATTTATGCTCCTAAAACCCCAGATGGCGCTTCCTGCATGTTGGGCCTCCGTATGTGGCCAGGCAGTGAAAAAGTCTGACACATGGGGTATCGTTTTACTCAGGAGGAGTAGCAGAATGTATTTTGGGGTGTCATTTTTGCTATCTAAATGCTATGTGTTGGAAATATCTTAGAAACGGACAACTTTGTGTAAAAAAAATGCGTTTTCATTTTTTTTCCACGTGTTCCAAAAACTTCTGGAAAACAATGAACCGTTCAAAAGACTCATTATGCCTCATAGATTATACGTTGGGGTGTTAGCTTTCCAAAATGGGGTCATTTTGTGGGTAATTCCATTGTCCTGGTGTTCCAGGACCTTCAAAAGTGTAATAGGTAGTCAACTAGTTAGATGTGCAATTTATGCTCCTAAAACCCCAGATGGCGCTTCCTGCATGTTGGGCCTCCGTATGTGGCCAGGCAGTGAAAAAGTCTCACATATGGGGTATCGTTTTTACTCAGGAGGAGTAGCAGAATGTATTTTGGGGTGTCATTTGTGGTATGCACATGCCATGTGAGAGAAATAAGCTATTACAATGACAATTTTGAGAACATTTTTAAATAAAAAATAAAAATCTTAATTTTGCAAAGTATTGTGGGAAAAAATTACAACTTCAAATACCTCACCATGCCTCTTAATAAATACCTTGGAATGTTTACTTTCCAAAATGGGGTTATTTGGGGGGAATTTGTACTTTCCTGGCTTGTTGGGGTCTCAAGAAATGAGATAGGTCTTCAGTACATCGGGTGTAATCAGATGTGATAATTTTTTATGATTTGCACTATAGCTTGTAGACTCTAAAATTTTCACACAGACCAAATAATTTCGAAAAATTTTGGGTTATTTTTAACAAAGACATGTAGCAGTATAAATTGTGGCCAAAATTTATGAAGAAAAATTAATAATTTGCAAAATTTTATCACAGAAACTAAGAAAAAATCATTTTTTTTCAAAATTTTCGGTCTTTTTTTATTAATAGCGCAAAAAATAAAAAACCCAGAGATGATCAAATACCACCAAAAGAAAGCTCTATTTGTGGGAAGAAAAGGACAAAAAAATCATTTAGGTGCAGTGTTGCATGACTGAGTAATTATTATTCAAAGTGTGAGAGTGCTGAAAGCTGAAAATTGCTCTGGGCAGGAAGGGTGTTTAAGTGCCCAGTAAGCAAGTGGTTAAGGGGGCGATACAAGGGGTGTGCCCTAGGCCTGCATACTTTTGCTGATAGGTGTCCCTCATTCCCATCTTAAAAAGTTGGGAGGTGTGTTCATGTGACATTCAACATTGAGGCGTACCCTGATTTAGAAGTGAGCTGCGCACCCTGTGCATCTGTATCATATCCAGGGGCGGACTGACCATTGAGGCACTCGGGCCCTGCCTAAGGGCCCCATGCCACTAGGGGGCCCCATCAGGGTTGCCAGGCTCAGTAAAACCAGGGACAGTATGTAAACATCTGTTTTTTTTTTTACATCTGTCCCTGATATGTCCAAAACCAACATGCTTTTGATGTGAAAATCCAGAGATTTTAGCTGCGCCGTCTCTGTACTGCCTCCTGGCTTGGTGGCCATCTGTAAGCCCGGGGGCCCCATAATCTTTTATTGCCCAGGGGCCCCATGAGTTGTCAGTCCGCCCCTAATCATATCCTTCGGCTTTTCTGTGCACACCACACATTCTCCCACAATTTTTACACCTGTGCTTGGAATTCGACATTTTGAAGGGTACACTCCAGGTTTCCTATCACCCCACTCCCAGTGAAAGAAAACAAGTTCCCGCGTGACAAAGCATGAACCTCCTGCATGCACAGCTTCAGTCTTTCTGTGCCTGCGGCTAGGTCACTGAGGTCTCCACCATGTGAATGTGTTCCCGGTTAGCTGAGGCACGACCTCTTGGAAGGGAAACAGTGAACGGCTCCAATCGCTATGCAGAGAACCTGTCATCCCCTGCCAGTGCCATACAGTACTCCCGTTGCCTGGATTTCATATCACTCCCTTGTTTTGATTACTCTTTGCAAATACATGTCCTACTCTTCACCCTGTGTGTGTGTCTGTGTGTGTGTAACAGGTCCTGTTCTTTGTGTCATAGACCACCATGCACCCCTTTGTACTTAACTTCATACCAGGCTTGAAACAGTTAAAGTGTTACTAAACCCTCAACAGTAAAATCAGTCTAAATAGGCAGTAAAGCATGCTTGTTATACTCACTGTCTGGTTTTAGATTTCAGTATCCGGAAATATTGTGGCTTTCATCTTTTTTCATTGCAAAATGTCCCATTTATATATGAATGATGTAATTGCTGTATTGCTGCCAACTTGATGCTTTATCATCTACGTCTAACTTTACTTTGTTTATTTTCCTTTACGCTCAGCCCCCGGGTTACAAACAAGATTAGTGGTGGTCCGCCCCCTCTCTCCTGCACCCATCAATCAACAATACATAAATTCATGCATTGCATGAATCTATGTATTGTCGCCGCTGCTGCCCACTATTCAGGTGTCTGGCCCCCTGTTGAGTGCCGGCCATCTGAATAACAGCGGTGGGTGTGTTTTGGCAGTGCCTGATTAGAGCGAGATGCTCTAATAGGCTTCCCGATTGGAGCCTGTGGGCTCTAATCGGCTTCCAAATGGTTAATCAGAGGGCGCACAGGCTTTGCATTTCCTGGTTAAACAGTGCTGTGTTAGGGAATCACTTCTCTAACACTGCCCCGCTTCTCAGTTTGGTTACCGGTCACCTGATTGGCTGAAGCGATATTGAGGGCGGGAGAAGACATCGAGGGAGCGTGGAGAGGACGGCGCTGACCCGAGGAAGGTAAGTGCCGGGCTGGGGGGGAAACTGGCTGCATTTGGAGCATAAACTGGTGGCAATTGGGGGCACAAACTGACGGCAATTGGGGGCACAAACTGGCTGCAATTGGGGGGACAAACTGGCTGCAATTGGGGGCACAAACTGGCAGAATTTGAGGGGACAAACTGGCTGCATTTGAGGGGACAAACTGGTTGCTTTTGAGGGGGCAAATGGCGGTGTTTGATGGGCACATTGGTTGCATTCAATGGGCACAGTGGCAGCAATTTTTTTTTCCGGGTTTGTTTGCACCCCCAAAAATTTTAACATTCATTCTTCATCTATACTATCCAGGGCCATCTTTAGCGCAGGGAAAACGGGGCACTTGCCCTGGGCCCAATCTTTGTAGGGGGCCCTGCACTACCCGTGAATTGGGGCCCCGACGCCGGGTTTGCAGAGTGCACAGAGGACACGGGGGGCTGTATTCCCGATCTACCCAGCAGTGAGGGGGCGGGACCGGGAGCTTCACAGACGCCCTTACCCCGCCCCATGTAGCCTGTATGCTCGGGACAGAGCGGCTGTAGTTAGAGCAGTTATCAGAGTGGGCGTGTCAGTGGAGCTCCCCTGACACACCCACTCCGATCACTGACTAACTACAACTGCTCTGTTCCGAGTGGAGCTCCCGGGCCCGCCCCCTCTCTGCTGGGTAGCACACGAAAACAGCCTCCTGTGTCCTCTGTGCACTCTGCAAAACTGTCATCTGGGCCCCAATTCACGGTAACTTTATTCAGTATGTCACAGTCTCTGGTAACTTTATGCAGTATATGTCACAGTCTCTGGTAACTTTATGCAGTATATGTCACAGTCTCTGGTAACTTCGTGCTGTGCCTGTATGTCACAGTCTCTGGTAATCTCGTGCAGTATGTCACAGTCTCTGGTAATCTTGTGCAGTATGTCACAGTCTCTGGAAACATCATGCTGTATGTCACAGTCTCTGGTAATCTCGTGCAGTATGTCTGCACTCTCTGACCCTCTCCTGTAGTATGTGTATTAATGTGCCGCTTTACTTAATTATTTGGGATTGCTTCACTGCTCAGTGAGTGGTAATGATGTGCATTAACCAATAGCAACCAATCAGTGAGCACTAATAATGTGCAGTAACCTCTAGCAACCAATTGGCAAGCAGAAATTATGTGTTGTAACCTCTGGCAACCAGCCAGTGAGCGGTAAGGATAGGCTACATGATCGCTACATGATCTGCTGCAGTAAACTGATTTTGCGTCTATCTGCTATTTTTTTGTATGTCTCAGAATGGAGGGGGGGCCCCAAAAACTGTTTGTCCAGGGCCCAATCAAAATTAAAGACGGCCCTGATACTATCACATACTTAGTATAATGTATCCAACATTTTTAGAACTTAAACACGTACACATCACCAGTGTGGAAATATCCCTTCTTCTTATGAGGACCAAGTTATGCGTCTGGTCCTCCCCCAGCAGGTTATTACCTCAGCTCCTGAGACTGACATTTTTAGCAGCCTGGAGTTTCCAGTCTGATGTGGTCTATGCTCCACCTGCATGTAAGTATCTATTTGGGATGAGTGGCCATCCCTCCTCCCTCATTTTTACATATTTTAATGAATGTACATTGAATTTTATTGATTAATTTATATATTTTTTTGTAGACTTTATTGCAGCTGCCCCTGATTTTTTTTTTTACACAAAACAAGTCGGTCCTACGCTATGTACCTACTTTTCCTAGAGAAGATTTATACATACAGAGGTCATTATACCATGTGCATTTTAAAGTGCTGTGTTCTTATGTATGATCATTGCTTTATATCATATTATGGGTTGCTATATTGCCATTAATGTGTTCATCATTGTGTGTTAATTATGAGACTGTTCAGCCCATTTATTTGGGCATATATTATAAGGCCGGATTCACACCTATGCGAATTGGTTGCGGCTTAAACCGCATCTAATACGCAGAACATTTCTAAATACATTGTTTTCAATGAGGCTGGTTCACATATGTGCGATGCATTTGCACTGCGCATTGCAGTAAAAACGTGTGCGGATTTTATGCCTTGCGGTGCGGCTCAGGTGCGAATTCAGTCCCATTATCTTCTATGGGTACGCAGCTGATTCGCAGATGTGTTCAGTTCTCTTCAGGAATTTCTGTCATTCAGCTCAATACATTTCTCCCCCACTCTCCTCTCACCCGGAACTTCTCCCAGGTCTCCAAATTCGCAGCTAAAACGCAATGGATCTGCTGAACACTTCTCTTATCTATCTGCAGAGATTACAGAGCTGAAATTCGCACCGCACCAGTGTGATTCCGGCCTTATACTTGCCATAATACATCTAATCAATCTTCTACCAAGTTGTGTGTGCTTAATTATCTGTATTATTATAGAGTGGTAGCATACTACCGTTTAGGTTGCACAGGTGTGTCAGTGGGGGCCGAGCAGCTTAAAGAGTCGTGGCAAACAGAGAACCCCAGGGACGTGCGATGGGGTCAGTGGCTGATGAGGCACTGGCTAGTATCAGAGCCAGATACACACAGGATACATAAGCAGTGATCGTTAGAGCAAGAGCAATAAGTCTAGCATTAGACCTCCTCTGTAACTCTAAACATGTAATCTGTAAAAAAAAAAAAAAAGATTAACGTTGCCTATGGAGTATTTTGGCACCATTTCACGATTGTGCGTAATTTTAGAGCATGACATGTTAGGTATCTAACTACTTGGCGTAATATCATCTTTCACATTATACAAAAATAAATCTGGTTATCTTTAGTGGGTTTTTTTTATATTCATGATTTTTTTTTTCCACACAAAACACGTTTAAAAAATTGCTGCGCAAATACCGTGTACCTTTTCAATAGCAGCAGATTCTCAATCTCCCTCTTAACTGTGTGATAAAAACATGGGATTGTGGGTAAATCTTATACCTATAAACCCATGTTTTTTCCTTGTAGTTAAGAGGGCTGGGCTGGAAGGGAGAATTTGTCTTTAAGGCCGGATTCACACCTATGCGAATTGAGTGCGGCTTAAACCTCATCCAATACGCAGAACATTTCTAAATACATTGTTTTCAATGAGGCTGGTTCACATATGTGCGATGCATTCGCACTGCGCATTGCCGAAAAAACGTGTGCGTATTTTAGGCCTTGCGGTGCAGGACAGGTGCGAATTCAGGCCCATTATCTTCTATGGGTACGCAGCTGATTCGCAGATGTGTTAATTTCTCTTCAGGAATTTCTCTCATTTAGCCCAATACACTTCCCCCCCACTCTCCTCTCCCCTGTAACCTCTCCCAGGTCTCCAAATTCGCAGCTAAAATGGAGATAATCTGCTGAACACTTCTGTTATCTCCCTGCAGAGATAAGAGAGCTGAAATTCGCACCCAAAGAGTGTGATTCCGGCCTTAGACACATGCCTCTTCTATGACACTGCAGTGAGAGGCGCGCCTCCACTGCAGAATTTTTATTGAACAATTGGGGCTAATGGAACTTTACCATTGGTTTAAGACTCCAAGCTGTCCATTGAGCTCAGTGGCTTTGACAAGAAGTGAGGAGATGTACTGTGAGCTCATCCTCTCAGTCTGCTGCAAACAGAGTGTACCAGCTTGTATTTAAACTGACCGCTCTGTATGTAGCTTCTGACAGGCTGCGCAAGGGGCCCCTTATCTCCTGAACCATAGGTCGTAGGAGCCTCAGTGGTGCGGTATGACTTATACCTACCCCCCAAATTTGGGGTCTCTGTGATTTCAGGTCGCCGAGCTACGACCCTTGAAGCTCGATTTGTTTTTGTTTGTTTTTTGTTTTTAATGTTCATGACAGGTGAGGCACCTGCCTCTCCTGACTGCACATCCCTGGAGAGTCCATTTTAGCAAGAAACTCCTGCAGGAAAAATCGCTACAGTAGTTTGCTACATAAAACATGATATTACAGTTGTTAAAATCACATTTCGCAAAATTTGGTAAATTTGTTGGTGTACAAACTGCTGGAAACGGTCTGCCAGACCGTTTCAGCAGACAGATTCGATCGTGTGTACGGGCAAACAGATGGATTTGGCCACCCGACAGATTTGAAAGCATGCTTTCAAATCTGTCGGCTGGGAACCCGTCCGCCCGACATGTCTGCTGGTTAGTATGCTAACCAGCAGACGAATGGTTTCGACGCATGTGCGGAAGTGTTTAACTTCCTGGTGTGGTGACGTGGCGGCGCCAACGTCACCACCACGTCACCGACACGTCAGCGCGCTGTCTGCCGGCGGGGATTTTGGTTTGATCATGTGTACACGATCAAACCAATACATCCCAGCAGACAGATTTGTTCAAATCGGTCTGTCCGACCGATTTGAACAAATCTATTTGCTTGTGTGTACAAGGCCTCAGACCACTTGGTATATGCATATGCTATGAAGACAGATAGACTGAATTTAATCCAAAGCAGCACTGGCCCCACCTTATTCTAATAATCTAGTATTGGCACACATTTAGACACTTGCTGAGAACAGAACATTATAGGCATTTCTTTAGCTCACAATTACAAAAGAATACTAAGGGTACACGACTGAGCATTATAAAAGTATACAAATACTGTAAGTTTGAACCAATTAGAAGTTTGGCCTTTTATGACCAACCCCCATCCAACGGAAAATATAAAGCAACTCTAGGGTGGCTTTTCTGATTCATAGCTTTGATCAATTACTGTTAGCCTCACAATAACAAAAAGTCTATTTTCCAGCAAAAATTAAAATAGCAGGAAAGGGGCAAAAATCTGTTAGCGGCATCTGCAGCAGTATTCTAGGGTAGCAATTAATAGTCACATCCCCTGGTGCTGCAAGGATTAAGAAGTGAGTAAATCAGATAAAAATCAGACTAAAAGTTTAAGAACAAAAACATCAATTAATGGGGCAGAACATGGGGATTTATTAACTGGAACATGTTATTGTAATGAGATTTCAAATCTCATTATCAACAGTGCTACCAAATCTCATTTATTGCTGAAAGGTGTATTTCCAGTGTAATTAGGCATGGTATTTTGATTAAAAATTAAACTGTTGTTCCAATAACTATGATGGAAACTAATGTGTTTTTCTTTTATAAGACATTTACTCTGTAACAGGCTTGGTTATAAAGGAAAATGAACATTTACTTAAAGAAATTGTTGTACCAATTCACATTGATCATTTTACAGGATGTGTTGCACATATGGCAGCCTTGCCTTGCTGAGAAGTGAATGCAGCCTAAGCGAACAAAGACGTGAATCTGTGCTTAGCCCATGCAAAGCAAAGAAACAGGCTGACTTTAAGGCTGAGTTCACATACATGCGAATTGGATGTGGTTTCGGTGCATCCAATTCGCATGGCAGGCAAATGTGACCGACTCTCAATAGATACGCTTAACACAGGTCTGGGGTGACTGCAGTCTAAATTGCAGAAGGGTCCTGTGCATCTTTGGGTGTGGTTCAAGTGCAATTTTAGACAAAAAGTCAGACCTGAATCGCACCTGAACCGGTGTACAGAAACTGGACCCCATGCTGTGAACCGGGTCAGACATACAGTATGTGAACCCGATCTTAAGGATCATTTACACTTGCATTGCCCTCTGAAAAATAATCTGTCTTGGTTCGCTTTTCAAAAAGTGGTTTACAGACTGCTAGAAGGCGATAAGAGAGAGTAGCCCCATTTAATTGGTTGGGTCATGTTTGGTATTGGTTTTCCTGTATTATAGAGGTAAGCACACTGCGTAGTATTGTTTATTGTTAAGGAGCGTGGCTACATGTGACACATCACTGATCGCTGTTCCCGATCACAGGGAACAGACAATCAGTGACAGTGTCACTAGGTAGAATGGGGAGATGCCTGTTTCCACTTGCCTCTCCCCGTTTTGCAGCTCTGTGACCCGATCACGGGACACCGGCGGACATCGAGCCCGTGGGTCCCACGGATACAGTCATGGAGCTCGTGGCAGGGGCAAGGCGGAAATTTCATAGTAACGTATATATACATTACTTTGCCCAGCTGTGCCATTCTGCTGACGTAAATCTACAGGAGCCGGTCGAGAACCGGTTAAGTAACAGTTCTTTTGTTAGCATATAATGCACAGATTTACAGTACATTCACCAAAGATACATCTCATTACATTGGTACTGTAGTTATTATTTCTCTCTCCAGGCACATCAGTGGTATAACAGGTATAAATTGATTACTTGACATAGGCTGGTGTCCATAAGTTTTTTTGAGGGGGGGCATTGGTGGAGGTTGCACAGGTTGATTGTAACACTTAAGGAGGGAGATTTCTTGAAATACATTACTTGATACTTTCTTACAAATATTATTTATTCTGAACTTTCCATATATTTGACTTTTTAAATAATTTCAATTCTGGACTCACTATTATTGCACTTCAGGTGTTTTGAGTTTTTTTTATGTTGTAATGAATGCTGCAATTTTTCTTTATTATTACTGGTTTGGACACAAATCTATATCTTGTCCTAGATACCCAGAGTCTATGTGTTTTGGGGAGAAAACAAGGCCACTCCAAGGGTCCCCCAGGCACGCAACTCCCAAGAATAGAGCCCCCTCAAAAGCCCAGGACCCATAGTCGGTAGGCAAGTGGCTACTCTGCAGTCCCCTCCAAAAGCCTCTGTCCTGATTGGGTCCGTCACAAACGCCATCATGTGCAAACATACCAGGTATTTCCTTTGACCCCTGGCACTGGGGAGGTGCAGCATTGTGTGGTGGCAATAATTACACAAACTTTGGTTGTGGAGAATAGAACTTCTATTATTGCAGAAGCCAGTAATTCAAAACAGACCCGGCAGAAAGGCTCCGGAGCAGAACACTCATGGCATGTAGATGCATCATGTAGCAGAGCAAGACTCAGATGTGTCAAAAGCATCTTTCTTGAGAGCAGTTCTGTACCCAAAGGGGTGGGTCTCCAGGTAAGATGGTGTGTTCTTATCTTTTTCCCTACTCATCTGGAACCTCTCCCTGATGCTAATCACTGTCCTTGTCAGAGGGTGACCTGTCCTTACACTACCGACAAAGCTCTCGTTCCTGTCAGCGGGGGAAACGCTGATTTTCTGCTCATACAATGTATGAACAGAAGATCAGTGATTTCCCCTAGTGAGGCCACCCCCCCCCCCCATACATTTAGAACACAAACAGGAACACACTTAACCCCTTCCCTGCCCCCTAGTGTTAACCACTTCACTGCCAATGGCATTTTTATAGTAATACAATGCATTTTTATAGCATTGATCGCTATAAAAATGCCAATGGTCCCAAAAATGTGTCAAAAGTGTCCGATGTGTCCGATGTGACATTTAATAAAAATGCCATAAAACTACCCCCTTTTTGGTAAACGCTATAAATAAATTTTGCGCAAACCAATCAATAAACGATAATTGCGATTTTTTTTTAACGAAAAATATGTAGAAGAATACGTATCGGCCTAAACTGAGGAAAAAAAAAAATTTTTATATCTTTTTTGGGGATATTTATTAGAGCAAAATGTAAAAAATATTGAATTTTTTTCAAAATTGTCGCTCTATTTTTGTTTATAGCGCAAAAAATAAAAACCGCAGAGATGATCAAATACCACCAAAAGAAAGCTCTATTTGTGGGAAAAAAATGACGCCAATTTTGTTTGGGAGCCACGTTGCACAGCCGCGCAATTGTCAGTTAAAGCGACGCAGTGCCGAATCACAAAAAGTGCTCTGGTCTTTGGACAGCAATATGGTCCGGGGCTAAAGTGGTTAAATTGTCTCTGCCTGACCTAAGATAGCTGCTAGAGTCACATGGAAACCATGGTCCTCTTGACTTCCTTTCCCTTACAATGCCACTGCAGTTGAGCAGTGCCTACAGTGGAGAAAGTAGTAGACTTGTACACAACGGAAACATTTAGTTTCTTTCCATCCTGTTGATTCATTATTATTCGATTTTTCGTGTTTGGACTAATTTGTATTTTCGCAAGTTTCATTTTTCGTTGAATCGGAATGATTCATATTAATAATTAGTACTTTCGGTAGAGTACATTGTTTTTCGTTGATTCGTAACTTTTTTTTGGTACGTTGATTTTTAGTTTTCCGTGTCTTCCTCACAATAGCGCTGCTTAACGTGCCTTGAATAGATTTGTACTTTTCTATTGCGGTTATTTGTAACAATTCGAAATCTTCTATTTTACTTTAGTTTTTGACATGCGGAAAGAGGAGGGGGGGGGAAGGTTGGGACTTTAGACAGGGGCAGACTGACAATACATGGGGCCCCCTGGCAATAAAAGACCATGGGGCCCCAGGACTAACAGGTGGCCACCAAGCCAGGAGGCAGTGCGGAGACATGCGGCTATAGCCTCCGCCCCATGTACACTTGCTGTTGAATTAGGTCGCATTAACGCAACAACAAATTCAACAGGCATTCAGGCATTCGCTATTTGCGATATAATTTATTTTGGATTCGGTTTTATTCATATAATTGCTTTGTTCAGAATTTCTAATGCTTCCAAACCTCCGAAAGTTGCTAAACTCGTCCGAATTTCGATTTGTTACGAAACAAATTGCACAAGCCTGGACAGTAGACTGTACCTGCCTACAACACAGCGGTGTGGAAGCAATGGAAAGATAAGTATATGCTGCTGGGGATAGATGACTTGCCAATTTAAGGCAGAGTAACAGTGCATAGTCTACCCCTCTCCAGCAAGCTCTACTCAGATTCCCTATCCTCTTTTGCCATCTGTAGCAGAGAACAGTTTATGGGTATAGGGAAGCGTCCGTCCTATGCGGCCAATCTCGCAGCACGAAATGTCTCACATGGAGGTAAGATCCAACACCAGAGCTTATACAAGGTTGGCTCCTGCAGCAGGGGAGTGGCTAGGAAGTGAAGATTGGTGAATATACCTTGCTGGGGAAGATAAGCTATTAAGAGCCACTATCGCGTTGCCTGAATAGTAAGATAAAAACATATTTTTAAAGCAAACGTAAGATAGTGATATGCTCATCAAAAAACATGTTTGCAGTGCCATGGAAACGTTTTCCTACTCCTTGAAAATTTCCACATTTTGTCACGTTACAACCAAAAACTTAAATTTATTTTATTGGGATTTTATGTGATAGACCAACACAAAGTGGCACATGATAAATAGTTTTCAATTTTTTGTAGAACCACTTTTCACTGCAATTACAGCTGCAAGTCTTTTTGGGTGTCTCTATCAGCTTTGCACATCTAGAGAGTGACATTTTTGCCAATTCTTCTTTGCAAAATAGCTCAAGCTTTGTCAGATTGGATAGAGGGCATCTATAAACAGTAATTTTTAAGTCTTGCCACAGAATTTCAATTGTATTTAAGTCTGGGCTTTGATTGGGCCATTCTAACACATGAATATGCTTTGATCTAAACCATTTCTTTGTAGCTGTGGCTGCATGTTTAGGGTCATTGTCCTGCTGGAAGGTGAACCTCTGCCCAGTCTCAAGTCTTTTGCAGACTCGTTTTCTTGTAAGATTGCCCTGTATTTGGCTTTATCCATCTTCCCATCAACTCTAACAAGCTTCCCTGTCCCTGATGAAGAACAGCATCCCCACAGAATTAGACTGCTGCCATCACCATGTTTCACAGTGGGAACGGTGTGTTCAGGGTGATGTGCAGTGTTCATTTTACACCACTCATACCGCTTTGCTTTTAGTCGAAAAAGTTCAATTTCGGTCTCATCATCCAAAGTACCTTCTTCAATATGCTTGCCGTGTCCCCCACGTCTTCTTGCAAACTGCAAATGGGACTTTTTATGACTTTCTTCTTGCCGCTCTTGCATAAAGGCCATATTTGTGGAGGGCATAACTAATAATTTTCCTGTGAACAGATTCTCCCACCTGAGCTGTGTATCTCTGCAACTCTTCCAAAGTTACCATGGGCCTCTTGGCTGCTTCTCTGATTAATGCTCTCCTTGCCCGGCCTGTCAGTTTAGATGGACAGCCATGTCTTGGTATGTTTTCAGTTGAGCCATACTCTTTCCAATTTCGGATGATGGATTGAACAGTGTTTAAAGCTTTGGATATTTTTTTTATAACCTAACCCTGCTTTAAACTTTATCCCTGACCTGTCTGGTGTGTTCCTTGGCCTTCATGGTGCTGTTATTTCACTTAGGTTCTCTAACAAACCTCTGAGGGCTTCACAGAACAGCTGTATTTATACTGAGATTAAATCCCACACAAGTGGACTCTTTAGTGACCTTCCTAGTGGTATTCCAGTGTGTGGCTCGGGTGATTTTTTTTTACCAAAAGCGATAACCCAGAGCCACACTCGGGATTGCATTGCAGTATCTTGGTAAAGTTACTTACCTTTTCCCCAGAATCCTGCGATGTCCTCCCGCTGTGTCCATGGGCTGTGTACTCCGCCCTATTCATCACTGTGTCGTGCTCCATTCCCTGTAGGCGTTGCAATGCACGGGGACTGAGCCCCTACGGTAAATTCAAATTCTAGTGCTTTGTCCGATGCCCTGCCTGCAGTAGTATTATATTATATATATATATATATATATATATATATATATATATATATATATATTGTTATTTCTGCCTGGAAACTTGAGATTGTCCATGGCAACCAAAAAGTGACTCTTTATGTCTAAAGCGGTTTTAGACCAGCTAGAAAGCAACAATAGTGAATTACAATCACTTGTAGAATTGAGCGATAGCGAGTTGTGGCTTTTCTATGTGCACTAGATCTCTCATTGCACAATCATAGGTAGACTGATGCTATATAAGAGAACTTTGCAGATTCCAAAAATTACTTGAAAAAAAATGTTCCCTGGTCTCATGTCTGCTGCATTTTAGATAAACTGAAAATAGACAAAACATTTTTAGCTGTGTATATGCATGGCAGGTTTGTACTAATCAGCAAGCTATTTTAAGCTATTTCCCAGCTTACAAAGCAGAGCAAATCCAAATATCACAAGCCAATATAAAACTTGTGTATTATCATTTAGGTACATTTCACTTATGTATAATGCCTATCAGCAACAACTTCTAGAACCTACTGTACTAACCTAGAACAGCCACTAATAAGACTTCTTAAAATGTCCATGAACTTATATAAGTTTATATCTAATAAGTGCATTACAATATTTGTAATAATATACATTTATTCCACACAAATATGAAAATGTAATGTTAAATGGAAACTATAATGGTTTGCGGATAGTTTTATTTTATTTCTCTTAAAGGTTAAACTGAGGTTTTAGATCTTATTTTATATTAAAAAAAAATTGTATGGCTCATTCACACTATGAGCAGTGATTGGTGTTTTCCATATTAAATAAATATTAGCAGTATGTGTACATTTTTTTGCAGCACACTGTATGGCACAGGGACTCACCACACTGCAGCACAACAAACCTTGCTTCTGTGCAGAGACCTAAATTATGTGTCACCAGTGGCGGCTGGTGCTCAAAATTTTTGGGGGGGGCGCAAACAAACGGAAAGAAAATAGCAGCCTCACTGTGCCCATCAAATGCAGCTACTGTGCCCATCAATTGCAACCACTGTGCCCATCAAAGGCAGCCACTGTGCCCATCAAATGCAGCCACTGTGCCCATCAAATGCAGCCACTGTGCCCATCAAATGCAGCCACTGTGCCATCAATTGTCGCCACTGTGCCATCAATTGTCGCCACTGTGCCAACAATTGTCGCCACTGTGCCATGCCATCAAACGCAGCCACTGTGCCATCAAACGCTGCCACTGTGCCATCAATTGTTACCACTGTGCCATCAATTGTTACCACTGTGTCCAGCAATTGTCAACACTATGCCATGCCATCAAACACAGCCACTGTGTCATCAATTGTCACCACATTGCCATCAATTGTCGCTACTGTGACATCAATTGTCGTTACTGCGCCCATCAATTGTAGCCACTGTGCCCATCAATTGTTGCCACTGTGCCCATCAATTTTCCCCACTGTGCCCATCAATTGTCGCCACTGTGCCCATCAATTTTCCCCACTGTGCCCTGTAAAATGCTGGCACTTACCTTTCTGGGGTCAGCCATCCTGCTTCTACCGTCCCTCGATGTCTTCTCCCGCCCTCGATGACGCTTCAGCCAATCAGGTTTCCGGTAACCAGAACCGGTGAACCTGATTGGCTGAGACGCCTGTCAGTCTTATCCAAGGAACGCACCCCCCGTGCATCCCTGGATAAGTATTTAAAGGCCTATTACAGCCCTTAGGCTGTAATCGGAAAGCCTATCAGAGCCGCTGGATCTGATAGGTACTTCCACAGCCAACCAGCTGCCGTTATTCAGATGGCCGGCGCTTGCCAGGGGGTCGGTCATCTGAATAGTCGGCGGCAGTGGCAATACACAGCGGCAATGCACAGATTCATGCAATGCACTGCGTGTCACTATAAGGGTTATTTACTAAAACTGGAGAGTGCAAAATCTAGTGCAGCTGTGCATTGTAGCCAATCGGTTTCTAGCTTCAGCTTGTCCAAAAAAATAAAAAATAAACAGAGCTGCACCAGATTTTGCACTCTCCAGTTTTAGTAAATCAACCCCTATGTAACACTATTGGTGTTATTTACTAAAATTGGAGCATGCAAAATCTAGTGCAGCTCTGCCCAGAAACCAATCAGCTTCCAGGTTTTATTGCCAAAACTTAACTGAACAAGCTGAAGTTAGAAGCTTATTGGCTATCATGCACAGTTGCATCAAACTCTGAGTGGACCTGTTTTAGTAAATCTCCCCCTATATAACACTTCAAATAATGTGAAAAAACAAACACATTTGCAATGCAGGAGGGCTTTGTATAGCAAGCCCAAAGCAAAAACAAACAGAACATTTGCTTGTCGGAGCCACTAACTAAACTCAGGTCAATTGAGTTTCCATCCCTAATCGGTTCCCCAAAAGAAGCATGAGCCCAGGTTCACACTGGGTACGATTTAGTTCGATTTGAGATTTCACATGTGAAATCGCATCTCAAATTGGCGGCATTTACCGGCAATTACCGGCAATAACACCGTCCTAATCGGTGCGACGCCGCATCTGCGACGCTGCACCGATTTTAAAAAGTAGATCCTGTACTACTTTTTGCAATTTCAGGACGGGATTTTCATTGACATCTGTGCAGAAACCTGCACAGATGTCTCTTAAATCGCAGCCGAAATCGGGACTGCCAGCGGGAGTGAAATCGTGCGAGTTCAGCTGAACTCGCACGATTTCACTCCCGCAGCCCAGTGTAAACCAGGGCTGAAGCATTTGTACCTTTTTAGTGTTCTGTTGGCACTCTTCTTTTTCATGCACCAACAGTCTCTTACAGCAGAAAGAGAAAAGGAGTCCTAAGCATTCATCAGCTTGCCTTTGTAGCGCCCCCTTGCCTTTAGCACGGGTATTGCGATAGAGAAAAAAAAGAAGTTAGTTGGATTGGGAGAGTTCCTTTGCTCCCCGTCACGATTTGTTAGGTTTGTGACCTGTATCGTTCCGGAAAGATCCACTGGCTCGGACTGCATTCTGGGGATGTGAATGCATCCCTGGCCAGCAGTTGGAGCCAGAGGGATTTCTGGCGGATGGATTCTTCCTCAGCAGCCAATGGGAGAGGGTTTTCTCTCGCTGGGCATGCTGGGAGGGGATATATCTGAGTCAGGTCATGTGTCGGGGTTCTTTTTGCGTCGCCTGCGGGGTGTCCCGGAGTCGGGGTGCAGCACTCACCTTTAGGGTGTGTGTGCCCATGGGCCTCACCGGCGTGGTCCGCCTGGCCAAGTGTCCGGGACCTACAGAGTCTCAGTTGGAGACGAGTCTGGAGGGACCCCAGTGAGTAGCTGCGTTTCCAAAGCCGTCGAGAAAATCAGGAACCTGGGCTCGGTATGGGACACTGAGAAAACATTACGGGGAGGCTTTGCTTTATTCAGACAACTGCAAATTAATACACCACGTCTTGTTTTTTTTTTTTTTTTTTATCAAGTAATTAATTAAACAATAACTGGAGAAAATAATCATTAGTTGTAGCCCTTTTTTTACAACTATCTGGAGTGTCTGCTAGAATCGGGTCTTGTGGGAGTGTATTCTACAGTTTCACTGCTCTTGAAGCAAAGAGCGCTTTTCACCAGGGTCTCCTTTTAAACCTTTTATCTGTGTGTTATGTCTTTAACTGTGTGTAGCAGCAGTGGGTAGTAATAGAAAGAAATTCAGAGGAGAGATCATGGAGGTGAAGCAAAAAAAGGTCACCTTTGATTTGGCTGTGGGGAGGTTACTACTGGCCACTCTGTTAATATGGTTTCTGTAAAAAAAAATCAAACTCAAAAAGGTCAAGGAGGGAGTAAGATGTGAGGATAGGGGTAGCCTGTTATGGACAAGGCATTGAACAAAGAGTATAGCTAATTTCAGTGTGGTCATATTTAAAACTATCAGGCCTAGTACACACGACCGAGAATCTGGTCAGGAGAAACCCATCGTTTTCCCTGTCGAGATTCTTGGCAAGAAACTCTTGCCGCTGGAGTGTACTGACTGTCATTTCAAAAGAACCGTGATTCTCTTGAAAGGAAGGCAAGAACGCTCGTCACATTCGATGCTGTCGCCGCCATCTTGCTTCACCCTATCTATGCCACGGAAGCTTCCGCGCATACGTCAAAGTCATTTCGAGCATACGCGGGTTTCCACGGCAACAGGTAAGTATACACACGCTCAGGTTTCTCGTCGGGAAACAGGCCGACAAGAAAAAAAAAACAGGTTCTCTTTTTTTTCTCGTCGAGATTCTGGCCAGATTTCCTGACGAGAAACCTGAATGCCTCGTACACACAAACGGGAATCTCGGAAAGAATCAATTTTCTTGCTGGTTTTTGCAGAGAAGCCCGGTCGTGTGTACGAGGCCTTAGTGCAATGCTTGTTTTTCCAGGTTTTGGTATTGCATTATTTAGATTTTATAGATTTCTTCTTTAGCAACAATAGACCCCCCCTAACAACAACAATAAATCCACCACCAGCAAAAATAAATCCCCCAGTAGCGACAATGCAAATAGGCAGAGCCAAGTGAAATAAGAAAAAAAATTAAGAAAGAGTAAAGAATATACATGCAAATAGCCGTGGGAGATGAGCCGAACACCCCCCCAGTTTGGTTCGCAGCAGAACATGCGAACAGGCAAAAAATGTGTTCGAACATCGTTAAAGTCTATGGTACACGAACGTGAAAAATCAAAAGTGCTAATTTTAAATGCCCTTTTTTTCAATGACTTGTATCTCTATTGCCAACAATTCATTATAGCCACGAGTAGTTTTAAATTACTTTTTTTCCTTTAGAAATGTCATTTTGTGCAGGGACTGTTCTAAACACGGGAAAAATGTGCCACTTTACAGGCATACTATAAACTCCCCCCAGGTATGAAATTTAAAGGAATTTTTTACTTTTATTGTTTCACTTTAAGCATTATTAAAATCACTGCTTCCGAAAAAAAAACTCAGTTTTAAAAAAAAAATTTTTGCATTAATACATGTCCTCTGGGGCAGGATCCAGGTCCATAAAACACTTTTTATGACAATACCATGCATATAAGCTTTTAAAATGAGCACTTTTGTTTTCTCCCATAGACTTTTAAAGGGTGTTCCGTGGCTTTCAAACTTGCCACGAGCACTCCAAATAGTTTGCTATTCGGGGAACACCCTAAGTTTGAGTCGATCTTCCGTTCAGAAGTACTTACGTCATTCATATTTTTCACAGACATCTTGGAGTCCACATCAGATATTATCAGCCACGGCAGCGGAAATTTCCTTGTCTTTGTGGTGAGGTTTGGCTGTGCTCTGTCCTGGGGGCCTTTCCTACCTCAGCTCTCGTTGGAGACATTTTGTGATGCTCCCTGGCCTATCGGTACTCTGCAGCAACATGTCAAGTTTTCAAGTGAGTGGAGAGTATTAACATTTTCCCATCCATGCCCCTTTTGCTATTGGGGTCAATATATGTTCAATGCTATATACTCTTTTCACAGAGCTGTCATACGCATCAGCTCCTGATGAGGTGGTATTATCTCCCGACGTCATTTGTGAGGACATTCATTCCTTTTTTAAGAAGTCTATATGAATTTGTACATGGAGCAACAACGGGAATGTAAACATATATTATTTATCACTTATGTTTTATTTTTATTGTATCTGAGTTTTTTGTAAATATAAGCTTTACTGCAATATCCATTTTGGCTGTATGATGTCATGTTTATGGTTGGTCAATAAATGATCTTTTCTACATCTGACTCCTCTTTGTGCCTCATCTAAAGTCCCAAACTGCCCCTTCCTTTATAACTTTACTGTTTCGTTTTTTTGTATTAAAAAAATTGCACTTAACCCCCTTAGCAGTATCCCCGAGCGTGACTCGGGGTGGATTTTCAATGATAAAATCGGTAACCCCGAGTCACGCTCGGGGTAGATGTGCAGAGTTTGCAGCGCATGCTGGCTTACCTTTTCCAGACAGGTTACTGTACTTACCTTGTCCCTGGATCCAGCGATGCATCCGCGCTGTGTGAGCGAGCGGCGTCCTCCATTCGATTCACACAGTGCCCGCGCGCCGCCGATCTCGGTTCCCTGCGACGTCACGACGCATGGGGGCGGAGAACGGCGGCAAATTAAAAAATGTAAACAAACACATTACATACAGTATACTGTAATCTTATAGATTACAGTACTGTATGTAAAAAATACACCCCCCCCTTGTCCCTAGTGGCCTGCCCTGTGTCCTACTTGTACTTTTATATAAGAAAAACATTTTTTTTGTGCCTGCAAACTGTAGATTGTCCATAGCAACCAAAAGTGCCCCTGTATGTCAAAAATTATTTTAGAGCAGCTAGAAAACAGCAATAATAAATTATAATCACTTGCAGAATTGAGCGATAGCGATTTGTGGGAAAATCCATCATAAGAAAATAAAAGTAATGACAGCGACAATTTTGCAACTGAGCAAATTTCAGTGATTTGGAGTTGATTCCATTATTGAATAATTTTTATTATAATTACATTATCATTTGTTATAATTATTTATAGTTATTTATTATATTATGATTTTGTGTTTCAAACTTTATCATACCCGGGATGTCTACTAGACTCGTGTTTGGACAGATTTAAGTGAGTTATTCCTAAGAATTACAGGCCTAAAGTATAAAATGCCAAATTTTCATGCAAAATAATTGTACCGCTTTTGGTATGTAATTCCAGACAGAATCATGTGCAACTACAGTGTGACATAAAGTATTGCAACAATCACCATTTTATTCCTTAGGGTTTGTGCTAAAAATATACATACAATGTTTGGGGGTTCCAAGTAATTTTCTAGCAAAAAATACTGATTTTAACTTTGTAAGAAACAAAAGTCAGGAAAATATATAGGCCTAGATTCACAAAGCGATTACGCCTGTGTAAATGTTGTTAGACAGGAGTAATTTCGATTTACGAGCGTTTTTACGCTAGTCGAAATCCTCAAACCATGAAAAGACACCTGCGTGCTAAATTTCGACTTTATTACGTGTTAGTACGCCTTCAGATCTACGCTGCCTGAAAATTGCGGCCACTGGGCGGACTTCCTGTTGTTTTTCACCTTCATGGTATGCTAATGAGCTTTTGCCTGGAATCCACAAAATTTCGCTCTTCAAACGCAATCTCTTACGGCACCTTTAGTCATCTTTTTTTTCCGTTTCACTATACCAGCTTTTTGCTGGTCTAATATTAGACAGCCCATGTTAAGTATGGCCGTCGTTCCCGCGTCGAATTTCAACGTTTTTCGATTTCTTTTATTATTTTTAACGTAAGTCGTCCGGGAATAGGAATGTTCGTAAACGCCGCTACTCAAACAACGAATGACGTCACGACGTGATTTCGCGCAATGCACGGCGGGAAATTCCTGAACAGAGCATGCGCAGTTCGATCGTCGCGGGGACGCGCTTAATTTAAATGCTTCACGCCCCCTACTCACGTATTTCGATTGCGCGGCGGAAAAAAAATACGATACAATAGCGTACGCGCAAAAAAACTACCTGAATTCGGCGTAGAGTCTGGTGATAGACGGCAGCGTAGCGTATTTCGATTACGCAGCGGAAGATTACATCTATGTGAATCTGCCCCATAATCTTTAAGTGGTTAAACTTCCCTCATTTACAGAACGAAGTTCATCCTTTTGATCTAAGAACAAATGAATCTAGAGATTCTTCTTATTTCATTACTGCTCTCCAAACATTCTTCTCCATCTGGGGATCTTTGATTCCATTTTACAGGATCATAATTCTTTACCGCTCACTCATGACACTTCAAAACTTAGAAACATGGAAAAGTGAAGGCAGAAAAAAGACTGGGTAGTCCATCGAGTCTGTCCGATTTTCTAGGGGGGTTTTGTATTTGTTTTGTGTGCTTCTTATGTTCTTGGATCTATACAAAGAAGTTAATGAAAAAAAAATAGAAGCATAGAATATAACTTTGACCACTCTTCCCACAGAAGTATCTGCAAAAGTTAATGCAAGACCGCTAGTCCAATTTTTTTCAGATTCTTACTCCAGCCTTACTTCTTTCCCAAAACATTGGGACTGTAATCCTTTCTGGGGATATTGATTGCAGCAATTTATACATACGTCAATGGAAACAGCTACAACATCTACAGTATCCAATGAAAGAGTACCTGCACATCTACAACTAACCTTAACCACTTGGCAACCAGCCGCCGTCATTATACAGCGGCAAGTCGGTATGTTGCCGCAAATTGCCGTAGCTGTACATTGGCCCTTTAAACAGGACCCGATGCACATGGCCGGAGGCCGCGATGTCCGCCGTCCACTCGCGATTGCGGGCACGAGAGCTAGAACGGGGATGTGTGTAACACACACATGCCCATTCTGTCAAGAGAGGAGAGTTAGGAACAGTGATCTGTCTCCTTCTCTAGTCATTACCATTCCCATACAGTTAGAAACACACAGGAGGGAACACATTTAACCCCCTTTGATCGCCCCCTAGTGTTACCCCTTCCCTACCAGTGACATTTACAAAGTAATCAGTGAATTTTTATAGCACTGATCGCTGTATAAATGTCAATGGTCCTAAAAATGTGTCAAAAGTGTAGTCAGTCTGTGGATATAGCCCCGCTCTCCTCTGTCTGTGTGGTAGCCATTTTATAACTAGTTTTCAGTCCTCTGCACAGGTCTCTTGTACACTGGACTTTTATCTACCTAAACTGTACATCTTGAAAAGATCTTTGTGGATAATAAACCTCACCTGATTCTCTGCCATTTGTTTTGGTCAAGTAAGCTGTCTGAAAAATCAGTTTGGTATGAATAATCACTTCAGTGCACACCCTTGTTCTGTCAAAGAAACTACATTCAGCAGCTAATAAAATGCCCTGTCTAAAACAAAATGGGTGAGTGGACAACACTGAAAGCAATAATAAATAATCAGTGCAGGCAACCCCTGACATGGATTGAGAAGAATTGGGCTAACTTTTAGGGCCTAACTACACTCTTTAGATCCTGACTAATCAATAGCCAGTGAGAAAATCTACACAAAGTCTGTCAGTTTTGATGCCCTTTAAAAAACAACTGCAGTCTGCTCACATAATTTGTAATAAAAACATCTTTGCTATTCTGAAGCTTCCCTCTAACCACTTTTGTTATTTTATATACAGTGGGGAAAAAAGTATTTAGTCAGCCAACAATTGTGGAGGCCTGTAATATAGGGTGACCAGACGTCCCCGTTTTCCGGGGACAGTCCCTGGATTAGGGACACTGTCCCCGGAGCCTGAGTGTCCCCAGATTTGTCCCCGGATTCAGGGGTGGTGCCCAAATCTATTGTTGACAGCCTAGCTAGCAGGGCATGCAGCAGTCAGTGTGACCATGTATTCAGCGATGGGGGGTGGGGGTGGGGGGGGGGGGGGGGTAAGCCGGGGGTGCATGGCTGCAGGGAGAGTGAATGGAGCTGTCAGGTTGATGTCGGGATGGGTTTTTTAGACACCTCAGTGGATGGATTACACAGCCAAGTTCAGTGAGCGGGAAGAATAGGAAGTGAAGGACCCAGCAGCTGAGCCTGACAAGCGTCTCTCTCCCTCTGACTGTCTTCTACATTAGCAGCGGATCCCCAGCCTCATAGTATTCTCTCTCTGCATGACTGTGATGTTGGCTCTCTTTCCCTGCATGATCTTCTATTTACCTCCTAAGTTTTGTTACTCCTCCCCTTTCCAGATACTTGTCCTGCTCAGATTCTCCCTTCTTTGCCCCAGTGATTGTGCCCAGGTCAGTCTCCATGCAGTCTCTCCTGTATTTTCCTTCTCTATCTCACATCACAGTGGATCTCGTTCCTCCATCTCACTGCCCCAAGCCTGTTCTACTATCCTCCAGACACAGCCTATCTTATTCAGCATGGCTTCTTACTCCTCTGTTCAGTTTTGATACAAATTTCCCACCCCCCTATCTAATGTAACTTATCCTCCCCCTCTACACTATCATCACCCCATCCCCCTCTACAAATCTCTGTATTACTGCTCAGACAACACTGTGTAACCCTTTACTGACTGATATGGACATTGTCCCAGTTGTAAAGGAAATGTTGTTTTCGCCTTAATGCAATCTATGCATTAAAGGGGTGTTCCAGCCTTGTTTTATGTTTATTAAAAGTCAGCAGCTACAAAAAATGTAGCTGCTGGCTTTTAATAAACAATCACTTACCTGCTCCAGCGTTCCAGCGACGCGCCGGCCAAGGGCTCCGCTCCTCTCCCCCTCCCCCCCCCGGCGTCCTCATCGTAACTGTGGGCACCCGGCCGTGACAGCCTTCGGCTCGCCGCTGATTGGACAGGCGATCGCATGGGACCTGTCATGTGTCCCAGGCGATTGCCTACAGGGAGGGGCTGGTTAGGCGATTAAGCTTAATCGCCTAACCAGCCCCTCGGCGGAAGGAGGAAGTGGGACAGGAAGTCCCACTCCTCCTGAAGCCCCCACTCCCCCCCCAAAAAAATTACATGCCAAATGTGGCATGTAAGGGGGTGAGGAGTGGGATAAGCGGAAGTTACATTTTTGGGTGGAACTCCGCTTTAAGGTGAAAAAACATCGAATGCTGCTGCCCCTGAGCCCCCCTTATACTTACCTGACCCCTCAAAAGTCCTGCGCGGTCCTAAGATCCTCTTCGCCACTCAGCCTGGCCGCTGATTGGCTAGAGCGGATGGATTGAGAGCAGCGCAGCCATTGGCTGGCGCTGCTGTCATTCACATCCAGTGACGTGCTGAGGGGTGGGGCCGAGTGATACAGTTGGCGGCTATGGCCGCTCACTGTATCACGGGAGCGCGCCCGCAATTACTCACCACCATGCAAGCTCTCTCGCATGAAGACGTGGATCGGGGCCACTCGAAGACGCAGAGGTAAGTATGACATGTTTGTTATTTTTAAGAAAGACATTTTTTTCCTTTAGTGACACTTTAAATCTATCATTATAGGATTATTAATAGAGTCTGAGCAATAGTCCAATTGTATCCATATAACTCCATTTCAGTCCTATTCCCTCACCTATAACACCTTCTGGCTGGGTTCACACTTGTGTGATCACAGACATCGCATGTGATTCGCACCGCATTGCTGTGCACATCATATGCAATGTCTGTGCGATGATCACATCGCATTTACACCAGAATGGTGCAGGACTCTTTTTTTGGTCCACGCTAGAATCCGATCGCATTGGTGGGAACACTTCTGGGTGTGAATATCCATGCGATCTGATTCCTGCACCATTTTCACAGTTCGCACTGCAATCCTAGAACCGATCTGGAGGTGTCATTGGTTTTGTATTGACACTCGCAGCGATTCGCAGATGTCAGTGTGAACTGTCTGTGAGTCAGGTGTGATGTGGGAACCCGCGCAGGATTCGCAGGCTTTTTCACATCACACCAGTGTATACCTAGCCTTAATCATTTAACTATATTTCTATTTTTTTTTTTCTCAGAATTTTTAAAACCTTTTAATGGATATTGAGCCCAGGTTCACACTGACTGGGGGAATTAAATTGTGTGAATTGAGCTGAATTTGCACGATTTCATTTCCATAGGTCAGTCCAGACTTCAGAGGCGATTTCAGAGACATATGTGCGGGTTGCGGCACAGCTGTCAATGGAAATTGCACCCCGAAGTCAGCAAAAGTACAGAAACTACTTTTGGGAATCAGTGCAGCTCATCACAGCGATTCAGACAGGGCCATTGCTGCCAATTTAGCATGCAATTTGACTTGCTCCAATGTAAACGTGGATAAGCCATGGTCATTCTCCCTGTCCAGGATCTACCACCCCCCCCCCCCCCCTTGCAGACTTAATCCCTCTGTGCCAACTGCAGCAGCGGCTTCTTCTCCGCTCTCTGCACATAGGGGGATCGTTTCAAGATGGGGGTGAGGGTTGGTAAATATATCTTATTTACCAACCCCTTCTTTTCCTCTTCCTTCAGTGAACATAGTGAGTGATCGGTACCAATCACTCACTGTGTTCAATTCATAACACTTCATTTTCATTCATCTGTTCAACAGCATTATTAAAAATGTTAAAAGTAGTAAAAACACCTGCACCCACACACACCTTTCAAATTTGGACCTGCAGATGTGTTCATACAGCCACATAGTGTAACATAGGCTGCCTGCGCACAACTCCAGGTGGCTCCAGTCACATAAACAACCCACTGATTCATACTGTACAGGCCACGTGGCCCAAGTGAATGAGCCCCAAGACCTCATTCCCACATAGAGCTTTAATTATTACCTCAATACAGTTTTAAATTTAAGATTTGGCAGAAATGTTATAAGTTATGTTGTGTTTGTGTCAGCCAATAATGCATTTAATGTATTTTCAGCAAAATATTGCTTCAATATTTTCTGTGGGGGGGATCCATCTGATGCTGCCATTCTTGCTTCGGCTCCTGCATGCTGGCAATCAAGATTTTAGCAGATAAGTGTGCTATTTAACTAATTTCTTAACCTTGCACTCTGTACAACGCACTCCTGAACCTTGCACTCTGTACAACGCACTCCTGAACCTTGTACTCTGTATGCAATGCATTCCTGAATGTGTACTCTGTATGCAATGCATTCCTGAACCTTACACTCTGTACAACGCACTCCTGAACCTGTACGTAATGCATTCCTGAACTTGTACTCTGTACGTAGCATCCCCCTGAGCCCTGCAATATGTGCCTAGCATCCCCCTGAGCCCTGCACTCTGTGCCTAGCATCCCCCTGAGCCCTGCACTCTGTGCCTAGCATCCCCCTGAGCCCTGCACTCTGTGCCTAGCATCCCCCTGAGCCCTGCACTCTGTGCCTAGCATCCCCCTGAGCCCTGCACTCTGTGCCTAGCATCCCCCTGAGCCCTGCACTTAGGACCAGAAGCATAGAGGGGGCACACTGACCACTAATATGCTGACCCAGTGGTTACCAGTATACAGAGGAAATAACAAATCAAGTAAAACAACTACCATACAACCAAAACAAATCTCAAAGCAATAAGAGAATCTTGTTAACTGGTTCCCTTATCTAACGCAAATCAATAAAAAGCAAAAAATGCAGCGCTGTCCTACACTTCATCTATAAAATTCTACAAATGGACTTATAAGTGTAATGGCAACACCTATAAATTAATATCCAGTGCAAATCAACCAATTTATTGCAATATAGCAGTGATGGTCATCCCCTCTGCAAATGGTATGAAATATTGCAGAGCTGCAATGTGCAAATAATGGTGAAAGCCCCTATATATAAAATCCTATAAAAATTTAAAATATGTACATCAATTGTATATTTTATTATGATTTTGCACATTGCAGCTCTGCAATAAGTCCTACCTTTTGCAGAGAGGGTGACACCATCACTACTATGTCCTAATACACGGGTTGATTTGCATCTCTGTTATAATTATTGTATGTAGGGTGTTTCACCATTATTTGCACATTGAAGCTCTGCAATTTATCTAAATATTTTTGCAGCGGGGGTGACACCATCACTGCTATATTGCAATACATTGGTTGATTTGCACTGGATATTCATTTATAGGTTTTGCCATTACACTAACAAGTCCATTTGTATAATTGTATAAAGGAAGTGTAGGGTTGTGTATTGGTATCCAGAGGCCAGGACATGACAAAACCTTGCAGGCCACGCCCACTTGCCGGGCACACCCACTTTTTGGCCACTTCCAAGGGTGTGCGGTAGCCCGCCCCATTAGCACCCCCACTTTTATCTCAAGCACCACCATAGCACCCCCAAAAATAAATTGTCTGGAGCCGCCCCTGCCTGGATTAGATTTGAATTTTGCCACCCCATCCCCCCTCCAAGTTTTTTTTTTCTCCATCTTATTTTCATTTAGTAGTCATAGCCCAAAAAGAGGCTTCTTTTATTTGTCTTGGGGAGGAAATGTGTGAAATAACCTATATATCATACAATCATTTTATAAACACATAGCACATACACTGCATATATCATTGAAGGAAAATATGCTTATAAAATATTTGCCAATAAAAAAAAAAAAAATGTCCCCGGATTTCATTTTAAAAATCTGGTCACCTTACTGTAATAGTCATCATAGGTATACCTCAACTATGAAAGACAAAATGTGGAAACAAATCCAGACAATCACATTGTCTGATTTGGAAAGAATTTATTTGAAAATTATGGAGGAAAATAAGTATTTGGTCACCTACAATACCTGTCGCTGAGAATGTGTTTCCAGCACGACGGCATTGCGCTGATTCTCGACGACATGGTGCCGACATCTCGCACTCGCTGGAATGGAAAGAGCACATTCCAACGAGCGCGTCATAGAAGCGACTGGGATTCGACTTGGATTCCCGCCAATTCTAGCCACGGCATTTGATATGAATCATGAGGGGGAACTCCACACCAAATTTTAAATAAAAAACCGGCATGGGTTCCCCCCCCAGGGGCATACCAGGCCCTTAGGTCTGGTATGGATTGTAAGAAGAACCCCCTACGCCGAAAAAACGGCGTGGGGGTCCCCCCACAATCCATACCAGACCCATATCCAAGCACGCCGCCCGGCCGGTCAGGAAAGGAGTGGGGACGAGCGAGCCCCCCCACCCCAAAGTACCCTGTCCCCATATTGATAAGGACGGGTCTCTTCCCGACAACCCTGGCAGTTGGTTGTCGGGGTCTGCGGGTGGGGGGATTATCGGAATCTAGGAGCCCCCTTTAATAAGGGGGCCCCCATATACTGGCCCCCCACCCTAGGTGAATGAATATGGGGTACATCGTACCCCTACCCATTCACCTGGAGGCAAAGTGTCAATAAAATAAACACACAATACAGGGTTTTAAAATTATTTATTAGTCAGCTCCGGGGGGTCTTCTCTGCTCTCCGGGGGGGTCGTCTCCACTCTCCGGGTGGTCTTCTTCCATCCTCCCCCGCTGTTGTCTCAACGCTCCCTGGTTCTTATCCCTCTCACTCTCCGGTGCCTTCTTCGGGTAGCGTATTTTCAAAAGCGCAGGCCAGCGTAAGTGAAAGTGGGAGTGACCCCATGCAAATGATGGTCTGAGCATGGTGCAGTGTTTTACGCCCAGCGTATCACGAACGCGCATGCGCCGTGATGTATTCGTGACGTGGACGCATGAAACTGCACCCTTATGCGCATGCTCACAACTACGCTGGCACAACTGCATAAGCTACGCCGGATCACTACGTACACAGTGAACATACGCCCAATATGCCGGCCTGTGTTCTCTGGGGCAGACCTTTGCATGTCTATTGCTGGGTTGCGCCTCATCTATGGGGAATAACTTTACGCCGGACGTACAACTTATGCAACCATCGCATAGATTCGTCGGGCGCAGGTACGTTCGTGAATCGCCGTATTTGAATGCCTAATCAATGAGAGAAGCAACATGTGTCCAAACCATATTTGCGCCCATGCTACGCCGGTGTAAGCAAGATACGTCAGGGTAGGATGGCCTGTTTTTGGACGTATGTTGGTTTGTGACTCTGGCGCACACATATGCCGGGCGCACATTTGCACTACGTCGGTGTAAAGTGATTTACGGCGGCGTAAGTGCTTTTTGAATCCGGGCCTGTGTGTTCTTCTCCTGCTTAATGTGGTCAGTTTTTAATAGGAAAGCAGGTGGACCACCAGCAACACCAGGGATTTCATATAACGGAAGCAATACAAAGAGAACAGGATTCTTTCTCATACAAGTAAAAGGTACAGAAGGTACATATCAAGAATATAAAGTGTTGAGGTAACAACAAATGCTTTAAATTGTGGGATCTCATTTTCATAAATAAATAATCAGTGAAGTTACACCTTACACTGCCCCCCCCCCCCCCCCCCCCCAGTCCCTATCATATTTATCTCCATGTTTGATGAGCTCTTAGTGCCCATGCAGCCAATGTAATGGTCCCAGGATTTGAATTACCTGCTTTTTTCCCTCTCCTTTCTGTAGGACTCTCAGGATGGACCAGAATAATTCCGATTGGTCAAATCAAACACATGTCATCCCTGACCAATCAGAATCACTCTGGTTCACTCTGGGAGCCCCAAAATAAAAGCAGGAGGAAGAGTGGTTAGATCACTACCCCATCTTTATGGGCATTGACAGCTAATCCCCTATGGAGGTAAGTATGGGTGGGGAAGGTGTACAGTGTTAGTTCACTTGTATACTTTTTTCTGAAAAGGGGAACTAATCCTTTAAAATTGAGTTTTGCTGTCAGTGTCAACTATACACCAGTAAATGACAAATAAAGGAGGAAGAAAAGGCTTTCTAAACTGGTCTACATGTGAACTGACACAACGGCCCCAGCTATCATTATGACTGTAATGGGAAGTTATCTTCCTCTTACTACAATTAAATGTAAATTAAAATAACCATAGGCAGCACCACACAAATGTGCGGAGGTATTGAAAGGCAACATTATCGACAGGCAATGTTTTGCAGCCGGTGGACTTTGTGAGAAAGTGACAATCCCTACAATCACTTTGTGTTTACAGGTGTGTAAAACATGGATTCTGCATGTTCCGGCAGTCATTGCTCATAGTTATTCCTTTTTCTTTGTCCACCTGCCCTTAGGCATTTTGTTGCTCATTAAGTCATGTGTCACACATAATACTGTAATATTGTGACAGGACAGACAGAAACTTTTCATTTCCAGGCTCATTACTTTGTCACTGTGGCAGAGACAGAGTTATAATTAGCAAATGGCAACGGCACCAGAATAGAAATACTGCTCACAGCTTTTTCCTAATAATGTTTTTTCTCTTGTAACAGAGGATTAGATAAAATCTCTCCAACAGATCTGTCATCAGAGATGGGACATGCAAGTATGGTATCCAATGCAAAGATGGTAAAATGAGAAAGGCATGCAAGGCAAAGGGGGTGTCCCTAGTTGCATGCAGTAGAGTAAGTTGGAAAATCCGAGCTGCCTAATAGTTTTTCTCTATAGTGGGGATACCTAAGCCCCTGCAATCTGTGTGCATAAAGAGTGGATTTTGCAATCCTTAGATGTTTATGCGCCCAGATGAATGCTAGGCTATGTCTCTTGAATAGTCGAAAACACTGCCGTGGAACTCATATCAGTAGAGTATTATAGGACCTTAGGCAAGAGAGTCAAATTCACTGTATTAGTGAGACCTATCCAAGATATGGAGCACAAGTCCCAGTTCCACAGCAGAGAGGACAATAATTGATCAGAGTAATAAACTGGGTTGGAAAGGGAAGCATTATGCAAGTATAGTGCTTCCCCCCGTAACAGAACCTCGGCCCCTCTGACACACCTGGTTAAAGGGGTTGTAAAGGTTCATGTTTTTGCACTTTAATGCATCCTATGCATTAAGGTGCAAAAACATCTGACAATTACGGCCCCCCCAGCCCCCCCCCCGTTTTACTTACCTGAGCCCGTTCACTTGCTGCACTTGCCCCCGACGTCCTCCTCTCCTCTCAGTCTAGCCGTTGATTGGCTAGAGTGGATGGATTGATAGCAGCGCAGCCATTGCCTTGTGCTGCTGTCAATCACATCCAATGATGCATCGCGCCAGGGGCGGGGCCAAGTGATACAGTGAGTGGCTATAGCCGCCGGCTGTATCACGGGAGCGCGCACGCAATAACTAACTCCCATGGGAGAGAGTTCCCATGAAGGATGTTAGTTCTTGTGGGGAGGAGTCGAGACACCCGCTGAGGGACCCCAGAAAACAAGTTTCTGGGCCACTCTGTGCAAAACGAGCTGCACAGTGGAGGTAAGTATAACGCGTTTGTTATTTAAAAAAAAAATATATATATATCCTTTACAACCCCTTTAAATGTACAACCAAACAATATCACAGGAAATCACTGAAAGTAATTCTTAGTACCCAATAGTAATGCTATGTCAAAGAAAACAGGGACCAAACTAGGCAGTAAAGGTGAATGTAATATATTTTTCAACCAGTATGGTTGGTAAATAGGCAAGCATAAAATGGATTACCCATGGTAATAGCACAATTCAGCATACAATTTGATTAACAGTATGGGCTAGGCATAAGATGACAGTTGGTGTCCAGATCAACATAATCACAAGCAAGGCTACCTCAAAATTCAGCAGTAAGCAGTAGCAAAGTTTAAGCTACCGAGTGCTGGTGGCATGACTAGTGTAGATTAGATAGTCCAACCTTTTTTCTCCCCACCTTTAGAACCCCCAAAAATTCTTTAAACATTTTTCCATTTACCATTAACGATAGTAACGAGTAGACACAGGAGTTGGAGTAAACTCGGCCACGACAGCCTATTTATTTTTTCAAACCAAATTAAATATTTAAATCCAATTAACTAATTCCAAGTAAACAAAACTTTATTCATTAACATTTAACCCAAATAACTTTATTAACACCCGTCCAATTTGGTCTTTGACAGCAACCCCACTTAAACCTTTTTATTTTCCATTACACTGCATTAACCATTACCATATCCGGCCCCCAGCCGACTCCAGCTCGGAGACACCCCCTTTTACAACCGCAGTGTACCATAACCGTATTCCAGCGGACACCGTTCCACTGGAATAACACCATACGGGGGCCATCCCACCGATGAGCCCCCCCACCATTTCCATTCCATCTGTTAACTGTCACCATCAAAGACCAAAGGACACCGCCAACACTGTCATGACAACCTTTCTTCAGAACCTGAAAGAAAAGAAAACAGACGCACAACACCAAAATACCACAAAACAGGAGGTTGGGTAGCACCCCCACGTAAACCTTTTTTATTTTCCGTTACACCGCGTTATCATTACCATCTCCGGCCCCCAGCCGACTCCAGCTCGGAGACACCCCCTTTTTACCAGTGTACCCTAACCATATTCCAGCGGACACCGTTCCACTGGAATAACACCATAAAGGGGGCCATCCCACCGATGAGCCCCCCCCCCCACCATTTCCATTCCATCTGTTAACCGCCACCATCCAAGACCGAAGGACACCGCCACACACTGTCGTGATGACCCCTCTTCTGAATCTGAAAGAAAAGAAAACAGACGCACAACACCAAACATACCACAAAAACAGGGAGGGTGGGTGGGAAAACATGCCTCCCAGCGTGCTACACTTCCTTGAATGTCCCACGTGTGCCCCCACCCCCCTTTATAAAGGGGGTTCCTCCTACCCAGTCACCAGAGCTCCTACAGCCACTCCTTCCTTCCTTAACCCTTTGTTGCACTACTCCTCACACAGTCATGCCCAGCCCTCCGTTATTTGTCTTTTTTGTCATGTCACTCCGGGCTTTCCTTGACTAGTGTAGATTAGATAGTCCAACCTTTTTCTCCCCACCTTTAGAACCCCCCCAAATTCTTGAAACATTTTTCCATTTACCCATTAACGAGATAGACACAGGAGTTGGAGTAAACTCGGCCACGACAGCCTATTTATTTTTTCAAACCAAATTAAATATTTAAATCCAATTAACTAATTCCAAGTAAACAAAACTTTATTCATTAACATTTAACCCAAATAACTTTATTAACACCCGTCCAATTTGGTCTTTGACAGCAACCCCACTTAAACCTTTTTATTTTCCATTACACTGCGTTACCATTACCATATCCGGCCCCCAGCCGACTCCAGCTCGGAGACACCCCCTTTTTACACCGCAGTGTACCATAACCTTATTCCAGCGGACACCGTTCCACTGGAATAACACCATACGGGGGCCATCCCACCGATGAGCCCCCCCACCATTTCCATTCCATCTGTTAACTGTCACCATCAAAGACCAAAGGACACCGCCACAGGCCGGAAGGGGAACCCCCTTTCCCTTACGGACCCCTCCACACCCGCAGGGCCCTCTAGATCCCCTCCTGTAACCTAGTACCCACAAATCCATACCCACAACGGTTAGGTGAACACCATCTACAAGCAGGTACAGACCCACATTAACCTCCAACTCCGTGTAACGAACAACCAACCCCCCGTGCTTAGCCACAAACCTCCCCACCACCTTGTTCCTCTTGCTAGCCACTGACCTTGCCATGCACCATGTGGTCCGAGCTACTATGTCAGGCCACACCCGCAACATCCCTGGAAAAGCTGCCCTGAACATGAGTATGTCCGCCTTAACAGCGGAGATAAAATCCCCCATCGACCGAACCCCCAAGGTCATTGCCCCACACGTGTAAAACTGACACGTCGGGCAGCCGGTCGAGCCGGGCATAGCGCTGCACCTCCGGCAGCACCCTGCCCTACCTCATCCCAGGAAACCGCCAGCCAACGAATTCTCACCTCCCGCCTGGAAATCCTCAACTGTCTACATCCGGGCCTAGCATCCACTCTCCTTGCCCCCCCTTGCAAACAGAATAATGCCCCATGATCCACACGCGGTGTGAGTGACCTCCCTCTGAAAACAAATAACAACAGTGATAATCATGCCACGACCCTCCGGAATATCATGAACCCACCTCCTCCAGTCCATACCTCACCACCACACCTCAATCCAGCGCCATGTGTTGGCACACACAAGAACGAAATCTTCTAGATTCCCCACCACCCGATCCTTTTTGACCGCCACCTTATCCAACCTGCACCTGGCCGCCCCGATACGGAAGGCGTGTGAGGTAAATTGTAACTCAGCAAACCCAGCCGTTGTCAGACATTTCTTACACACCTGTCCCAACTGAAACCGTGACACAAACGAACCATCCCCATATGCATAAAGAAGGGCCCTCCAACCCAGGGCGTATCGTTTAAACTCCTGCACCATCCGCAGAGGGCAGACCCCCCGAACCCAGCAAAGGATACAAACGCATCCACCCCTTTTTTCCCTCTGATCCCGTTTTGGACCCACAAAAAAAAAACCACGCTGTCCTCCACCAACTCCACATCCTCTACCATTAGACCTCCCGCCACCTATCTGGAAGGGCTAACCAACTCACCCACCCTAAAAATTTGAAAAAACGCCACCACAAAACCGTATGGAGTAAAAATAACTGGATGTCCCCCAAAACGCCACAAATCTTTCCGCAAAATCGAAAATTCACCGGTCCCCGCCGTTCCCTAAGAACGTGACTTTTCTGTAATCCTTACCCGCCTGTTTTACCCCCCCTTTTTTCCATCTGTCCAGCCGCAAAATACACCACCAACCAACCCAGCTCCACCTCCCCCAGCTCGGCATCCATCCGCCGTTTTAACACAGACCATTCGTCCCTTACCTTCGCGTACGCCGCCCATATCGGCCCACTCACCGACCTCCTAAGCCAGCTTGTGGCGACCCCAACGCAATGCCCCACATCCCCGCCGGGCCTGGGGCCCCTCCTCTGTCTTCCTGCATAGCCAGCTCTCTGACTTGTCCCACTGAAAAACCGAGCTTTAGCGAGTCTGTTGTCTACACCCCGGAATGTGCCCAGCGTACAGAAAGATGTTCCAGTGTAAACAGCGCAACACGAGGTGGCGCAGCAACCGAACCACCGGCAACGAGGATCCGGAAACTCGGTTGATAACTTCCACCAACCCCATATTGTCACAGCTCGATCACTACCACCACATGACAGAGCTCCAGCAGCACCAGGTTCCTTTTAAAAACCCGCCGCCACCCAGGACTCCGGTCACGCCTCCCCGCTCCATTGTCCCCTGAAGAAAGCCCCCGTAACCCATGGAGCCCGCCACGTCCCTGACGATCTACCAATCAAAGTTCCTCACCGGCCCCGACATACAAAACGCCCGCCCATTGTACTCTTCCCAGAAGGTGTGCCACACCTGCAGATCCACCTTACATTCCCCTGACCAGCGAATGGAAGGCGTCGGGGGCCCTGTCCCCACTGTAGCTGCCGACAGCCGTCCGCAGAACACCCCTGCCCATGGGAATGATACGGCAGGCGAAGGTCAACTTACCTAGCAGTGACTGCAACTCCCTTAGCTGAACCTCATTCCACCCCAACATCCCCCCGGAACACCAGCCGGAGGTCCTCCACCTTTTCCCCTAGCAGCATACCCTCCATTGCCCCCGAGTGAATCACGATCCCCCTGCACCTTCGACAAAGAACAGGGAATGACAAATCCCTCGGATAAACTCCTCCACGAGCAGCGGCGCCGCCGCCCTGTCTGGGTATCTACGCGAAAAAGGTCCCCTCCTTTTCCCCCCTCACTGGCGTTGTTCTCCCAACACACCCCCCCATTTTTTTCCCCGATCCAGAAGTGGGCGTACCCTTGGTCCCTGAGGATTAGACTGGGGCGCGGAAATCATCCGTATCCACAAACTGATATCTTTGTGGTCCCATCGCAGTGTAGGGCGCCCAGCCCGCCGCTGATGAAACTGCTCGTCATACTTTAACCCCCCATATACCCGATAAGCTTCCCACATAGCGTCCATATAGCAGAAAAACGCAGAACAGTGCTCCAGGCTCTTCTCCCCAAGGCGCTGCAACCAATCGCCGAACGTACTAGGAATCACCCCTACCTTCTCTTCACCTCGTCATCCTTTTCCAAAAACTGTCTGGCTTCACCCTATCCAAATTAAACTTCTCCAAAAAGCAACAGGGAAAGAATCTCCGCATACTCACCTTTTTCAATTTTTCCCCTGACCTCCTGCTTCAGATGAGCCCCCCAGCGGCCCCCCCAAGCATACATATATAAAACTCACCTTCGGCCCGCATCAGCCATCCGTACCACGTCCGTCCTGACCCCCCCCGTCTTCTCACGCCCCGTGTCACGTCAGGAACTACTGTCCTGCACCACCCACGTGCCGCCCCCCCACCGGGGGAGGTACCCCAACAGCCACAGGAACCCCCCCAAGCCGATCCCCTAACCCAGGGTGCCGCCTGAGATGGTGTCCCCCCCCCCCCGGCAACGCTGTACCAGGTCCCAAAAATTAACACACAACAAATCCTGTAAGCCCCCCCCAGGGGAACCCTGGGCAGCAGGCAACACTCCCACCCCCCCGGGGCCCCTGGTTGTCGGCAAACATTACCCCCCCCACATTACCCCAATTACAGGGGGACCCCCACCCCCCACCAGCGAACACCCTGCAGTAACAAAAATTCCCCAAAAGTATTGTTAGTGTGGACACACAGGCTGGCCGGGAACGTCCCCCCAGCCTCCGTCACCGGCAACTCCACCGCAGGCGATTCATCCATGCGACCCTCTTCCTACGATCCTGATGCCTCCCCTCCAAACACCTTCCGAGGCCGGCGTCCTCTTGCTGACATCTGCCTCCCAGGCACGGAAGCCTGGAGGCCGAAGATCCCAGCCTCCCGGCGGATCGTCCTCTACCACTCGACCCGGCCGTGGACGTCTCCGTTCCGCTGCTCCCACCGACGGACCCTCCGCTCGACCTCCCTTCTCCGATCCGGGGACTCCGGCCTCCCCACTGCCCTGGAACCGGTGGTCGCGATCCTGAACGACCCCCCGGCTGTTCCTCCGCGTGGCGAGGATCGGGCGCCATTCCGGCCCGAAGCCCCGCCTACCGGGCTCAGACTAAGCGGCGGATTGCGTCCGCCATACTCCCCGGCCGAAAAATGCGTTCCTCTGCCGTGGGGGGGGGGGGGGTGGGTTTGCAACAGGCTGTAACCATGTGGACGAGGATCGGGCGCCATTACTGCCCAACGCCCTGCCCACTGCACCCAGACGCTAGGCCGGCGGGGGCAGAGGATCCACCTGGGGGCTCCTGTAGATCCGCCGTGTTTGTGGCCTGGGCCTTGGGAAGCAACAATAAAAACCCGCGGCCGCCGAGCGCGTGGGGACCCCAACGTGGTTGTACCCGACCCCCCCCCCGCCTCGTCCCATACAGCCACCCACCTGTGAATCAAGCCCTCCGGGGGTGTTTGTGAAGCAGACGCCGCCTAAGGCCGGGCTCAAACCTGTGCGAATTGGTTGCGGCTTAAACCGCATCTAATACGCAGAACATTTTGTTCTGCGTTGTGGGGGCCTTGCGGTGCGGCTCAGGTGCGAATTCAGTCCCATTATCTTCTATGGGTACGCAGCTGATTCTCAGATGTGTTCAGTTCTCTACAGGAATTTCTCTCATTCAGCTCAATACACTTCTCTCCCTCTCTCTCCCTCTCTCTCACTCTCCTCCACCCCGGTCTCCAAATTCTCAGCAAACGGAGCTAATCTGCTGAACACTTCTCTTCAGGGGCGGACTGACCATTCGGTCATTCGGGCAGTGACCGAGGGCCCGTGCCACTAGGGGGCCCCATCAGGGTGGCCAGCCTCAGTAAAACTAGGGACAGTATGTCAAAAATCCGTGTATTTTTACATGTGTTCTTGAAATGTCTGAGACCGACATTATTTTGATGTAAAAATCGGGAGTTTATAGCTGCCCCGCCTCTGCACTGCCCTCTCAGCCAATAGGAACAAGCTGTACACACCCCCTTCCACAGCGCGGCTTTTTTGACACAGAAGCAGGAGAAACTGCTGGAGGAGAGGAGAGGGGAAGGCGGGGACACAGCCTGCAGTGTGGGACGGACTGCTGCCTGATAAGGTAAGCTGGCTGAGCTTTACAAAATGGATTCTTGTTGCTCCTGGAGAGCAGAAAGGGAGAGGATTTGTTACCTCCTCCTGTCTCTAAGGCTATTACATCAATGTTGTGTGTGATAAGTGCGCTGCTGCTGGAGGAAGGACATGTCCTGAATGTCTCCCCCAATCTCTAACTACATCTCCATACTCTAAGGTGACCAGATTTTTTTAATGAAATCCAGGGACATATTTTGTCTTTACTAGTAATGGCGGCAATCAGCGACTCTCTGCCCGTCGCCGCCTCACAGCCTCTTAAAGCGGAGCTCCACCCGCATTTTTTTTTTTCAAAGTCGGCAGCTACTAACAGTGTAGCTGCTGACTTTGAATAAGGACACTTACCTGTCCTAGGCGCCCGCGCTGACGGCCCCCCCCCCCGATGCCGGTCCCACGATCGCTCCGGGTCCCGCGCCGCCATTCACACTATGGGAAACAGGCAGTGAAGCCTTACGGCTTCACTGCCCATTTCCTACTGCGCCTGCGTGAGTCTCACGCTGGCTTGTGAATAGGCGCGCTGCTCTCTGAGAACACACACAGTTCCCAGAAAGCAGCGCGCCCCATTCACAAGGAGAAGGACAAGAAGAAAAGACACCGTGGTGTGGAAGAGGCAGATTACGGACTTCCGCATAGCAACAGGTATTTCGGGTGAGTATTTTTTTTTTTCACGTTTTTTTTTTATTTAAGACTTTTGGCCAAATGTGGTTTTCCTGGGTGGAACTCCACTTTAAGTCTTACTCTTCGGGTCCCGGCTACTACTGGATGGGGAGTGGAGGAAGATCACTCCGCTAGGGAAGGAGATAGGTAGGTGGCTGGCTGAAATTTGAGCCAAGGCAGAAAAACATGCGAGCGAAGCTGAATAGGCAAGCGCCCGAAACTGAGGAAATATTCCCTCCGCTCCGACCAGCACATGATCATCAGAAAGGGGCACAGATAATGGGAAAAAAATACACCCCCCTATGCTAGTAGGCACGACGGAGCAGGGGGTGTGCAATTCTAATTTTTTTATTTTAATTCTGCACTGACTGTCTTTGAAATTGCCCCTGCCCCCTATTAAATCCAATCTGGGGACAAAACCATGGACAGACTTGGTCCGGGGACAGTGTCCTCAATCCGGGGACTGTCCCCTGAAACTGGGGATGTCTGGTCACCCTACCATACTCTCATTAGCTGCCCACCACTATACAGGCACAGTCCCCTCCTCACCTGTATTACCAACTCTTGTGTCTGTCAGCTGCTGGGGTACTACAAGTCCCAGCATGTCAGGAGATGGGGGCAGCAGTAGTGTGTTCAATCAGGCTGATTTTTGGATTAAAAATGCTTAAAATGGTTAAAAATGCTGATGTGTATATAGTGTGTGTTTATATACTGTATGTATGTATATATTGTATGTATAGTGTGTGTGTATATACTGTATGTATAGTGTGTGTGTATATACTGTATGTATAGTGTGTGTGTATATACTGTATAGTGTGTGTGTGTATATACTGTATAGTGTGTATATACTGTATAGTGTGTGTGTATATACTGTATAGTGTGTGTATATACTGTATAGTGTGTGTGTGTATATATATATTGTATAGTGTGTGTGTGTGTGTGTGTATACTATATAGTGTGTGTGTATATACTGTATAGTGTGTGTGTATATACTGTATAGTGTGTGTGTATATACTGTATAGTGTGTGTGTGTATATAAACTGTATAGTGTGTGTGTGTGTGTATACTGTATAGTGTGTGTGTATATACTGTATAGTGTGTGTGTGTATATATACTGTATAGTGTGTGTGTGTGTGTGTATATACTGTATAGTGTGTGTGTGTGTATATATACTGTATAGTGTGTGTGTGTGTGTGTGTGTGTGTGTGTATATATATATATACTGTACAGTGTGTGTGTATATAGTGTGTGTGTATATACTGTATAGTGTGTGTGTATACTGTATAGTGTGTGTGTATATATACTGTATAGTGTGTGTATATACTGTATAGTGTGTGTATATACTGTATAGTGTGTGTGTATATATATACTGTATAGTGTGTGTGTGTATATATAGTGTGTGTATATACTGTATAGTGTGTGTGTGTGTATATACTGTATAGCGTGTGTGTATACTGTATAGTGTGTGTGTATATACTGTATAGCGTGTGTGTATATACTGTATAGTGTGTGTGTATATACTGTATAGTGTGCGTGTGTATATATACTGTATAGTGTGTGTGTGTGTATATACTGTATAGTGTGTGTGTGTATATACTGTATAGTGTGTGTGTGTGTATATACTGTATAGTGTGTGTGTATATACTGTATAGCGTGTGTGTATATACTGTATAGCGTGTGTGTATATATTGTATAGTGTGTGTATATACTGTATAGTGTGTGTGTGTGTGTGTATATACTGTATAGTGTGTGTGTGTGTATATACTGTATAGTGTGTGTGTGTATATACTGTATAGTGTGTGTGTGTATATACTGTATAGTGTGTGTGTATATACTGTATAGTGTGTGTGTGTGTATACTGTATAGTGTGTGTGTGTATATACTGTATAGTGTGTGTGTGTGTGTGTATATACTGTATAGTGTGTGTGTGTATATACTGTATAGTGTGTGTGTGTGTATATATTGTATAGTGTGTGTATATACTGTATAGTGTGTGTGTGTATATACTGTATAGTGTGTGTGTGTGTATATATTGTATAGTGTGTGTATATATTGTATAGTGTGTGTGTGTGTGTGTATATTCCGCTGGCTCTATGACTCATAGTTCAGAGGCGGCAACAAGTGGATTTTTTCTAATTAACAGCCTTTTCCTGACAGCTGCCTGCCATACCAAACCACATGCTAAGGTGCAAATGTGTGTGTAAGGGTACACTGCCGTAGGGTGGCACACTGGGGGCTCTGCCGTAGGGTGCACACTGGGGGGCTCTGCCGTAGGGTGGCACACTGGGGGGCTCTGCCGTAGGGTGGCACACTGGGGGGCTCTACCGTAGGGTGGCACACTGGGGGGCTCTACCGTAGGGTGGCATACTGGGGGGCCTCTTTAGTAGGGTGGCACACTAGGGGCCTCTTTAGAAGGGTGGCACACTGGGGGGGCTCTGCCATAGGGTGGCACTCTGGGGGGCTCTGCCAAAGGGTGGCACTCTGGGGGGGCTCTGTCATAGGGTGGCACACTGGGGGGGCTCTGCCATAGGTGGCACACTGGGGGGGGCTCTGCCATAGGGTGGCACACTGGGGGGGCTCTGCCATAGGATGGCACTCTGGGGGGCTCTGCCATAGGGTGGCACTCTGGGGACGTGATGTATATGGAGAATGTTGGGACTTTGTTGTAAGGGAGGACTCTGATGTGAGCGTGGAGCTCATCCTGACTGTTGTACTCTATATGTTGTTTTGTTACTTACTCCTAGCGTGACGGCCATCTGTAAACCTAGGGGGGCCCATAATCTTCTATTGCCCGGGGGCCCCATGAGTTGTCAGTCCGCCCCTGCTTCTCTTATCTATCTGCAGAGATAAAAAGCTGAAATACACACTGCACAAGTGTGAACCCAGCCTTAAAGTCCCCAATCTGTCTTCTCAATGAAAAGCTGGGAGCAGGGAAAAACCTGCCTCCCAGCGTGCTACACTTCCTTGAATGTCCCACGTGTGCCCCCACCCCCCTTTATAAAGGGGGTTCCTCCTACCCAGTCACCAGAGCTCCTACAGCCACTCCTTCCTTCCTTAACCCTTTGTTGCACTACTCCTCACACAGTCATGCCCAGCCCTCCGTTATTTGTCTTTTTTGTCATGTCACTCCGGGCTTTCCTATGCTAGTCCTAGACCAACTGGGTATGCACTGTCTAAAAGAAAAATAGGATGGTAGCAGAGAGGGCAGGGGAGCAAAGGGGGCATGTAGAATAATTATTAAGGGAAGGGCAGTCCTTAAATGTTCTTTGATGGCTATCATTGGGGCCCTTTGAAGAGCATCTTTATGTTTAATGACAGTCCCAATTAACCTGAATGCAGAATAGGTACAGTATAGGTACAGTATAGTCTAAGCACAGCTGCAAGGTGGATACGGTTCAAATGCAGTAAAGGTTCAGTATAATGAGGCATAGGGTTGCTATAGGGGTCAAAGGAAGAGCTGCGCTGTTGTAAGCTAAAATGTGACACTAGTGCTAAATAAATATCAATTAAAATGTAATTTCTAAATTAGGTAAAAACCTGAGAACTATCAAGTGAATAAATAGCAGTCCGTGTAAACAAACCAAAAATAATAAAACCCTTAGTAATACCATTAACAAAGCGTCAAAGGTAAAAAATGTGAATATAATAAAAATTAAAGGGGTTGTAAAGGAAAAAAAAAATCACAATAAGCATAATTTACCCGCAGACATTCCTCTTTTCACTTCCTCATTGTTCGTTTTTGCTCAGAAGTTGCTCTATTTCTTCTCTGTTCTGTTCACTTCCTGCTTGTCTGATTTTAATATGACCACCGCGAAGGGAGGCTTTACTGCGGTGGTCAGTGACGTGCTCGCCCCCTCCTGGGAACTACATCTGTGCGGCAGGACGCTCTCTACGTGTTAGAGACTTCAGGGAGGTGTGAATTACTGGGTGTGCCGCAATGCATACTGCGAAATGTAGTTCATACATGAACAAATGATGCAAACCAGGAAGTGAATAAGAGAACAGAAACTAGAACGCCGGGGGTGATATAGATGAAGGAATTTAATAGGTATTTACTCGTTTGTTAACAGAATCATTACACTATTCTGTCTGTCTACCTTGCAGACATGGGGCCAGATTCATAGAGCGATTACTCCTGTCTATCTCGCGTTAGACTGGAGTACTTTCGAATTACGCGCGTTTTTTTACTACTCTGAAACCATGAAATTACGGCTGCGGGCTTCAATCCGACTGGTTTACGTGTTCGTACACCTTCGGATCTACACTGCAATAAAATTGCGGCTGCTGGGTGGAGTTCCCGTTGTTTTCCACGTCGGGGTATGCAAATGAGCTTTTGCCGACTATCCACGAAATTACGAACGTCTATCGCAATCTCTTACGGCATCTTTAGTCATCTTTTTGCTGCGTAAAACTATACCATCTTTTTGCTGGTCTAATATTAAACAGCCCATGTTAAGTATGGCCGTCGTTCCCGCGTCGAATATCAACGTTTTCCGACGTCTTTTTTTATTTTTGACGTAAACCGTCCGGGAATAGGAATGTCCGTAAACGACGCTACTCAAACAACGAATGACGTATCGACGTTATTTTGCGCAATGGACGGCGGGAAATTCCTGAACGGAGCATGCGCAGTTCGATCGCCGCGGGGACGCGCCTAATTTAAATGCTTCACGCCCCCTAATCGCGTATTTCGATTACGCGGTGAGAAATACACTACGCCGCCGTACCGTAAGGGACAAAATCTACCAGGATTCGTCGTACAGCCTGGTAAAATACGGCAGCGTAGTGTATCTCTGATACTCTGCGCCAATGTAATTGTATCTGAATCTGGCCCATTAATTTTAGGCAATTTTTTTTTCCTTTACAACTCCTTTAATGCAGAGTGTCCATATAAACTTAAAGGAGTTGTAAAGTAAAACATTTTTTTTTTGCTGAAATGACTGTTTACAGAGACATAATAGTTAACTGATTCCTTTAAAAAATGATTAAAAATAGATAAAATTCAATCATATAATGTATCTGCAGTTTCAGTTTCGTTTTTGCATGCTTTTTTATGCTCCTGTGATGTACAGAGACACAGAGTCAATACAGGGCAGTGATGGTTTGTAAAACTAAACTGATTGGTTCTGAGGGGTTTTAGACACACAGTAATCACACCTCCTTGATTAGTGACCACAGAGAGAAAGATCCCATGACTTTTTTCATCAGGAAACTGACAAACAGAACAGAGAAGAATTACAGCAACATCATAGCAAAAATGAACAATGAAGACATGAAACCAGGACTGTAGTAAGGTAAAGGAAGCTATTTATCTAAAAAAAAAATCCTTTAGTGACCCTTTAAGTATCCCCAGTGTTCAACAAATCCAATAGTCCAGGAAAAAGTGCTGACAAGATGGTGCCTCCACCAAACAATAACACTGTCGCTTACCAGATGGACGTGATCTCTAATTATAGGAGATCAGTATCCGCATATGGTTGACATCCCAGCCTGGGGTCTCTATTGGTAGCAAAAATTCCTCAGTGTGGTTCAATATTGCATAGCAGATGTCTCAAACAACGTAGCAATCCAGGAGGCACCATATAGGGACTAGCATAGCGTGAAACCCTTACAATTTTTATAAGTAACATAAAAATGCACACTTACATCGAAGAAGTGAGATAAGGCATATAAAATACAATCGAGCTGGCCGGCTCTTCGATTCAGCAGCCTGTCCCTTCCGGGTCTGGCGCACAACACGGTGACATCAGAACGTCGTTCCTCCCACCAATTCATCATTAGAGGGATGTGGTCAAGGGATAGGGTTGCTATAGGTACAGTTTAAGTTTGCGGTATAGAGTGCAGTATGGGTGTAGTATGGATTGGGAACATATGGTGTCCTGCTCTTAGCGGCTCAGTCCCTGCTATCAGTAAAAGCAATGAACGAACAGCCCTCTCACCAGTCAACGGGATGCTGTGGTGACCCTTAGAAAGGAGGCCCCCACAGTCTTTCCCTAAAAGCCTCCTGTGATCAGCAATGGGAATTGGAAATAGAGGGTGAGTGGGTGCTCCAGTCACCCGGCTGCAGCAGTGCAGGTGCTGTGATGTTGGTGGATGTCCTCACTCACAGTCTCAGGCTTGGCTCTCCTCTGGTATAGTCTCCAGCAGGTGAAAATCCAAAGAGAGGTGTTATCTCTCTAACTCCTTCAGCTTTCTCGGGTAGTTTAATAAAAATCGTCTCTCCACGCAAAGTACTGCAGATGGTCACTGATCAGGCTGCAATGATGGGCAAGGCTGAAGATGGGCACCGCCCATGCTACAATGACGGTCAAGGCTGCAGATGGGCACTGATCAGGCTGCAATGATGGGCAATGGCAAGGCTGCAGATGGGCAAAGGCAAGGCTGTAGATGGGCACTGATAAGGCTGCATTGATGGGCACTGACCCTTATTTTGCTTCAAAATTGTTTATTTAAATTGTATTTTTTTTCTAAAACCTCCTACTTAAAATTAAAGGGGTGTTCCAGCCCAAAATTGTGTTTATTAAAAGTCAGCAGCTACAAAAAGTGTAGCTGCTGGCTTTTAATAAACACTCACTTACCTGGTCCTGCGTTCCAGCGACGCGCCGACCGGGGCTCTGCTCCTCTCCCCCCCTCCCCAGCCGGCGTCTCCATTCCTACTGTGGGCACCCAGCCGTGACAGCCTTCGGCTTCACGGCCGGGCACCCACTGCGCATGCGCGAGCCGCACTGTGCATGCGCGCGCGGCGCGGCTCGCCGCTGATTGGAGAGGCGATCACATGGGACCTGTCAGTGTCCCATGTGATCGCCTACAGGGAGGGGCTGGTGTAGGCGATTAAGGCTTAATCGCCTAACCAGCCCCTCGGCGGAAGCAGGAAGTGGGACAGGAAGTCCCACTCCTACTGAAGCCCGCACTCCCCCCCCAAAAAATTACATGCCAAATGTGGCATGTAAGGGGGAGGGGAGTGGATTAAAAAAAAGTTTTTTTTTAGGTGGAACTCCTCTTTAAGGTGCATGTTATACACCTGTGCGTGTTAGGTATCCATCGGTTAATTTTAAAACAAGTTTCAAATTTTTTAACCGATGGATAAATAACCAATGGGGCCCACACACGATCGGTTTGATCTGATGAAAACTGTCCATCAGATCGTTCTCATCGGATTGACCGATCGTGTGTACGCGGCATAAGAGTTTTGTATGGACATTGAGTCTATATGGCTTGGTGATGAGTGCTACCTAGCTGTACTGTGCTTCTCAACTATTGTATCGCTCTAAACATCATTTAGAGAACCCTTGTACCAATCTAACTAATACACACTGTTTTACATTATTCCTTTCTCATAATTACTTCAGTTACTGCAAATAATTGAATATCAGGGAAGTTCATAAACATACTGTATGTGCAGTGGTTTAACCATTGTATATGTGCTCATATAGTGAATGATATATTGAGTTTGTTCTACAGATAAGCCTTGGGCACCAGTGTTGATCGTCGCCAAATCTGTTGGCCTGCTAATAATTCTGATTTCCAAGGGCTCTTCCAAATTGCCAAACACAAATTACATGAAACTGGGGCACAGCATGCATTACATTTTTTAACGCAATATGTAGGTTTGTTGGACAAGTGGTAGTTGGAAGAGGGTGAAGCATGTGTATGTATGGTTTGGTATTTGTATTTCAATTAAAGTGTTTTTTTTTTTGTTTTGTTTTTTTATAAAAAACATGTTATACTTACCTCCACTGTGCAGTTCATTTTGCTGCACAGAGTGGACTCGGTCCTGGTCTTCTGGGGTCCCTCGGCGGCTGACTTGGCTCCTCCCCGCTAGCGCTAACCCCCTTCATGGAAAGCTCTCTCCCAAGGGGGGGTTAGCTTTCGGGCGCGCTCCTGTGATACAGCCGACGGCTATAGCTATAACATTCAGTGCACTTTCAAGTGCACTTTGCACTTACAGTTTGCACTTGTAGTGCAAAGTGGATTTGCCTTTCGTAAATAACCCCCCATTGTGTTTTAAGCTTTTGGATTTGAGCACAGGCATCTGTCCATTTGTATTAAACAGGGGAAAAAGTATAGAACTTCTGCAGTAAAATGTGTCAGTCTATGCCTCTGGTTAGGCAGTTGAACATTGTTTAGGAAAATGCACAATAAAATAGCAATCCCATGTGCCTATTTAAGGGCATACCTGGAGGTTTTGTGTGTTTCTGAGAATAGACTAGAGGTTACCAAATTCATAGAAAGCCATGTAGGTTGTATACGCTGGGAGTGAATTTGGTCATGACTGAGTTAAAGAGCAGACATGGGAGTGGAGTCTTATCTATGCCGATGTATGGCAGGTTTGGCCCAATACAACCTGCTTTTAATCTGCTTATATACATGAGATAATAACTGTGGCTCATGTCTGTAAGGTGCCCACACCATGCTGCTATTATTTACCCATTGTTAAGTTGGAACTGGAGGGCTTTGGATGTCTGTAGACTTAGGGCCAGATTCAGGTAGATGGGCGCTTCTTTATTCTGGAGTAACGTTTCTCATTTACGTTACTCCGCCGACACTTTAGGAACAAGTACTGTATTCACAAAGCACTTGCTCCTAAAGTTGCGGCGGCGTAGCGAAAATGAGCGCGGAGAAATTCAAATTGGGGGGTAGGGGGATGTATTATTATAAAGTAGGGGCGCGGATCCGCGGCGTACTAGGCGCGATCCACGTCGGCGAACCTACTGCCATGTCGTCGACTGTCATTGCGCAAGCTCCAAATTCTGTCAGTGAATGTCAATGATGTCAATCCCCATTCACAGACGTTTTACGCAAACGACTCAAATTTTTTTTTTTCGACGCGATGACGACGACCATACTTAACATAGGATACTCCACTGGGGGGCTGCTTTATCTTTACGCCGCGTATCTCTTACGGAAACGTCGGAAAGTCACTGCGTCGGGCCCGAATACGATCGTGAATTGCCGATTCACGCTGATTAACATATTCTCGCGTTAATCAGCGGGAACGCCCCCAGCGCCATTTTTAAAATTGCAGTTCCAATACGACGGCGAAATACAATTACGCCGCTCGTATAGGAACTCCAACCCGACGTTTCTTGTTTTCTACTTACTGAAAACAGAAACGCCGGCTCAAAGTGAGAGTTAGGCTGGAGTATCACTGATGCTCCAGAGTAACTCTACCTGAATCTGGCCCTTAAAGTGTTGCTAAACCCACAACAGCTAAATCAGTCTGTATATGCAGTAAAGCATGCTTGTTATACTCACTGTGCAACCTAAGGGATTAATCCTGAGAATTGCGTATGTAGCGCCCCTTTGCATTTTGCATGGGCATTTTTTCAAAAGCTAGTTTGACTGGGAGAGTTACATTGCTCCCAGTCGTGATTTGTCAGGGTTAATGACCTGTGTTATTCTGGAAAGGACCACTGGCTCGGACTGCATTCTGAGGATGTGAGTTCATCCTTGGCCGGCAGTGGGAGCTAGAGGGATTGCTGGAATCTTCCCCAGCAGCCAATTAGAGAGGGTTTTCCCTTGCTGGGCATGCTGGGGAGGGATATATATGGGACGAAGGTCAGGTGTTCGGGGGCGTTTTGCGGCATGGGGTCCCGCAGTCGGGGTGCTGCTTCAGGGTGTGCGCATCCAGGGACCCTGCCGGCGTGGCCTACCTGGCCGGGCTTCAAGCCTTATCGAGTCTCAACCGGAGACGAAACTGAGGGGACCCCAGTGGCTCACTGGGTTCCTGTTGCCATGGAGAAGATCCGGCAACACCGGGCAATGGGCAGGTATGCTTTGCTGTCACCCGGAGGTCTTTTCTAAGGAGAACGTTACTGGGAGGATTCGCTCTGTTCGGACGTTTTAAATCTTTTACATTTTATTGGCCCGTGGATGGGGCTTAGAGTTGAGTCAGCGAAACTCGTTCCTCCCAGCTAGAATTTAAGGTGATGTCCCGGCTGCTGTCTGAGAGAGAGAGACCGGCCTGGGAGACACCTCGCCCACCCCAGGGTGCTGATTGGTGACGTGTGGGCTACGTGTTCTTTTTCAAGAGCTAATCTCTGCTACACCTATATACAGGCCTAACATCTAGGGCCAGATTCAGGTAGATGGGAGCATCTTTAATCTGGAGTAACGTTTCTCATTTACGTTACGCTGCCGAAATTTTAGGAGCAAGTGCTGTTATTCATGAAGCACTTGCTCCTAAAGTTGCGGCAGCGCATCGCAAATGAGCCGGCGGAATTCAAATTGGGCGGGTACGGGGCGTGTATTATTTAAACTAAGCGCGATCCCGCGGCGAACGTACTGCGCATGCATCGAGTGTCAATGCATCCCAGTGCGCATGCTCCAAATTCTGTCAGTGAACGTCAATGACGTCACATCCCCATTCATGAAAGTTTTACGCACGCAATTTTTTTTTTTTCGACGCGATGACGACGCCTATACTTAACATAGGATACTCCACTAGGGGGCTGCTTTATCTTTACGCCGCGTATCGCTTACGGAAACGTCGGAAAGTCACTGCGTCGCGCCCAAATACGATCGTGAATTGCCGATTCCCGCTGATTAACATATTTTTTTAGCGTAAATCAGCGGGAACGCCCCCGGCGCCATTTTTAAATTAAAGTTGCGATGCGATGGCGAAATTCAATTGCGCCGATCGCATTGGAACACCAACCCGGCGTTTCTTGTTTTCTGGTTACAGAAAACAGAAACGCCGGCTTAAAGTGACAGTTAGGCTGGAGTATCACAGATACTCCAGCCTAAATCTACCTGAATCTGGCCCCTAGAGTTCTTTCTTTCTCATCAAACTGTTCTTCCTTCATCGAGTTGATGTTCGGCAATGTTGGCCTGGAATTAAAGCATTGAGATAACCTTTATTCACTGTGTGGACACTCAATCATTATCTGGCATTTCTGGTGCATCCCTAGACAAAAGTGAGAGTGACTTAATTTGCTGATCCCATCATCAAACCAGCGGCTCCTTTGGGGGTGAGCGCTACAAGTAAAAAGGCTGTTTGATCCTATATGCAGAGAACCCCCCCCTCTTGCATTGTCCCCAAAACATGTCTGGATAAGACAGTAAATGGAGTCAGGCTGCACATGCTCAGTTTGGTGTTTATTTCTAGAGATTTAATTATTTTCTTTGGAGAGTGCATGTGATCAACACAGGGCCAAACAGCACTGTCCAGAGGGTCAGTGGTTCAGGATCCTGATAAGATGGCCAGTGCAGTATGAAAACTCCTCGTACAAGCTTTAACCAGGCACTGATAGAAGTCACAAGACTGCTATATACTGCTGATGAGAACGGTATTTAGCAGTTTATATTTACTTAAATTATTGCTTTTCCATGTTCTATGCAGAGCTTTTTTTCTCAGAAAAACTTGCAGGAACTCAACCACGATCCCGTTCAAATTTCACAAACAGTAGAAGGGTCTTAAAGGGGCATTAAATACCAGGATTGCATTACATACAGAGTACAGAGTTCAGGGGGTTACACACAGAGTACAGAGCTGTCACTTGTAAACACAGAAACCAGACTTCTGTGTTTACAAGTGATTGTGGTGAGCAGGCATCAAAGGGTCTGAGCCAGAGGTGGTGGAACTGAGTTCCCCCAAGTTCCTCCTGAAAAAAAGCCCTGGTTCTATGTACAGTGGGAGATCAGATACAGTGAATGCAGAATTCTGGGTTTAGTAACATTTTAAACATAAACATTTAGCTCTTAGCGCTTTTAATGGAACTGCCACTGGCCTGTACGTAAAGTGGATGTAAACCCGATTCATAAAATTTGAGCTGGGCACATGTATCTGCAGTGTTTTCTTATCTCTCTTCAAATCACTATGTCCCGTAGCTGTCTCATGCTCGTTCTTCTGTTATCAGCATGATAACTTCTAATAAGTTCTCTGTCAACTGAGATAAAAGAAGCCTGAGTTTTGTGTAGGCTAGGATGCCATAAATAGATTAGCAGAGTGCTGAACTTTTCAACGAACAGTTCTGAAAGTCTCTACCTATGAGGAGAGGGGGTGTGTGACTTTCCTCCAATCAGCTTTCTTGGATGTATGCCCAGGCTTCACTGCAATGTTAACCAGAAAGAGAAAATCTAACACGATCTGAACTTTCTAAAGAATATAAAAAGCCGAAGACAGCAGATTTACATGTAAAACTTATGTAGGGATATTTGTTTCATCTCTGTGTATTATCTGAGGCTGTTCACTTTACTGGGTATATATAAGGGTTTACATCCACTTTATTCACCATATAACTTATCTGACTTTCACTGCTACTGCCACTGGCCTGTGTGGCATAGGATTGGTTGAATTTTGTCTAAATATCTGGGTTCCCTTTAAGATCCATGAGCACCTTTTATAAATAATCGACTTCTCGCCTACATATGAGCCTACTTAACTTTTATTAACTGACAAGCAGTACAGTTAATAAAACTTTACAAAGTGCTATGTGACCTTTTTTAGACATTCTCAAATTACGCATACAATAACCTGCTTATGAAGAATTTAAAATGTATCTTCTCTTGTTAATTGTTTAATAATCTCCTCTTGTTTCTTTTCCATAAATATATTTGCCACCCCCAGGTAATCTACCACCCTCTGCTTTGGCAATAAGGAACCAAAATTATGCACAATTAACCAAACATTACATCCTCAATTAAAGTATTATCACAATCCCACTTATCGATTCAAACTGTGATGTCTATTTAGGCTCTAACTTGACACTTAATAGGACACCTGAAGCAACTTAATTAGATGTTAATTAGCAGAAGAGAATGTAATTTGACACAGTGCTCTCCTTCCATGCCAGTTCAGTGGCTAAATGTGACTTTCAATGAAGAAACAATTAAGCTTGACGTATTAAATTATCTGAAATGCAAATATACTTTGCACTATTTACACAATTCCCATTGAAAATACTATTATGTTTAATATAGGAAATGGGGATGTGAGCTATGCAAAGAACAAGCAGTGCCTAATTAATCTGCCATTATGACTTCCGAGAATGATTTGTATCATCTAATGAAAGCACATAAAGTCTTGAGGCAATTGATGAACAAATTACAGTAACATGCTGATCAGGATAGATTAAGGATTTATTGGTTTGAAAAACATAAGGTTTAATGGGCTAATGGTACTGATGAAATAACAAACATCTGGATTTACAGTAAAAACAGCTGGAAAACGTAGTGTTGATGGTTACTCATGAATAGATAATAATGTTTAATTTCTTTAACAGATAGTAATAGCACACATCAGTCCAGCTTAAACATTTGAGTTTTGAACAGCTTTGAGATAGATGAGAAGATCACAGCCTACTTGCTGAGGGCTTTTGGTTAGTATCTTGGCTTTGCTTAAGCACACCAAGTCACCCCCATTATGTAAAAACTTTTGATATTAGCACCTGAAGCTCTTTCAAGAACGAATTGCTAATAGTTAGTTCTGCCGATCCCCAACTCCACCCATCAAAATATCTCAGCAATTTTAGGCTAATGTAGGTTCTTGCTGCTGGTGAGAACCTTCTAGCAGCACATTCGCTATGGAGGACACAGCAGGAAGTTAAAATGCTCAACTGTTTCCATATATGTCCCTTCCTTCCTTCCTGGCTGGATAAGAAAAGTTTCACTCTCTTGTGATCAATTTACATTCGAAAGTGTTCTCCTCAGCAAGGAAGCGAGGCTTTACAAGCTTCAGCAGTGAGACCTTGCTCCTTTGATGGTGAAAATGCTTCAGAATGTGAGTTGTTGCCAAGTGAGTGATGCCCCACATATCCAGCCTGCAAGAGAGTGACCCACACAAAGCAGATGAGTGTTCTTTCTGCATATTCTAGCCAGCCTATTCAGTGGCAAAACTACAATTTTTAGTGCCCCATAGCAACATTTTCATGGGGTCCCCCTGCAACCTTTCTTTGACGCACATAACAATTTTACTTGGGACAATTGATAGTGTAATTGATACAAAAAGTATATCCAAATGAAGGACAGACAGGGGAGCTGTTAGCATAACCAGCATACTATTACAGTCCAAGGATGTGGATGAAATTTGCCAGAGAAGAGCAACAGAAAATTCAGTTTTAAAAATTCAGTTTTAACCTTAAAAGCTTATTCCCAATATTTGTGGTGACCTGGCCCCGCTATTCTCTATTGGGCTGTCAGATGGAAACGGAACACCTGCCATCCGACTGTCATCTGATCCACTGTTTTTGCAAACGGGTGTCAGCGGACACATGTCTGCTGACATCAGCCGCTCCAAAGAGAGCTATAGATAGAGCCCGTGTGAAACCAGCCTTAGGGCTTTGATGTAAAGTACAAGCACTCCCACCCATATTACCACCCCAGCCGGTGAGTGCCAAACATTGTGGTTTAGTAGTCCGTAAACAAAAAAAAAAAATATGGTTTAATTTTATATTACATAATTGTCAGTGCTCCTTTGCACAATTACTCTGTAAATGCTATAAACTTCTTTATTTGTGACTTCTTCTTTCAGAATTACAAACCTCAAATGTCATTACTTTTTAGCTGAGAAGACACTTTTTAGCTGAGAAGACACTTAGCTGGGATTTTTTCAGCCTCTCTGTACTACTGGTGCTGGCCAGGATGACCAGAAGCTCTGAAGGAAATACATTTACTCACAGAGAAGGCAAGGGAAGTATGTCACTAGCAACAGCATGACATCAAAGAATGATCTTGAGCACCTGACATCAACACTTCTGTAATGGAGACATTAAAACACCCCTCTAGTTGGGCCCCTTCCCACCCCTAGACCCCATAGCAGCAATGTAGGATGCAATGGCTATGATTATACCATTGATCATGTCACTGGCAACTTCTTTCCAGAGGCAAAAGTGTAAGTGTGACATTAGCCTCAGTTATACTCCCTAATTATTCTTCAAGGAAAAACTTTTAACATCTGCTAATAGTCTACAACTGACTGAGCATCCACCTTGCTGTTAATAGCCTTCTTGATCCCCTTTAGTCTAGATTTTGTCCTCAACTTTCCACAGAAACTGCTCTCCTAAAACTAACAAACAATATACTAACGGCCAAAACTAAGGGACACTGTTCTATACTCCTACTCCTGGACCTCTCTGCTGCCTTCGATACGGTTGACCACCCCCTCCTCCTCAAAAGATTCCATGCCTTTGGTCTCCGTGACTGTACTCTTCATTGGTTCTCTACCTACTTATCCAACCGCACCTTTAGTGTTACTTACAATTCTACTTCCTCCTCTCCTCTTGCTTTCTCTGTTGGGGTACACCAAGGTTCTTGGACTTCTCCTATTTTCAATCTACACCTCCTCCCTGGGTCAGCTCTTTCTACGGCTTCCAATACCATCTCTAAGCTGACGACACTAAAATCTATTTCTCTACCCCTAAACTCACTCCTTCAGTCTCCTCACGTATCACTAATTTACTATTAGATATGTAGCGCTCACCTCCGAAGAAGCCGCTGATTGTTGTTGGGATCGGCCTACTAAGTTACCCTGATGTTGTCTAGAGGTGTGGTGACAGGATCAAAGTAGTGAGCGAAGGTCCAGACAGTCAATGAAGGTTTTCTTCAATGCTTTATTCCCAGCCAAACAAGGCTAACATCAACATCGGTTAAGGGAGGAGAAAAAGCTGATGGAAAGAAAAGAGAGAACCCTTTCGGTATCATGCCTGGATATGAACAGGGCAGTTTCGCCCTCAGTAGTATCAATTGTTGAGACTCGTCGCCACTCCTGCTTGGCAGCCGAGTCGCCACTTCGGATCTCTGCGAGGAACAGATCTCTCGCTTAGATCTGGCTCTAGGGCCTCTGCCACAAGCCAAGTACTTTAAATGGATTAGATAGATGAACAGAGCATTCCTCCCAGTAGAATTCTTAAGCATAGGTCACCGGGTGACAGCAAAGTGTACCAGTCAGCATTCCAGTCACCAGATCCCCGATTGGTTCGTTCAAGCCCTGTTGGACAACCTGCCTCCGGGTTCCCCTCAAGCCGATCCCCCAATCGCACGCCACCCAGCCTGGGATCCTCTCAATAGAACCGGGTGCCAAGTAAGACACTGGGATCCCCTTTTACCTCCAGCTGAGGTTTGGCATAGCCTGCAATTTTGGCCAGGTGAACCACGCTGGCGGGGTCGATGAATGCACGCACCCTGAAGGTGGATGCCGCACCTGGAACTGGGACCCCGCGAAGACCTGTAGAACACATGACACCCATAGCAGATATATCCCTCCCCAGCATGCCCCGCAAGGGAAAAACTCCTCCAACTGGCTGCTGGGGAACAACTAACTCTGACAGAACCTCTCTGGCGCCACCTGCCGCCCAGAGATGATATCACATCCCTAGAATACAGACTGGCCCAGTGGACATTTCCGGAATGACAGGGGTCACAATTTAGACAAATTGTGAACGGGAGCAAAGTGACTCTCCCATTCTAACTATTTTTTTGTATAGTGCTCATACTGAAAGCAAGGGGGCGCTACAGATATATCAATTTGGATGTCACACCACTTCCTCAAACTCAATCTATCCAAAAGCGAACTTATCATTTTTCCTCCCCCACGTGCCTCTTCCCCTGAGCTCTCTGTCAAAATGCATGGCACAAATATCAGCCCATTGCCACATGCCAAGGTCCTAGGAGTAGTCCTGGACTCTGAACTCTCCTTTAAGCCCCACGTCCAATCACTGTCTAAATCATGCCGCCTCAACCTGCGCAACATCTCCAAAATACGCCCCTTTCTAACCAATGACACAACAAATCTCTTAATTCACTCCCTGGTCATCTCTCGCCTTGATTACTGCAACTCCCTCCTCATTGGCTTACCTATGCATACTCTATCCCCCCTTTAGTTCATCAAGAATACTGCTGCCAGACTACCTACAAAGCCATCGACACCTCTGCCCCTAGCTACATCACTAACCTGGTCTCAAAATACCAACCTAATCGTTCTCTTTGTTCTTCTCAAGACCTCCTGCTCTTTACCTCTCTTATCACCTGCTCCCATGCTCGTCTCCAGGACTTTTTACAGAGCCTCTCCAAGCCTATGGAACTCCTTACCCCAATCTGTCCATCTATCTCCTTCTCTATTAGCTTTTCGAGGATCCCTGAAAACCCTCCTCTTCAGAGAAGCCTATTCTACCCACACCTAACAACTGTATTTTAATTTTGCCATTTGATCATCTACCATAGCTATGTACTACCCTTTGTCCCACTTGACCCTCCCTTCTAGATTGTAACCCCTTAACAAGCAGGGCCCTCTTATCCCTCCTGTATTGAATTGTGTTGTAACTGTACTGTCTTCCCTGATGTTGTAAAGTGCTGTGCAAACTGTTGGCGCTATATAAATCCTGTATAATAATAATAGACTGTATGCTTGCTCTAAAGCAATGTGAAAGCACAGGGCTACCTGTTTGTATGGGAACATGAGAAAAGGTTTATTATATTAAGATTCTATAGGCTTTCTTACTGTGTGAATGGGATTTTCAAAAGATTTATTATATAAGCCAATCAAGACATATGAAATGTTTGAAATATCGCCTACAATGGATGACAGAAAAGCAAGGGCACAATGTATACTTATTCAGTAGATGTATCAGATTATATATATATATATATATATATATATATATATATATAATACACTATGTGTAAATTATATATAAATATACGGTCTGCTGTATATATATATATATATATATATATATATATATATATATATACACCGTGTTTCCCCGAAAATAAGCCCTACCCCGAAAGTAAGTCCTAGTGCGATTATCAGGGCGGGCTGCAATATAAGCCCTACTCCAAAAATAAGCCCTATCAAACTTCACTAAAAAATCTGTAATCCATTACTGGTGCAGTGTCTCTGTTTATTACTGTTTAATAATGTAATGTTTTACAGCCACCGGAGGTCCTCTTTTCTTGTCCCGGCTGATGTCTGCAGCCCCGTTCTCTTCAGTGTATCGAATGGGCTGACGTTAGGGGGATCTCTGCTCTTCTCTTTCATCCTCTCCTCCCCCCTAACATCAGCTGTATCTCGGCTCTTCTCTCTCATCCTCTCCCCTGCACTGATGTCTGCAGCCCCCTCCTCTTCAGTGTGTGAAGGGGGCTGATGTCTGTGGGATCTTGGCTCTTCTCTCTTTCTCTCCTCCCCATAGATGTCTGCGGCCCCTCCCTCTGCAGTACTCAGAGCGGGCTGACGTTAGCGGGGATCTCAGAGAAGAATAGCAGATCACACGTGAATGCCCAGGGGAGCTGTAAAAGGTATTTTTATGGTATAAAACTGTGGACAGTGGATTAGTTGACAACCACTTTAATGCTTTAATTAAATAAGCCCTACCCCAAAAATAAGCCCTAGTGTGTTTTTTGTAGCAAAAAATAATATAAGACCCGGTCTTATTTTCAGAGAAACACGGTGTATATATATATATATATATATATATATATATATGTATATTATATATATATATAATATATATATATATATATATATATATAAACTAAATTTAATTCAGGTCTTTTGAAATGCTTAAGTTGACATTGCCAAGCACACAGGTGTGAATAGGAAGCAGGTGTGTTAAATTTGGTGTTATTACTCTCACTCCCACATACTGGTCACTGAAAGAACTCTCTGAGGATCTGAAAAAAATAATTGTTGCCATGTAGACATTAAGATGGCATAGGCCAGTAATGGCGAACCTTGGCACCCCAGATGTTTTGGAACTACATTTCCCATGATGCCCTTGCACTCTGTAGTGTAGTTGAGCATCATGGGAAATGTAGTTCCAAAACATCTGGGGTGCCAAGGTTCGCCAACACTAGCATAGGCTATAAGAAGATTGCCAAGACCCTGAAACTGAGCTGCAGCATGGTGGCCATGACCATACAGCGGTTTAACAGGACGGGTTCTATTCAGAACAGGCCTCGCCATGGTCTACCAAAGAAGTTGAGTGCACGTGCTCAGCGTCATATCCAGAGGTTGTCTTTGGGAAATAGATGTATGAGTGCTGTCAGCATTGCTGCAGAGGTTGAAGGGGTGGGGGGGGGGTCAGCCTGTCAGTGCTCAGACCATACGCCGCACACTGCATCATATTGGTCTGCATGGCTGCCACCCCAGAAGGGGGCCTCTACTAAAGATGATGCACAAGAAAGCCCGCAAACAGTTTTCTGAAGACAAGCAGACTAAGGACATGGATTACTGGAACCATGTCCTGTGGTCTAATGAGATCAAGATAAACTTATTTGGTTAAGATGATGTCAAACGTGTGTTTGGCAACCAGGTGAGGAGTACAAAGACAAGTGTGTCTGTCTACAGTCAAACATAGTGGTGGGAGTGTCATGGTCTGGGACTGCATGAGTGTTGTCGGCACTGGGGATCTACAGTTCATTTAGGGAACCATGACTGCCAACATGTACTGTGATATACTGAAGCAGAACATTATCCCCTCCCTTCAGAGACTGGCCCGCAGGGCAATATTCCAACATCATAACAACCCAAAACACACCTCCAAGATGACCACTGCCTTGCTAACGAAGCTGAGGGTAAAGGTGATGGACTGGCAAAGCATGTCTCCAGACCTAAACCCTATTGAGCATCTGTGGGGCATCCTCAAATGGAAGGTGAAGAAGCACAAAGTCTCTAACATCCACCAGGTCCGTGATGTTGTGATGGAGAAGTGGGAGAGGACTCCAGTGTCAACCTGTGCAGCTCTGGTGAACTCCATGCCCAAGGGGGTTAAGGCAGTTCTGGAAAATAATGGTGGTCACACAAAATATTGACACTTTGGGCCAGATTCTCGTAGATTTGCGCATATTTATGCAGGCGTAGCGCATCTCAGATGCTCTACGCCGAGGCAACTTAGAGAGACAAGTCCCATATTCCCGGACTACGTGCGTCCTACGTTGCGCAAGCGCAGAATAGCTAGTACGGGCAGGAAAAGCCTTTTTTCTGGTGTATCTGGTTCTGTGGCTGCTGCGCATAGATACGGCGGCGCATATTTGCATTTACCCCGCGCATCTCTATATACGCCAGCGTAATGCCGCGTACACATGGTAGTTTTTTTGCGATGAAAAAAAACCGTTGTTTTTTAAAACGTCATTTAAATTGATCGTGTGTGGGCAAAACGTCGTTTTTTGTCTTCAAAAAAACGACCAAAATAAAATTCCAACATGCTTGAATTTTTTGTGTCGTTTTTCAAAACGTCGTTTTTTGTTTCACAAAAAGTCACCGTGTGTAGCAAAAACGTCGTTTAAAACGACGCTTTTCAACCCGCGCATGCCCAGAAGCTAGTTATGAAGCGAGCTTCAATGGAAAAGAGTGGTGAACGTAACCTCGCTTTTTGTAAAAAAAAACGATGGTGTGTATGCAACATCGTCTTTGAAAGTGACGTTTCAAAAACGTAGTTTTTTACTTCTCAGAAAACGTAGTTTTTTACTTCACAGAAAACGTCGGTTTTTTTCATCACAAAAAACGACCGTGTGTACGCGGAATAAGTTCTTTGAGAATCTGGCCCTTTGTGCCCAATTTGGACATTTTTACTTAGGGGTGTACTCACTTTTGTTGCCAGCGGTTTAGACATTAATGGCTGTGTGTTGAGTTATTTTGAGGCAACAGCAGTTTTACAGTGTTATACAAGCTGTACACTCACTACTTTACATTGTAACAAAGTGTAATTTCTTCAGTGTTGTCACATGAAAAGATATAATAAAATATTTACAAAAGTGTGAGGGGTGTACTCTTGTGGGATACTGTATCTCTTGCACACCTGCTGGACCAAAGAGAAAATACACTCTGGGCCAGATTCAGAACGAAGATACGTCGGCGTATCTATAGATATGCCGCGTAACTTCTAAGAAAAGCCGGCGTATCTTTTTTCTGTATTCAGAAAACAAGATACGCCGGAATTTAGCTAAGATACGAGCGGCGTAAGTCTCTTACGCTGTCGTATCTTAGTTGCATATTTACGCTGGCCGCTAGGTGGCACTTCCGTCGATTTTCGTGTAGAATATACAAATGAGCTAGATACGCCGATTCACGGGCATACTTGCGCCCGGTCGTCGCATTTTACGTTGTTTGCTTAAGCGTAATTCCGGCGTACCATACCTCTCAGCAAATAGGTTGGGGTGTCTACTTTCCAAAATGGGGTCATTTGGGGGGGGTTTGTGCCATCTGGGCATTCCATGGCCTCCGAAACTGTGATAGGCAGTGAGGGGTAAAATCAAAGATTTGCGCCCTTAGAAAGCCTGAAGGTGGTGATTGGTTTTTGGGGTCCCGTACGCGTCTAGGCTCCCAAAAAGAGAAGCTGCGCTGGCCACTGGGAGGAGGAGGAGGGAGGAGACACGAGGGGATGCAGGGGAAGCTAGCTGGCCACCCGGAGTGAAATGTTATTGTTATACTTTAGCAACTAGTCTTGAGCTTTCACTATATGATGGTCACTACTTCCCCTGCATCCCCTCGTGTCTCCTCCCTCCTCCTCCTCCTCCCAGTGGCCAGCGCAGCTTCTCTTTTCGGCTAATTGGGAAACGGGTCTCAGACCCGCTTTCTGATTGTCTGGAAAAAGAATTAGTGTGAAAATAGCGAATTTTCATTCGCTAGTATCAAAAAGCTGGGTGGGCTGTGTCTGCTCCCCGAGCCCACTCTATTTTAAAGCCTATAAGAGCCTCTAGTTCTAATCACGTGCTTAAAAAAAAAAAAAACATTGGAATCCATGCATCCGACACACTGCATGTAGATTAGGGGCCGGAACTTATGGATGGGGGTGGCGCCCGTGCGCTCTTATGGACGAGCGGCCACTGCTTATTAGATAACCCATAATGCTCGATGTAACAGAATGGCCCGTGGGACCCAGAGGCTCTTGAAGGGTGTGGGGTACTCCTGTTTCAGCTTCACCAATGACTCTTGTGTCTAGGGTCATCCTATGTCCACTAGGGGCATAAGATGACTGAGAAATGATATCTTGAATTACATGAGATGGGATAGTAATGATAATTCAATGTATTGCAGGATATCTTGAAATATTACAGGTTGTTGATTCTAAACGCAACCGGTCAATTGAGTGATTCATTTTTGTGGAAATACAGACTGTCAATGTGGTAATTAAGTCTGCTACTGTCATGTAAACTAGCCTTAGTCTGGCTTCTAAACACATGTTCATGTGTGATGCTAATTGACACTGTATTGTGTGAAGTTCTATTGATGATAATGTGTGTTGTGAGTTAGCACAGTCTAACAGGTCAGATGTCTGACGTGTCAGCTGTAGTTAATTAGCATGTCAATTAGGTCTACTAAAAGAATGTGTATTGTATAGCAGGTGAGAGAAGCTGGAGTTACCTTGTCTGGCTTGTCAGCTGTAGCTAATTAGTTCATGTAGATGATAACAGACCCGGTGCCAGAAAGTCTACCCAAGATGTGTATTGGAGGCTCGTTAGGAAGCATTGTATAATGGTGTGGGTGGAGTTGAGTCATTATTCATATTTGGTTTCTAACTGTATAAAAGCCTGAGTTTACCATTAAAGTGTCTATTCGTTTGGAACCAGAGAACAGAGCTGTGTGTGTCTCGTTTCTGGGTGGAATTCTTAGGCCCCGTACACACAAGCAAATGAATCTGATCAAATCGGTCTGAAAGACCGATTTGGTCAAATTTGTCTGCTGGCTGTTTTGGTTTGATCGATGTACAAACGATCAAACCAAAATCCCCGCCGGCAGACATACCGGCAGACATATCGGTCCGACGGGTTCCCAGCAGACAGTTTTTAAAGCAGGCTTTAAAATCTGTCTGCTGGCAAAATATCCGTCGGCTCGCCCGTACACACGATCGAATCTGTCTGCTGAGACAGTCTGTCAGACCGTTTTCAGCAGATAGATTTGATCGTGTGTTCGCGGCCTTATAGGTCGTGTTCGTCTGCTGGATTGTGGAATGTCGATAAGCTGTCGTGGGTTGGTGGAATGGAATATCGTAAACGGCGTTAACCCCTGACCGTTACACTCTGTTAGACCCCATACACACTATCAGATTTTCTGCAGATTTTTGTCTACAGATTTACCAAAACCATGTCGTGCAAGGGCCTGCCTGATTGCATACAAATTGAAACTTTTAGGCTGGCCATACACTATACAATTTTCTTGTTCAACTTTCCTTGAGGCCGCGTACACACGACCGGTTTCCTCGGCAGAATTCAGCAAGAAACTTGATGGGAGACTTATTCTGCCGAGAAAACTGGTCGTGTGTACACTTTTCACCGAGAAAACTGTTGAGGAACTCGTCGAGCCAAAAAGAGAGCAGGTTCTCTATTTTATCGACGGGAGTCGAATTTGGCTCGTCGAGTTTCTCGTGTGTATGCTAAGAAACCCGCGCACCTTCTGTAAAAGTAGCGTTTGTAATGAAAATAGCACATTTGTCACGCTGTAACAGACTGAAAAGTGAAAATGGCTCTTACCAAACTTTTCAGTAACATGAGATTAGCAAAATCAGCCCCAAGTGTTGTGCCAATGGAATCAAAGTTCCCCTGTTATTGTATGTGTTGAAGTCACCGCGTTTGAGAACGAGGAGGTTTGGTCTTTAACCACTTAAGACCCGGACACATACGCTGCTAAATGACCCAAGGTGTTTTTACAATTCGGCGCTGCGTCGCTTTAACAGACAATTGCGCGGTCGTGCGACGTGGCTCCCAAACAAAATTTGCGTCCTTTTCTTCCCACAAATAGAGCTTTCTTTCGGTGGTATTTGATCGCCTCTGCGATTTTTATTGTTTGCACTATAAACTAAAATAGAGCGACAATTTTGAAAAAAATCACTATTTTTTTACTTTTTGTTATAAAAAAAATCAAATAAACTAAATTTTTGTAAATCATTTAGGCCAAAATTAATTCAGCCACATGTCTTTAGTAAAAAAAAAAATAGCTACCTAGCGGGAACAGCGACACTAAAACAGCGATCAGAAAAATGATCGCTTAGTGATGCTGGCAATAGGGAGTGAAAGGGTTAACTAGGGCGGTGATCAGGGGGTTAAAACTTTATTAGGGGGGGTGGGGGGCTATCCTGGACCTAACACTAACTGACTTTTACACTGCCTGTCACACTGACACTAAATGCAGTGATTAGATCACTGCATTCAGTGACACTGTGACAGGGGGGGTGGGGGGGCAGATCGCAAGGGGTTAATGTGCCTATGTGTGTGTGTGTCAGTGTTGTGTTGGTGCACACTTACTGTGGATGTCTTCTCTCATCAGCAGCGGTGGGAAACACCGCTGCGATGAGAGGTGACATCATTTCCTCCTTCCTGTGTAAACACAGGAGGAGGAACTGACACGAAGGGGGAGCGATCGCGGGGGGGGGGCGGAAAACACGGACATCCGCCCGCTCGTCGGCGATCGCTCCCAGAGCCAGGGGGACTGCCGCACGCCACGGAGGGGGTCCCGATGGGACCCCCGAACCGCACGAAGGGCGAGGACGTAATTTTACGCCCTTGTGCCTGTACGAGCCATGTTGTGGCCGTAAATGTGCGTGCGGGGGTCCTTAAGTGGTTAACGTGTGTACGCAAAGCAAGCTTGTCGAGTTCCTCGACAAGCCTAACAAGGAACTCGACGAGGAAAACAATGTGTTTCGTCCGTCGAGTTCCTCGGTCGTGTGTACGCGGTCTTAGATTTACCAAAAATATGAGGTTAAACCTAAACCCTTTAAATTTGTATGCAATTAGACAGGCTCTTGCACTACATAGTTGAAAGTAAATCTAAAGGAAATTAAATAAGAACATTTTATAATGTATGGCCAGCCTTAAGGTTTGACCTCATATTATATGGTTTTGGTAAAGCTGAAGACAAAAATCTGTGGAAAATCTAATAGTGTGTGTGGGGTATAATGCCGCGTACACATGATCGGGCTTTTGTCTGGCCAAATCACATCGAAATTCCGACGGAATTCCATCTGAGAAAAGTGGAACATGTTCTATATCTAAACTTCGATGGAATTCAGTCTTCAGCCATCTTTTGTATCATGAATACAGTCTCTAGCAATCTCTTGTATCATGTCCTCAGTCTCTAACCATCTCTTGTACCATGTCCGCAACCTCTGATCATCTCTTGTCTTATATCATGTCTGCAGTCTCTGAGGGGGGGTCTGGAGAGGAGTTAAAAGGGTTGTAAAGGTTTGTTTTTTATTTTCTAAATAGGTTCCTTTAAGCTAGTGCATTGTTGGTTCACTTACCCTTTCCTTCAATTTCCCTTCTAAATGTTTTTTCTCTTTGTCTGAATTTCTCACTTCCTGTTTCTCCTCAGTAAGCTTTCCACCATCATCCGAGCGGTGGTTAGTCAGCCAGAACAGCTTACTGAGGAGGAACAGGAAGTGAGAAATTCAGACAAAGAAAACAAAAAAATAAAACATTTTGAAGGGGGCGGGTGGCAACTGAATCTGGTGACAGGTGACTATGGCAAGTAACACTCTGAATCTGGTGACAGTGGCAAGTGACACGCTGAATTTTGTGGCAGGTGACAGTGGCAAGTGACACACCCAATCTGGTGGCAGGTAACAATATGCTGAATTTGGTGGCAAGTGACACGCTGAATCTGGTGGCAAGTGACACGCTGAATCTGGTGGAAGGGGATGGGTGGCAATTGACATGCTGAATCTGGTGACAGGTGACGGTGGCGAGAGACACACTGAATTTGGTGGCGAGTGATACACTGAATCTGGTGACAGGTGGCGGTTGCAAGTGACACGCTGAATTTGGTGGCAACTGACACGCTGAATCTGGTGGCAATTGACACACTGAATTTGTTGACAGGTGATGGTGGCGAGTGACACACTGAATTTGGTGGCAAGTGACACGCTGAATCTGGTGACAGGGGACGATGGTAAGTATCACACTGTAAAGTAGAAATATTGCACTTCCATTCTTGAGAGTAGGTGCGTAAATTGGGGCAACCTTGTAGGTGCACCATAGCATTACTTTTCCCAGGGGCCCATGATGCCATTAAGATGGCCCTGGGTACAGGGATGGTTAGAGACTGAGGACATGATACAAGAGATGGCTAGAAACTGTATTCATGATACAAAAGATGGCTGGAGACTGAGAACATGATACAAGAGATGGCTAGAGACTGAGAACATGATACAAGAGATGGCTAGAGACTGAGAACATGATACAAGAGATAGTTACATAGTTAGCCAGGTTGAAAAAAGACACAAGTCCATCCAGTTCAAAAAATAAAAAATAAACAAACAAAATAAAACACAGTACATCCCATACACCCAACTCCATACCCACAGTTGATCCAGAGGAAGGCAAAAAAAACACAGCAGAGCGATGATCCAATTTGCTACAGGAGGGGAAAAAATTCCTTCCTGATCCCCCGAGAGGCAATCGGATTTACCCTGGATCAACTTTACCTACTCAGTTATATTACGTGCATTTAGGAAAGAATCCAGGCCTCTCTTAAAGCAATCTACTGAGCTGGCCAGAACCACCTCTGGAGGGAGTCTGTTCCACATTTTCACAGCTCTTACTGTGAAGAAACCTTTACGTATTTGGAGGTGAAATCTCTTTTCCTCCAGACGTAAAGAGTGCCCCCTTGTCCTCAGTGTTGACCTTAAAGTGAATAACTCAACACCAAGTTCGCTATATGGACCTCTTATATATTTGTACATGTTGATCATATCCCCCTTATTCTCCTCTTCTCAAGAGTGAATAAATTCAGTTTTTCTAATCTTTTCTCATAGCTGAGCTCCTCTATGCCTCTTATCAGTTTAGTTGACCTTCTCTGCACTTTCTCCAGTTCTCCGATATCCTTTTTGAGAACTGGTGCCCAAAACTGGACTGCATATTCCAGACGAGGTCTTACTAATGATTTGTACAGGGGCAAAATGATATCTCTATCTCTGGAGTCCATACCTCTCTTAATACAAGAAAGGACTTTGCTCGCTTTGGAAACTGCAGCTTGGCATTGCATGTTATTATTGAGCTTATGATCAACTAAAACCCCCAGATCCTTCTCCCTTCTCTAGGCTAGAGACTGTATTCATGATACAAAAGATGGATGGAGACTGAGCACAGGATACAAGAGATGGCTAGAAACTGAGAACATGATACAAGAGATGGTCAGAGGCTGCAGGCATGACACAGTAGATGTCAGAGGCTGCAGACATGATAGAGGAGGTGTCAGAGGCTGCGGGCATTGTACAGGAGATGATTAGAGACTGAGGACATCATACTAAAGATGGTCAGAGACTGCAGGCATAGTACAAGAGATGGCAAGAGACTGCAGACATGATACAAGAGATCAAAGCAGCCTCATCAGTGCGCATCAAATGTAGCCTCACTGTGCCCATCAATGCAGCCTCACTGTGACCACCAATTGCAGCCTCGCCGTGACCACCAAATTGCAGCCTCGCGTGACCATCAATGCAGCCACGCCGTGCCCATCAATGCAGCCTCGCCGTGCCCATGGTTGAAGCCTCGCCGTGCCCATCAATGCAGTCTTACTGTGCCCATCATTGCAGCCTTACTGTATCCATCGTAGCTTCCTGGTGCCCATCAATGCAGTCTCTTTGTGCCAATCATTGCAGCCCCTCTGTTCCCTTCATTGCAGCCTCATTGTGCCCACCAGTGCAACCTCACTGTGCCCACCAATGCAGCCTTGCTGTGCCCACCAATGTAGCTTCACTGTTCCCACCAATGCCGCTTCTCTGTGCCCATGAATGCAGCCTCCCTGTGCCCACCAATTGCAGCCTCCCTGTGCCCACCAATTGCAGCCTCTCTGTGACCACCAATTGCAGCCTCTCTGTGACCACCAATTGCAGCATGTGTGCCCACTAATTTAAGCCTCACCATTTTCTGTATAACACAGCGCTCTCCTCCCTCTGCCCTCCGGCGCTCGTATGTCACGGAGCTAGGTCTGTGTGCAAGGTCCCACCCCCCCTAGACCGGGTCATGTGATAGGCGGAACACTGATTTAATCACTGTTCTATCTAGAAAACTATCAGACGATCCGGTCTAGGGGGAGGGGCCTTGCACAGCTCTAGGAGAGGTGCAAGGGCCACATCGGATGGCCTGGTGGGCCGGATTCAGCCTGCAGGCTTTGTGTTTGACACATGCGCCATAAAGTATCCCTTTCACTTATTTTCATTTAAAGAATGGTGTAAACCAACTGATGTACAAAAAACATTGGTAGAATTTATATACAGAACATTTGTATTAAAGCGGAGTTCCTACTAACACTTCAAATACTGCAGCTGCTGACTTTTAATAATCGGACACTCACCTGTCCCAGGGTCCAACCATGCGGGGGGAACGAAGCCCCGCTCATCTCCCCCTCTGCTCTGCGGCTGCCGGCATCACTACTGTGGGTGGACGGCTGTGGCTTCACAGCCGGGGGAACGCACTACACATGCGCGAGCCACGCTGCGCACCGTGATTGGCCGAGCAATCCTCTGGGACCTGTGAGTGTCCCAGATGATTGCCGAGAGTGAGGGGGGAGAGGTGACCTTCCGGCGCCGCGGTCCCAGGGAGGAAGTGGGACCTGAAACCCTGTAAAAAGAGGGTTTTTTGCTTCCCACCTCAACAAATGACATGCCAAATCTAGCATGTCAGGTGGAAGTTACATTTTTGGGTGGAACTCCGCTTTAAGTTGTCAAAATTATGTAAAAAAAAAAACAACTTTGCTACATCGTGCTGAATGATTGCAGGTAATAAATCTACCAGTGTATCCTGAAGGTAAAAGGACCATTGGCTTATGTGTAAGAATAAGATGTGATTATAAAAAATGAAGCGTAGCTGTGAGCTGTCTTGTAATCACAGAGTCTTTGTATCGATTCTCACCTTACCTGCTACATTTTTGTCATTGTGCATTTGCCACTTTGGTAATTAAAGAGGAAACAGCTGCTTTCCGACTCTGTACACAGAATATGCTCTAAGTGACTATGGGGGGAAATTTGTCAAATTAGTAAATGAACTAAGGTTGTTGGTTGTGCCTCGGAAATCCATCAGCGTCCACAAGCAGTTAGCCAGGGTAATGACTCAGAGGCCCACAGTTTAGTCAACAAACTAATGAGCTGTGTTTTACTCGGTGTAATGGAGTTCCAGTTTCAAACATTTGATATGCATGAACTCGCTCGCTCCAGCCCAGCCTTACTGCCTTAATATCCAGCAACGATGTGACAGAGTCACTGAATTATCCCAGCTTAATTTCTGTGGCCCCATTCAGCCAGAAACCGTGAATTAATAATTTAAGGACAGTGAGGAATGGCTTAGAGTGGATTTGTGTTGTTCCTTTTCCTTTTAACCCCTTTCGTCATTTACAGCGGAACAACAGAGAACAATAGCACTTTTTGGCTTTCAATAAAAGAGCATATTCTATGTTGTTGAACGGTAAAGCATTTCATTAGTTTAAAGGGTAACTCCACTTTCATGGGGGCAAAAAATTGCAAATAAAGAATACAAATATACAGGTAGCTTGTACAATTATGATACAAGTCATATTGTAATTGAATGTTATTAAAAATTACCTTTCCTTTTTATTCTGCATTCATTTCTATAAATGAAATGCAATGTGGCTACATGGAGGTGTTCTGTACACAGAATGTATACTGGCTGCTCCCCAGAAACATAATTTCCTGCTTGTGTGATTGGCTCACCAATTTTCCCATACGTCTGCCTAAGATACAAGTCAGATTTCAGGCATCCCCTGCAACAAAAATTTAATTTTTGGTGAGATATTTCCAATAGGAACACGTCTAAGGTAGAGTGACCACCAAACTACCATTCAGGGACACCCTTCCTTCCCAAAAATCAGCTTGTGCTGTAATGAATCACAGCACAGTGATTGGACACAAGAGGCGGGATTTATAATTTCTCCAATCACAAGCAGTACTGTCAGAGAGCAAAGCGGTGATTTGGCGGCCTTTTTTGTGGGCTTTAGATTGGCCCGGAGGGGGGGGGGGGGGGGGCTGTGTCAGTTTCATTCCGGGACACTGTATTGTCCTGGAATGAAGGTGCCCGGGACAGACCTGCAAAATGCAGGACTGTCCTGGGCAATCCGGGACACGTGGTCACCCTAGTCTAAGGCTGGCCATATATGTTTCATTTTCTTGTACAATTTTCTTTTAGATTTACCATAAACTATATAATATGAGGTCAAAACTAAACAACACTTTCAACTGTATCCAATTAGGCAGGCCCCTGCACTACATAGTTGAAGGTAAATCTAAAGAAAATTTTACAGAAAATTGTATGAAAATTGTATAATGTATGGCCAGCCTAAAGGATGCAGGCCCAGCAGCTTTCCTCATTAGTGAAACCACTCCCATTAGACCCACTTCGCACAGAGGCACAGACAAACACACAGGAATTTCTTCTGAATAACACAAGGTAGGAATCTGCAACAAAGGTTGTTATAATCTTTGCAATGTACAAAGATCACCCAGGGGGAATGTTTTTTTTCTCAACAAAAGTGGAGTTACACTTTAAGTGAAAGCAAGTACTAATAGACAGTTTATAAGAGCATTCTAGAAAGAGGAAAATCAATAATGTGTTGCTTTTTGGATTATCTTTGATCTTTTTTTTCTATTATTAAAGATGGAAAAATTATTATTTTCCTGCTTTCTGTCACTTTTTTGTCACTGCTTTTTTCAAAGTGTGTTTATCATTTTATATTTTCATAAACTGTCAGAATAATCATTGGTGTGATATTGATTCATAGCTGGCAAACTCAGACTAAATAAAACACCAGCACATTTAAGAAAAACAAAACAAAAACTCCCACAAGAAACTTAAGGCTACTTTCACACCGCAGCACCTGGCCACTAGTGCCACTCGTTTTTGCGGCACTATAGCTGCATTTTTCGACCACTAGCGGGCACTTTTAACCTCCCTGGCGGTCTTCCCGTGTGTGGCACGGGGTGAGATTTTAAAGCTACGATCGGTAACCCCATGCCACACACGGGCTTGCCTCGCTGGATGCAGAAAAAAGTTTACTTACCTTTTCTCTGCGATCCAGCGATGAATCCCCGCAGTACACGGCGGGCGGATGTCCGCCTGATGCTGTGTGTTCCGCCGATTCCCTTCCCTGCGAGCGTCGCGACGTAGGGGGGGGAACGGCGCCAAATTTAAAAAAGTAAACAAACACTATACATACAGTACACTGTAATCTTATAGATTACAGTACTGTATGTAAAAAATACACACCCCCCATGTCCCTAGTGGTCTGCCCTGTACACTACATGTCCTTTTATATAATAAAAACTGTTCTTTCTCCCTGCAAACTGTAGATTGCCCATAGCAACCAAAAGTGTCCCTTTATGGCAAAAATTGTTTTAGAGCAGCTAAAAAACAGCGATAATAAATCAGAATCACTTGCAGAATTTAGCGATAGCGATTTATGGGGAAATTCGTCATAAAAAAAAAAAAATAATGACAGCAAAAATTCTGCAACTGAGCAAATTTCAGTGATTTTGATTTGATTACATTATTGAATAATTTTTACTATAATTATATTATTATTTGTTATAATTTTTTATAATTATTTATTATATTATAATTTTTAATAAGAAAAAAAAAAAAATCATACCCAGGATGCCTATTAGACTCTTGTTTGGATAGATTTCAGTGAGTTATTCCTAAGAATTACAAGCCTACAGTATAAAACGCCAAATTCCCTTGCAAATAATGGTACCGCTTTTAGCACCTAAAATCTGAAAGAATCATACCGCCAGGGAGGTTAATAGAGTGGGACTAGAGTAAAAAGACATCTTTATTAGTATACTGTAGCTCCAACCTTTCCAAATGGGTTGTTAGCTCCATAAAAACCTTGACAAGTGAGTAAGTTTAAAGGGTATGTTTACCTTTACAGAAAAATCTGTAAGGTAACATACACAAGACGCCCTCCTCACCCCTCCCCCTCCCTCAGTTCCGCTGACCTGCAGGGCGGCAATCTCCCGTTCTGAGCCCTGGTATAGCCGCCTCAGGAGTCCGGGGCTTAGAAATCCCTGAAGCTGAATCTTCAAAACATACCCCATCAGGAGGGACATTTTGGAGCATTCTAATTGGTCGACACCATTACATGGGCGGCGCCAATCAATCAGAACCTGCATAGCCCATCCTGTCAGCGTGGAAGAAGACACGTGAATGCTGAGGGGCTTTCTAAGCTGGATCCCTGAGGCGGCTATACCGGAGCTCAGAACAGGAGATCGCCGCACAACAGGTCAGCGGGACTGGGGGGGGGGGGGTGGTCCTGTGTAAATTCATCTTACAGATTTTTCTCTAAAGGTAAACTTACACTTTAAAAACAAACATATAACAGTAGATTTTTGAATGACAGCTGAGGGGGCAAGACAAGCAGAGCACACAGAGGAGTTGATTTACTAAAACCAGAGTGAAAAATCTGGTGCAGTTCTGCATAGAAATCAGCTTCCAGGTTTTTGTGTCAAAGCTTTATTGAACAAGCTGAAGTGAGAAGCCGATTGGCTACCATGCACAACTACACCAGATTTTGCACCCTCCAGTTTTAGTAAATCAACACCAGTGTCTGCACAGGACAGGCAAGGCAAACAATTGCTGCAGCCTGAAATGCACTGTGGCCTGTGGGCGGGAGGTCGGGATGGACCGGGAACAGCTGAGCCGAGCCGGTGGATCTTAGGGGCCACATGACCTTCCTACAGGGCCGGCCTTAGGTGTTCAGGCGCCCTGTGCAAGCTAATCCTGTGGAGCCCCCCCCCCCCCAGACCGCTACACACTAAACTACCCACAGACCACTACACAATACACACTGACCGCTACACAATACACACTGACCGCTACACAATACACACTGACCGCTACACAATACACTACCCACTGACCGCTACACAATACACACTGACCGCTACACAATACACACTGACCGCTACACAATACACCTCCCACTGACCGCTACACAATACACACTGACCACTACACAATACCCACTGACCACTACACAATACCCTACCCACAGACTACTACACAATACACTACCCACTGACCGCTACACAATACACTACCCACAGACCGCTACACAATACCCTAGCCACAGACTACTACACAATACACTACCCACAGACTACTACACAATACACTACCCACTGAACGCTACACAATACACACTAACTGCTACACAAACTACCCACAGACCGCTACACAATAAACTACCAACAGACCGCTACACAATACACACTGACACTACAGCATTGGTGCATTTTACTATAGGGGGCTCTGGTGGACTACAAGGCCCAGCATTTTACTATAGGAGGCATTGGTGGACTACAACGACCAGAATTTTAGTCCCACCAATGCCTCCTATAGTAAAATGCTGGGCCTTGTAGTCCACCAGAGCCCCCTATAGTAAAATGCTGGGCCTTGTAGTCCACCAGAGCCCCCTATAGTAAAATGCGGGGCCTTGTTGTCCACCAGAGCCCCCTATAGTAAAATGCTGGGCCTTGTAGTCCACCAATGCCTCCCATAGTAAAATGCTGGGCCTTGTAGTCCACCAATGCCTCCTATAGTAAAAGGCCCAGCATTTTACTATGGAGGCATCACACTGACTTTCTGGTGACATAGAGGAGGGGGGGTAAGCTGGCCTGACAGATGAGCCCTCAGCAGACACACATCGGGAGGCAGGACTCCAGGAGCACGCAGGCACGATCATTGAATCCACAGTGCAGCCCCGCCCCCGCCTCCACACATGACCAGCACCAGCTCAGCATGGCCATTCACAGACCCTGTCTGCTTCCCGGCATGCCCCGCCCCGCACATCGCACATGGCCCGTTCGGCCAATCACAGAGCACCCACTGGCTCAAAGCACATCGCATATCGTATCGTGGAGAAATCTGCTACTGGCCACAGGACTCAACAGGCGGGCACACCCCTAAGGCCGGCCCTGCCTTCCTACAACTCCCACAATGCAGCGCGGCAGCAGCCGGCCAATCGACGGCCGCTGCTGCCGAGTTTTAGCAAAAAAAAAAACAGCGCTGCGGCCTTTTTAAATGTAATGTGAGCGGCCAGGGGGGCAATCTCCACATTTCCACCTGGCTCAGTCCGCCCCTGGATACCGTGATACAAAGAAGGGGATGCGTGGTGACATCCCCTCCTCTCACGGGCGCCGGCTGTCTAAGCGTCCCGGTCAGCAGTGTTCGGCACTTCTCATAAAACAGTGCACATCCGAGTGAAGCCTCCTCTCCTCCTATCTGTTTATGTGTACAGAGGGGGGACCTTCTGTGCATGTGCCATCACCACGCTGATCTGCAGCATCTGAGCCTGAGGTACTGAATTGGGGAGGGGGGGTCTCTGCACTGGGGGGGTCTTGCACTGAGGGGGGTCTCTGCACTGGGGGGTCTCTGCACTGAGGGGGGTTTGCACTGAAGGGGGGTCTCTGCACTGGGGGGGTTTGCGCTGAAGGGGATATTTGCACTGAGGGGGGGTCTCTGCATTGGGGGTGTTATATCCTCTGTGTTGTGAGAGACACAAGACTCTGGTCTGGAACAATGGATGTTTATTTCAGTACAGGCTGTACACTGCAACATGCATCTCAGGAAAGTACATATCTGTTTCCTACATTTGCTCTCTCTCTAAGATGGCAACTATGCCCCTTGTCATCACTGCTGGGTGGAGCCAGCCTTAAAGTGCCAGTACATGTGGAACCCTTCAGGTATAACACCTTCAATCCATCCCTAAAAAAAAAAAAAAAAACACAACAAAACAATAAACAGGCACAAAACATTAACTGATAACTGTCCACAGGAGGATTACAGGATGTAACGGTCACCACTGTTTACGACCTTCCATCCAACCACGACAAGCTTATCTGACACACTGCGACAATCCTACACGATCCATATCAATTCCCCAGAAAATGAGACTGACTGCTCTATCTTCTGGTTTCCAAATATATGAACACTTTATTGGTTTCTTCTCAGCTTTTTATACAGTACAAGATGTTACAGCCAATCACAGGACAATGCCATCTCCACCCCCCTATTCACACACTGAGGCTAATTATCTAATCAGTAGCTAGACATTTCGGCACCGATACTGACAGATCTATCACATTCCAAACTACAATTACACAATGCCTTGACCTCAATCCACATTATCTCGACAGACGTACTGTCTCAATTATTCCTAAACATAATTGACATGCTAATTCAGTACATCTGAATGGAGACTTTAACACATTGTTTTAAACACAATGAATCACACAATGAAAAGGTCTTTCAGGCCCTGATGCAATTAACACCTTTCCACAGAATGTGTCCACACATTGAAGAGCCAACCTCACTTAACATTTCAATAGCCGGAGCTAAGCATTGAATAAGCTTGTAATGTCCCTCTCCTGTGTAACAGATGTCAAGTAAGAACACCTTTGTACCATAGACAATGTATTGTCTAGGAGTAGATGCAATTAACACCTTTCAAAAGCATGTGTGCCCATATTGAATAGGAAACAGCTTGTGATATCTCAAGACATCCTGCAAACATGAATTATTATTAATGTCCCATCTTCTGCAATACATGATATCATTTCTTTGTCACCCTATGGCCCTAGTGGACATAAGGTGACCCTAGACATAGGAGAATCTCAGTCTGTCACGGGTCATTCCGTTACACAGGACTTCTCCCACATCCAGATGGGAGACCAAGCTTCCAGGGACAGTTGCACGGTTAATATGTCATCGAATCACTTCCGTTGGCCCCGTCGAAAGTCTCGTAACCGCTCTTGCAACTGAAACCGGTCAGGAGGGCGACAGTGTCATTGAGGCCAGGCATCCAGCGATTCGGGACCAGAGGAAACAGGGCTGGCCGGAATGGGTACCGGCGGGCCAAGAAGGGATCCCCCAGCTCAGATGTTAAACAGACCTCCGGACCAGAGCTGGAGGGCTCTGTTGGAGCTGAGTTCAAAAGTTCAGAGTCCCCACAATCATCAGTCTCTGTGCATCCTGATTCGCTGAGAGCAGATCCTTGAGACACTGGTGGTTCAGCTGGCATCAGGGAAGAGCATATCCAAAACAGTACATGGCTGCCGACCCAGAACGAGTTCTGTTGGAGTTTTCCCAGTGGTTGCATGTGGTGTGTTTCTGTAAGCAGAAAAGAAGGAGTCCAGCTGCTGGTGTGAAAGGGATTTGCAGCCACTTTAGCTTTAAAAATGGCGTTTGAAAGTCTGCACAAACCTCTCTGCTTGACCATTTGTAGCTGGGTGGTAAAGTGCAGTCAACTTGTGCTTTATGTTGTGGGCAGTCAGGAAACGCTGAAACTCTTGACTGGTGAATTGTGAATCTCTGGGGTATCCAAACGTAGCAGCGAGATGTAACAGTATGGAAACCGTTGCCTTAGTCGTTGAGTAACTGGAATGACTTCACATATGTTGCGATATCTGAGTCTAGGTTTGGCAACCACACATAGCCTCTGGCCTTTTGTTTCATACGTGTGCCCCCGGGATGACCAGTATGTAGAAAGTCCAGAATGTGTCTCCGGAGGGTCTGTGGAATGATCACTCGGTCTCCCCATAAAACACAGTTGCCAGCCACAGTCAATTCCATACGCCTACGGAAATAAGGTTCATACACCTGTGTGACAGTTGCAGGCTAACCGGATCGTACCCAGGAGAGTATTGTTTTAAGAAAGGTATCCTTGGTTGTATGGGCTGCTATCTCCCCAGAAGACAAGAAGGACAGGCTGGTGTAACGGCAACTCTTGAAGGGCAAACAAGGAGAGAGGCGCCTCTGGGTGTAGTATGTTAAACAAATTTAATCACAAAGCCATAGATAAGAAAACCACTCACATTTTGGTGGTGATATACAGGCATATCAAAGTTTCTCCAGAAGGGAGGGGTGGCTGTCATCTGGTGCGCTCGTTCATCCACTTTGTGTCCACTGGTGTAGCGCTGTGTGGTGAGGAGTCAGTCCTGTTTCCCTTGATGTTTATGAGTGGGTGCAATGGATGAGACAGTCCTCAAAGAGCACAGCGCCGTGCAGCAGGAGCAGCGGGCGATGGATGGTGACGTCACCAGGCAAGCGACGCGTTTCCGAATGCTAAGGCAGAGAATGACACGACTGCCGCATTCCTTTCTCAAGCTGATCAGACCAGAGGCGCCTCTCTCCTTGTTTGCCCTTCTAGATTTGGAACTTGGTTTCTGTTCCCCACTGATGGCAGCCCTGAGTGTATATCTCCATCAACTTAATAACAATTTATTCTAAACAGCCTGAACTGTTTTTATTTTTATTTTTATAATAATTTTTACTTGGACCTTTTATTGGACCCTGGTTTATATCACGCTGTTGGGATATATATATATTTTTCTTTGATTTTTGCGCAAAATTTACTTGTTGTAACGGCAACTCTTGACCGGTGGAGAAGAGTCCACGGACCTCCCTGTCAGTCGGGACATTGCGTCCGCATTAGCATTGGCATCATGACCACGATGCCAAATTTTGTATCTGTATGCCCCCAAGAATAGGGCATAGCATTGAAGGCGGGCCGCAGTAGTCTGGGAGATGCCTTTGTCAGGGCTAAAGATCTGAAGGAGTGGTTTATGGTCTGTCAGTATGGTGAATTCCCTACCATACAGGTAAGGATGAAACTTCTTAATTGCCCATATCAGCGCAAGAGCCTCTTTGTCAATGCGTGAGTAATTGCTTTCTGCTTTTGTCAAAGACCTGGAGGCAAATGCCACTGGTTTTTCTGACCCATCTGGTAAGATGTGGGATAGTACCGCCCCCAGACTATAGGGTGAGGCATCACAAGCCAAGGTGAGAGGCTTCTGGAGGTCATAGTGCACGAGCATGCGTGATGCCAACAGCTTCTGCTTAGAAACTTCAAAAGCACGTTGGCATGCAGCCGACCAGTCCCATCTGGAGTGTTTCTCCAAAAGCTTGTTCAACGGAAACAAGGTGTGTGCCAGATCTGGCAGGAATTTGTGGTAATAGTTCAGCAAGCCAAGGTATGATCGCAGCTGCTGAACATTGTTGGTTGGGACTGGAGCTTTGACTAAAGCATCAACCTTGGCTTCTGTGGTGTGCATCCACAAGGTGACCACAAAACTCCAATTTAGGCACCATGAATTGTCATTTTGCTAAGTTCACTTTCAGACCCTGTTCTTGGAGTCTCGCCAACACAAGCTCCACATTCTGCTTGTGTTCCTGGTCAGTCCGTCCCGTAATGAGCATGTCATCTTGCAGGCACTGGGTGAAAGGAATGTCCGCCAAAATCTCGTCCATTTTTCGTTGCCAAATGGCTGGGGCGGAGGCTACCCCAAACACCATCCGATTGTATTCATACAGTCCCTTGTGGGTGTTGATGGTCAGAAACTTGCGGGAAGAAGGATAGACCTTAAACTGTAAATATGCTTGTTTGAGATCAAGCTTGGTGAACTTTTGACCCCCTGCAAGAGAGGCAAAAATGTCATCTACTCTGGGTAGGGGATACTGGTCTATTTCCAGTTGAGAGTTCAGTGCCATGCGGAAATCGCCAAAAATGCGTTAGTCCCCATTCGCTTTCTTTACCGGTACAACTGGTGATGCACACTCGCTGTGCTCTACCTTTGAGATGACACCTTGTTCCTCCAGCCGACTTAGTTCTGCTTCCACACCTGCTCGGAGTGCGAAAGGTACTGTCCGAGCTTTGAAGAACTTAGGCTGAGTGTTGGGTTTCAGCTTGAGTCTCACACAGTCATGCTTTATTTTTCCCAGCTGATCATCAAACATCTTTGGGAACCGCTGCTTCAGGGACACCACCCATCCCTCATTATCTCCTAATGGCATGGTGACGGTGTTACAGGGACTTATGGTGTTGTCTGGCATACCAAAGTGAGCAATCCAGTCTCTCCCAAAGAGAGGGGGTCCCCCATTTTCCAGGATATATAATAGTAGTCTCTTTGTCTGACCCTTGTACAATACCTTTACTTTTGCGTAACCCAGTGGGTGGAGTATCTGCTTTGAGTATGTCTGCAGTTTGATTGGTGTTGGGCGGACAGTTTTTTGGGTCTAAAGTTGTCTCCATTGTTTCTGGGTGATAACTGAAACTGCTGCTCCTGTGTCTACATCCATCTTGAGTTTCTTTCCCTCAACGGTTACATCTACAGTCATTGCGGAGGGTGCTGAATGCATATGATGTATGTCTAATCTGTGGAGCACTTCCTCATCCTCTGACTCAGATGATGATGTATATCTTCCCACCATATATGCCTTTGTCTTGGGGTTCAGAGGTTGTTTATCTCGCACCTTCTTGCTACGGCAAACTCGTTTCAGATGGCCGGTCCTACCGCAATTATGACATGTCTGATTCTTAAACCGGCAGACTTTGTGGTCATGGTCTGTATTCCCACAACAATAGCAAGCTGACTCCTGGCTTGGTGATGGTCTGTATTTCCAGTTTGCGGCAGTTGGCTTAACTGCTGTTCTGAAAACTTCCTGCTTCACCTATTCCCTTCTGCTCTGGGGGTTCGATTCCTCTGTATCTTTCACAGCCATTTCCATCACTGAAGCTATCTCAATTGCCTTTGTAAGGGTAAGGTCTTTCTCTGTAACAGTCTCTTTTGGGTCGACTCACAATTCAGTCTCATAACAAACTTATCTCTAGGTAGGTAGTCCCCAAAAGAACAGGTAGAGGCTAGACTGCGAAAGACGAGCACATAAACTTTAATCTCTTCACTTGTCTGCTGCTGCCTCTGATAGAAGCAAAATCTTTCTGCCATTTCTAGTGGTTTGGGCTGGAAATGATCCTCTAGCAGTGTCAGCAGCTCTGCCAATGTCTTAGTTGCTGGTTTTACAGGGAAAAGCAGATCCCTAAGAGTGTTATATGCATACCTCCCAACTTTTTGAGATGGGAATGAGGGACATCTGAGTTGTTGTTGGGGGGGGTTCCGCGGATCCGAGTTGTTGAGCGAGGGGGGGTTCCGCGGATTGGAGTTGTTGAGTTGGGGGGGGGGGTCCGGGGATCGGAGTTGTTAAGAAGGGGGGTTTCACAGGTCGATCAAAGTTGTTGAGTGGGGGGGGGATGTCATTTGCACTGAAATACTGTTGCAGCCTCTCAACCCAGGAACTCCAGGATGTCTGTTCTCCATCAAACTCACTTAATGTCCTGATTATTGACCTTCTGCTGGGATCTGTGATTGCTTTTATGAAGGTGACAATCCACAATGTCTCTGTCTCTTTCTCACTCTCAGACTGATAGACACTTTGTAAATCCCATCCTCGTCGCCACTGTTATATCCTATGTGTTGTGAGAGACACAAGACTCTGGTCTGGAACAATGGATGTTTATTTTAGTACAGGCTGTACACTGCAACATGCATCTCAGGGCAGTACATATCTCTGCTGGGTGGAGCCAGCCTTAAAGTGCCAGTACATGTGGAACCCTTCAGGTATAAAAGGGGGGTTAGCACTGAAGTGGGTCTTTGCACTGAGGGGGGTCTCTGCACTGGGGGGTTATCACTGAGGAGGGTCTCTGCACTGAGGGGGTTTGTACTGAAGGGGGTCTCTGCACTGGTGGGTTTGCACTGAAGGGGGTCTTTGGACTGAGGGGGAGGGTCTCTGCACTGGGGGGGGTTTGCACTGAAGGGGGTCTTTGCACTGAGGGGAGTGTCTCTGCACTGGGGGGTTAGCACTAAGGAGGGTCTCTGCACTGAGGGGGTTTGCACTGAAGGCGGTCTTTGCATTAAGGGGGGTGTGAACTGAAGGGGGGTCGGCACTGAAAAGAGTCTGTGTAAAATGCAGAGGATCCAGAGCTATGGGGGGCTGTGTAATGTAAAGGGGCCCAGAGGTGCAGGGTGCTGTGTAATGTAAAGGCGTCCTGAGGTGCAAGGTGCTGTGTAATGTAAAGGGGTCCAGAGGTTCAGGGGTGTCTCTGCACTGGGGGGTTTGCATTGAGGGGGGTTTCTGGGGGGCCTCCATGTTCATTTTGCTTGGGGCCCCCTAATTCCTTCAAATGGCCCTGCATGTGAGAGGGGAACATAAAGGATGAGAAGACCACACTGTCACCCTTTAATCCCCGAACACCACCTCCCACACGTCGCTAGGCCATACCCCCAGCTCCCTCCTCACAGGATGTGACTGACAGCAGCAGATGCTTATGGCTTCCTGTGTTCTCAGAGTTTTCTGTGAGATCGGGATGTAAGAACAGCAGCGCTGCAGCCAGTACAGCGCTGGAGCATAGGAGGACTCAGGTAAGTGTTCAGGGATGGCTAGAGGTATTATACATTTTTTTCCAACGCTCCTTCTCATTGAAAACAATGGGACACCGCGGAATCATATTGCCGGTGGTTTTATCACTACTATTCCTTTATATTGGCTTTTGAAATGTACAAATGTAGCAATTTAGATATTGGATAAAAGGTTTAGCACAACTATATGGAACAGACCAAAATGAGGGACAAACGAGGAGGAAAGAGGGACAGACGGACATTGTTTCAAATCGGGGACAGTCCCTCAAAATCAGGATCAGTTGGGATGTATGTTAATGCAGGGGTTAATACCGCACCGTTTGCGGCCGAATACCACCGCAATTCCTACGTAACATGCGACGGTATAGCGCAGCTAAAAATAGTGCCGCTATACCACCACTGCATATACTGCCCCAGTGTGAAAGGGGACTTATGCAAACCAAAGGAATTTTATCTAAAAAGGAAAAGGGGAAGGAGTGGGCAACACCAAAGGTGTCGGAAAGGAATAGAGGGGTAAAGGGGGACATTAGAATTTTTTTTACTTTAATGCATATTTTCCACGTTTTTGAGATGGGAATGAGGGACACCCATTAGCAAAAGTATGTAGGCATAGGACACACCCCCCTGTTAGTGTTTCACACTAACAAACAGCGCTTAGTCATAGCTATGACTAAGCACTGTTTGTTAGTGTGAAACGCGTTCATTTTTTGAATAGAAGGCAAAAACTTTTTTGGAGTGTGGCTGTCCAGAACTTCTGACATGGCCAAAGCACTGGAGGACAGACCTGGCAGCGTGTCCTCAGGAGGCCATGTGAAAGAACCAGGATAGCTGATGATAGCTCCTGATGACGTAACATAGGAAGATGGCGATGCAGAACAACAGAGTAGCAGATCCCAGCAGAACCAAGCTGGATTCGCTGGGTGTATGAGTATATTTATTGATGATTGATGAAATAAACAATCGAGCAAAAAAAAAAAAAGTACTCTACCCCTCATCTTTTAGAGTGGGCCCGGATTCTTAACAACTTTGTGGCTATGCTGGTGGGCCTATAGCAATTCAGTCACTTTCTGAACTCTAGTAGCGGGATAGTGCGTCCACCAATCCTATGATTTCACTGGGGCATGTACCATTTCCTCTTTTCCCTTTCCTGTCCTGTTTTTCATTGCAAAATCATATAAAGGGTCTGTTACCTCCCACCTTGTTCCAGTTTATTATTTTGCACTGTGTTTTTTTTCGATCTTTTTTCCCTATATGGTCCTCATTGACATAATATGGAAAGTCTTTTACATCTATGTCTTCATGTATGTTTGTACCCTGGTATTTGTCTGAATAAAAAGTAATTTGACTCAAAAAAGGTAAGAAGAGAAAGAAAATAAATAAATAAAATAGGGTGGGAGAAGTTCCTCTAGTCCTGATAGAGCGCTAGTGACATCTAGAGGCTGATACAACATCATCAGGGATAAGTGAATTGATATACAATCCATTGAGTCGCAAGTTAATGGGCACAAGGCCAATCCAGGCAGTATGTGACTCTTTAAATGACACAAGACAGAACAAACAAATCTTTTATTCTAGTTGCTGCTATTAGTGCATGTAAGAATATATATATATGTTAATTGATTGGTAAACTTATCCAGCAAAACATCAGGTCCACTCATTCTTTTACTCTGTTGCCAAGGCACAAAATGCGTTCTTACAGTGAAAAGATTTAGCTTTAGGGTATACAATTAGGGCCAGCTCCACAAAGAATTACGTAATTAAGGGCCCTTTCACACGTCCGCCTCCGCTCGTCCGTTTTTACAAGTCCGTAAACGGACTTGTAATGGTTCCCTATGGGATTGCGTCCGTTAGCGGATGATGCATCCGCTAACGTCCGCAAAGATCCGCGTCCGTCTGGATCCGGTTTTTCAGATGGAAGAAAACCCTATTTTTCTTTCGTCCGGTGGAACGGATCGGATGAAGATGGACAAACGGTCCGTTTTCATCCGATTCCCCATAGGGGAGAGCGGAGGAGAGACAGGGCGGTCCCTGCACAGTGGGCGGGGACCGCCCTGTCCGCCGACAGCTGAGCGGAGACCCCCCACTGAGCTGACGGACACACACGAAGCGGACCCGAAAAAACGGTCCGCTTCGTGTGAAAGGACCCTTAGTCATTTCAAATTCCCGCCGGCGTATCTTTGTTTTGTATCCACAAAACAAGATACGCCGGAATTACGCTAAGATACGACTGGCGTAACGTTATTACACCGTCGTATCTTAGTTGCATACTTACGCTGGACGTTGAATATGCAAATGAGCGAGTTACGGCAATTCACGAACGTACGAGCGGCCGGCACATTCCTTTTACGTCGTTTGCGTAAGCGTATGTCCGGCGTAAAGTTACCCCTGCTATATAGAGGCGTACACCATGTTAAGTATGGATGTCGGGCCAGCGGCAAATTTTCCGTCGTTCACGTCAACCGTTCGCGACGTGATTTCACGCATGCGCACTGGGATACTTCCACGGCCGGCGCATGCGCAGATAAAAAAAATACGTTGTTTGCGTTGGGTCATTCATAATTAAAATAAAACACGCCCACCTCTTGTTTATTTGAATTACATCCGCGAACGCCGGCCCATTTACGATACGCCGCTGTAAGTTACAGCAGAATTGCTTTGAGGATAAGGATATGCCGCTGTAACTTACAGTGGCGTAGAGTAAATGGGACACGCTGCGCCGGCGGGGCATGTATGTGGATCTGGCCCTTAGTGCTTATGTCATTAACATTTGTTGTTATACATAGCTCCAACGCAGTGTAAGTAATAAAACTACATAGGGTCTTATGCATCAAATGCCGGCATTTTCATGCACCTAGAAGGTAGAAGTGCGGTGTGCAGCCCTGGGAAATCTGTGATAGGGTGAAATACATGACTGTTGGACATTGCTGGATAGTTACGAAGTGGTACTCACAATTAAAGAGAAAGTAAACTCCCCTTGTTTGTTTTGCACCTATATGTAAGCATATAATAAGGCTTACCTATCTATAGGTACTGTAAATATCTCCTAAATTTGCACCCTTTAGACCCCTTTCACACTGGGGCACTTTTCAGGCGTTAAAAAATCGTCTGTAAATCGCCTGAAAGAAGCCTCATCTGCAATCCCAATGTGAAAGCCTGAGTGCTTTCAGAGCCCTTTCACACTGACAGCGCCCAAAAAACGCTGGTAAATATCTGCTAAGACCCCATTCACACTGGGGCATTTTTCAGGCGCTTTGGTGTTAAAAAAAGGGGTGGTGTAGGATAGGTGTATTCAACGCTCCTAAAGCGCTGCAAAGAAGCTGCTTGCTGGACTTTTCTTGACACCCTGCCAGCGCAGCCCCTCAGTGTGAAAGCACACTGATGCGGCCTCTTTCAGGCCTCTTTCAGGCGCTTTTTTAGCGCTAATGCGCCTGAAAAACGCCCCAGTGTAAAAGGGGTCTTGAGAGAAATTTACTGTAAACTGCACCGTTTACATCATCTGCGCATGTGCTGAAGGAACGGCCACCTGTGACATTTTTTCAGGGCCATCTGCCGTGACCGGAGGCTCCTGTGCACATGGAGTTATGTCATCGCAGCTCTGGCCAATCACAGCATCAGAGCCCGCAAACACGAAAGAAACACCAGGGAAGATGTCAGCCGTCTCAGCAGTGTGCAAGTGCCAATGAGAGGGCTCCGTTCTAAGGTGAGTATTTTATAATAAGCAAGTATTCTAGCTCATTATACCTGTGTCTGAGGCCGCGTACACACGATCAAATCTATCTGCTGGAAACGGTCAGCCCGACCATCCCAGCAGACAGATTCGATCATGTGTACGGGCGAGCCGACGGATTTGGCCAGCCGACAGATTTGAAAGCATGCTTTCAAAACGGTCGGCTGGGAACCCGTCCGCCCGACATGTCTGCTGGTTAGTACGCTAACCAGCAGACATGTCTTCTCGCACACGCGTCAAATGGTTTTGACGCATGTGCGGAAATGTTTTACTTTCTGGTGCGGTGACGTGGCGGCGTCAACGTCACCACCAAGTCAGCGCGCCGTCTGCCGGTGGGGATTTTGGTTTGATCGTGTGTACACGATCAAACCAATACGTCCCAAGCAGACAGATTTGTTCAAATCGGTCTGTCTGACCGATTTGAACAAATCTGTCTACTCGTGTGTATGGGGCCTTACAGTTTTTTTATTTGGGGGGGGGGGGGTTTACAATTTAAGGACAAAAGCATTCAAGGACATGCCACTTAGCCACGGTGTATTTCAGCCTGTCATAGATTTTGACAGCCTCTTGGAGGTGGGGCTGGAGGCTTTGCCTGTTCCTCCCGGATGCATGAAAATGCTTGTCTTTGTTGAACACCCTGTATGATATCTGTTTTATGACAGCCATGTTGGTTCAGTTTTTGTAGAAAACCCATGATGGCCCTATGCAGCTGACACAAGCGAGCCAGATCACGTGACTGGACTGGAGGGGGCTGAAAATAGGTACTGTGTTCACAGCGTCTCCCTGCAGGGCTGTAACCCCCAGCCAGAATGGCTCGGATGATGGGGGCAAGCATACTGAGCAGAAACAGGAAGTGAGAAATTCAGACAAGGAAAAAAAAACATTTAGAAGGGAAATTGAAGGAAAAGGTAAGTGAACAAACAATGCACTAGCCCCTTTAAAGGGGTTGTATAGGTTCTGTTTTTTTTTTGTTTTTTGTTTTTTGTTTTTTTAAACAAACATATTATACTTACCTCCACTATGCAGTTCGTTTTGCACAGCTAACCCCCTCTGGGAAGCATTGTCCCGAGGGGGTTACCTTGCAGGCGCGCTCCCGCGTGAATCACTCGGCGGTCATAGCCGCCAAGTGTATGACTCGGCATGTCCCCTGGTGTGCCGCATCATTGATTTGATTGACAGAAGCGGGAGCCAATGGCTGCGTTGCTATCAATCTAACCAATGAACAGCCAACGAGCCGTTTGGAAAGTGACGCAGGAACGAGCCTACAGAAGTTCGGGGGTCAGGTAAGTAAAACGGGGGCACGGGAGGGCCGGATGGGATGCATTAAGGTGAAAAAACACAAAGGTTTACAACCACTTTAAGCTTTATCTGAAACTGACTGTTTTGCTGCAGAGAAACCAGTAAGGCCTCGTACACACGAGGGGATATGTCCGCTGAAAACGGTCCGATGGACCGTTTCAGCAGACATCTCCGATCGTGCGTATGGGCTAGCGGACAGATTTGTCCACCCGACAGATTTCAAAGCATGCTTTGAAATCTATCCAGTGGGAATCTGTCCGCCCGACATGTCTGCTGGTTAGTACACTTACCAGCAGACATGTCGTCCCGCTCCGCCGCCGCACCGCCGCCGAATGGATTCGGCGAATGCGCGGAAGTGTTTTACTTCCTGGTGCGGTGACGTGGCGGCGTCAACGTCACCGCGCCGTCCGCCGGCGGGGAATTTGATCCGATGGTGTGAACACGCCATCGGACCAAACTCCAGATCGGACATATCCGATGGAAACGGTCCGCGGACCGTTTTCATCGGATATGTCCGATCGTGTGTACGAGGCCTTAGATTCAGATCTCCTCTCATTTACTAGGCCAAGTATGATTCATAAAGCAACACAAAAAAATTCTCATTTCAAAAAAGTTTTTAAAGCGGATCTCCACCCTAAAGTGAAGTTCCGCTGATCGGAACCCTCCCCCACTCCGGTGTCACATTTGACACCTTTCAGGGGGAAGGGGGGTGCAGATACCTGTCTAAAGACAGGTATTTGCACCCACTTCCGGCCCGCAGTCTCTGGCAAAAGACGAGTTTTTCCCGTTGTGTGCTGGGAACACTCGGCTCCCAGCACACAGCGGGAGCCAATTGGCGGGCGCAGCGCGACTCGCGCATGCGCCGTAGGGAACCGGGCAGTGAAGCCGGAGCGCTTCACTTCCTGGTTCCCTCACCGTGGATGGAGGGGGGAGCAGCAGAGAGACGAGCAAACGCTCGTCCTCTGCTGCGGACGCTGCTGGACTCCAGGACAAGTAAGTGAATTAAAAGTCAGCAGCTGCAGTATTTGTAGCTGCTGACTTTTAATATTTTCTTTTAAGAGGCCATCCGCTTTAAATTAGCCCACCTGTGTTATCATTTTTCTAATCCAAAGTGATGACGTTGGATTTTTTTATGTTCAAATATCAACAGCATCAGCCAAATCACAAAGAGACGCTTCAATTAGCACAAATACCGCCATTCAGCAGCTCCTGGATCCGGCTCCAATCAATACAGACAGCGGATGAGGGACATAAAGCCTTCTCTAACGCAAAAAACATCAGTACACTAGAAAGCGTGCAGATTTCTCACTGAAAGCACTTTAAGGGGTTGTAAAGGTTTGTTTTTTATTTTCTATATTGGTTCCTTTAAGCTAGTGCATTGTTGGTTCACTTACCTTTTCCTTCAATTTCACTTCTAAATGTTTTTTTTTCCGTGTTTGAATTTCTCACTTCCTGTTTCTCCCCAATAAGCTTTCCACCATCATCCGAGTGGTGGTTAGTCAGCCAAGAACAGCTTACTGAACAGCTTACTGAGGAGGAACAGGAAGTGAGAAATTCAGACAAAGAAAACAAAGAAAAAAAAAACATTTAGAAGGAAAATGAAAGGAAAAAGTAAGTCAACCAGCAATGCACTAGCATGTAGGAACCTATTTAGAAAAAAATAAAAAAAATTTTACAACCCCTTTGACAAAACAAACAGCAGAATGCAAACTAACAAACCCCTACAGACCAAACCACAAACCATAGTGCCATCCAATCAAAGATTTAGGAACATAAAATAAAAAAATAAAACTATGAAGAGACTCTATACTATTATCTTTATGTGAACAATGCAAATATACATAATGGTGATACTTTACTGTTGACAGGTGTTTGCTACTAAAAAATAATTACCTTAACCACTTAAGACCTGGACCAAAATGCAAGTAAAGGACCTGGCCAGTTTTTGCGATTCGGCACTGCGTCGCTTTACTGTAACTGACAATTGCGCGGTCGTGCGACGTGGCTCCCAAACAAAATTGGCGTCCTTTTTTTCCCACAGATAGAGCTTTCTTTTGGTGGTATTTGATCACCTCTGCGGTTTTTATTTTTTGCGCTATAAACAAAAATAGAGCAACAATTTTGAATTCCTCAGTTTAGGCCGATACGTATTCTTTTACCTATTTTTGGTAAATAAGCAATAAGCGTTTATCGATTGGTTTGCGCAAAATTTATAGTGGTTACAAAATGGGGGATAGTTTTATTGCATTTTTATTAATTGTTTTTTTACTACTAATGGCGACGATCAGCGATTTTTTTCGTGACCGGGACGGTATGGCGGACACATCGGACAATTTTGACACATTTTTGGGACAATTGTCATGTTCACAGCAAAAAAATGCTATATAAATGCATTGTTTACTGTAAAAATGACAATTGCAGTTTGGGAGTTAACCACTAGGGGACGCTGAAGGGGTTAAGTGTGACCTCATATGTGTTTCTAAATGTAGGGGGTGGGGCTGGACGTGTGACATCATTGATTGTGTTTCCCTATATCAGGGAACACAGGATCAATGACAGCGCCACAGTGAAGAACGGGGAAGCTGTGTTTACACACAGCTCTCCTCGTTCTTCAGCTCCGGAGGCCGATCGCAGGACTCCAGCGGCGATCAGGTCCGCGGATCCCGCGGTCGCGGAGCTTCGGACCGGCTGGGCACTTAAAGAGGACGTACAGGTACGTGCTTGTGCCCAGCCGTGCCATTCTGCCGACGTATATGTGCAGGAGGCGGTCCTTAAAGAGGAGTTCCACCCTAAAATTTTACTTTTTTTTAATCCCCTCCCCCTTACATGCCACATTTGGCATGTCATTTTTTGGGGGGGGCTTCCTGTCCCACTTCCTGCTTCCGCCGAGGGGCTGGTTAGGCGATTAAGCCTTAATCGCCTACACCAGCCCCTCCCTGTAGGCGATCACATGGGACAATGACAGGTCCCATGCGATCGCCTCTCCAATCAGCGGCGAGCCGCGCCGCGCGCGCATGGGTGGGTGCCCGGCCGTGAAGCCGAAGGCTGTCACGGCTGGGTGCCCACAGTCGGGATGGAGACGCCGGCTAGGGAGGGGGGGAGAGGAGCGGAGCCCCGGTCGGCGCGTCGCTGGAACGCAGGAGCAGGTAAGTGAGTGTTTATTAAAAGCCAGCAGCTACACTTTTTGTAGCTGCTGACTTTTAATAAACACAATTTTGGGCTGGAACACCCCTTTAAGTGGTTAAAACATGATGAAACTCCATAATACAGTATAAAAGATATCTAAGACCCCTGTAGCTAAGTGTCCTGTAAGTCCAAAGAGACACGTTGACAAAATAATTTTTTTGCACATTATATTAATTTTTTTAAATATATTTTTTCTCTATGAATACAGCATACAGTATCTCACAGTACACCCCTCACATTTTTGTAAATATTTTATTATATTATATTATATCTTTTCATGTGACAACACTGAAGAAATGACACTTTGCTACAATGTAAAGTAGTGAGTGTACAGCTTGTATAACACTAGCAACAAAAGTGAGTACACCCCTAAGTGAAAATATGCAAATTAGGTCCAATTAGTCATTTCCCTCCCCGGTGTCATATGACTCTTTAGCAGGGGAGGGCTGGCAGCCTTAAAGCTGGGGGGCAAGTCCAGTCAAGTGGCCCATTGAATAACAGAATCAGCTCACCATTCATGCCCACCTGGTTTTATAACAGATATTGATGTTATGAAGCAAGACAAATATGGTAACAAAGTTTAATGTTAATAGCAACAAAAGAGGTTTAATGAAAATAAAGCAGCCTCACTAGTGTACATCAATGCCGCCACACCATTGCCCGTCAATGCAGCCTGATCAGTGCCCATCAATGCAGCCTCACCAGTGTTCATCAATGCAGTGCCCATCAGTACAGCCTCACCAGTGCAGACAGTGCCCATCAGTGCAGCCTGATCAGTGCCCATCCACGCAGTCTGATCAGTGACCTTTAATGCAGCCTCACAGTCACCAGTGCAGACAGTGCTCATCAGTGCAGCCTCATCAGTGCACTGCCTATGGGATGTGGGGGGGGGGTCAACTGGGGGTGTAACCATGAACGGCCTCTTCTGGGGGAAGATGAATCAAATACATGTATCCTCTTCTATCTGCAGCCACTCTTCAAGTTAGCGCCCGCCCCCAGCCCACAACCTGAGCAAGTCATATCCCCACCCCTGGAGTGCCACAGGCCCTGCCTCTGAGACTCCAGAGTGGTGAGAGTTGTAGTTTGCAGCTAGTCAGTCCGCGGCCACCACGGCCAACTTCTAGTTGTTTTAGGTAGGCAGCCTAGGGGGACATTTCCACTGTGCCTCCAGGCCCAGCCTTCCCCTGTTTTTTAGTGTTACGAAGCCTCAGGTGTAAAAGGGAAGCAGGTGTGTTAAATTTGGTGTTGTCGCTCACTCTCTCATACTGGAAGTTCAACATGGCACCTCATGGCAAAGAACTCTCTGAGGATCTGAAAAAAAGAATTGTTGCTCTACATAAAGATATATAAAGATGGTCTAGGCTATTAGAAGATTACTAAGACCCTGAAACTGAGCTGCAGCAGACCAAAGATCAAAGACTAAACAGCGGTTTAACAGGACAGGTTCCACTTAGAACAGGTCGACCAAAGAAGTTGAGTGCACGTGCTCAGCATCATATCCAGAGGTTGTCTTTGGGAAATAGATGTATGAGTGCTGCCAGCATTGCTACAGAGGTTGAAGGGGTGGGGGGGGTCAGCCTGTCAGTGCTCAGACCATACGCTGCACGCTGCATCAAACAGCAAACAGTTTGCTGAAGACAAGCAGACTAAGGACATGGATTACTGGAACCATGTCCTGTGGTCTGATGAGACTAATATAACTAATATATAAATAATATATGACTTATATAAACTTATTTGGTTCAGATGGTGTCAAGCGTGTGTGGCAATGATTTGAGATGAGCCAACTGCCCTAGACCCCTGGAGCTCATCTCAAAAGTCTCTGGGTGTCACGGGCCTTTCTGTTACATCTACATACTATGCGCCAGATTCAGAAACAAGATACGTCGGCGTATCTCGAGATACTTTTTTCTGTATTCAGAAAACAAGATACGCCGGAATTTAGCTAAGATACGAGCGGCGTAAGTCTCTTACGCCGTCGTATCTTAGTTGCATATTTACGCTGGCCGCTAGGTGGCCCTTCCGTCGATTTACGCTTTGAATATGTAAATTAGGTAGATACGCCGATTCACAAACGTAGTTGCGCCCGGCGTATCTATTTGTGTCGTTTGCGTAAGGCTTTTTCCGGCGTAAAGTTACCCCTGCTATATGAGGTGCAGGCAATGTTAAGTATGGACGTCGGGACAGCGTCAAATTTTACGTTGTTTACGCCGTTTGCGTAAATCGTTCAGGAATGGGGCTGGGCGTAAGTTACGTTCACGTCGTTATCAATGAGTATTTCCGACATGATTTTCGCGTATGCGCACTGGTATACGTCCACGAAAAAAAAACGTCAATTACGTGGGGTCACGATGATTTTACATAAATCACGCGGGCTTTACGCCGACACATTTACACTACGCCGCCGTAACTTACGGCGCAAATTGTTTCTTAATAAGGAACCTGGCGCTGTAAGTTACGGCGGCGTAGTGTATCTGAGATACGTTACGCCCTCCTAAAGATAGGCATTTGTATCTGAATCTGGCCCAATGTTTGTTACATGTTGTCATGTTGTGGACACAAACCTATGAATGAATCATATTATGCAGTTATTATTTAGCAATAATCACTGTATTTTATATTGACTGCATTTCTGTTAAAACTTATAAAAAGTGCATGGTTTCCTCAATGAACTGTAGCTCCCCAGTGCTGACAGCACTCATGCAGCCCCCAAACCATCCCACCCCCACCACCATACAGAACGTATGGACTTAATGGACCGCTCAGAGGTTTTTACGGTTTATGCATAGCCAGCAGAAGAGCTGGCAACAGAGCAGAGTGCCACGAGCCTCTGCTCTCAACTAGCAGGAGAGGGAGTTCCTGTGGTAGTGGATGGGACTGTGGTCTCCACTCACAGCAACCCAGCAGAAGAGCTGGCAACAGAGCAGAGTTCCACAAGCCTCTTCTCTCAACTAACAGAAGAGGGAGTTCCTGGGGTAGTGGATGGGACTTCAGTCTTCACTGACACAACCCCAGAAAATGGTGCGGCACTGAGACAGGAGGATGTCAGCTCTGCTTTGCAAGCACGGGGGAATTTCACCTACCACCAGTGGATGGGACTTAAGTCTCCACTGGTATACCCCAGGGACATTGTCCCAGATCCCCAACAGCATGATGGACTAAGCCCAGTCACCCTGTCTTCTCTCCAGCGGCTGAAAGGACTCCAGGGAGAAGGGCTAGTCCAGGCCTCTCCCCAGCGGAAGGCATGTTCTCTGAGAGAGGCAGAGGTTGGCTGGGTGAGTAATGCTCTGTTTGGAGAAATTTATTTGGGGTACGGTATGGATACCATGCATTGGAGGAATGGAACTATGGACTAACCTGTTTGGGGTTCCCTCCTGTGTTAGTCTCCCACCAAAAGGGGAGAGATGTAAGAATGGCCCGTGACACCCAGAGACTTTTGAAGGATGGGGGGTACTCCTGTGCCAGCGTCACTAATAAAACTTGGGTCAAGGGTCACCCTGTGCCCCTTTTGGGCATAGGGTGACTGAGAAATGACAATTCATGATTGCAGGATATCTTGAGATATTACAGGTGGTTAATTCTGTCCACAACGGGTCAATAAGAGAGTGTCTCCTTCAATAGACTGTTGAGGTGCTAATTAGGTCTGCTTCTACAGACCTTTTCATTGTGTGATGCTAATGACAATGTATGGTGTGAAAAGACTATTGATGCTAGATATGTGTTGGCAGTCTGACTTCTCAGGTGTAGTAATTAGGTCATGTTAATTATGTCAGACCGGTGCCGAAAAGTCTGTGGGATGTGTAATGGAGAATCGTTAGCCCCCCCCCCCCCATTGTGTGATGAGGGGGGTGGAGAGTTTCATTGTCCCTGTGACATGTTTGTAACTATATAAGACTGATAGTTACCATTAAAAGTGTTCATACATTTGACTCAGAGAATGGAGCTTGTCTTGTCTTTATTCTGGGAAATGGAATGGATCGGGCCTGCTGGTTTGTCGGAGTGTCGGATAAGCTGCCTTGGGTGGGTTGATGGAAGATCGTAAACGGTGGTGACCGTTACAGAAGAAAACTGGAAACATCAATAAATGATACATTGTATTATAAACATATGACAGCTGTATCAAGATAATACATTGTAGGGTAACAGCCATCCTAACCGACACGGACCACCTCAGAAACAGTATAAAGATAAAATCTGTGTATATAAAACTGGTTTAAACCATCCAAAGAAGATGAGATGCATCCAATAGGTCCTACGCGTTTTATGGATTTATTCCACTCTTTAGGGGCAAATGCATTAAATATATACAAGTTAAATATGAAGAAATATTAAATATGAAGACCTTCTGGCATCACATACTGTGCACACTGCACATGCCTATCTGTATCATGGATTCTTGTACACGTATTGGAGTCTATACACATCACCACTGGATATTTCTTTCCTGTGGAGGTTCCTTTTATGCTCCTGCTCCACTCCTTTAGTCCCAGTACCTCAGCTTCAGTGACAGATGCCTTGAGCAGAACTTTTGTTGCAACCTCACTACTTCATATTTAACTCATGTATATTTAATGTTTTTGCTCCTGAAGAGGGGAAAAAATACCCAAAACGTGTAGGTTGCATCTCATCTTCATTGGATGGTTTAGACCAGTCTTGTATGCACAGATTTTATCTTTATACTGTTTCTGAGGTGGTCCGTGTCAGCTAGGATGGCTGTTATATATCTACCCTACAATGTATTATCTTGATGCAGTGGTCATATTGTTTAATATACAATGTAACATTTACTGTTCTTACCAGTTTTCTACGTACTATGTTTGTTACATTATGTCATCATCATTTTTTTCTTCATCAAAAACGCATGGAAAGTAGGCTGCCGTATTTTTCACCCCATAAGACGCACTTTTTCCCCCCCAAAAAATGGGGGGAAATGTCTGTGCGTCTTATGGAGCGAATATTGACCAGACCCGACCCAGATACAAGCTATATTCCTGGCTCTGTGCCTCTGTCTGTGACTGCACGGCTCTGTCTTTCCTCTCCTCTCTGACCACCGGGAACGGAGTGTGTTAAGCCTGCTTGTGATTGCCGCTGCACAGCTGCTTGTATAGACCTCAGCCACCTGTCTGGTTCTGTTCCTCCACTCCAGACTGCATAGCACTGCCCCCCCCCTTTCCTCTCCTCCCTGACCATCGGGAAAGGAATGTGGCTTTCCTAGGCTGACCCTGGAGTATCTGGAACCTCCAAACCCCCCCCTATTTGACATCTGACAGTTTGAGGCCTCGTTCACACATAGCCGACTCCGTCTCAGTCCTTTCCGACGGAGTCCGCCTGTGTCTGCCAGCTCAGCGGGAGATCAGTCCGCAGATCTCCGCTGAGCCGACGGATGACAAGCTCCTCTCTGCTCACTGAGCGGGGAGGAGCTTGTCGAGTCCCGCTGTCCTCTATGGAGCGATCTGATGAAAACGGACAGCATGTCCGTTTTCATCAGATCTTTCCCGATCCGATCCGCATGGACGGATGGGGACGTGAGCCCCATACGTTTGTTTTTAGCGGATCGGATCAGGTCGGATGTCAGCGGACATGTCTCCGCTGACATCCGACGCTCCATAGGGGTGCATGGAGCGCCCGTTCAGGTCCGCCTGAAAAACTGACAGGCGGACCTGAACGGATCCATGTGTGAACGAGGCCTGAGAGTGGGAACCTCCTCCACACCCTTCCGTGAATATCTCACGGTCTACACAGAATCAGGGTCGGTGACAGCCAGCCATCCATCCCCCTGGGACTGCAGAGGCTGTGAGTTACTGGGATTTCCAGGCTTCTCTCCATTTGATCATCTGCATAATGTTTAGGAAAGGATACATTTGTCATTAAAGAGGAGTTCCACCCAAAAAAAAAACTTTTGTTTAATCCCCTCCCCTTTACATGCCACATTTGCCATGTAATTTTTTTTTGGGGGGGAGTGGGGGCTTCAGTAGGAGTGGGACTTCCTGTCCCACTTCCTGCTTCCGCCAAGGGGCTGGTTAGGCGAATAAGCCTTAATCGCCTACAGCAGCCCCTCCCTGTAGGCGATCACATGGGACACTGACAAGTCCCATGCGATCGCCTCTCCAATCAGCGCGGCTCTCGAATGCGCAGTGGGTACCCGGCCGTGAAGCCAAAGGCTGTCACGGCTGGGTGCCCACAGTCGGGATGGAGACGCCGGCTGGGGAGGGGGGGAGAGGAGCGGAGCCCCGGTCAGCGCGTCGCTGGAACGCAGGAGCAGGTAAGTGAGTGTTTATTAAAAACCAGCAGCTACACTTTTTGTAGCTGCTGACTTTTAATAAACACAATTTTGGGCTGGAACACCCCTTTAAGGCTGGATTCACACTTGTGCGGTGCGCATTCCAGCTCTGTTTTATCTGCAAAGAGTTAACAGAGCTGTTCAGCAGATCATCTCCGTTTTAGCTGCGAATTCAGAGACCTGGGAGCGGGGAGGGTGAGGGAGGAAGTGTATTGAGGAGAATGAGAGAAATTCTGATGAGAAATTAACACATTTGCGAATTAGATGCGTGCCCAAAGAAGATAATGGGCCTGAATTCGCACCAGAGCCGCACGCAATGCCTAGAAAACGCACATGTTTTTTGGACAATGCGCAGTGCGAATGCATCGCACGTATGTGAACCAGCCTCATTAAAATCAATGTATTTTATAATTTTTATGCGAATTGGATGCGGTTTAATCCGCACTCAATTCGCATAGGTGTTAACCCGGCCTGAAGCTTGTTACTTTTTAATAGGAATTTTCTGGTTTATTGACAAAATGCTGGATGAGCGCAGCTTGTGTTGTTTTTTTCACTGGGTTGGCAGATCCTATGTAAGTTCACCACATTTATTATTTAATAAACTACCTTTTTTACATGGAACTTTTAGAGGCTGTTAACCATTACACAATCTGCAAGACTGTCTACATTTAGACCATTTGGTTCAGGATATTTTTTTCCTGTTTTCCCCCCTCTAAAACCTGTGTGCATTTTATGGTCAGGTGCGTCTTATGGAGCGAAAAATACTAGAGGTGCACCGAAATGGAAATTTCAGAACCGAAAACAAAATAAAATGTCAGGTCGAAACTGAAACCGAAAATGACTTTTCTTTTTTTTTTTAATATAATTGTATGTTAAAACACCACCCCCACCTCCTGCCACAATCACCTCCTGCCAGCTCCTGCCCCCACCACCCCCTGCCACCATCACCTCCTGCCAGCTCTTGCCGCCATCACCTCCTGCCCCCACCACCTCCTGCCAGCTCTTGCCACCATCACCTCCTGTCAGCTCTTGCCGCCATCACCTCCTGCTCCCACCACCACCACCTCCTGCCAGCTCTCGCCGCCATCACCTCCTGCTCTCACTACCACCTCCTGCACCCACCACCCCCACCTCCTGCCACAATCGGCTCTTGCCACCATCACTTCCGGCCCCACCACCTCCTGCCAGCATTACCTTCTGCCACCATCACCTCACCCACGTCGCAATATGTAGAGGACGGAATAGCCGTGACAGCCCAGCGGCGTGCTGACCGTAAAACGGACAGTTGGCAACACAGCATTATCGGCAATTTTTAAGCTGTTTTGGCATGTCCCCAAAACAGCTGATATATTGGTGCATCCCTAAAAAATACAGTATATGGTTTTCAATGGCATAGTTCACACCAGTGCTTGCAGTTTCAGAAAAAACTTAGAACATGCTGCATTTTTTCTGCACTGGACTGTACTGGAACACTGTAAAACCCATAAAAACATCACTGGTACGCATATCCTTATATAAGGTTAAGAAAAAAAGGGGGGTGCACTGAATTGCATCAAAACTGCACCAAAATGCATTAAAAACACATTGAAAACACACATATAGAAACGCATCTGGAACACATCCGGACTGCATTTCTATGGTGTGAACTGGCCCTCAAAGTTTTGAAGATAAAGGACCAACCCAGCAGCCAGGCAACTAGCATTTACAAAATTGAAAGTCATTGACGGTAGTATCTATGTTTCTTAATTTTAAAGTGAAACTAAAGTTAAAAAATGAAAAACTGCGAACAAGCAGGGTTTATGATGCATGTCTGTTGTGCAAAACTTTGTTTGTAATCCACTTCAGAAAGAAGCCGGCAATACCAGCTTTCTTGTTTCCTTCTACGCTCTTAATTATTTGTATATGAGAATTAACCACTAGAGTGTGCTATGCAACCAGATACAGTATTAGATAACATTATTCAACATTCAATGATATCTGTTTAGAGCAGTATTAAACCCAAAACCAAAAATGTATCATATTGCAGTTTGGCAATTCTTAGATGAGATTGCTGCATTACTTTTCTTTTTTTAGCTTTTCAAATAGTAATGTATATGTACTATTTTTTATCTTCCTTTAACAGACCAGGCTGTCCAGCAAAAGTAGCAGACTACTTAAAGGTACACTAAAGTCAGGGATTAAAAAAAATAAAAATAACAAACATGTTATACTTACCTCCACTGTGCAGTTCGTTTTGCACAGAGTGGCCCGGAAAGCTGTCTTCTGGGGTCCCTCGGCGGCTGTCTGGGCTCCTCCTCGCAAAAGCTTTCCCTCTTCATGCGAGGGCGCTTGCACAGAGGAAAGCTTTTGCGAGCACGCTCCCGTGATACGGCGGCGGCCATAGCCGCCGACTGTATCACTCGGCTCCGCCCCCCAGCGCGCCGCGTCATCCGCTCTGATTGACAGCAGCGCTAGCCAATGGCTGCGCTGCTATCAATCCGCCCAGCCTAGCCAAACAACGGCCAGGCTGGGAACCGAAGAGGACGACGTGGACGCGCCCGGGAGATTCGAACGGTCAGGTAAGTACAACGGGGGCTCGGGGGGGGGGGCGGTGCTGCTAGATGTTTTTTTACCTTCATGCATAGGATGCATGAAGGTAAAAAAACTTGTAACTTTACAACCCCTTTAACCACTTCTGACCGGCCCCACGTCCAAAGACGTCATTTTTTTGAAGATGGATATCTCGGTAACGGCAGCAGCTGCTGCCACAACCGAGATATCCATCTCTTCGTGGGGCGGTCCTGTTAACGATAACGGCGGTCATCGCGGCGGATTCGCCGCGAGATCGCCGTTACCGGCGGCGGGAGAGGGTGCCCCCCCCCTCCCGCCGCTCTCCCGCGCCCTCCGCCGCTTACCGTAGCCGTCGGTAGCGGCGGAGGCGATCGGGTCCGCTCGTCGTCTGTCCGGGGATGTGACTGAGGGAAAAAATGTCCCTCAGCCGTCCCCCTCCCTCTGCTGGGCGGAAGTGACGTCAAAACGTCATTTCCGCCCAGCGTCTTAAAGAGACATTTAATTTGTTTACATTTTGACATTTTTTTTTTTTTTTGCATTTAAGCCTGAATATGAGATCTGAGGTCTTTTTGACCCCAGATCTCATATATAAGAGGACCTGTCATGCTTTTTTCTATTACAGGGGATGTTTACATTCCTTGTAATAGGAATAAAAGTGATCATTTTTTTTTTTCAGTGTTTAAAATTATAAAATAAATAAAAATAAAAACGAAAACCAAAAAAATAATTTTTTAAAGTGCCCCGTCCCGACGAGCTCGCGCGCAGAAGCAAACGCATACGCGAGTAGCGCCCGCATATGAAAACGGTTGTTCAAACCACACAAGTGAGGTATCGCCGCGATCGTTAGAGCGAGAGCAATAATTCTAGCCCTAGACCTCCTCTGCATCTCAAAAAATGCAACCTGTAGAATTTTTTAAACGTCGCCTATCGAGATTTTTAAGGGTAAAAGTTTAACGCCATGCCACGAGCGGGCGCAATTTTTAAGAGTGACATGTTGGGTATCATTTTACTCGGCGTAACATCATCTTTCACAATATATAAAAAAATTGGGCCAAATTTATTGTTGTCTTATTTTTTAATTCAAGAAAGTGAATTTTTTCCAAAAAAAGTGCGCTTGTAAGACCGCTGCGCAAATACGGTGTGAGAAAAAGTATTGCAATGACCGCCATTTTATTCTCTAGGGTGTTAGAAAAAAAATATATAATGTTTGGGGGTTTTAAATAATTTTCTAGCAAAAAAAACTGTTTTAGTCTCATAAGCACCGAATATGAAAAACAGGCTCGGGGCTGAAGTGGTTAATGTGGAACTAAAATCTTAATTTCAAATACTGCGAGCTGGCAGGCTATTTATTACAGAAGAGTGAAATTTCTCTTCGGCAATAAAATACACCTACCTACCTGCTCGCAGTCTTCTTTAGAATGTACACAAAGCAGCGCAAGCAATTACATTTCAACGCAGACTGTGTACCAGGATGACTCATGTGATGTCATTCTGCACAGACCAATGAAAATGGCCACAGCCCAACACCTGGAAAAAGGTGAATAGAAGATGCTGGTGCCAACGAGGGATGTTGGTGCCAATGAGGGACTGTTGAAGGAAAGGTAAATACAGTGACATACTAACTGGGGGCGGTCCGCCCCGGGTGACAGTGGGACGGCCAAGTTTGGTAGCGCAGCGGCGATATGACCGGCTGACAGTGCAGGGAGAGCCCAGCTGTGACAGGGTGCAGGGGTGCCCGAGTCGGGTGCGCTACCCAGTCGACACGATGGACCGGCCACCGGAGCAGGAAAAAAAAAACTCTCTCTGTTACAACAGGAGAGGGAGAGCGAGAGTCAGTGGGGCGTAGGACAGGAAATGCTGGAGGAGTAGCAGGTGATTGATTGCTAGGTGGTCCTAACAACCAATCATTACCTTGTTAATACGAAAGTGAAGAGTAAGGTAGGAATGAACACAGAGCTACTGTATGCAACTTGCAGGGGGTCCAGTCAGAGCTGTTAGGGGAAGGGTAATGTGCAGGGATCCAGTCAGGGCTGTGGGGGTAATGTGCAGGGGGTCCAGAGCTGGGGGGTAATGTGCAGGGGGTCTAGAGCTGTGGGGGGCTGTGTAATGTGCAGGGGGTCAAGAAGTGGAGGGTGCTGTGCAATGTAAAGCAGTCCAGAGGTGCAGTGTGCTGTGCAATGTTAAGGGGTCCAGAATTATAAAGTGCTGTGCAATGTAAAGGGGTCCAGAGGTGTAGAGGGTTGTGTAATGTAAAGAGTCCAGAGTTGCAGGGTGGGAGGCTGTGCAATATAAAGGGGTCCAGAGGTGCAGGGGGCTGTGTAATATAAAGGGGTCCAGAGGTGCAGGGTGCTGTGTAATGTAAAGGTGTCCAGACATGCAGGGGGTTGTGTAAAGTAAAGGGATACAGAGGTGCAGGGGGTTGTGTAATGCAAAGGGGTCCAGGGGTGCAGTGTGCTGTGTAATGTAAAGGGGTCTAAATCCAATTGAGAATCTGTGACAAGACTTGAAAATTGCTGTTCACAGACGCTCTCCATCCAATCTGACAGAGCTTGACGTATTTTGCAAAGAGGAATGATTAAAAATGCCACTCTCTAGATGTACAAAGCTGGTAGAGACAGAGACCAAAAAGATTTACAGCTGTAATAGCAGTGAATGGTGGTTCTACAAAGTATTAACTCAGAGGGCTGAATACAAATGCACGCCACGCGTATTCATTTGTAACAAATGTTTAAAACCATTTATTATTTTCATTCTACTTCACAATTATGTGCCACTTTGTATTGGTCTATCACATAAAATCCCAATAAAATACATTTACCTTTTTTATTTGTAACATGACAAAATGTGTAACATTTCAAAGGGGTATGAATACTTTTTCAAGGTATTGTAAATAAAAAGTGTTGGCTATTGATAGGCTTTAACCACTTCCTGCCGGCCGTACGACTTTGTACGGCTGCAGTGTGGATCCCAATTGCCGGGAGACCGTCTATATACGGCCTCCGGCCTCCAGCCACTGGGCGGCGCGCTCGTGCCCGCCGCACCACTAAGATGCCGATGCACCACTAAGATGCAGATCGCTGCCATTACTAGTAAAACAAAATAATAAAAAAAAAAATAATAATTCTGTCCCCTATTTTGTAGGCGCTATAACTTTTGCGCAAACCAGGCGCTTATTGTGATTTTTATTTTTTTTTTACCAAAAATTTGTAGAAGAATACGTACAGGCCTAAACTGAGAAAAAAAAAACGTTTTTTTAAAAAAAGTTGGCATATTTATTATAGCAACAAGTAAAAAATATTGAATTTTTTTCAAAATTGTTGCTCTTTTTTTGTTTATAGCGCAGAAAAAAAAACGCAGAGCTGATCAAATACCACCAAAAGAAAGCTCTATCTGTGAGGAAAAACATTTTGTTTGGGAGCCACATCGTACGACTGCGCAATTGTCAATTAGGCTGCATTCACACCTGAGCGTTTTGTTGCCTGAAGCATGAAGCTCCAAAACGCTAGAGGGGAAAAAATACATTATTCTCAATGGAGATGGTTCACATCTCCATTCCAAAACGCCTGACGCCGAACGCCTGAAGCTCAAACAAGTTCTGGACCCTTTTTTGACGCTCAAATTTTTCGGCGTTTTTCTGTTTTTAACATTAGTGACCCTAGAGCTGTCCAAGTTCGCGACAAAACGCCGCAAAAATCGCGGCAAATCGCGGTAAAAACGTTACGCTCGGGTGTGAATGCAGCCTTAGACCCCATTCACACCTGGGCGTTTTGTAGCTTGAAGCCTGAAGCTACAAAAGGCTGGAGGGGAAAAAAATATATTATTCTCCATGGAGTGGGTTAACATCTCCACTACAAAACGCCTGAAGCCAGAAGTTCAAACAAGTTCTGGGACTTTTTAAGGCAGATTTTGGTGTTTTCTGTTTTTAACATTGGTGACCCTAGACCTGTCCAAATTCGTGACAAAACGCGGTAAAAAAACGCTGCAAAAATCGTGGCAAATCGCTGCAAATATCGTGGCACAAAACGCCGTAAAATTGCGGCAAAACGCTACGCTCAGGTGTGAATGCAGCCTATAAACGGCGCAGTGACGGAAGCTGAAATTTCGCCTGGGCAGGAGGGGGTATATGTGCCCAGTAAGCAAGTGGTTAATGATGGCAACGTAATATTTTTAAACTGTATTTACCTATAATATTAGAATGTGGAATAAAATAGCTATGGAATGTATAAGCTATAGAAGAAAAAACATTTTAATTGGCTTATATACTAAAAAATATACTCTACATAAACATTTAGCTGCCTGTACGAGATAGTCATTACTCATATTGTGTAGCAAAAGCTGTAATATTTGCTGGCAGGGATTTTATAGCTCATTAGCTGTAGACATTACATTGAAACGTAGCTCCCAACTGTTCCTGATTTCGAGGGACTGTCCCTGATTTGGAGCAATGTCCCTCTGTTCCTCTTTCCTCCTCATTTGTCCCTCATTTTGGTCTGATCTATATAGATGTATATAAAATGCACTTTTTAGCTATCAAAAAGTGTTTTCCAGTCCTAATCCTTTCATCTGATTTCTAAATTGCAGCATTTGTAAATTCCAAAAGCCAATTTTTTTTTGTACAACACTGATCATGTATAAGTGTTACGGGTGACACTGGTTAGTTAGTTTTTTTTTTTTTTTTAGCATCAGGGTACCCGCCATTTATTACCTATTAAAAGATGTAACCCCCTGATCGCCCGGCAGGTGATATCAGTTAGGTTCTAGGGTCAGTTAGCCCAGATACCTGCTAGCACCTGCATTTTGCCCCCCAGTGCAGCCCAGACTAGCCCACCCAAGTGCAGTATCGATCAATCACTATCACTTACAAAACACTAAACACATGATTGCAGCATTCGCAGAGTCAGGACTGATCCCTGCGATCGCTAACAGCTTTTTTTTTTGGTAGTGTTGGATATAGTTGCTGACAGCCTAGGTACTTTTTTTCCTGTGAATCTTACTACTGTACCAGTAAATTTAGGGCCCAAAAATAGCAAATCGAAGGTACAGTAGTAAAGAGGCCTACACGTTTCTGAGCATGACAGATGCTGTCAGTCACTCATCTGTCAGATTCAGGCTCAGAATACGATCCTGTAGACAACAGCGGCTCCATGACAGATAGCACTGACGACGGAGTTGTGGTATCTGCCAAGGTCAGGCGTACCCAACCCCATTCTTCTTCTGCTGTTGTTGAGGTGCAAGAACTGCAGGGCTCTCATATGGAGCCGTACTAGTACTAGTGCCGCTCATCCTTCTGGAGAACTGGCAAGCTGGTCGTACATCCAGCACTGCAGTATTACGTGGTGACGTGACAAGTCCCATAAGTGCAGTTTAAGCTGGTGAGGTGGCAAGCACAAATAGTGTCCCGATGCCACCAAGAAGACAAAGACAGGCCCGTCGTACCCATAGTGTCCTTCCTGCAGAATTCACCATTCCTAATTGTAAGCCCACCACTTCTGAAGCACCCGTACTTCCCCCATTCACTGGCCAACCCGGAATTCAGGTGGAAACTTTGATTTTACGTCACTTGATTTTTATTCACTGTTTTTAATGGAAGATCTCTATCTTTATTGTGGACTAAAGTAATATGTATGCTGGTCGATTCATCGCCGCTAATCCCCAGTCCTATCTTGCCAGAGAATGCAAACCAATTACAGTTTCCGAATTTAAGACCTTTCTGGGCCTATCCCTCGACATGGGCATAGTTAAAATGAGTAAATTGTGGTCATATTGGTTCCTTTGACCCAATATACCATTTACCCATGTTCTCTGCCTCCATGGCCAGGGCACGATACGAGCAGATCTTGCCGTTCATGCACGCACTTCAACGACAATGAAATCTGTCGTCCTCGTGGAGACCCTGGATACGATTAGCTCTACAAAATTCAGCCCTCGTAAACCACTTCAATTCAACTAACCTTCTGCAGCCTTGTTTACTCCCGATCAAGTTGTCTGCATTGATGGTCCTTGATTAAATTTTCTGCCCGCATGTCTTTTAAACAGTATCTTCCCAGTAAGCGTGCCAGATATGGGGTTAAGATGTATCAGCTCTGTGACAGGGCCACAGGCTATACATGTAGTTTTATGGTTTACGAGGGAAGAGATAGTCACTTAGAGCCAGAGAACTGCCCAGATTAAATAGGGAGCGCTGGCAAGATTGTGTGGGACTTGGTGTCCCCCTTATTCGGAAAGAGGTACCACTTGTACGTGGACAATTATTACACGGGCGTGACACTTTTTAGTCACTTGTTTAAACATCAGATTGGCACATGTGGCACCATGTGACCTAATCACCAGGGCTTACCCTAGAGGCTTGTAGATTCCCGTCTTAGGCTGGGGGAGATAGCCTGCTTCAAGTGTAATGCCGTGTACACACGATCATTTTTCGGCATGAAAAAAAAAAACAATGTTTTTCAGCATTTAGAAAAAAAAAGTTTTTCCAACTTCATCATTAAAACGACATTGCCCACACACCATAGTTTTAAAAAAAATGCGAGGTGACGTAAAACACGTACAACGGCACTATAAAAGGGAAAGTTCCATGCGGATAACGCCACCCTTGGGGCTGCTTTAGCTGATTCCATGTTGGTAAAAGACGATTTTCGCTTTTTTGTCTGTTACAGCGTGACGAATGTGCTTACTCCATTATGAACGGCAGTTTTACAAGAACGAGCGCTCCCGTCTCATAACTTGCTTCTGAGCATGCGTCGTTAAAAAATGCAGCATGTTTCGAAAAAAAAATTGATGTTTTTCAGAACCCGAAAAATTATGTGAAGCCCACACACGGTCATTTTAAATGACATTTTTTTAACAACGTTTTTTTTCCTGCCGAAAAATTATCGAGTGTACGCGGCATAATAATTTGCTCGCTGTGAAGTGGAGCGATACTGTATATACTCGAGTATAAGCCGACCCGAGTATAAGCTGAGGTACCCAATTTTATCCCAAAGCATATTGGCTCGAATATAAAACTAGGGTGAGAATGCAGCAGCCACTGTAAGCAGAAAAGAGGGTCAACAATGCCCATTTGCACGCCTCACTGTGCCCATTGCAGACTCACTGTGCCCATTGCAGCCTCACTGTGCCCAACCTCACTGTGCCCATTGCCACCTCACTGTGCCCAATATCACTGTGCCCATTGCCACCTTACTGTGCCCATTGCCACTGTGCCCATTGCCACCTCACTGTTCCCATTGCCACCTCAATTTGCCCATTGACACTGTGCCCATTGCCACCTCCCTGTGCCCATTGCAGCCTCCCTGTGCCCGAGTCAGTGTACCTGAAATTTTTGACAGGCTGCGGGCGTCTATTCATTGTTTAAAAGTCACTGGGACATGTATCAATGCAAAAAAAAGTTTTAAAAACTGTTTTTTTTTCGAGAGCAGTGATTTTAATAATGCTTAAAGTGAAACAATAAAAGTGAAATATTTCTTTACATTTCGTACCTGGGGGATGTCTATAGTATAGTAGCGCATGTTTCCCATGCTTAGAAAAAAAACAACATGGGCTCCCCCCTTAGTCCATTACCAGGCCCTTTGAGTCTGGTATGAATATTAAGGAGAACCCCGAACCAATTATTTTTTTGGTAACGGGGTACCCCTACCATTTCACAAAAAGAAAAGTGTCAAAATGTTAAAAACCACAGGAGACAATTTGGGACAAGTCCTTTATTAACCACTTAACAACCTTGCCTGTTTTTCAGACTCAGTGTTTACAAGATTAAAAAAATAATTTTTGCTAGAAAATTACTTAAAACCCCCAAACATTATATATATTTTTTTCTAACACCCTAGAGAATAAAATGGCAGTCATTGCAATACTTTTTGTCACACTGTATTTGCACAGCGGTCTTACAAGCGCACTTTCTTTGGAAAAAAAAACACTTTTTTTAAATTAAAAAATAAGACAACAAAAGTTTAAAAAAAGTTAAATTGCGCCCGTGGAATGGTGTCAAATTATTACCCTTAAAAATCTCCATAGGCGACATTTAAAAAATTCTATGGGTTGCATCTGAGTTACAGAGGAGGTCTAGGGCTAGAATTATTGCTCTCGCTCTGACGATCGCGGTGATACCTCACTTGTGTGGTTTGAACACCGATTTCATATGCGGGCACTACTCATGTATGCGTTCGCTTCTGCGCGCGAGCTCGTCGGGATGGGCGCTTTAAAAAAAAATGTTGTTTTCTTATTTTTTTTTTATTAATTTTTGAAATTATAATCTAATGTAAACATCCAAACATCCCTTGTAATAGAAAAAAAAATGACAGGTCCTCTTAAATATGAGATCTGGGGTCAAAAAGACCTTAGATCTCATATTTAGACTACAATGCAAAAAAATGTAAAAATAATTTGTCATTTGAAAAAATGACAACAAGAAAATATGCCTTTAACAACTTAAGACCCGGACCATTATGCAGGTAAAGGACCTGGCCAGTTTTTGCGATTCGGCACTGCGTCGCTTTAACTGACAATTGCGTGGTCGTGCGATGTGGCTCCCAAACAAATTTGCCTTCTTTTTTCCCCCCACAAATATAGCTTTCTTTTGGTGGTATTTGATCACCTCTGCGTTTTTTATTTTTTGCGCTATAAACAAAAATAGAGCAACAATTTTGAAAAAAACATCAATATTTTTAACTTTTTGCTATAATAAATACCCCCAAAAAAGATCTAAACAAATTTTTTTCTCAGTTTAGGCCGATACGTAATAAGTTATAGCGTTTACAAAATAGGGGATGGTTTTATTGCATTTTTATTAATATTTTTTTTTTTTTACTACTAATGGCGGCGATCATCAATTTTTTTTCGTGACTGCGGCATTATGGCGGATACATCGGACAATTTTAGCAAAAAAATGCTATAAAAATGCATTGTTTACTGTGAAAATGACAATTGCAGTTTGGGAGTTAACCACTAGGGGGAGCTGAAGGGGTTAAGTGTGACCTCATATGTGTTTCTAACTGTAGGGGGGCGGGGCTGGATGTGTGATGTCATTGATCGCCTTTCCCTATATCCGGGAACAGACGATCAATGACAGCGCCACAGTGAAGAACGGGGAAGCTGTGTTTACAGCTCTTACCCGTTCCCCGGTCCCCGTTCTTCAGCTCCGGGGACCAATCACAGGACTCCTGCGGTGATCGAGTCCGTGGGTCCCGCGGCCGCGGTCACGGAGCTTCGGACTGGGTCGCAGGCGCGCACCACCGACCCACGGCTGGGCACTTAAAGAGGATGTACAGGTACGTGCTTGTGCCCAGCCGTGCCATTCTGCCGACGTATATGTGCAGGAGGCGGTTCTTATGTGGTTAAGAAGCATGGGTGGAAGTGACATTTTGACATCGCTTAAACCCTGCTATGCTATGGAGACGGGTGGGGGCCATCTTGCCCTCACTTGTATCCCAGCCGGGCAGGAGACAGGACCCGATCGCCTCCGCCGACAGCTCCGGTAAGTGGCGGGAAGGGGGGACCCTCTCCCGTCGCCGATAACGGTGATCACGTGGCAAATCCGCCGCGGAGACCACCGTTATCGTTTAAAGGACCACTCACAGGAAAGATGGATATCTCGGTTGTGGCAGCGGCTGCCGTGTTAACAAGATATCCATCTTTAAAAAAATTACGTATATATACATGAGTGGGTTAAAAAAAAAAGTTAGTGGTTAAAAAAAAAAAAAAAAAGGTTCCAACAATGTAATCCAGTCTTGAGCGATATGAAAAAAAACGCCACTACGAACGATCCCGCCTCCATAGAAGGCGTCTGGCTGAATGACACTTTCCCGGTGTGACAGCCCTTTTAACCACTTAAGGACCGCCTTCCGCACATTTACGTCAGCAGAATGGCACGGCTGGGCACATCAACGTATATATACGTTGATTTTTGTACCCAGCCGTGGGGTCGCGGGCGCGCACCCGCGACCCGGTCCGAAGCTCCGGGACCGCGGGACTTGCGGACCCGATCACCCTGGAGTGCGGCGATCGGTCCCCGGAGCTGAAGAACGGGGAGAGCCGTGTGTACACACGGCTTCCCTGTGCTTCACTGTGGCCGCAGCATCGATCACGTCATCCCTGTTATAGAGGGACGTGATCGATGACATCACACCTACAGCCACACCCCCCTACAGTTGTAAACACACACATAGGTCACACATCCCCTACAGCGCCCCCTTGTGGTTAACTCCCAAACTGCAACTGTCATTTTCACAGTAAACAATGCAATTTAAATGCATTTTTTGCTGTGAAAATGACAATTGTCCCAAAAATGTGTCAAAATTGTCCGAAGTGTCCGCCATAATGATCGCCGCTATTAGTAGTAAAAAAAAAAAAAATTTATGAAAATGCAATAAACTATCTCTTATTTTGTAAACGCTATAAATTTTGCAAAAACCAACCGATAAACGCTTTTTGCGATTTTTTTTACCAAAAATAGGTAGAAGAATACGTATCGGCCTAAACTGAGGAAAACAATAAAATTATATATATATTGGGGGGATATTTATTATAGCAAAAAGTAAAAAATATTGAATTTTTTTCAAAATTGTCGCTCTATTTTTGTTTATAGCGCAAAAAATAAAAACCGCAGAGATGATCAAATACCACCAAAAGAAAGCTCTATTTGTGGGGAAAAAAGGACGCCAATTTTGTTTGGGAGCCACGTCGCACGACCGCGCAATTGTCAGTTAAAACGACGCAGTGCCGAATCGCAAAAAGGGGCCTGGTCCTTTGGCAGCATTTTGGTCCGGGTCTTAAGTGGTTAAAGTAATGTCACCTGCACGGATGACCCAGCCCCTTCTCTGATATAAGGAGAAAGCCCAGGTTACCCAATGACGTCTACGGGTGACCCAGGTGATTACTGCTCCCAAAAAAACTGCAGTTTTTTTAAAACTTTTTTTTGCATTGATACATGTCCCCTGGGGCAGGACCCGGGTCCCCAAAGACTTTTTATGACAATAACTTGCATATTAGCCTTTAAAATTAGCACATTTGATTTTTCATGTTCGTGTACCATAGACTTTAATGGTGTTCGCGTGTTTAAACAAATTTTTTGCCTTTTCGCAAATTCTGCCGTGAACCGAACTGGGGAGTATTCGGCTCATCTCTAAACGCTACCACACACTAGTGCAGTTTTACCGCAGGGTACAGCAATTTTATCACACAGATTTTGGTGTGGTCAGATGCTTTGAGGGCAGAGGAGAGGTCTAGGGTCTAATAGACCCCATTTTAAAAAAAAAGAATACCTCTCACTACCTATTGCTATCATAGAGGATATTTACATTCCCTGAGATAACAATATAAATGATTAAAAAAAAATGAAACGAACAGTTAAAAAAAAAAAAGCAAAATAAATAAAAATAAGAAAAAAAGCACCCCTCCCCCCCTACTCTTGTGCAAGCGTCGGTCTGGTGGTTTATGTAGACGGCAATTGCACCATGCATGTGAGGTATCGCCACAAGATTCAGATCCAGGGAAGTAATTTTAGCAGTAGACCTTCTCTGTAAATCTAAAGTGGTAAGATGTAAAGACTTTTAAAAATGTATGGAATTTGTCGCCGCTGCACGTTTGTGCGCAATTTTAAAGCATGTTGTGTTTGGTATCCATGTACTCGGCCTAAGATCATCTTTTTTATTTCATCAAACATTTGGGCAATGTTTTAGTGCATTGAAAAAAATGTGTTTAAAAAATCTCTGTGAAAATACTGTGTGAAAAAAATGCAACACCCACCATATTAATCTGTAGGGCCTTTGCTTTAAAAAAAATAATGTTTGGGGGTTCAAAGTAATTTTCTTGCAAAATAAATATATTTTTTCATGTACACAAAAATGGTCAGAAAGGGCTTTGTCTTCAAGTGGTTAGAAGAGTGGGTGATGTGTGAAATACCCTTCTAAATGTTGTGCATAAAATGCCAGGACAATTCAACCCCCCCCCCCCCCAATTGCCCCATTTTGTAAAGTAGACACCCCCAGCTATTTGCTAAGAGGCATGTCGAGTCCATGGAATATTTTATATTTTGACACAAGTTTAGGAAAAAGGAAAAAAAAATCCACAAAGTTGTCACTAAATGATATATTGCTCAAACATGCCATGGTTATATGTGGAATTACAACCCAAAATAGATTCTGCTGCTTCTCCTGAGTACGGGGATACCACATGTGTGGGACTTTTTGGGAGCCTAGCCGCATACGGGGCCCCAAAAAACAATCGCCGCCTTCAGGCTTTCAAAGGGTGTAAAATGGTGACTTAACTTCTTTCCTCACTACCTATCACAGTTACGGAGGCCATGAAATGACAAGATAGCACAACCCCCCCCCCCCCCATCGAAATGACCCCATTTTGGAAAGAAGACATTCCAAGCTATTTGGTGAGTATTTTGCAGATATCGCTTTTTGTCACAAAGTTTTAAAAATTGAAAAAGAAAAAAAAATATTTTCTTTCTTCATTTTCAAAAACAAATGAGATCTGAAAAATACTCACCATGACTCTCAGCAAAAAGCTTGGAGTGTCTACTTTCCAAAATGGGGTCATTTGGAGGGGGTTTGTGCCATCTGGCCATTCCATTGCCTCTGAAACTATGATAGGTAGTGAGGAGTGAAATCAAAAATTTACACCCTTAGAAAGCCTGAAGGTGGTGCTTGGTTTTCGGGGTCCCGTACGCGGCTAGGCTCCCAAAAAGTCCCACACATGTGGTATTCCCATAATCAGGAGAAGAAACAAAATATTTTGGGATGTAGCTTCACATATACCCATGGCATGTTTGAGCAATATATAATTTCAGTGACAACTTTGTGTAAAAAGAAAAAGTTTGTAATTTTCCCGCAACTTGTGGTAAAATATAAAATATTCCACTCAACATGCCTCTCAGCAAATAGCTTTGGTGTCTACTTTCCAAAATGGGGTCATTTGGGGGGTTTTGTGCTATCTTGGCATTTTATGGCCTTTTAAACTGATAGGTAGTGAGGAGTGAAATCAAAAATTTGCGCCCTTAGAAATCCTGAAGGCGTGATTGGTTTTCAGGGCCCTGTACACATATTCAATCACTTGGGACAAAAAAAAATGTAATATTCAATGGGCTCAACATCTTAGCAATTTCCTTGGGGAGTCTACTTTCCAAAATGGGGTCATTTGGGAGGGGGGGGTTTGTACTGCCTTGCCATTTTAGCACCACAAGACACTAAAGGCTGCGTAAATTCCAGAAAATGTACCCTAGTTTATAGACGCTATAACTTTTGCACAAACCAATAAATATACGCTTATTTCCATTTTTACCAAAGACATGTGGCTGAATACATTTTGGCCTAATTGTATCACTAAAATTGAGTTTATTGGATTTTTCTTATAACAAAAGTTAGAAAATATAATTTTTTTCAAAATGTTCTGTCTTTTTCCGTTTATATTGCAATAAATCGCAGAGGCAATCAAATACCATCAAAAGAAAGTTCTATTTGTGGGAAAAAAAGGACGCAAATTGTTTTGGGTACAACATTGCATGACTGTGCAATTACCAGTTAAAGCAGCACAGTGCCAAATTGTAAAAAGTCCTCTGGTCTTTAGGCTGCCAAATGGTCCGGAAGTTAAATGGTTAAAAATATGTTGGGGTGTTTGCTTTCCAAAATGTCGTCATTTTGTGTGTGATTCTACTGTCCTGGTGCTCCAGGGCCTCCAAAAATGTGATCATTAGTCAGGAAATTAGATGTGTCATTTATGCCGCTAGAACACCTTAAAGTGGTTGTAAACTCTCTAAAAAAAAAAAACTGCAAGTCAAAGGCACGATGAGCTAGTATACATTGCATACTAGCTCATTATGAAATACTTATCTTAAATCAAAGCTGTTACAGCGGTCCCTGTAGACCATTGTGACCGGCAACATTTATCGCAGAGTTATTTACGGATTCCCAGGCTCCAGCTCTGTGATTGGCCAGAGCCGCGATGACATCACTCCCCCACAGCTACTGAAGAAACTGCAGGAGCAAGCCATTTGACGTTGGCACATGAATATAGCCTAAACCGTGCAAGTTTAGAAGATATTCACGGTAGGCTTACCTGTAGGTTGAAGTGGTAGTACAGGGTTTACAACGTTGCTCATTGGATGTTAAGCCCCGCTGTGTGGCTAGGCTATGAAAACGTCTCATACATATGGTATTGCCATACTCCGCCCTTGCCAATCCCTGTGAGAGACTGCCCAGATAGTGGCTGGGAGAGTGCATAAATATTCTGGAGCTTGGGAGAGCAGTGTTCTTCCCCAGCAGGAGAGGTTACTAGCGGTTCTAGTGAAGGTTCTGAGTGTCCCATCAAGGTCCCAGCTGTGCTTAGCTTGCTACAAATTCTTTAAGAGCCAAAAGAGGGGTTCTACTGAGCATCTGATTTGGAAGCTTCACAGAGGAGACTGTCTGTCTGGTTCTGAGGAAGATATTCAAGCCCTGGGGACACTGAGTACAGACCTAAAGGAAAGGGATCCCAGTGACCAGAGGCGTAACTAGAATCTTCAGGGCCCCGGTGCAAGAAACCATGAAGGCCCCCCCCCCCCCCCCATGGGCATTGCTAGGTCTATAAAAGATCTTGAGCCCATAGCAGTGTAGCAAGCAAGTAAAGAAAGTCCTATGCTTGGGCGTGTATACACATGTATACAATATATGTGTGTTTATGTATATATTGTCACATAACTGAGTGCAGATCCTCCTTACATCAGGGTTCACAGAGAGCCCTCCCATACATCAGATATCACAGAGAGCCCAGCCCCCATACATCAGAGTCCCCAGAGAGCCAACCCCTCCATACAGAGTCCCCAGAGAGCCCCCCATACATCAGGGTCCTCAGAGAGCACCCCCATACTTCATGGTTCACAGAGAGCCCCCCCCCCCCCATACAGAGTCCCCACAGAGCCCCCCCATACATCAGAGTACCCAGAGAGCTGTCACCTGTTAGTCAGTGTCCACTTGGGAGGGGAGAATGGCTTGGTGAGGGTGAGAGAGAGAAGGGGTGGGAGGGGGAGAGAGAGAGAGAGAGAGAGGTGGTAGAGAGAGAGAGAGAGAGAGAGGTGGTAGAGAGAGAGAGAGGTGGTAGAGAGAAAGAGAGAGGTAGAGAGAAAGAGAGAGGGTAGAGAGAAAGAGAGAGGTAGAGAGAGAGATAGAGAGAGAGAGAGAGGTGGTAGAGAGAGAGAGGTGGTAGAGAGAGAGAGAGAGAGAGAGAGAGGTGGTAGAGAGAGAGAGAGAGGTGGTAGAGAGAGAGGTGGTAGAGAGAGAGAGAGAGAGAGAGAGAGAGGTGGTAGAGAGAGAGAGAGAGGTGGTAGAGAGAGAGGTGGTAGAGAGAGAGAGAGGTGGTAGAGAGAGAGAGAGTGTGCAAGGTGGTAGAGCGAGGTGGTAGAGAGAGAGAGAGAGAGGGGTGGTAGAGAGAGAGAGAGAGAGAGAGAGAGAGAGAGGGGTGGTAGAGAAAGAGAGAGAGAGGGGTGGTAGAGAAAGAGAGAGAGAGAGGGGTGGTAGAGAGGGGGGTGGTGTAAGAGAGAGAGAGGGGTGGTAGAGAGAGAGAGAGAGCGCGAGGTGGTAGAGAGAGAAAGAGGTGGTAGAGAGAGAGAGAGAGAGAGGGGAGGTGGTAGAGAGAGAGAGAGAGGGGTGGTAGAGAGAGAGAGAGAGCGCGAGGTGGTAGAGAGAGAGAGAGTGCGAGGTGGTAGAGAGAGAGAGAGCGTGAGCTGTTAGAGAGAGAGAGGTGGTAGAGAGAGAGAGAGGGGTGGTAGAGAGAGAAAGGTGGTAGAGAGAGAGAGAGAGAGAGAGGTGGTAGAGAGAGACAGAGAGGTGGTAGAGAGAGAGAGAGGGGGTGGAGAGAGAGGTGGTAGAGAGAGAGGTGGTGGAGAGAGAGAGAGGGGTGGATGGGAGAGGAGAGGGAGAGAGAGGTGGTAGAGAGAGAGAGAGAGGTGGTAGAGAGAGAGAGAGGGGGTGGTAGAGAGATAGGTGGTAGAGAGAGAGAGGTGGTAGAGAGAGAGAGAGAGGGTGGGTGGGAGAGAGAGAGAGAGGGTGGTGGAGAGAGAGAGAGGGTGGTAGAGAGGGAGAGAGGGGTTAGAGAGGAGGGGTGGGAGAGAGAGAGAGAGGAGGGGATGGGAGAGAGAGAGAGGGGATGGGAGAGGGAGGGAGGAGGGGATGGGGAGAGAGAGAGAGGAGGGGGGGGGAATGGACAGAGAGAGAGAAAGGAGGGGATGGGAGAGAGGTGTAGAGTGAGAAGGTGAGAGAGAGAGAGAGAGTGTGGAGGGTAGAGAAATTAGGGAGGTGTAGAGAGAAAGAGGTGGTTAGAGAGAAAGAGAGGGGGGTAGGTGAGGTGTAGAGAGAGAGAGAGAGAGGTGGTAGAGAGATAGAGAGAGTGACTGAGCTAAAAAAGCAAAAAGACAATAACAAAACCATAAAACGGTTGATCAAGAAATTCACCCATTACAAGGTATATAAATATAGAAACAAAAAATGACATCATTAGTAATCAGTAGCTGGAACATTCAGGGTCTGAACGCTTCAGCCTTCGGATCCAAGGTAGATGATCCATGTGGGATTTCAAGCAAAGACTATATGAGACGGACATACAAATCCTCCTGGAAACATGGACCAGGGGGGACCAGGGCACAGGATAACCCATCAGTACCTACTGGCTATAGGGAATTCTCTGTCCCCGCACAGAAAGATAAAAACATCAAACAGGGTCGATGTTCAGGAGGAATACTAGTCTGGTACAAAGAGGAGCTACATGGGAACATCAATGCAATCAAAAAAGGAGAGAGCCACATCTGGCTAAGAATAAGCAGCTCCATCCTCACCTCTCAGTCTGAAATATACCTGTGTGCAGCATACATTGCCCCAGCAGAGTCTCCATATTTCCGGCCAGACACCTATGAGATCCTACAAAATGAGATCACCCACTTCCAATCCCTGGGACAAGTGCTCATATGCGGAGACCTCAATGCCAGGACAGGAAGGGAAAAGGACTATACAAGTTCTGATGGCAACACGTACATACTGGGCCATGCAAATTACGACCAGGAGTCCATACAGAATCAAAGAAACAGCTATGACTGTACAACCAATAAAAACGGAAGAAAATTGCTGAATGTGTGTCGCAGTATGGGCCTCTACATCCTCAACGGCCGTACCCAGGGAGACTCTCTAGGAAGGTACACATTTAGCTCCCATGTAGGCAGCAGTGTGGTAGACTATGCCATCACAGATATGAACCCCACACTCATCAATGGTTTTACAGTCACCCCACAAACACACCTATCAGACCACAACCAACTACTGCTATACATCAAATCTTCCAGCAAACCATCACCGAAACTCCATCGGGCGTCTCTCTGCAACCTGCCACCATCATTTAAATGGTCCAAACATTCTACCACAAAATACAGAGAGGTAACTGACAGAACCGACATTAAAAAAAAACTTGAAAACTTCCAAAACACCACCTATGAGATAAGCCCACCAGGTGTGAACCAGGCAGCAAAGGACTTCCAAAAGATACTACACACCATCGCAGAAACAGCCCAGCTGAGAAAAACCAACTATAAGAAACCATCCAACAAACAATCCAATAAATGGTTCGACAAAGAATGCAAAGCATTAAGGAACACCTTACGGACCGTCTGCAACAACAAACACAGAGACCCTGACAATGCTGACCTAAGGATAGCCCATAGCACCCTACAGAAAAAATACAAACAAACCCTTAAAAAGAAAAAGCAAAACCTCATCTCCAAAAACCTACAACAGCTGGAAGAGGCACTTCAGGAAAATTCTTTCTGGGAAATATGGAAGAATATTGGCTCAGCACCCAGGAAAAACAATCTTCACATCCAAAATGGCGACATCTGGCTCAATTACTTCAAGGACCTCTACAAAAATATCCCAGAGGAGGCTCTAACGGTAGAACAAAAAGACACTATCAAAAGACTAAATGATATGGAGGAAAAAATTAAGGACTTCCAGAACCCCCTAGATGTACCGATTACACCACAAGAAATTGGGGAGAAAATCCAAAACCTGCAAACCAAAAAATCCAGTGGGATGGATGGAATCCTGCCAGAGATGATTAAACACGGCTCCCCAGAGGTACACGCTGCAATGTGTAAACTGTTCAATCTGGTCCTGAGTGCTGGTTACTACCCTACAGTATGGAACCAAGGCCTCATAACACCCATCCATAAGAGTGGAGACCAATACGATCCAGCCAACTACAGGGGGATATGTGTCAGCAGCACACTAGGGAAACTATTCAATAGTATCCTCAACAAACGGATCCTCAACTTCCTGACACAACACAATGTCCTCAGCAGAAGTCAGGCAGGGTTCATGCCAAACCATCGCACTACAGACCACATCTACACCCTGCACAGCCTCATCAAGAACCACGTCCACCAAACAAAACATGGGAAGATATTCGCCTGCTTTGTGGACTTTAAGAAGGCATTTGACTCAGTGGGGCACCCAGGCCTGTTCCTCAAACTATTGGAGAGTGGAATAGGAGGGAAAACATACGATGTGATCAAAAGTTCATACACTGAGAACAGCTGCAGCGTAAAGGTGAACGGGAAAAGAACGGAACACTTCTGGCAGGCCCGAGGAGTCAGACAGGGCTGCAGCCTAAGTCCAACCCTCTTCAACATCTATATCAATGAACTGGCTGCGGCTCTAGAATCCTCCTCAGCACCAGGACTGACTCTACATGACACCGAGGTGAAGTTCCTGCTGTATGCAGATGACCTCCTGCTCCTGTCACCAACAGAGAAAGGCCTACAAGACAGTCTGGAAGTGCTGGAGAAATACAGTGCCACATGGGCACTACCAATAAATTCGAGCAAAACAAAAACCATGGCGTTCCAAAAGAAAAATACAAAAACAAAGAGCCCTTCCTTTACAATAAACAACTGCACTGTGGATGAAACTAACAGTTACACCTACCTCGGCCTGGACATCACCCAATCAGGAAGTTTCAAGCCAGCCATAGAGGCACTAAAAGACAAGGCATGCAGAGCCTACTATGCCATCAGGAGACGGCTGTACCACCTAAAACCACCCGTGAGAGTCTGGCTCAGAATATTTGATAGCGTCATCGCCCCAATTCTTCTTTATGGCAGTGAAGTTTGGGGTCCTGTCACCTACCCAGACCAATCCAAATGGGACCCCAGTCCAACAGAAATATTCCATCTGGAATTCTGCAAGCACCTCCTCCAAGTCCATCGGAGCACCTCCAACAGTGCTTGCCGGTCCGAGTTGGGCAGATTTCCCTTACATCTTGCAGTACAGAAGAGGGCGCTATCATACTGGGACCACCTACAAAACAGCAGTCCCAACTCATACCACCATAAAGCCTTACTGGACAGTAAGAACCAGTCCAAGCCGTGTGGCCTGCAACAACTTATCAACACCTTGTCTGGCCCAAACTCTCAACAATGCGGCCTGACAAAATCACACATAAAAAACATAATGGATAACTCCAAAGAAAAACATGTTGGAGAATGGAGATACGAAATAACAAACTCCAAAAAACTAACAATTTACCAATCACTGCAGAGAGACTACAAACTGTCCCCGTACCTGGAGGTGCTACAAGACCCCAAAGACAGACAGACAATGAGCCTGTACAGACTGAGCGCCCACAGCCTGGAAATGGAATTAGGACGACACAGACAGACCTACAAGCCCAGGGAGAGGAGACTGTGCCAGCAATGTGACCAGGGGGTCCCGGAGGATGAGGAACACTTCCTGTTACATTGCCCCAAGTACTCATCAGTGAGGGACACTCACTTCCAGAGACTCTCCACTCTCATCCCAGACTTCAACTCTACAGAAGAGAAGAGGAAACTCCAATTTCTACTGGGAGAAGAGGAGCCAACGGTGAAGATAGCTGCCCAATATGTGACAGCGTGTCACCGACTGAGAGGGACATGAGAAACTGAGGACTTAGTCCTTTCACAGACTTATGACCATTCCCCTTTATATTACCCCCCTCCCCGTTATATTACCCCCCTTCCCTTTTTTCTTATACAAACTATACTGCTTTGGCAATGCTAACATGTATTTGGTCCTGCCAATAAAGCTTATTTGAATTTGAATTTGAATTTGAATTTGAGAGGTGGTAGAGAGAGAGAGAGAAGGGGTGGATGGGAGAGGGAGAGAGAGAGAGAGAGAGATAGAGAGAGGTGGGGTGGTAGAGAGAGAGAGAGGTGGGAGAGAGAGAGAGGTGGTAGAGAGACAGAGAGAGGTGGTAGAGAGAGAGAGAGGTGGTAGAGAGAGAGAGGTGGTAGAGAGAGAGAGGGGTGGATGGGAGAGGGAGTCAGTGTCCACTTGGGAGGGGAGAATGGCTTGGTGAGGGTGAGAGAGAGAGAGAGGTGGTAGAGGGAGAGAGAGAGAGAGGTGGTAGAGAGAGAGAGAGAGAGAGGTGGTAGAGAGAGAGAGAGAGAGAGAGAGGTGGTAGAGAGAAAGAGAGAGGTGGTAGAGAGAAAGAGAGAGGTGGTAGAGAGAAAGAGAGAGGTGGTAGAGAGAGAGAGGTGGTAGAGAGAGAGAGGTGGTAGAGAGAGAGAGAGAGGTGGTAGAGAGAGAGGTGGTAGAGAGAGAGAGAGAGAGAGAGAGATGGTAGAGAGAGAGAGAGGTGGTAGAGAGAGAGAGAGGTGGTAGAGAGAGAGAGAGCGCGCAAGGTGGTAGAGCGAGGTGGTAGAGAGAGAGAGAGAGAGAGAGAGAGGTGGTAGAGAGAGAGAGAGAGGGGTGGTAGAGAAAGAGAGAGAGAGGGGTGGTAGAGAAAGAGAGAGAGGGTGGTAGAGAAAGAGGTGGTAGAGAGAGAGGGGGTGGTAGAGAGAGAGAGAGAGGGGTGGTAGAGAAAGAGAGAGAGAGAGAGAGATGTGGTAGAGAGAGAGAGCGCAAGGTGGTAGAGAGAGAGAGAGCGTGTGGTGTTAGAGAGAGAGAGGGGTGGTAGAGAGAGAGAGAGAGGTGGTAGAGAGAGAGGTGGTAGAGAGAGAGAGAGGTGGTAGAGAGAGAGGTGGTAGAGAGAGAGAGACGTGGTAGAGAGAGATAGGTGGTAGAGAGAGAGGTGATAGAGAGAGAGAGGGGTGGATGGGAGAGGGAGAGAGAGAGGGGGTGGTAGAGAGAGAGAGAGAGGTGGTAGAGAGAGAGGTGGTAGAGAGAGAGAGAGAGGTGGTAGAGAGAGAGAGAGAAGGGGTGGTGGGAGAGGAGAGAGAGAGAGGTGGGAGAGAGATAGAGAGGTGGTAGAGAGAGAGAGAGAGAGAGGTGGTAGAGAGGGAGAGAGGGGTGGTAGAGAGAGAGAGGGGTGGTAGAGAGAGAGAGAGGAGGGGATGGGAGAGAGAGAGATAGAGGAGGGGATGGGAGAGAGAGAGAGAGGAGGGGGTGGGAGAGAGAGAGAGGAGGGAATGGGGGAGAGAATGGGAGAGAGAGAGAGAAAGGAGGGGATGGGAGAGAGAGAGAGAGGAGGGGAAGGTGAGAGAGAGAGGTGGTAGAGAGAAAAAGAAAGGTGGTAGAGAGAAAGAGAGAGATGGTAGAGAGAAAGGTGGTAGAGAGAGAGAGAGAGAGGTGGTAGAGAGAGAGAGAGGTGGTAGAGAGAGAGAGAGGTGGTAGAGAGAGAGAGAGAAGGGGTGGATGGGAGAGGGAGAGATAGAGAGAGAGAGAGAGGGGGGTGTTAGAGAGAGAGAGAGGTGGGAGAGAGAGGAGAGGGGTGGTAGAGAGAGAGAGAGGAGGGGGATGGAGAGAGAGAGAGGAGGGGATGGGAGAGAGAGAGAGAGGGGGTGGGAGGGAGGGGGAGAGAGAGAGAGAGGAGGGGATGGGAGAGAGAGGGGGGAGTGGATGGGAGAGAGAGAGGGGTGGTAGAGAGAGAGAGAGGTAGTAGAGAGAAAGAGAGAGGTGGTAGAGAGAAAGAGAGAGGCGGTAGAGAGAAAGAGAGAGGTGATAGAGAGAAAGGTGGTAGAGAGAGAGAGAGAGATAGAGAGGTGGTAGAGAGAGAGAGAGGTGGTAGAGAGAGAGGTGGTAGAGAGAGAGAGAGCGCAAGGTGGTAGAGAGAGTGAGGTGGTAGAGAGAGCGAGGTGGTAGAGAGAGAGAGAGGGGTGGTAGAGAAAGAGAGAGAGAGAGGGGTGGTAGAGAAAGAGAGAGAGAGAGAGGGGTGGTAGAGAAAGAGAGAGAGAGGTGGTAGAGAGAGAGAGGGGTGGTAGAGAGAGAGAGAGAGAGAGAGAGGGGTGGTAGAGAAAGAGAGATAGGTGGTAGAGAGAGAGAGAGCGCAAGGTGGTAGAGAGAGAGAGCGGGAGGTGGTAGAGAGAGAGGTGGTAGAGAGAGAGAGGGGGGGTGGTAGAGAGAGAGAGGTGGAAGAGGGAGAGAGATGTGGTAGAGAGAGAGAGAGAGAGGTGGTAGAGAGAGAGATGTGGTAGAGAGAGAGAGGTTGTAGAGAGAGAGAGGTGGTAGAGAGAGAGAGGTGGTAGAGAGAGAGAGAGAGAGAGAGAGAGAGGTGGATGGGAGAGAGAGAGGGAGATGGAGAGAGAGAGAGGGGTGGTAGAGAGAGAGAGGTGGTAGAGAGAGAAAGAGGTGGTAGAGAGAGAGAGAGAGAAGGGGTGGATGGGAGAGGGACATAGAGAGAGGGGTGGTATAGAGAGAGAGAGGTGGGAGAGAGAGAGAGAGAGAGGTGGAAAAGAGAGAGAGAGGTGGTAGAGAGAGAGAGGTGGTAGAAAGAGAGAGGTGGTAGAGAGAGAGGTGGTAGAGAGAGAGAGAAAGAGGGGTGGTAGAGAGAGAGAGAGAGAGGAGGGGATGGGAGAGAGAGAGAGATGAGGGGATGGGAGAGAGAGGAGGGGATGGGAGAGAGAGAGAGAGAGAGGAGGGGATGGGGGAGAGAGAAGAGGGGATGGGAGAGAGAGAGGAGGGGATGGGAGAGAGAGAGAGAGGTGGTAGAGAGAGAGAGCGAGGTGGTAGAGAGAGAGAGAGAGCGAGGTGGTAGAGAGAGTGAGGTGGTAGAGAGAGAGAGAGGGGGGGTGGTAGAGAGAGATAAAGAGAGGGGTGGTAGAGAGAGAGAGAGGGGTGGTAGAGAGAGGGAGAGAGGGAGAGAGAGAGAGGGGGTGGTAGAAAGGCGCGAGGGTGGTAGAGAGAGAGAGAGGGGGTGGAAGAGAGAGAGAGAGGTGGTAGAGAGAGGGGGTGGTAGAGAGAGGGAGAGAGAGAGGGGTGGTAGAGAGAGAGAGGAGAGAGGTGGAAGAGAGAGATAGGTGGGGAGAGAGGAGAGAGAGGGTGGTAGAGAGAGAGAGGGGTGGTAGAGAGAGAGAGAGAGGGGGGGTGGATGAGAGAGGGGTGGGAGAGAGAGAGAGGGGGTGGGTGAAAAGAGGTGGGAGAGAGAGAGAGAGAAGGGAGGGGTGAATGGGAGAGAGAGAGAAGGTGGATGGGAGAGAGAGAGAGGAGGGGTGGATGAGAGAGGGGGGTGGAGAGAGAGAGGGGGTGGATGAAAGAGAGGGTGGGAGAGGGAGAGAGAGAGAGAGAGGGAAGGGGTGGATGGGAGAGGGAGAGAGAGAGGGAGGGAGGGGGGAGAGAGAGGGAGAGGGGGGAGAGAGGGGAGAGGGGGGAGGGAGAGAGAGAGAGAGGAGGGGTGGATGAGAGAGAGGGGGTGGGAGGGAGAGAGAGAGGCTGGCCTGCAGTCCTTCCTGTACCCCCTGTCCCAGCCCCTGTCTGTGGGTAGGTGTGTGTGATGCACCTACCTCCAGCCCATCCTTGTCCTCTGTCCTCTCGGTCAGCCTATGTTTCTTCTTGATGACAGGCACAGCTGGAGCAGACGTTGGAGGAAGGTGTGCAGGCTCTGGGACTGGGAGGATGTCACTGCTGCTCAGGTCAGGTCTTCTCTCTCACTCTCTCGCGCTGTTTCTTCCAGCCAGCCTCCTGCTGCTCCCCGGGTCACCACTCTCTGTTGTTGTTTTCAGCTGCTGCTGCTGCTCTCCCTCTCAGATGTTGTGAAACTGTGCCTCTCTGGTATGTCAAGAGGCAGCCTCGGAGCTCAGCTGTGTTGGACCCCAGGAGGCAGAGCAGTAGCGCGGAGGTCGGAGGAGGAAGTGAAATCCTCCCGCGCTTTCCGCTCTGAACATGGAGAGGGGGGGGCACTGCAGCCGTGATGTCACTGGTTGCTACACGCCAAGCGGCTCTAGCAACCAGTGGACAGAAGATGGAGGTGGTTCTGCGTGCTGGAGCTAGCGCTACCGCGGCTCAGACTCCTCCACTGAAATCCACACTACATTACTGTTTTAAACCGCAATAAAGGCACCCGGCAATTAGGGCCCCCCACAGCGGCAGAACGGCAGGGCCCAGTCGCGACGGCGACTGCAGCGACACTGAAAGTTCCGCCACTGCCAGTGACTGTCATTGTTGATAACCCCTGCCTTACTAAGTTTGAGGCTTGTCAGGCCTGGAACATTGCTAATGGTGCCCCAGTGCTGTTAACCTTATGTCCTACTGTTTAAATGACTGTATTTAAAAGTAGCTGCAAAGGGAAGAGTGTCCTCACATTCCTGTGTAGTGTTCTGGATAGGTTAGCCACATTTCCAAAGTGCCATTCAGGGACATACCCCCTCTCTCACCTTCCCCAAAAAAAAGATGACGGAGCCGCCAAAAATAGCCAGAGATGTACAGCTGTGAGTCAGCTGTACACGGCTCTTGCGCAATGACAACGAGGGGCGGGTGTATTACTGTATTACTGTTATATTGTGTAAGGGGGGATGGCTACAAAGACGTGTAGTTTATTGCTAAAACCACCCCCAAGTTATCAGCTCTGCCCAATTTAAAGCAGAGGTTCACCCTGAAAATCAACTATCTGCCATTAGATCCAGCATACTGCTGACATCTGCAGTATGCTGGGTTTTTTTTTCTGTACTTATCGTTTTATCAGGCTTCTTATCCGGCTCTGAGCGGGGATTCCTGCAGGGAATAGGCGTTCCTAAGACAAGCGTAGTTAAATGACGTGCTGGTAAAGCGCGTCACGCCTTCCGAAAATACCCGAAGTGACACTCGGCTGTTTACGGCGCTATACGGCGCCTGCACCTGCCGTGTAGAGCTGACTGCGCAGGCGCCGTAAATTGCCGAGTGTCACTTCGGGTATTTTCGGAAGGCGTGACGTGCTTTACCAGCACGTCAATCAATTACGCTTGTCTTAGGAACACCTATTCCCCGCAGGAATCCCCGCTCAGAGCCGGATAAGAAGCCTGATAAAACGATAAGTACAGAAAAAAAAACAGCATACTGCAGATGTCAGCAGTATGCTGGATCTAATGGTAGATAGTTGATTTAGGGTGAACCTCCGCTTTAAAATTTAGCCTCTTTTGTAGTCATCCGCCCCTTTCACGATATAACAGGAATACGCCCGCCCCTCGTCGTCATTGTGCAGGCGCCGTGTACAGCTAACTCACAGCTGTACATCTCTGGCTATTTTTGGCGGCTCTGTTGTGGTTCGTACTGCGCAAGCGCTGTCCCTGCACACTACAGGGGGGTCATTATCCGCCCAGGGGGACCTTCATCGGCAAAACACCGGCGCTAGCAACCAGTTCCGGAAATGTAGTAAGTAGGGGGTGGCTGTGTCCTCTTTTTCATTGTGGGACTCTGTATTGTCCCGGAATGAAGGTGTCAGGACCCAGGACAAACATGTCAATTGCGGGACAGTCCCAGGCAATCCGGGACATGCGGGCACCCTAGTTCTGGAGTATTCCACAACTTCCCTAAAACCATCCATGTTAATCTGCAATAAACTTAATCGAACCACTGTTTTCTGAGTCAGAGGAGTTGAGGTGGTAAAAAAATGATATACATTGAATCAAAACCAGTGGCGGCCCGCCCATATGGGTGCACGGGCGCCGCCCCCCCCTCCCGCAGTAAAAAAATAAAAAATAAAAAAAAACGGGCCCTTTAACCCCTTCCATACAGGGCATTTTCACCCCCTTCCTGCCCAGACCAATTTTTAGTTTTCAGCGCTGTTGCACTTTGAATGACAATTGCGCGGTCAGGCAATACTGTACCCAAATTAAATCATTATGTTTTTTTCCCCACACAAATAGAGCTTTCGTTTGGTGGTATTTGATCGTCTCTGCGGTTTTTATTTTTTGCGCTATAAACAAAAGAAGAGCGACAATTTTAAAAAAAACACAATATTTTTTCCTTTTTATTTAATACATCTCACAATATTTTTTTTTAAAAAAAAAACTTTTTTTCCCCTCAGTTTAGACCGATACGTATTTTACGTATTTTTGGTAAAAAAAAAACGCAATAATCGTATATTGATTGGTTTGCGCAAAAGTTATAGCGTCTACAAAATAGGTGATAGATTTATGGCATTTTTATTTAATTTTTTTTACTAGTAATGGCGGGGATCTGCATTTTTTTTTTTGTGACCGTGACGTTGCGGCGGACATATCGGACACTTTTGACACGTTTTTGGGACCGTTCACATTTACACAGCGATTATTGCTATAAAACTGCACTAATTACTGTGTAAATGTGACTGGCAGGGAAGGGGTTAACACTAGGGGGCGCTGAAGGGGTTAAAATGTGTCCTAAAGTATGTTCTAACTGTAGGGGGAGGGGGACTCACAGGGGGAGGAGATCGATGTGTGTTCCTCTGTACTGGGAACACACATCAGTCTCCTCACCGCTGACAGGAGGTGGATCTGTGTGTTTTACACATACAGATCCACACTCCTGCCGTGATTTCTGGAAATCGCGGGTGCCCGGCGGCAATCACGGCCGTCGGGCACGCGCGCGGGATCGCGGGTGGTGCCGCGGGCCCGCGCCGCCGGCGGCGCGCGCCCTAGAACGCCGTGAAGACAGGACGTTGTGCAACGTCCTGTCTCATCGGCAAGGGGATCACCATGACGTGATTCCCCTATAGGCCGGAATTGAAGTGGTTAAGAACTTTTATTCGACTAAAATGTCATTTTGACATTTTAGCCGAAGTTCTGGCGGCCGTCTATAGAGGGCGCTGCAGCGCTGCAGCGCCACTCCCTCTCGCAAATAACACACTTCAATGCATTGAACGTGTGTTGTTGCCAGCTGCCTGGTCTATTCCTATAACCGGACATAGGGCGCCGGTTACCTGAATAGCGGCAGCTGGTTGGCTGAGGGGAACTGCCTATCAAAGCCAGTGGCTCTGATAGGCTTTTCCAGTACCGCCCTCCAGCTCCCGGAAGTCTATGCTCGGAGCGCAGGCAATCTGCGGTCCTTGCATTAGACTGACAGCCGTTTCAGCCAATCAGGTTCCCGGATTCTGGTTATCAGGAACCTGATTGGCTGAAGCTTCTCCACGACGGCAGAAGACATCGAGGGAGGACATGGAAGCGTCAGGTAAGTGTTTTTTTTAACAGGGAAAGGGGCATCATGGGGCACAGTGGCATAATGGGGCACAGTAGTGACAAAGGGCACAGAGGCGACAATGAGCACAGTGGCATGGGGCACAGTGGTGACAATTAAAGGGCACAGTGGTGACACTTGATGACACAGTGACTCCATATGATGGCATGGCACAATGGTGACATTTGATGGCATGGCACAGTGGTGACAATTGATGGCACAGTGACTGCATTTGATGGCATGGCACAGTGGTGACAATTGATGGCACAGTGGTGGCGTTTGATGGCATGGCACAGTGGTGACAATTGATGGCACAGTGGTGGCGTTTGATGGCATGGCACATTGGTGACAATTGATGGCACAGTGGTGGCGTTTGATGGCACAGTGGCTGCATTTGGTGGCATGGCACAGTGGTGACAATTGATGGCACAGTTGCTGTGTTGCATGGCACAGTGGTAACAATTGATGGCACAGTGGTGACAAATGATGGCACAGTGGCTGCATTTGGTGGCATGGCACAGTGGTGACAATTGATGGCACAGTGGTGGCGTTTGATGGCATGGCACAGTGGTGACAATTGATGGCACAGTGGTGGCGTTTGGCATGGCACAGTGGTGACAATTGATGGCACAGTGGTGGCGTTTGATGGCACAGTGGCTGCTTTTGGTGGCATGGCACAGTGGTGACAATTGATGGCACAGTGGCTGCATTTGGTGGCATGGCACAGTGGTGACAATTGATGGCACAGTTGCTGTGTTTGATGGCATGGCACAGTGGTGACAATTGATGGCACAGTGGCTGCATTTGGTGGCATGGCACAGTGGTGACAATTGATGGCACAGTGACTGCATTTGATGGCATGGCACAGTGGTGACAATTAATGGCACAGTGGCTGTGTTTGATGGCATGGCACAGTGGTGACAATTGATGGCACAGTGGTGGCGTTTGATGGCATGGCACAGTGGTGACAATTGATGGCACAGTGGTGGCGTTTGATGGCATGGCACAGTGGTGACAATTGATGGCACAGTGGCTGCATTTGGTGGCATGGCACAGTGGTGACAATTGATGGCACAGTTGCTGTGTTGCATGGCATGGCACAGTGGTGACAATTGATGGCACAGTGGTGGCGTTTGATGGCATGGCACAGTGGTGACAATTGATGGCACAGTGGTGGCGTTTGATGGCATGGCACAGTGGTGACAATTGATGGCACAGTGGCTGCATTTGGTGGCATGGCACAGTGGTGACAATTGATGGCACAGTTGCTGTGTTTGATGGCATGGCACAGTGGTGACAATTGATGGCACAGTGGCTGCATTTGGTGGCATGGCACAGTGGTGACAATTGATGGCACAGTGGCTGTGTTTGATGGCATGGCACAGTGGTGACAATTGATGGCACAGTGGTGGCGTTTGATGGCATGGCACAGTGGTGACAATTGATGACACAGTGGCTGTGTTGCATGGCACAGTGGTGACAATTGACGGCACACTTGCTGTGTTGCATGGCACAGTGGTGACAATTGATGGCACAGTGGCTGCATTTGGTGGCATGGCACAGTGGTGACAATTGATGGCACAGTTGCTGTGTTTGATGGCATGGCACAGTGGTGACAATTGATGGCACAGTTGCTGTGTTTGATGGCATGGCACAGTGGTGACAATTGATGGCACAGTTGCTGTGTTTGATGGCATGGCACAGTGGTGACAATTGATGGCACGGTGGCTGCATTTGGTGGCATGGCACAGTGGTGACAATTGATGGCACAGTGACTGCGTTTGATGGCATGGCACAGTGGTGACAATTGATGGCACAGTGGCTGTGTTTGATGGCATGGCACAGTGGTGACAATTGATGGCACATTGGTGGCGTTTGATGGCATGGCACAGTGGTGAAAATTGATGGCACAGTGGTGGCGTTTGATGGCTTGGCACAGTGGCTGCATTTGGTGGCATGGCACAGTGGTGACAATTGATGGCACAGTGGCATGGCACAGTTGCTGTGTTGCATGGCACAGTGGTGTTAATTGATGGCACAGTGGTGGCGTTTGATGGCATGGCACAGTGGTGACAATTGATGGCACAGTGGCTGCATGTGATGGGCACAGTGAGGCTGCAATGTTTTTTTTTCCGTTTGCGCCCCCCCCCCCCCCCCAAAAAAAATTTTGAGCACCAGCCGCCACTGATCAAAACTCTCAAAGTTTCCATTTAAACAGGGAAAAATGTCAAACATTTTCCTTCCTGTCCCAATGCAATGCCTGCAGGACTTTTTCACATACAGTCCCAGTCATTGCCTCTATTTTCCTCCTTGTTAAACAGCCTGCATGTGTTTCCTAGTTGAAGTAGCATAATGTACAAGGGATTCCACTATACACATTGTAAAACTATGATGCACTGGCAGCTATAGCAAAGCATGTTGTAAATGCAAGCTTTGTGTCTTCATATGAGTGTCAGACTAAAATAAAATGCTGCTTTGTTGAATACCATTGATAATAAAACAAGAAACAAGATAGCAAAAATAGATGAAACAATCGCTTGCTATTCAGTAAATTGGGTACTGAGACTTACTTTCTCTGGAACAAAATTCCTCTTCCAATTTTATAGCAAAACAGGGGAATAATAAAATTGCTCAATCTCTTACATATTCCTCTGAAAGTACAATTATAACTGGATTCTTTGCTGTGTTGTAGCACTTGTTCCCCACTGTACTCCTTTTCTTTAGATGTCCTTGGTTTTCCAAGTTAGAAGACGGTCAGGATTATTTAACCCACTTGCCCTGAACCCAGGCTGTTTTGGACCTGCCCCCATTCTGGGGACAGTGAAAGAGAAACTGCAAAATTATGTTCTAAAACGACTTTCTCCTTCTATCAGCATTCTCCTTGTCAGCACATGAACTGGATAGCTTTTTGTGCTGCTTCTTCCTTCTGCTCTCTGAGCTCTGCTGTAAAGGGACCTCAAGAGGCTGATACCAGGTTAAATACAGGTACTTAGTCCACATGTATTTACAGTGCCGATCCTGACCTCCCTGGGGCCCTAAGAAAAATGACATTGCACATTAAAAATGAGAAGCGGGGGGTGCTGACGACAGTGACATGTCACATTAAAGAAAGTTGAGAAGCGGGGGGAGCTGACTTCTTACCTCTTCTCCCATGCAGCTAGCGAGTTTAGAAGCGGGGTGAGGGGGCGAAAATGACTTCTCACCAGGCGGGGCCTCTAGTAATTTGGGGGGCCCTTCGCAGCTTTGCTGGGCCCTAAGCGGCTTGCATAGTGAGCCTACAGGGCAGATCGGCCCTATGTATTTAAAAGAAGAATTAAGATTGTGTTATTTATTATAGAGCCTTCTGTTTAGAGTTCAGCTTTAAACTATTCAAGTGGTGCGGAGCCAGGTCTGGAAATTAATTAATTAAAATAATGGCATTATATATCTTACACAAGATTTATCCTGTGTCATAAAGTCATCAAAAAAATGTATTGTCACGAAGATAAAAGCATTACTATAAGGTCATAGGCGTGCGCAGGGGGTGTGCCGGGTGTGCCTGGGCACACCCTAATCATCCAGTGTGGCGCAGATTTGCACTGCTAGTATGTCCCCAAAGCCTCCAGTGGGGCTTACAAAAAAGGTGAAAGAATGAATCTAAAAATAAAATTGTAAAAGATGATACAAAAATATAATAAAAAACTACTGACACCATGCACTGCCCTACATTTAATATTTTTTTTTTTTTTTACATTTATCTATAAGAGTGTGTGTGTGTATGTATATGTGTGTATATATATATATATATATATATATATATATATATATATTTTTTTTTTTTTCATATATATATTTATTACACACACATACATACATACACATGTATGTTTGAGCTTTGGGATGCACACCCTAATGCAATAGGTTGCACACACCTATGTATAAGGTCTATAAAAACAATTTCGCAAAAAAAGAAGAGGACAAATGGATACACATGACCTCACTATAAATGGGCATCAGGATCCCACATGACCCCAGTGTGTGATCTTCATGCTTCGAAATTCTAAAAATTAGACCCTTTTTATGTCACGATTATAAACTGAAATCAATACGGTTCCTAAGTACTATGAATTTATTATTAGTTCCTGTCCAAAGAATGAAGATATCGTTGATGTACTTGTACCATGCCAGTATGTGGCACTGGTACATCGACAAGTCTCCATTACAGAATAAGCAGAATAAGCCCCACCCCCACCCCCTCAGGTACAGATTGGCATAGGACAGCTAACACGAGGCACCCTTTACTACGCCCTGTACTTGGAGGTAGTAGGAGTCATGAAATATGAAGATATTATGGGGTTGATTTAATAAAACTAGAGTGTGAAAAATCTGGTGCAGTGCTGCATAGAAACCAATCAGTTTCCAGGATTTTTTTCAAAACATAATTGAACAAGCTGAACTTAAAAGCCTGTATTTTGGACAGCTGCACCAATTTTTGCACTCTCCAGTTGTAGTAAATGAACCCCTATGTGTCAAAATGTTTTGAAATGTGATATAATGAACTCTGCATGCTGCAACTTTTCAGAAAATGCATCATAAACAAGTGATTTAATAGAAGTCTATGGGAAACTGCAGGTAACCCACATGAAAACAGTGGGTACACTGCGTTGCACCCATGATGCAGCCGATTCACAGCCGTGATTTCAATGAATGCCTGTGTAAGTGGCATCAAAATCGGACCAAAGTAGTGCATAGACTACTTTGAAGTCGGCACGACTTAAAGTCGTGCCAGTATGAATGGTAGTCATTGAAAATAATGGAGAATGACTTGTCATATGATTTTACAGTCCAAAATCGTGAGACAAGTCGTATAAGTGTGAAATCTTCTGCTATATGTGTCACCTGGATGACCACAATGGAGGCATTAAGACATTTCTTCTGAAAGGTATTAAGAGTAGTGTTGAGCGGAATACGCCATATTCGATTTCGCGATATTTCACGAATATATAGAAGAATATTCGTGAAATATTCGTTAATATCGAATATTCGTAATATTTTATCAAAAAAATTTTTTGGAGAAATTTCGCTAATGCGAATGCGAAATTGATTGCGAAATTCTCGTCCGCGCATGCGCGCGAACAACACGCGAAAAACGGAGATTATTTCCTGGATTACTAAACTAATATGCACTAAACACTAAGGCTCCTTTCACACGGAGCGGTCTGTTTTTCGGTCCGCTCCGTGTGTCCGTCAGCTCAGCGGGGGGTCTCCGCTGAGCTGTCGGGCGGACAGGGCGGTCCCCGCACACTGTGCAGGGACCGCCCCGTCTCTCCTCCGCTCTCCCCTATGGGGAGTCAGATGGAAACGGACCGTCTGTCCGTTTGCATCCGATCCGTTTGGCCGGACGGAAAAAAAATAGGACATTCTTCCGTCCGCAAAAACGGATGCAGATCTGGCGGACGTTAGCGGATGCATCATCCGCTAATGGATCCGCTCCCATAGGGGTTCATTACAAGTCCGTGAAGGGACTTGTAATGAACGGATGAACGGTCCGCTAGTGTGAAAGGACCCTAACTCTACTTACACAAACTTATATGACTAAACTAAAGCTAATTCTTTTTTTATTTATTTTTTACACTGACTGACAAGGACAATGACGAGGACTACAAATAATAAACTAATATGCACTAAACACTAACTCTACTTACACAAACTTATATGACTAAACTAAAGCTATTTTTATTTTATTTTTTTATACACAAAACACAGAGACTAAACACACACTAAACTAAGCTACCTTAAAGAAATGTACACTTACACTAACTACACAGAAATCTATCTAACAATCTACACCTCTGGACAATCTGAGCTTTTAGAAAAATCGTTTGGGTCTTTTGCTTTGAAAGGGTAAAGGT